>SEMN01000069.1:600000-1200000 GCA_005408345.1 Macquaria australasica
CCAACGATCACAAGATTTGACTGCTTTGTCTTCTTCTTTTTAATGGTGCATTGCAACCTGGCAGAGCATTATCGCCAAGATTTGACCACGATTGGCTGCCAAAATATCTGCCGGCTCGTTTGCTCACGTGATTTCAATTAAATTTTATTGAAAAGGAATAAAAATGAACATGCTTTTACTTTTAGTGTGGTGTTCACTTAAGATGGGAACTACAGTTTACAGCTTCCTCGGCCACCCATTTTCATAGGTTGGTGGTCCCTCCCCTTCCGCTTCTTAGCCAAGATGCCGACCATTGAGGGTGTCCAGCCTGCACCATCCAGGTACTTACAGTACACTGCATTTTGCCATAATTGTCAGTGTGAACACACTTATGCACTCAAAATAGCAAGGGCAAATACGGAAGAACGCAACACCGCTATAATGACTATACTCGTAGAGCTAGTTGGTGAACTGCTGTAGCTGGTGAGCTAACTGTTAACTTGATAGTCACAATAGTTCCTGGTGATTCTCTCTATTTCTCTTTACTGTTCTGTACTTCCCCCATGTTTGTTCAATATTGTACACACATTTAGTCACGGAGTTCCACAAGGTTCTGTGCTTGGACCAATTCTATTTACCTTATATATGCTTCCTTTAGGCAATATTATTAGGAAGCACTCCTTAAATTTTCATTGTTATGCAGATGATACCCAATTGTATTTATCGATCAAGCCAGATGAAACCAATCAATTAGCTAAACTTCAAGCATGCCTTAAGGACATAAAAACCTGGATGACCTGCAATTTTCTGATGTTAAACTCAGACAAAACCGAAGTTATTGTACTTGGCCCCAGACACCTTCAAAACACATTATCTAAAGATACAGTTTTTCTAGATGGCATTGCCCTGGCCTCCAGCAACACCGTAAGGAATCTTGGAGTTATCTTTGGTCAGGATATGTCCTTTAACTCCAACATAAAACAAACTTCAAGAACTGCCTTTTTTCATTTACGTAACATTGCAAAAATCAGGCACAGCCTGTCTCAAAAGGATGCAGAAAAACTAGTCCATGCATTTGTTACGTCTAGGCTGGACTATTGCAACTCTCTACTATCAGGCTGCCCCAATAAGTCCCTTAAGACTCTCCAGCTGATTCAGAATGCTGCGGCACGTTTACTGACAAGAACCAGAAAAAGAGATCATATCTCTCAAATATTAGCTTCTCTACACTGGCTCCCTGTAAAATCCAGAATAGAATTTAAAATCCTTCTCCTCACCTTCAAAGCCCTAAATGGTCAGGCACCATCATATCTTAAAGAGCTCATAGTACCCTATTACCCCAATAGAGCACTGCACTCTCAGAATGCAGGGTTCCTTGTGGTTCCTAGAGTCTCTAAAAGTAGAATGGGAGCCAGAGCCTTCAGCTATCAAGCTCCTCTCCTGTGGAACCAGATCCCAGTTTGTGTACAGGAGGTGGACAACCTCCTCACATTTAAGAGTAGGCTTAAGACTTTCCTCTTTGATAAAGCTTATAGTAGGGCTGACTCAGGTGACCCCTGAGCCACCCCTTAGTTATGCTGCTATAGGCCTAGACTGCCGGGGGACTTCCTATGATGCACTGAGCTCCTCTCTCCTCCTCTTCCTCTCCATCTGTACGCCCTCATATCCCATCAATGCTTGTTACTAACTCAACTTCTTCCCGTAGTTGTGTGCTTTCTCTCCTCTTTCTCTCTCCTTCTGTTGCTTTCTGCAGGTATTTCTGCCTCCGGAGCTGTAGAGTCTGGATCTATGGTTGCAGCCGCCTGCTGCCCCCGTGCTCCTGCTCTGCACCCGCTGCTGCTATTACTGTTGTTGCTCTTATTATTAGTATTACTATTATAATATTGCTCTTAGTATTATTTCTGTTGGTGTTATCATCAATACCATTACCACAACTATTGCTTTACATCTCTATTTTAAACTGTACTGTGCTGCTGTATGTTCTCTTTCCCCCTGCTCTCTCTCCTGCTCCCCCCCCCTCCCCCTCAACCCAACCGGTCGAGGCAGATGACCGCCCACCTAGAGCCTGGTTCTGCTCGAGGTTTCTACCTGTTAAAAGGGAGTTTTTCCTTGCCACTGTCGCATAGTGCTTGCTCATGGTGGGAATTGTTGGGTCTCTGTAAATACAAAGAGTCGGTCTAGACCTGCTCTACTCGAAAAAGTGCCCTGAGATAAGTTTGTTATGATATGGCGTTATATAAATAAAACTGAATTGAATTAAATTGAATTTCATTCAATAGAAATGTATTGAACGGGCTTGCTAACGGATAGTTAGCAACCTTGTTATCTTGTTAGCCTAGCTCAGTCACTAAAGGCATAATAAGCTCAAACAGTTTACTCGAAAAACATATTTGTAACATCGATTATTGTCTCATAACTATCTGAAAACCATTCCTCTTTTGTGGAACAGAGTAGGTTAATAAGCTAATAAGCTACGAAAGCTTCTTCTATTTTGGACTCTCACTTCCCTCAGAGGTCAGTGCCATCAAGATGGACTTTCTATTGGCCAATGGCACGAATCCGTGGGTCAAAGTTCACCAAAGTTGACTCCAGTGCCCCTGTGAGTGAATCCACTAAATACTGCAATTCCACTAGAACGAACTGAAATCTAGTTAAATATTAGACCAGGGCTTTACGGTCTAACTGTCCAGAGTGCTGAATCTGGGGTTGTCCTGGTCGTTCCCTGATATTCGCCATCAGTTCCAGGGGCTGAGGGCCAATAGTTTGCTTTGAAAGATCAACCTCATCATCAGCCTCACCTGCCAAACTCACTATATTTACCATCCTGGTAGCTGAGTCCCTTCTGTAATGTTGCTCAACTGGACCAAAGTGCAGAGAACACACCACACATGTAATGTTTCAGACTTTATATTTCTTTTCTTTACTGAAGTCAACCCAAAACAAGAAAATCTACTGCCAAAGCAGGCAAATAGGCAGTACTGAACTGGCAACATACAACAAAGGCACTGGACTAACTAAATAACTAAATAATGGTCAGGTTATGCTTGAACAGAACTAGTTTGTATGTTGTGTTGTCTGTTTATAGCTGTTCCGACCGGCCACAATTGAAGTCGTAATGAAAGACATTTATGTTGATTCATTCATGTTTGACAGAAATAGTTGGGTAATTAATAAGAAAAGAGTGCTAGAGAAAGTTCAACAATATGTACACAGTATAGTCAGCCTTGCAGGTGAGGCAAGTGATGAGTGATGATGATCAGTCAAAGTAAACTATTGGCCGTCAGTCCCCGCCAGCGGGATTCCTGCCCGCTGGTGTGAAAGTCAGGAAACACTCAGGAAAAGATTCAGATTCAGCACACTGGACAGCAGTTGTAACATCATACACTGTTGTATCACATCAATCACAATATGATGTGACCATTATGACATGTGACACAGTAGAATTATGACTGAAATACAGTCAGATTGATGCAGTCATATAAACAAACTATTGCCTCATGTCATATTTTGATATTGGTGTGATAGTTGTTTTCTTTGTATTCTTTGGTCAATTCATTATGTGATTAAATAATATTTACTTTTAGTGTATTGTCTGTATAGAGTCCCAGGTGTAATTATTTCTGTTCTGATCAAGACACTATGAGTCAAAACCAGCATTTTAACATAACTTTTCTGCTTGTTCTACCTAAAGGCCTGATCACACCAGCACTTAAAACAGCAAAATTTCCACTAATGGACTAATCATGTTGATTCTATTGGAATGAATTAAATCCCCCACGATTAGTGGATTTGCTCACTGGGGAGAAGTAAATCTGTGAGTTCAGCTGCGGTGAACTTTGACCTGCAAATTTGTATCATTGACCAAAAGCAAGCCGTCATAACAGTGCTGACCTTTAAGGGTACAGGGAGCTGTAGAGAGAAAAACATTTGGGAGCTTTTGTGACTGACTAGCACTACCTGGCTGGCTAGCGAGTTTGTGGTTAGCTTGCCAGCTACAGCAGTTTACCAACTATTCCTGCGACTCGCGAGTACAGTCACTAAGTCACCAAGCTTCTAGAAGCAACTATTTCACAATGACGTGCAGATTCATTTTGCTGTACTACTTTCTGGTGTGACCAGGCCTTAAGAGTGTCTGAGGAACATTGTCTTATCTGTGACTAGTTATTTCAATTTCAAGAGCACCTTAAAGCAACATTATGCAAGAATTTTGAAATATTTTTTGCGACTTGCTGCCCCTACAGTTTTTGGAGTGCAGTTCACCCTCATGGACAGCTGTACATGTGCATTTCTTGACAAGCTGAAGGATTTGGATGGTGGTGGTGACTTTACTTATGATCAAAAACTAGTGAGTTGACAACTTTGCTAACACAGCCAAACATCAAGTGCAACAACAGAAAACATAACAAGCCATCTAATATTACTTACTAATCCAACAGCAAGAAGGCCAGCTTGGCATCTGTCCTGCAGCCTTTTATTTTGCAAAGCTCTCGCCAACAACTAAAAGCCAGTCCGAGATTTACTCTTGTCCGGCCCCTTGCTTGGTCACTCTCTCTTTTTCTCTTCTTAGCTTCCTCTGTCAATGTCCTCTTCTGTCTCTTCGCCTCTGCCATGATGTCCGTACTGAGAATACCGAGCTAGACCCATGTGGGATGCAGTGCCATAAAGTGTTATGCAGTTCTTGCGGGAGATCGTACCCGCTCAACCCAAGTTACATAGTGCAAGAACAGGTGTTCAGGCCACGGAGTGGGAATGAAAGAGGTGCTATTCTCCATATTACAAGTCAGTGTACCATCAAAATTATTTTGAAGGTGTTATTTTAAGGTAAAATAGTTGCATAATGTTGCTTTAAGGTTACCTGGACTTACTGCATGTGAAACACTCTGTATCTTTTTGTGTTTGGATTACAGAGGCATTTGTATTTTGTAGAACTATTTGCAACACTTCTCCCCAAACAGCTTCTATCTGAGTAGCATTTGTTAACAGGAGGGAAATGTGAATTTTCAAAGCTTGACTCCCACATGAACAGGGACGATTTATTCTCTTTGTGTGCTCAGCCCGACAGATACAGGGAGGGGAGGGTATCTCTGAGTCTTCAAGGGAGAGGGATTCCTTTTGTGACTTTATCATAGATTTACCAATATATGTGACGCCATGCTCCGGAGGTAGTGCATTTGTTCTGTTTGTTTTATCTCTCTTTCAGACGCGGCATCTTTGTTCTACAGAGGAAGGGCAGATGGATTGATCTGCCGAGAGGGAGAAAGAGGGAACTCAATGCAGTCCCACAGCTGTTAGAGAAAAAGATCTTTTCCTTCCAAGAATGGAGGGTGATAAAGATGTGAGAAGGTTATTGAGAGATGGGAATTTCTCTGATACAAATGCTCTTACACATTCTGGACAGCACATGGCATTCACACTACAGCGGGTACAAATTCAGTCCCACACACAGTCCTTTGTTAACATGTATACGCACACAGGAACTTATCATGCTTTGGATGCTGGGTTTTAGACCTTGTCAAGAATAAAATTCCTGGGGATGTTCTTGTGAAATTTTGTATACACTGCCAAGATATACTGAATATTAGAAGCCTCATTTCAGAAATCGCTATCAGAAATGGCTTTTAATCTTTTCAGCACAGCCTTGGGTCCATCATTACAGATGCATTTTTTAAACTATTGTTAGAACTCATAGAGCATTATTTGATATTCTAGTGTGGATACCAAATATGGTATGTCGGGCTGAATTTTGGGGAAATGTGTATAAAATTAATTACAACTGAATAATTTCCATTGGATAAAAATCTGCAGCCATACAACATGTCATCTTAAGTGTTGAATATTTCACTTCACAGATGAGTTTCAGAACATCAACAGCAAGCTGTCGGAAAATTGTTTCCAGGGTACTGTGACAAATGTACCTTTATGTACGTTTGATGAGAATATGTTTTTCCACACTGTATGTCAATGTCACATACAGTATGCATTCTGTATCTGTTTGTTCCATTAGTTATTTACATGATGATAAAACAAATCAGCCCCATCATTCATGGACTGCATTTGGACTGTGTTTATATAGCACTTTTCTACCTTAATGGACGAAGCGCTGTACAATTTTGCCTCTCATTCACCCATTCACAAACACACTCACACCGATGGCAGCGGACCTGCCTTGCAAGCCGGCCTCCTGCCCATCGGGAGTTCAGTGTCTTACTCATGGACACGTTGACACATGGACAGGAGGACCTGGAATCAAGCATCAGTGAGCAGTTGCCCCCTCTGGCAGATGAAGGTAGTCTGTGTAAATGTGGAAGTTATTTGGTCTCAAGGTATCACAAGACCCTTGTGACAAGACCCTATCATAATATCTTCATCAGCAGATGGAGTTTGCTCTTGTCATGAAACTGTAGATGTTCATATTGGCTTAAGCCATCATGGAGTGCTAGTCCTTAAAGGGCTGAGAAAAATGGAAAGCTGAGCACTCCACTTGCTGATGAAGATCATGAATGGCTACTAAATAGACCTAGATTGTTTTCACAAATTGCATACTGTACAATATGTTAAGCATGCTGTACATAATAACACCTTATTTACATTTATTTAAAAATATTTCAAACCTGTAATTTGACTTTAAAAATACATTCACTGTTTTAGTGAGATTTCTTTGTTTTAAGTCTTGTTTTAAAGTGTTTAATGCCAGTTCCCAAATCTGTTAAACTTTTGGCATTATGCACACTCATGCAAGATGAAACACCACTCAAGTTTGTATGTCTAGTAACACTCAGCTAGTTAGCCAGTGGAGCTCCACAAAGACCTTCTCCACAACATCCTAAATGTCTGGAAACATGGAGCAAATCCAGAATGTGCAATGTGTGGGTGTTCACAAGCACCAACGCTGATGAAAGCAGTGGTTTTAACATGGTCTTGTGGTAAATTGTGTTGCTAAATGTATCTTTTGGACTCATCTTGAACTCTTTTAATTGGCTTCACAACACTTGGATTACGCTTCACAAGCTGTTTGAGGTAATTTTATCATCATTTTTATGACTTTTTAGAGCTCAAATCAAACTCAGTAGAGACTCTAACTTTTTTCTGTTTATATTTTGTCTTAAGTGTATATTTGGGAAGTAACTGAATACATTTACTCAAGAACTTTACTTAATGACAGTTTTGCTGTATTCATACTTTATTTCCGTTTTAGGAGACTCATTTTACTGCACTGTATTTCTCTGTAGTCTGTAGTTACTAGTTACTTTGCAGATTAGCAACACAAATTATACACTAAAATATGATACAGAAAATACATAGAATATGCTTCAGACATGATGCATTACAGCAGTTAAACTCACCAACAGTATATGATGGATTGTAGAGAGACAAACCATCACTTGGGCCATGCACAACATTTACAATACAACTTACACATTCACATGTACGTATTTTAACAATTATTATTATCCTGTTTCCAGCTGCAGCAGCCTGGAGCCTATCCTAACATGCACTGGACACACGAGGTGTGAACAGAGGGGTGTTTCATAAAGGTGGCTCAGAAAAGCAGGGATTATTTTAAAAAAAGCTGACTTGAGATAACCTAACAAACTGAACCAGGATCTGTTTCATAAAGATGGGTTGGACAGGTTGGACTCCAGTCTGTCAAAATGTGACGTAAATTTTACAAGTACTGCAAACAGACCCATTTTCACAGAGCAGCACAACATTTTTGGGTAAAGTGACCCTTTAAGTGAAGGATTAGAATACTACCAATGAATGTATTAAGCTTTCTATATTCAAGTTAAAGTTACAGAACACAAAGTGTTTATAGCATCCTATTACAGAATAATGGAGTGAAATTGGATTAATTAAAATAAAGAACTTAAAATATATTAAAGGAATATTCAGTGTCAATATTAAAATCTAATTGTGAACATAAAAATGATGGTGAATCATGTAATGAAGTTGTTGAATACCTATAACATGATTCACCTGAGGTGACTGATGTTTTCCTCCAGTCCCAGCAGCAGAGCTGGGAGCTGAGCAGGATGAGTGGAGTGTGGAGTGGCAGCAGCCTCCAGCAGTGCTCAGTGGATGCCGGGGTACTTGTAGAGTTTTCTCCTGCAGGGTTTCCCACTGGCTCAGGGGTCATTGACTCCACAGCATTGACTGCAGCTCTTTCCACACTACATTGGCCAGCTCCACTCCACTAGGCCCGCTCTCCTCTGTGCAACACACACGCACGCACGCACGCACGCACGCACGCACGCACGCACGCACGCACGCACGCACGCACGCACGCACACACACACACACTCACACACACACACACTCACACTTAGGGGTCAGAAAAACAAAGCAGTAGACAAATGCACACAGCAGAAAGAATAAAGGCAGCAAGAAGCTGAGGCACAAATACAAGGCAGAAACACACAAATACTGCAGACACACATACAAATAAATGCATGTTTGTATTACTACACTTGTGTAGACCTTCCATTGCTTACATTCATAAAATATTCCAATCTCAACCTTTACGCTTGCTCTGTGTCACTGACTGGGTATAACACAATAGTGAAAAGTCCAACCATGTTAGGTGTATTCAGCATGGAACAGGTCGTGAGAATGAGGTTGTCCAGATACAAGAAGAACCACGTCCACTTATTCCACAAAGCAGCTTCAACATTGTGTCCACACACTTGAAAAATGTGGACCTGGTTTCCGGTTCCAAAGTCCCACACTTTGTATGCCCAGATCAACTCCAGAGGCCTGTACTACGAAGCGGGATTTGCGGTTAGCGAGATAACTTCAGGTTCAACTCTGGGTTTTCAGTACTACGACGGTGGTTCACTTCTTACCGGGGTAAATCACCATGGTAACTTATGCTGCATGGCAAACCTGCTCCAGAGCAGGTTATGTTCGAGATAACAGATCAGCGCGTACAAAAGCACCGTCTACTGACCAATCAATTCTCTTGGAAAATGACATCACCAATATAAAAGAAGTGGAGCTCGGTACGTGGATCGTGAGAGGAACTCTTTTTATATGAGAAATAGTTTCTCGTCGGATTGACCGACTTATCTGTATCATCCTACATCCTAGACTGACTGAAGCACTAAAGCTTTGTACTTATACGATATGAATGTAAGCCTATTTACCGCTAAATTATGCTTTTATATTTATTTATTTTTTGCTCCCAAGTCCGTTTGACACCACCGGGGTTGCAGCTGAAAAAAATCAGGCTAAAATTGTCATACACTACATAAGAACATCTGAGCAACACATTAACTTAATGGAATACTACTGACGGGGCAGTGATATTATCATGTTTGTGATTGGTCATATGCTGCAAACACCGCCTCTTTCATGTGAACGCGCTCATGGCTTGATTGGGAAACCTTGGGTTGACTTATCGAGTTGATAACCAGCGTCGTGTGACCGCTTAGCGGGATCGCGATTGTTAGGCTCAGTGAAGCCAGATAACGAAAAGATATCCTGGGTATGTTGAACTTGCTTCGTAGTACAGGCCTCAGCTACCTCCCTAATATTTTAGAGTATCCCAGAACATAGCAATTGCCAGTGATCATAATACAGGCAGCAAATACATTTCCTCCAGAATGTATTTGGCAAAACATTTTAATTATATGTAATTAAAGAATACAGAGATAGATGTGCACACTTTCCAAATAACAGCAACACATCTTGTGCATCTAAGGGTCAAGCAAGTTGATTGGATGATCCAACTCATGTTGGGGGCGAGCTCAAAATGGAAAAGAAATGTCATACTCCAAATACATAAAAGTATAAAAGAAACAGCCAACATCTCCAAATAAAATGGTAAATGGCTGCATTTATATAGCGCTTTTATGATTTGCCTCTCATTCACCCATTTACACACCAATGGCAGCGAGCTACCATGCAAAGTGCTGGCCTAGCCATCAGGAGCAATTTGGGGTTCAGTGTCTTGCCCAAGGACACTTTGACATGTGGACAGGAGGAGCTGGGGATCGAACCACCTAACCTGTGATTAGAGGACAACCCGACATCCTGAGCCAAAGTCCAGATACAAAAAGAACCATATTACCTTATTCCATATGGCAGCTTGGGCGGCACAGTGGTGTAGTGGTTAGCACTGTCGCCTCACAGCAAGAGGGTTCTTGGTTCTCCCCGTGTCTGCGTGGGTTTTCTCTGGGTACTCCAGCTTCCTCCCATCATCCAAAGACATGCAGGTTAGGTTAATTCACGATTCTAAATTGCCCATAAGCAATTGCCTGACTGTGTGTGAATGTTTGTCTGTCTCTATTTGTCAGCCCTGTGATTGACTGGTGACCAGTCCAGTACCCCGCCTCTCGCCCAATGTCAGCTGGGACTGGCTCTATTCCCCCCACGAGGGGATAAGCGGTATGGATAATGGATGGATGGCAGCTTTAACACTGTGTCCTCACATCTGGAAAAGGTACATGGACGTGGGTTTACCTTGCTATAGTAACCTAGTCCCAAAACCAGTTGAGTTTGACCGCCCACCCAGAGCCTGGTTCTGCTTGAGGTTTCTGCCTGTTAAAAGGGAGTTTTTCCTTGCCACTGTCACCTAGTGGTGGTAATTGTTGGGTCTCTGTAAATAACATTATAAAGAGTCGGTCTAGACCTGCTCTATATGAAAAGTGCCCTGAGATAACTTCTGTTATGATTTGGTGCTATATAAATAAAACTGAATTTAATTGAAAGGTAAAGCAGAGCAACATCCTTCAAAAATATGGAAATAAGGATCTGACAGCTCTGTAGTGATGAATAATGGTAGTCTGTACTGGTGAAACAGTTGATCACTTGATTTGGCCAAAGGGCAGGCCAAATGGAAAAACTACTCTTGTCTGCACAAAGAAAGAAGGCTGCACCAGAATCTGTTTCACACAGGACTCTCGACACACGTCTGTGACTAGATACAATCTTTATTGACATCGGGTTTCTCCAAAAGTTTATTCTGTTTCATCTTTTTGTTGCAGGACTGCTGCGTTTTTTTCAGCACCAACTGCGGTCCACACTGCCACATCCTAAACACACTACCCAACATTCAAGTGAATGGGAGGACTGGTGTTTTCACTGCAATGCCTGATTTGGTGTGAATTCAGTCTTAGTCATAACCACAATTAGGAGATGAGGCCCTCTGGTCCTCACTGCAGGCTGAAGTAGAATGGGAGCCTGAATTCCCACTACTGTCTATGCTGAATGGCAAGATGAGTCTAGACAGACTAGTGTTATGCCTACGCCATTCACAGAATAATCCGCCTCAAGGCAGGTAAAATGTGGGGTCCACTATGGCAATCACTGTGGACAAGAGAGGTAGAGTCAAACTGGATACACAGCCATCCTCAGCTTTCATAATCATCTTAATACTTGGTGAGAAAAACTAGACATGGGAAAACACAGCCCTTTTCAGTGGGCAAATCGGCAAATATGAGAGCCCAGCTGGAGGGCAAAGAGTGTAAATATGACCAGTAAGATAATAGGCAGGCCATGGGGGAAGCATCCTCAATATTAAAATAATAATAATAATAATAATAATAATAATATCATATTAGGTGATCCCTTGCACTAGAATCTCTGGGAGGTATTTCCAGATGCCCGGACTGAAACATTTCAAGAGGTCCCCACCCCAAATGCCATGTCTTGTGTGAACTGCTGAGCCAGTGGTTGCCAAACATTTTTAGACCACTGCATCCCTTCAAAGGAGATTTTTTGTCATGGTACCCCGAGCTACCCAACCTCCAATATAACATGCATACAGTATGTATACAGATGCTTATTGGTTTTAACAATTTTAGATTTAATATTATTATATTATATTAAGTTACATAACATAGGCCCATCACTCAGAATAAAAGCCAACAGATGCTCTGTACAATACAATTAAATACACTAATATTCTAAATGTATATATTTCATTTTCTTCCAAATAAAATTAGCTTATATTTAAGGTGCACAAGGACAAACAAAAAAGGTTGCAAGCATTTTAATGAGACGTGAGCCTGCTGTTGATGTGTGGAGAGAGCACAACCCGCTGGTCTGACTCCTCTGACAGGCACTTTCTTGTCTTGTGTTCTCATGTTTACCAGCGATGTGGCACATCCTGTCTCATCAGGCACATCCTGTCTCAAAAAGGTGCAGAAAAACTAGTCCATGCATTTGTTACATCTAGGCTAGATTATTGCAACTCTCTACTATCAGGCTGCCCCAATAAGTCCTTTAAAATTCTCTAGCTGCTCCAGAATGCTGCGGCACGTTTACTGACAAGAACCAGAAAAAGAGATCATATCTCTCCAATATTAGCTTCTCTACACTGGCTCCCTGTAAAATCCAGAATAGAATTTAAAATCCTTCTCCTCACCTTCAAAGCCCTAAATGGTCAGGCACCATCATATCTTAAAGAGCTCATAGTACCCTATTACCCCACTAGAGCACTGCGCTCCCAGAATGCAGGGTTCCTTGTGGTTCCTAGAGTCTCTAAAAGTAGAATGGGAGCCAGAGCCTTCAGCTATCAAGCTCCTCTCCTGTGGAACCAGATCCCAGTTTGTGTACGGGAGGCGGACAACCTCCTCACATTTAAGAGTAGGCTTAAGACTTTCCTCTTTGATAAAGCTTATAGTAGGGCTGACTCAGGTGACCCCTGAGCCCCCCTTAGTTATGCTGCTATAGGCCTAGACTGCCGGGGGACTTCCCATGATGCACTGAGCTCCTCTCTCTCTCTCCTTCTGTTGCTTTCTGCAGGTGTTTCTGCCTCTGGAGCTGTGGAGTCTGGAAATATGGTTGCGGCCACCTGCTGCCCCCGTGCTCCTGCTCTGCACCCGCTGCTGCTATTACTGTTATTGCTCGTATTATTAGTATTACTATTATAATATTGCTCTTAGTATTATTTCTGTTGGTGTTATCATCAATACCATTACCACAACTATTACTTTACATCCCTATGTGGAACTGTATTGAGCTGCTGTATGTTCTCTTTCCTCCTGCTCTCTCTCTCCCGCTCCCCCCTCCCCCTTCAACCCAACCGGTCGAGGCAGATGACCGCCCACCTTGAGCCTGGTTCTGCTCGAGGTTTCTACCTGTTAAAAGGGAGTTTTTCCTTGCCACTGTCTCATAGTGCTTGCTCATGGTGGGAACTGTTGGGTCTCTGTAAACATAAAGAGTCGGTCTAGACCTGCTCTATTCGAAAAAGTGCCCTGAGATAACTTTGTTATGATATGGCGCTATATAAATAAAACTGAATTGAATTGAATTGAATGAGAGACACATCACACATATATGATGTTGGGAATGTGCAATACCACAGTGGATGCGCTATTGCACAATGATGGATATAACTCTTCCACAAGCAGTGATTTTGATTTATATTTCTTTTTTCTTCTGTTTTGATATGTTTGAAAAATGTAAATGTTGGTGTTTTAATGTGGTGTGGTTATTAAAAACGCACAATAACTGAGCAGTGTGTGTACGTCACAGAACCTCTTGCTTTTAATTTTGGCGCCCATGTTAACAGGTTAGAGCAGCCACACAGCCCGCGTGAGATGCAGCTCATCTGCGTGACCCGTGCGTTTCTCAGCAAAAATACACAGTGACAATGATCTGTTGATAGTCATACTGACATCAAACCAGCAACATTACACCTTTCAGTTTCAGTTTCAATATCGATATCTGTAGAATATGTCACAGAGTGAAAAAAACTTTTTTTTAACTCACCAGTTAATATAAATTAAATGTATCATGAAATGAAATGAAACATTCTTATATTGATGGCCATTAGCAAAGGCAAACTCAATGTAGAAAGATAGGGCTGGCAGCAGCAGGAACGCTCCCTGTGTGGACACCACATGCGTGCCAGACGTACCACTTCAGCGAGGTAGCCGTCACGCGCAGCTCAGGTCGGCGGTGTGGACCGGCCATTAGTCTGTCCTCAAGGCACACCACTTTGGGAACCACTGTCCTTAGCCACTGACAAATGTCCACATGCTGAGGGTTTAGATTATATACTGTAAACTTCAGAGATTCAGAGAGAGCACTAAATAGGCATGTGTAGGCATTGTTGAGCCACTACTTTTTGTAGTCAACTTGAACTTGACAATACATTTAAAGTGTTAAGTTGTAGTTTGATGCAACTGAAAAACTGGAATTAGTAAATTAACTTCAGACGTATAGTAAACATTAAAAGGAAAAAACAGTGTAAAAGAAAAAAAAACAGGAATGACCTTAAAGCAGATCTAAAACTTCTCACAGACAACATTGATAACATTGATAATTTCAGGGTGCTGTGTCTGCCAAGTGCACCACAGGATCAGGCCAAGGGAGTAAATATTCAACGCTCCCCTGATTCATGTCAATCCACCTGCCATGCCAGCACCATCACCGAATGGTCCATTTTCCTGGTGAGGTAACCACTTCCATTAGTGTTCATCAGCCTCGCCTGCCGAGGGACCACTTTACTGACATCTGCTTTATGCTGGCATCCGCACGCTAAAAGGCAAAATGTTCCTGTAGAGAGAGAAACAGAGCGAGAGCCTCTTGGCTCTATGGCTCCATGAGTGCCAGAGCTCCATGAGTCTTAATTTATGGCTTTTGTGCCACATTGGGCCATTAGTGGTTAAAGGCTTTTCCTGTAGTCCTATGGTACCATGGACTAGCATTTGGTTATACTGACATTCTATTTGTTTGCTGATAATGGTGTCCTTTTATAAAACAATATCACATATCAGCCAATCATTGTCAATTAGGTTTGATGTGAGAAATATGACTACTGCAACCTGCTGCTGCTGGAAACAAGGCTGATAAGAGCGCTGACACTGAACTTTACGGTAAAACCAAAACAATGAGCTAAAAGAGTTTAAACAGGATTAAGATTCTATAGCCATGCTAGCAGCTCTGTGAGGATGTATTTAGGCACAGCAGTGCTTTGTGCTTTGAGCAAAGTGCAGCACCCTTACAATGATAATGTTAACCAGGGACTTTTTTCTGGGATTCTTTTGCATTACCTCACACTATAACTTATAACTATCGGGTTCCCTTCCATTAAGTGTTGTGCTCCCTTGCAGTGTTTTGTGTTACCTCGCAATACTTTTTGCATTCCCTCAGATCCATAGAGAAAGGCTGAGCTGTATTATGATATAGTTTTATGTATTATGTAGTAGATCGCAGCTGGCTGTGATCACAGCATGAGTGGGAGCATTCTCAGCTGTGGCAAACTCAGCCGCAAGTCTGTATCATTGCAGCTAGATAGATAGCTAGTGACAGAGCTAGTTAACCTAGTTCTGTCACCGACTGCTGCCAAGGCTGATTGAGGCAGGCTGTAGCTGGGATTATAACTATAGCCATGGGATGACAGAGAGAGAGAGTAACCCGTCATACTCTGAAAACCACGCCCACTGGAGGGGAAAACAATGGGCACCTCAATAAAATGCCTGTGGCTAGCCAAAAGCATTTGATTTCAGCATGTCAAAGGAATATTTTAGCACCCTATGTCTACCAGAGAGGAAAAGGAATATTGGCAGCCTTAGCTGAGTGTGAGGATCCCACAGTGTTCCCATTCTTCCTGCTGATGCCTCACGTCTGTCTCCACTTTTGTCTTCATAAAGACTCAGTTTTTGGGTTCGGCAGCTTATAAAAACTTAGTTCTGGGTTCTTCACCCTGTTGGTAGTGCGTTCCACCACACAGCAGCTTTTAGGCATGTTTCTGTTGTTTGCTAGCAGACCGAAGGGACAAGGAGGCACCTTCACGCAATACAAAGTCAATGGAGAGCGATGAATTGTTGTCCCCTCTGGTGTGGGCCGGGCTTAAATGTGCTCTGTTTCCAAAGCTTTGCTGCCGTTGCTGTGATTGTGGCTGCAGCCTTGGTTGTGCTTTGGCTGTTATGATGAAAATAACCTATCATTGCTTTGTAAATAATAGTGACATAATTTCTAAACTGTCTCAGCCTCTGCCAGATACCATTAGCTCTGGAGAGCTTCCAGACTGAACAGGTGCAAGCCTGTATCTCATACACCAGTTTCTTTGGGACTTTCCTGACTGCATTTTTTCTTTTTTAAAACACTGTAACTTTCTGATTACATGCTGAACACAAAGACAATCCTTTATATTCATGCAAGCTTAACATTTGATGTGGATACAGATGATATATTGAGTATATTTTTTATCATTTACTATTTTATAATACAACACTTTCTAATGAAACAGTAGCCATATCCATAGCATCATAGATTCAACCACAAATGCAGCTGTAGTTCGAGAAATAACCATATCACCCAGTACAGCCAGGCAGAGCAGCTGCAGCTGTGCTCACAGCCAGTGGCTGTAGTGACGGAGCTCTACCTTATGAAGTAATGAGCAATAAACGCATCAAGCGTCACATCATCTCTCCTTTCTGTAGTATATGCAAAGCGTTTCCCTAAACTGACAGTGTATTACAACTGGACTGGACCAACACACTAACTGTCCCTATGGATCAGGGAGAATGCAAAACATCTTGCGAGGGACACAGAACTTATTGCAAGTGAATGCAAAAGTTATTGCGAGGGACTGCAAAAGTAGTTCTGAAAAAAACCCCAACCACCTTGACTCTACATGGGCTCCATACAAAGCAAAGTATTGGCAATATCGACACATTAGTTCACCAACGTGATTACAATTCAGACCGGCTGACATTGCCGTCTGTAGAGCCACACCACAAGCACAGGAGAGATTATTCCAGTTTATTACAACTAACTTGGATCTTAGTTATGTAAATTTGGCCACATCAGTTATGATAACGTTGTACAGTTAAAGTTATTTGCTGAGATCTGCAATAACATTGCAAAAAGGAAGTCTGATGGCACAAGAAACATGAGTAGTCAGACAGTTATACAGGTTTGAAACAGCCCGCCAGGTTAGTCAAACTCATTTAGAAGAGAAAATAAAGGCAAAGGGTGAAATTATTACCCAGACTGTACGTGTTGCATGCAACCACTCTTCCTGTGCAATGAGGGATTATCACCCACATTCGGGGGTGTCCACTTTCAGTTTTAAATAATTTGGTTTATATAATGAGGATAAACTGCTGGCATGTTTCCAAACAGTTTCTTACCCTTATCCGAATTTTAGTGATGCTGCTGTGTTTCAAGACTGACAAAATTCCTTTGGTAAGTGAAATGTTATCATAACCGACGGAAACAATGGCAAAACTTACAAAAATAAGACCCAAGTTGTAATAAACCATAATAAACCAGATTTCCAGTTTTTTAGCATGCTAAAACAATACCCTAGCTGAATCCTATGAAAATAGGTGCCTTATGCCATCGCTGAAGCCCTCTTATAAATAATCTTTGAACATTGCCACTTTGAGGTTATTTGACTTGAACACTTAATGTCATTAGGTAAGCATTACCAGAGGACAGTTCAGTATATTTTGCTCAATGCTTTATAATCCAGTCTCATCCTTAAGTGTTATTCTGCTTCTCTGTTTTCCCATCTTCCAACTCTCTCTGTCTCACCTTGCTTTCTCTGTCCCTTCAGCCCAGGGTTTTGGCCCGGTGTTTTCTCCTGTGAAACCTTTGACAACCATGGTATTTGGCGCTGAGCTCATCCAGCCATGTCTGGTGGCAGTGGGCATCCCTCCAGCACCAACCCCACTGAGCAAGCCTGCCCGTCTGCCTGCCTGCCTGCCTGAAAATGAAATTAGGGAAGACATGATGGCACAGTCATCCTCTCCCCACCCACAGGCTGATTGTATTAGCCGAGCATAAACTCGATTTGGTACTTTTCTACGGCCATCGGAGAGGAATTGATTTGGATTTAGCCTAACTGGCTCAGCCACATGTCCTCAGCAAACAGGGATAATTTCTGAGGAGGGACATTGGTGGGATGATGACGGTGGTGGAAGCGGTGGTGATTGGAGGGTTAGAATAGGAATTTAACCAGCAAGCAGTGTGCCAATATGAATATCTCAAAATGACGACTTGACAGACAGTGAAGTTCAGCTGTATCACACTTTAATATGCCCCTGCAGATAAAGTCGAGGAGTGGATCTTTTGATGCAGACATTTCTTTCATAAGGCTGCACTTGTTCTCGTATATATGCATATTAAAATACTCTGTGGTTTTTCGGGGCCCATATACCCACTGACTCTCTCTTCTCATATTTCCTGCCCTGAACACACTGAATATTGCATAAAATATGTGTGATAATGATATACTATAAAATTGACAGACTATAAATAAGTCTGTCCAGTATTGTAATACAGTGCATGCAGTCCCATAGGGAGAGCTACTGCTGCTAAGCCCTGATGTTTCTAACATATAGAAAAACTGAAATGTTGAAAAGTGCATCATGATATTGATGCTAACCCCCTCTGGCGGTTAGATCCCCGGTTCCTCCTGTCCACATGTCGAAGTGTCTTTGGGCAAGACGCTAAACCTTGGAGGCCAGCACCTTGCATGGCAGCTCTGCCTCCATTGGTGTGTGAATGGGTGAATGAATGAGACCAATCTGTAAAGATATTTGGGAACCGTTTTTGTGAGTGAGTGGTACATTTTACTGTGTAAAAACAAACTTGTCAATATTGTCTGGTGGACAAACTATGGCATCACCATCTAAATGACCTCAAACATATCTTTGACATTTCTGTACTGACTTTTCTTGTTACATATGGGTCGACATATACACCAGTGCAATATATCTTTGATGACTTAACATTGGCTGATATACTGTCTAGGCCAGGCCGATACAATGAAATAATTTAACTCGATCTACCTTTCATTTAGTTATGTCATTATATTTATAATCCATCAAATCATATTACTGATTTATACAAGCAAAAAAAAATGTCAAGGAAAGTGGAGGGAGGGAAATAACAGATACACACGCAAACATGAATATGCTTGTGATGTAACACAAACCTGTACTGTACAACACACATACATACACACCTGTGATAGACACTGACATTTTGACTCTATGGACGTGTGATCATAGTCTTGTTTCAAGGATGTGACAAAGTACTTCTCCCTGGCAGGAGGCTTCAAAGAGGTCCTCATCTGGATGGAGGGGCCACAGTGGGTTTGGTCTACCGACAAAAGACACCAACCTGATTTTTTCCCCCTTGGGTTGAAAAAAGCTTCCGGTGCCCAGAGCAATTACACTGATAGAAGGAGTTGCATCACCCCTCACCTCTAATCCAGCCCCAGCCAACTCTGGATGCTGGATGATGTAAAAACCACATCAGTCTGAGGCGAGCACACATAGCTGGCTATTATTGATTGAAATTCTAAATGTCCTTCCTGGCTTTAATGGATATTTATTGTGGTGAATGTACTTTCAACATAGAGTGTACAAAAATATGGACATAGCATCAATGACATCATCAGGGCTGGATTAACCTATTTGGGGCCCACGGGCAAAAATGAGCTGTGTGCCAAACCTCTCGCGAGATTTCAGAGTGAGACTTTTCCTTAAGAGGTTCAGTTTTTAAACGTGCATATCAGTGGTGCATATCACCAAACACATTTGTAATTAATCAAATTACCACAGAGTATTGCCACGCAGCAACCTTGGGTCCTGTCTCTTCTCAGCAGGGATGGAACAGATTGTAGTTGTATATTTGCCAAGCCAATGATCCCTGGCAACAGAAGTCTACTGCCAACATAAGTGTAAGTAAAAAAAAATGCCCTTTTGTATTACACCAGTACATTTAGATGTGTTTGTGATAGATACCTTGTTGTAGTTGTTACAAGCTCAGAATAAAACACTCTCAGGTCCAGACTGGTGCAACACGTTTAATTGCAGGGTTTACCTGTGCAAAACATATTAAAGACAGTAGTCAGCAACACTGTTCATATCATCGCCTGGAGTTCAGTCTGGTATTGCTCTTGACTGTGAACTGGGCTGTAATGCTGCAAGAGCGATACGCACTGACATAGCAAAGCTCAGAATGCCGTCTGCTGACCATATTAGACACACATACACAAGTCTTTGGTGCTGTCACTGGCATGAAGAGTGCAGTAAAGCAATGTTTCTCATATGCATTTAGTGTTTTCTAAACTAGTCTTCACACTATCCTGTAATGTTCATCAGAAATGCACTGAAAAATGATTTGCTTGGACGTCTGGTGACTTTGGACACATTCGTGTTCTTTTTTATTTGCAACTGAAAAATAAATCAGAGCTGAATAAAATCATATAACTCTCTCTTTACCATAATGGCTCAACACTTTCTAACATGATGAAAAGAAAGTGAAAATATCAAGATTGCAATTTGTTGCACTGCTACTTACCATTCAGTGGCAATAAAGTTGAAAGTAATTGCTTCACTAGGTCAATTTATACTTTTATGTGCATCTTGGCTCCTAACGCAAAGGTTGTAGAACAGCTATTAGATTGACATTGACACTATTTCACATAGGCTTTTATAAGCTGCACTGATCTTTTTTATATCAGCAATGGATCAAATTACTACGTGTAATGTGTACATTCTGTCCACCTCGTAGTGACAAGCCAACAGAGAATTATCACCAACTCAACAGTTCCCCTCAGCGTTTAAGTGTCTTTTAGCTCATCATTTTGATTTTACAAACCTCAAATTCCACTTGCATCAGCCTCGTTTCCAGCAGCAGCAGACTCTGATAAACCCACTGTTCACTACCTGCTGAGCAGCAAACAGAAAGCCAGATATTTTTCTCAGGAGTTGGTGGAGACCAGACCAGAGCTAATATTGGACTTAGATTCATCAGGTGGACACAAACACCACTCTAAATGAATGCTAATGTTGCTCAGTGGCTGCTGGATCTGTTCATGTAAATAGTCAACTTTTTGCTTAGGTTTGCCATAATAACTTTATTTGGTGAAAATACGTTAGATGTTGTGTTTTCAGCTTGTTCAGCTACCCACAAGTGGCCAAAAAATCAGTTAATGCATCAACAGGTAGTTATTTGCTTAATGATTAACTTAATGTTTTTTTTTGTTTGTTTTTGTCTTTTATCTTTTTTAGTGAGTATTTTTACTGTGCATTCATGTCTTCTGGTCTTAGTGTTGTATTTATGTGCCCTGTGTTGTATGTGTGCTAAATGTATGTATCCCACTGCTGCACAACCAATTGTCCAACTGGGGACAAATAAAGTTACTGAATTATTGATTGATTTACATGTAAAGCTATACCTGGGACGTCATTAGCCTAGCTTAGCACAAAGACCTGAAGCAGAGGAAAACATGTAGCCTAACTGTCAAAAGCGAGGAATACACCTTCCCACACATCCAAAGCTGATATCAATCTTCTCATCTTATTCTGAATAAGACCGTGTATTTTGCAAAATATCAGAATGTTCTTTTAATTCCCTACATGCAATTGCTCACAATATAGTGGGTTGCACTTCTGGGCAAAATGTAACATAGTACAACTGAACTGGAACTAAACATTTGCCAGAGTGACCACCACACCCCATCCACAGGCCTCTAACTATACATTTATATGTGCATATATATATATATATATATATATATATATATGTGTGTGTGTGTGTGTGTGTGTATTTATTCATTCATGCTGTTTATTCATATAATTGTGCAGTCAAACTGTCCTCCACCAGCCAGGCCTCCTTCCTCCCTGTGATATTTAGTCAGGCTGTGGCCATCAAACAAACTCATCACATTTTCAGACAATGATAAGACTTTGTTATTTCACATTTAATTTATGCCCCTATGTGAAGGGCATCCATCCATCCATCCATCCATCCACACACACCCTGAAAACATCTTTGGAAGCGTCCTGCCTGTTGTAATTATAGGAGGTCATGGTTTTGCATTTACTAGCAGCCAAAGCCTGGCCCATTGCTTTGTATCAATATGCTTATCTACCTCCATGATTACTGTGGCTTGGCTTTTAGTCCTCAATAGAATAGAGCAACCAGGGCTTTGGTATGTGTGTGTGTGTGTTTATATGATTGTGAGCCCAAGATTTCCTAAGTTTGAATTGGAATCGTTGAATTTATTTCAAAGCCTCTCAGTGTGATTCAGGTACAGCACTTGTAGGATTGAGCAATACTCACCATGATGTTTAAAGGATAAATCCGGTTTATTACAATTGGGTCATATTCTCGTAGTTTTGGACATCAGTTCTATTGGTTATGATAACATCATTCTCACCAGTAATTGCTGATCTAGGGATCTAAGGACACTGTGACTTTCAGTGTGACAATCAGACAGGTGGCACACAAAGCAACAGTTTATCCAGATCATATAAACCACTTTATTTGGATGCCAAACCAAAAATTCTAAGCCTTTTTTTAAACTATTTATTGTGAGTGACAATGTTATAGGATTGAAATGTTATTCGGTGGAGTACTCTTTTAAGGAAAGGAGCATCAACAATGAATTTATGAATGATGATCAATGAAAGTCAGAATAAAGGGTTGTTAAACTCCAAAGCTACATTTAAAATCAGACACATTCATACCATCAGATGCATACTTCCATACCTTCCACTACATTATCCAGCCCCACCTATTCCAAATGAATAAAGACATCATTGAAATTCAATTGACCCCCTCCTCTCCCTCTGCCATCCCCTTTTGATGACAGCGGTGCGTATTTCCATGTGAGCTGACGAACTTTGATTGTGCCCCCACTCCCGTTCACCCGGCAGCAGAACATCATCTGTTGTGACATTATTAAAAACGCTGGCTAACGACCAGGAATGCAAATACACAGAGCAGTGTAATAGATAGCATCACGCATCATTGCCTTGAAGAGAGAGCTAAGGAGAGGAGGAACAGAGAGAGACAAAGACATATATGAGCTGTGCTGTAGCCTCAGCAGCATCATTTGAATTTGCATGTTATCAGGCGCAGGACGTCTCCATCAAAATGTCAGACTGGGCCCGCGGTCTGTCACCACTGATTTATAATAAAGGCAATAAGTTAAAGTTTGGCCTTTTCATGGGAAGGATACTTACACAATAGCAGTTTGCTATGTGCCTTTTCCTTTTTTTAAATGTCAAAACTCAAGGCTGCTGGAGGAATTTCAGCAGCAAAATCCAACCTGTAGCATACATTCTGTACTATTATATGCCAGCTCTGTTGTGAGGGCTGAGAAATCATTCAGTGCAACTAAAAGTAAATGGTTGAAGGATGATTGGCATTGTTTGACAGGGTAGTGTTTTGGCTTGAATTGAAGACAAACTGAACACGAACACACCCACTGACAACAGACTCAAAGACACACTGACTGACAGGGGAACTATGCACTATGTAGATGAAAACATGTGCAAAACCTTTGTCACAGACATTTTGACATGCGATAGCAGTAAAAGTACAGGTGTAACTAATTTCCTTAATGATGGCTCAGTTCCAGTAAGCCAGCATATTTCCAAGGAATTACTGGTATCAGCTAAAATAAAGCCAACCAAAATCTGATCATTTCTGTAGCCTAATGCACTTTCTGTCCACCTCAGCCTGCTAGTGTTGCAACGCTGCTTTCCTTTACGGCAGCCTACAGTGCAGAATTTTGCTAATATATGCAAGTGAAAATTTGACAAAATGCATGGATACGCTATAAGCTCCTATGCAATTTATCATTAGCAAGGAGCAGTGTACAAAACATTCAGCTATCATCTTCTCCTTTTTAGCCGGCGCTGACCGCCACTTTCACCGGTTAAAATGACAAACGTCACTGGCAGCAGGTCATATCAGCTGTCACTAATCAATGAGTAACTTAATGACGGGCCAAAATGAAACTTGTTCATTGTCTGGTTTGTGTGCTCTCTGCAAGCGGTGTCTGTACTCGTCAAAGACTGTTTGTTTGTACAGTGGTGTTATAGAGTGAACTCCAACAGAGTGAGACGTTTTCTCTCTAGCGGATCATGTCATGTCAATTTCAGGAGTCACATTCTCCCAGTGTTCTATCCTATCATATCAATCATTTAAGTGCATAAACATGTTGAAAAAACATTTGAACCAGGACCACCAGTGTTTGGATGAAGTAGCTCGAGAAAAATTAAGGTGTGTGTCAGATACATATTAAATCAGTATTTCTGTAAATAAAATAAAATAAAATAAAATAAATCGGATTGGACTCTATCAGAGAGCCAATACTAAAGGGCTCAGATCGGGATCAGGGCAAAAAATCATAGTAAAGAAAATAATTTCCAATGCAAACTGCTCACAGTGAGTACAGCCTGACCGGTACTGAATTTTGGTAGCCAATACCAATAACGATTTTTGAAAGTTAAAAAACCTGATAACAGTAATATCAGTGGATATTCATATTTTAACATTAAAACATAACATAAGTAATTTAATCTTATCAAAAGTTCAGTCAGGAAGACTACCTTCATATTTACTCCATCCATCCATTTTTTTCCGCTTATCCGGGGCCGGGTCGTGGTGACAGTAGGCTAAGCAAAGTAGTCCAGCTGTCCCTGTCCCGTTTTCCAGCTCCTCCTGGGGAACCCAAGGTGTTCCCAAGCCAGATGATATATATAAGCTTCAAAGAGCAGAGATGCAATTGTGAGGTCCCCAAACCGGACACTATCCTCCCCCCGGCTGTGCTTTGAGATGTTTACTCTATTTGGATTTTTTCCTTTCCCGCTTCCAACTCAATGAGCTGACTGAGGGTGTTCACACTTTTCAGTTCAATCAATCAGATTTTGCCACAACCTCTGTTAGGCAACCATTTTGTGTCTTGTCAATCTTTAAATCAGTTCCTTTCTATGCTGCTGTCAGCTGTCATCTCAGTGTCTGACTGACATGACTCGCCTCCACCTCCACGTTTATCAGAAACTGGTCCAGCTGTGCATTAAGGGTCCTACCACTGAGCTCATCAGGAATCCGTCTCCACATCACATCCATCCAGATCTTCAGCTAGGAATTCTTAGGAATTCTTTACTAATTCACCATCACCAATGTCTAGACTCTATTGGGGGGTATTCCTGTATGGTTCATGGTGAGATATTTGCTTGTAGAAGATGAGACAATCCTGGTGGAAATGTGTGCATTCTGTGTGTTGCTTTCAGGCCTTCTTTCTTAATGTACGTGGGTCAATTTGTTAGAGGGGTGCAGGGTAGGGGCAGTGTCCTTTTCTAGTAAACTACCACTAGGAGTTTTATCTGTCACATTATCGAACAGTTGACCATCATGTGTTCAAGTGAAATGTCACAACTTGTATCATATATTGTGGTCAAACACTGGTGGTCAAAGTTTGGACTATTTGACCACCCAAATGCAAAGTTACCTCTCGGACAACCCATCCTTGCATTCTGTCAGTGAGACTAAGGTCAATACTTGAATATAGAGAGCTGGAGGGCATTGCTTCAGGAAAAAAACAACAAAACAACTCAGAGGCCCTGCCATTCCAAACCATAAGCTGCTCCTCGATGGAGGATTTGTTCTTCAAATGTTTGAGCTTTCTGGGAAGAAGGAGGATGGATAACTACACAGGGATTCCTGCTTTAATCTTGTCTTTCTCTTTCCGTCCGTCAATCTC
The DNA here is from genome assembly GCA_005408345.1 of Macquaria australasica. NCBI lineage: Eukaryota > Metazoa > Chordata > Actinopteri > Centrarchiformes > Percichthyidae > Macquaria > Macquaria australasica. The sequence continues at coordinate 625,451 of SEMN01000069.1, forward strand.
ATCCTGCCTGTGCAGCCTGATGCTCACATCACCCTCTTTTACTGGATGTTGGACTTAAGAGTGATTGACGGGCAGTCGGATGGACTGAGCTGTGAAGCTGTCTGGTCTTTCAACATGCATAATGACCAACAACAGCTTAGTCAGTCTGTTGCATGTCTGACAAAGCAGTGAGAGAAAGAAGGGGTGATTGATTTTCATATTCACACCAAAGCATGTGTTGAAATGTTACAACATGAAGCAGAATGTAAATATCGGTGAAAACAGATTAAAGCTGCCACATGTAACATTTTAACATCCAGAAAACATCAATGTATTCATTCCGACTTAATAGTAGGTCAAAAACTGATAGACAAGCAGTTTCCTCCCCTAAGAAACCTTTATTGAAAAACAGCACAGTAAGACATCAAGATAACTCTGGCAACAACTCAGTGGAAATAATAATAAATAAATAAAACATTTTGGTAAAACATTGAAAACGTTTTATTAAAATTTGTAATTTGAAATTGATAGTGTTGGCAGTGTTTTAAAGTCACCTTTGACTGTAGCACATGCCTCATGCCATCTGCTGTTTTAACAAAATGGTCCAGTTTTCATATGAATATAGCATCTTCATTCATATGACATTAGTTTGTAGAAAATAGACAGTATATAAATAGTGTACTGAGAACATTTGTGCATACACATACTCTAGCATTATTAGTATGGTATTGAAATGTTCAATGCTTCAATAGATTAACAGCTTCTACAGCCCCTTCCACTGCATTTTGGCACAAAACAAGAAAAGGGTGCTGGTTTTTAGACCGGCCTTTCACAGTTTTTGGAAAAGGCCGAGGGAGGAAAGAGCAAAAAGCTTTAAGGACTTAAAGAGAAAGTGTCCTCAAAGTGCTAAGAAAAAAAGGGTAAATTTTAACATTTATGACAACTTGGCAGCTCCATTTGCTGAGGAAGATTGTGTGATACAACTGAAAGCTCCAGAATAGCTACTGAGTGGACCTTGAGGTGAGATTATATTGTCATCTAATGTTCCTTGCAATCTTAACAAAATAGGTTGTCATTGCCTTCCAAAATGACCCATATTACTGTTATGATTGACATGAGTGATTTCTGATCTCCCAGCTCAATGATTAAGGTTTGGTTATGTTTTGGCAACTACAACTATTTGGTTAAAGGAGTACTCTGATTTAGCATTACACTAAAATTGTCTGACTTTCTTCAAAAAGGAGTAAAATCGATGCAGCAGAACCAGATATATCATCTTTTTTATTCCACAAATTCTTCTTCCTTGTCAAAACTTGGTGCCAACATTACCCACAATGCAACTCACCAGCTGACAGTTCTGTCGGAGATTCTGGTGTGTTAGCAGCGGGCTACAGAGGTCTGATAAGCTCACTTCTTTCTAACCTCAGATTTTTAAATTTCTTTTCAAACTTGTCGTCCCTCAGACCCAGCTGACGCTGACTTAAGTACTTGAGGACATTTATCGAACTTCACACAGCTCCCTCTGGAGACACTAAAGGCTTTATACTACTTTTTTTCACATGCAGTTGTACTCCTGGAAAACACTTGGAAACACACTTAAGGAAAGATATTGGCCATGGTTAAAATAAACCAACATTGACTGTTGGTAGGAAATGAGATGTGAGCAGAAGTTTCCAGGTTTTCAAAGTCAGATGCTTTCTACTGTCCACCCTAAACTCTTCGCAAATTGTTTTTGTGGCCTTAATATAACAACGTCACACTACTCATTCTAACAGTCATCATTCACACAACCAGAGGTTCTTGTCAGCTAAATTCAATTCAATTCAATTCAGTTTTATTTATATAGCGCCATATCATAACAAAGTTATCTCAGGGCACTTTTTCGAATAGAGCAGGTCTAGACCGACTCTTTATATTTACAGAGACCCAACAGCTCCCACCATGAGCAAGCACTATGCGACAGTGGCAAGGAAAAACTCCCTTTTAACAGGTAGAAACCTCGAGCAGAACCAGGCTCAAGGTGGGCGGTCATCTGCCTCGACCGGTTGGGTTGAAGGGGGAAGTGGGGAGCGGGAGAGAGAGAGCAGGAGGAAAGAGAACATACAGCAGCTCAATACAGCATAGATATGGTAATGGCATTGATGTTAACACCAACAGAAACAACACTAAGAGCAACATTATAATAGCAATACTAATAATAAGAGCAACAACAGTAATAGCAGCAGCGGGTGCAGAGCAGGAGCACGGGGGCAGCAGGCAGCCGCAACCACAGACCCAGACCCAACAGCTCCGGAGGCAGAAATACCTGCAGAAAGCAACAGAAGGGGGGAGAGAGAGAGTGGAGAGAAAGCACACAACTACGGGAAGTTGAATTAATAACAAGCATTGATGGGATATGAGGGCGTACAGATGGAGAGGAAGAGGAGGAGAGAGGAGCTCAGTGCATCATAGGAAGTCCCCTGGCAGTCTAGGCCTATAGCAGCATAACTAAGGGGGGGCTCAGGGGTCACCTGAGTCAGCCCGACTATAAGCTTTATCAAAGAGGAAAGTCTTAAGCCTACTCTTAAATGTGAGGAGGTTGTCCGCCTCCCGTACACAAACTGGGATCTGGTTCCACAGGAGAGGAGCTTGATAGCTGAAGGCTCTGGCTCCCCATTCTACTTTTAGAGACTCTAGGAACCACAAGGAACCCTGCATTCTGGGAGCGCAGTGCTCTAGTGGGGTAATAGGGTACTATGAGCTCTTTAAGATATGATGGTGCCTGACCAAATGTGAACGTAGGTCAATTTAGGCATTCAAACAAATGACCAATGCAGTTATTTTTCTGGAAACAGTCTTGAGGTGGGGGGGTATCTTCATTTGGAGACAACAACACCAACAATACCACTAAACTGTTTAATGTAAGTAAATTGTGTTTGCTTCTATCTATATACAGTTATTACTCTGTACCAAGATATAACAATTAATTTGACAAAGACATACTGCTATTTCAAAACTGCTGTGCGTAACACCTTTAAGACTAAATTGGAGATAAAAGGATTTTTGCAGACAGTAATGAATGGCTAGGATTGTGTACTGCTACTGTATGCAAATACACACTGATATAGTAAACAACAAGGCTGCATCCTGTATGGTGCTAAATGTGGGATCGTATTGTTGTTGTTTTTTTCCAGCTTCTGTTTACTTCATTCATCATTGTTCATTTTAGTTTGACTTTCCAGAGCAGTATTGAGTTTACTCTTGTTCTCGCCTGGCGGAAGCTAAAGTAATCCCTTTGAAATGACTTATTGTATTGTGCTTTACAGACAATGTCATCATTTGTTTTAATAGAGAGCAGCTCCTAATAACATGCCCCAATGAAAAGGTCAATATTATCTCTGCGGCATGGGCTGTATGAGCTAGGGCCCAGATTGGAGGGATGGGGGGGGGGGGTTCAGAGAGAGAGGCAGCGCCTATTAACATTTATGAATAATTTAATCCTGCATAGCTGGCCAAAGTCCAAGTGCATAATTCACTAATTGCAATCAGAGAGGGGAAGCTAGGGAAGCGTAGAGCTCTGTGTGTGTGTGTGTGGCTCAGAGATATGGAGGCTGGGGAATTGACTTTATGAATGTAAAACGGAGAACCAAGCCTATCATCCATGCATGGTAAAGCTTTTCTCACCGGACCTGCTTTGTTATTATACCACCTAACATGGGGGCCTGAGTGTGTGTGTGTGTGTGTGTGTGTGTGTGTGTTATTTATCACTGACCCAGCATTCATTACAACATTAGAGAATAAATTATGACAGACATTATCAAGAAACAGAGTGATGCTGCTTTTAAATAATACTATAAATTATGAGTTAAAGAAAAATTCTGATGATTTTCCTCTTGCCAACACATTTAATGTACAGACCCAAACCAACAATGAATGTATCCTATTAACAAGTAGTGTGTGTATCCAAAGCCTGATATATCTTCTTCCTCTGTGCCATAGAGCTCCATTGTTGTCCAAAAACACTTAAAACACTGTTGCACATGTTCATTCATTACCATGAACACACACTGTAGGATATTGAAGCCCAGTAGACTAATTTGAGATGATTGACAATCTCACAAGATCAAGGTGATTGCTGTTCTGAGAACCAGGCATCGCATCTCACCAACTACAAAGATATAAGCAAACTATGGGAAGTGTCTGACTTTCCCCTAACAATTCATTGATTGATGACAACTTCTATGAGCCCAGAAAGGCTGAATATTCCAAATATTCCCTGTACAATAACAGAACCTCACTGCTATTTATGTCGTGTAAGTATTAGGAAACAACACAAAATATTTGGAAGCCCCTCGCTGCAAGCTGGAAGTCAGTCAGTCAGTCAGTCAAACAGTTTATAAATTGTCTCTCAGAAATGAAAAATGTTTATCTCTTAGATGCTATTGGTAATAGCCAGATCCGTAAAAATATCTAACAACTCGGGTGACGGATGCGTGCACCAATTGAGGTAAAACTCTCATGTTTTTTTGTTCCGACATTGGAAATTTATCTGCAACAGTAAAATCATTTGAAATGTCGTTTGGTGTAAGGCCAGAAAGATAGCCTATCCCCTGCCGATTCAGCACCATGAATAGGGCTTGCAGTCACTGAACTAACAACTGCAGGGAGAGTGTGTATTTTTGGAGCTTTGGACCTTTGTTTTAAGGATGAATGGGCTGTTGGACAAATGGGCTATCAGTCCAATGGGACATTTTCCAGACTACTGGGGTTTCAGAATGACGGGCCATCAGAACAATGGCATGGCACCGTGTGTGCAACGGTGTACACTGCACTGATCTGTGCAGCTGACTTTATCTGTTGTTAACAAGGCATCTACTGTAGACAGTGCATTTGCCGAATTTACAACAAGGCACACATAATTAGGATTTTGCTGCGTTTCACAAAGTTCATAAAAGTTTTCCTAACTCAACAACTCACAAAACTGTGCAATTTTTAAGGGTGTCTGGGGACCTTAATTAGCATGTTTTTTCTAACATTCCCAAACACATCATCAGCATATGAGTGTACCTGTTTGTTCTCACTTAATGGGCCAAAGTTGTGTCATCCTAACAGGTCTCCGAGCCCCCACACCTCTTAGCCTACACAGACACAAACCCACTGACAAAAAATTCCACATCCATTTTGTGAATGAAGCATGCAAACCTATTTCACTGTGACAGTTAATACCCTTTAGATTAGAAAAAAACAATGATTCAATGTGATCCTCACAAGAAATAAATACTGGTAGTAATAATATTGTGGTGCTTCAGTGGCTTGAAAATGGCTTGAAACTGGCGGTGCGTTGCATTTGTGAAATTTCAACTGGAACACCCCCTGAAGTCGGATTTAAGACTCATAAAGTCGGAGGAACCTCGCCAACCCCAACCTCAAAATCCAAGATGACTGTTACGCACATCAACAGTAGTGATATACTGTTTATTGCACTGCTGTTATTTGAGTCTCATTAAATCAATCATACACACAATACTGTACAACTTCTATCAGTGGACATGTTGCTATAGTGTTTTTATGTTCAAAACACAGGGTGATTCGTTGTAATCAACTGGTATTGCTAACAATGGCTAACCTGGTTAGAGCTCCCCTCTTCCCCAACCCCATGAAATAAAAAAACTAACTGGAAATTAAAAATGTTTTTGTTAAATAGGGTGAGATCAGTTTCAAGTGGGACATATTTTGCGCCTTGTTTTTTCTTCTATGAGGTAGACCCTAATATTTGTTCTGTGTTCCGAAAGAGCAAGCACAACAAAGGTTTTCCTGGAGGCATCCATCTTGGTTTTCTGACTTCTTGTACTGGAAAGGTGGTCAACTCGGGTGTGATGTCATTCCCAGCTCTGACTTCCGAGGTAAATGGAATGCAGCATGGATCCCAGCCGGCTGGCAGCCCGAAAGCCTCCGGCCGGGAGCAGCAATTCTGAGTGGCTGGCACTGTGAGACTAACAATACAAAATTAATGACCTGTTCCCCAGATTATCATCATCAGGGCTGCCGATTTACCATGAGGTGTTTTTAGATTTGATTATTTTTACTGGCATATTTTGGCACAGCAATTTTAAGTTTTAAGTTCAGTAGTTGCTAGAAAAACTCTCTCAACAGCTGCCTCAGGATCTTTATGCAGGTCTCTGTCCAGTATCATCCTCTGTTGCACCTGACAGTGTAATATCACTGTGTATTCCCATGTCCCTTTGACTGCCTCTCATACCCCCCTTATGTCTGTGACTACAGTGCTGCTTTGATAACACATCATTGACACCTTTACTATTAAAATTTTCTAATTCTTTTGGGTCCTTTAATACCACTACTGACACTTCTAAACTTGTTATCTTTTTGCCCACAGATTTCCAAAAGCAGGACTATAACCTCCTCAGTGTTAAAGTTTTCTCTTTACTCTTTGGTAACATTTTTGTAAATGAAACTTTCCCACAAACAGATGATAACAGCTAGCTGTATATAGCAACGTTAGTGGCATTGATTATGCTATTAAGCAAATCTCATTAGCATAATCAATGCCACTAACGTTTGTGGAATTAGATTGGTGAATCGAGTTGGAACAATCATGTGCAAACCTCTCAGAAAAAAGTAAGTGAGTTTTAGCATAAGAATACAAAAATGTTCTTGCATGAAGCTCATACCAAGTGAACTGAAATACAGCACTGACAGAAACCTTATTGTTATTGCGTGGGCACTTTTGGGATGGAGAAATTCATTACTTCTAAGAAAAGCAACTAGTAAGTCCTTTTTTCAATCAAGAATGCACAATAATAAAAAAGACAGGAAGTTGTAGTCTAATAATATAATTATTCTTTTTCTTACACTTTAAATGCAATTTTTCCCTTTCACTTTTTCTGGTACTCAGCGAGAACTTATCAAATAAAAAAATGATTGGATAGAATGTGCTGCAACAAAGCTCTGCAGGACTGCTGGCAGCTCACTGGTAAAAAGCCAGAGCCAGCGGTCGTGTTTAAAAGAACCTGGTTGAGAGAGAAAGCTCAGAATCCCTCAACAGAGAGAGCGTTTAGGTAGACGTGTTACCACAACCCCCTCAATCATCCATCACTGTGTCTGACAAGTCCCAAATGTCAGACAGGGCGATCCCTCAGAGCAGCACTAACTAGATAGCGACAGAGGACAGATATGGTATCGAACGGCAGACAAAAAGTTCTGAGATAGTGTTTTTGTTCATTACAGTCCACCTGATAAATGGCTCGCAGGTTCAGATAGTTTCAGCAAATAGTTTCCAGTCCCTCCTGTCACTGCCAGTGTCCTGCAGACAGGCCTGCTACCCATCGGCAAAGAAAATTTCCATCATTCTCCACACTTGTCAACCGGTCCTGTTGTTTTTTCACTCCCCCAGTGACAGACTTCCAGGCTGAATTTTAAAGATGACGGGCCAAAAACTTCAAGCCAACGAATCTTTCAAGGGAGGAAGCACTACATGTGTTTAAGTCTTTGAGATGAGATTATTTCAAATGTCACTGTCCAGAATGTATAATGGATGGCAGTGTACTAGATTCTTGAACTTGTTTATGCCGTCTTGCAGTTTTCTTTTTGAGTGCGGTTTGAAACTCATCTTAAAAGGAACCCACAGGTCGTTTTGCATGTTTTAGCCCATTAACCACAAATCACAGACTCTTGTGTAAAGTCAGTGTAACTGCAGCATCATACAGTATGAACATAAAAACACTAAACACTCCGAACCTCTTAATATATTAAACTTTCGAGTATTTCAGCTTTTCGAGTATTAGGCATTGCGGACCTTTCATGCTTCATTAGCATCTCAAAATATTAAGTTGTAGACTACATAAAGCTGTTAACTAAATAAATCATGATGTTTTACTTTACTTCAATTCAATTCAGTTTTATTTATATAGCGCCATATCATAACAAAGTTATCTCAGGGCACTTTTTCAAATAGAGCAAGTCTAGACCAACTCTTTATATTTACAGAGACCCAACAGTTCCCACCATGAGCAAGCACTATGTGACAGTGGCAAGGAAAAACTTCCTTTTAACAGGTAGAAACCTTGAGCAGAACCAGGCTCAAGGTGGGCGGTCATCTGCCTCGACCGGTTGGGTTGAAGGGGGAGGGGGGGAGCGGGAGAGAGAGAGCAGGAGGAAAGAGAACATACAGCAGCACAATACAGTTCCACATAGGGATGTAAGGCAATAGATATGGTAATGGAATTGATGTTAACACCAACAGAAACAACACTAAGAGCAACATTATAATAGCAATACTAATAACAAGAGCAACAACAGCAATAGCAGCAGCGGGTGCAGAGCAGGAGCACGGGGGCAGCAGGCGGCAGCAACCACAGACCCAGACTCTACAGCTCCGGAGGCAGAAATACCTGCAGAAAGCAACAGAAGGGGAGAGAGAGAGAGAAAGAGGAGAGAAAGCACACAACTACGGGAAGACGTTGAATTAGTAACAAGCATTGATGGGATATGAGGCCGTACAGATGGAGAGGAAGAGGAGGAGAGAGGAGCTCAGTGCATCATAGGAAGTCCCCCGGCAGTCTAGGCCTATAGCAGCATAACTAAGGGTGGCTCAGGGGTCACCTGAGTCAGCCCTACTATAAGCTTTATCAAAGAGGAAAGTCTTAAGCCTACTCTTAAATGTGAGGAGGTTGTCCGCCTCCCGTACACAAACTGGGATCTGGTTCCACAGGAGAGGAGCTTGATAGCTGAAGGCTCTGGCTCCCATTCTACTTTTAGAGACTCTAGGAACCACAAGGAACCCTGCATTCTGGGAGCGCAGTGCTCTAGTGGGGTAATAGGGTACTATGAGCTCTTTAAGATATGATGGTGCCTGACCATTTAGGGCTTTGAAGGTGAGGAGAAGGATTTTAAATTCTATTCTGGATTTTACAGGGAGCCAGTGTAGAGAAGCTAATATTGGAGAAATATGATCTCTTTTTCTGGTTCTTGCCAGTAAACGTGCCGCAGCATTCTGGATCAGCTGGAGAGTCTTAAGGGACTTATTGGGGCAGCCTGATAATAGAGAGTTGCAATAATCTAGCCTAGATGTAACAAATGCATGGACTAGTTTTTCTGCATCCTTTTGAGACAGGATGTGCCTGATTTTTGCAATGTTACGTAAATGAAAAAAGGCAGTTCTTGGGCAGTCCTAAGGTCGTAATGCTTCCATTTTGATGGCTGGCAGTCAGTTTGGTGATATATAAAAGTTGCGTAGGTGGGACAAGGAGAGAGCTTTTCTCAGAGTCAGACTTAAGAGTTCAAGTATGTGGTTACTTCCTGGAGGCAGTACGTACCAGTGCAGACCTGGTACGTATCAAACTCAAAAATGTATCAGTACAAAATATTTGTTTGTTTGTTTGTTTTACTGCCAGCACTACTGGGGAGGTGTAATGGCCACAGTCAGAACTGCAGGTCATGGGACATGGTGGGGTCCAAAAATGCATCTGGGGATGGCAGCTAATGTATGGGTTGTATGGTTGTAGCGAAAGGTCAGTGTTACAGTTAAAACAAGACTAGTGGCTCTGTGAGGCAGTACTTTAAGCTAAATGCTAATGTCAGCATGCTAATATGCTCACAGTGGCAATGCTAACAAGCTAATAATAAGCAAATATAATGTTTACCATGTTCACCATCTTAGTTTAGCATGTTAGCATGCTAACATTTGCTAATTAGCACCCAACATAAAGTACAGCTGAGGCAGATGGGATTGTCATTAGATTAGCAGGTATTTGGTCATTAAAGAAAAAATCCTTGGCACTATCTGAGAAGTCAGAGGATCACCAAAGTCAAAACCACATGCGAACCACATGGTGGCACCAGAGGCAAAGTCTGGGGATTACCAAAATCATTAGGATTCATCAACTGGACACCATAGATATCGGTACCAAATTTCAAGGCAGTCCGTCCACAAAATGTCAACCTGATCGTAGTGCTAGAGTCAGGGGATTACCAAAGTCTGTAGGATTCATTCTGTGGGGACTATGAATGTCTCTACAAACTTTCATGGCAATCCATGCAATAGTTGTTGAGATATTTTAGTCTGGACCATAGGGGTGGAACGATGGAGAGACCTACATTGCTATCCCTAGAGCCACAGCGCTAGAGTGGAAACTCCATTCTCTCCATTTACCTACCACCCTTGCATCGCTACCTACTAATTCCTGCATTGGCTCTGAATGTTGGCACTGCATACAAATCATACTTTGCAGATTTTTCCAGTATGAACATATTTCTAAGAGATTTTAGGCTGCTTTAAAATTACTCTTTATGTCATCAAATATGAGCCATTAGTCCAATCAAAATTCAAAAAGTCTCGCCATTAATTTGACCTGGGAGACAGCCAGCTCATCGTGCTCACATACATACATCACTTATGCAGGGGTTGCAAGTATGGCATTTGTTTTAATTAGTGAAAACAATTAGCAGGAGACAAGAAAATATCATGTTGCAAATTGCAGATTGTGAAACAGTCCCCTGGTTAGCAACTTTTCTTGAAATGAATGATGTCTCTTGGAGAATGGAATCTTAAAGTCCAACTGAAATTAAATTGCATTTTATTTTGTCTGCTTTTGTCAAGCAGACTTTGAACAACAACCTGCATTAGCTTCCCTGCTAAAGTCACCTTCTAATCTAACAAGTGTCTTGTCCTGCACCTTAGCTTGTTGAACTAGTGCTAACGTCAGTTTGCAGGCTAGATAGCTAATTAGCAGCAGCACATTAAACAGCATGTAAACCTACCAGCAAATGTCACTTTGGTCCGGATAAATGCTGACGTGGTCCTTACTCTTCAAAATCCCTGCTAACAACACACTGTCTGCCCATGACTTGTAGCTACAGCTCAAGTTTGTTTACTTTGTCTTTCGTTCGACACTGCTGTCACTCAAACACAGACACTGATACACTCCTCCAGCCGGCTGACACGAAAAGTAGCATTTCTGATATTTCCCCAAAGATCTTTTTTCTTCCTTTCAATAATAAAAAAAAACTATTAATAATATATTGAAAAACGGGTTGATATTATTTTAGACTTCAAAAAGGGATGACTAAATGTGATTTCAGATGGACTTTTACACTTACATGTTGGCACCTACAGTTGGAATTATTTTTGAGTATTGATATTAAAATCCCTTTTCCTGTAAAAAATGTTTTATCACTCATCCTACAGTTAGGGGCCCACATATAAATATTTTCAGTCAAATGTGATTTGAGGCGCCCATCTAAACCTGCCCATAGATATAAAACCAGACTTGACCGATGAGCGTGTGGGTCACAGCAGCTAGCAGAGCATTATCATGGGTTAGAGGTGTGTGTGTGGATATCAGTTGGAAAAAAAGGTTTACATTTCCAAAATAGCTCATTTATTTATTCATTCCTCCTCCTCCTCCTCCTACTGATCTAATGAGGGAGGTGAGGGTGGAGGCCAACAGTCTTCTACAACTGTATAGCAGGTGGTATCCCACCAGACACCCCCAACAGCTGTTTTGATCAAATCCCACCTACATATTCTGTTTCACTCTGAAACACGTCTAATAACGGAAGATAAACACACTTTAACTGATGCTTCACTGAGAAAGGACCATAGTGGTGGTATTGCATGTTGTAGTGCATTAACTAAAAGTGTTACACAGCATACATGAACATAAAAATGTTATCACATTTCTTTAAGTGTAGTACTATTTATAGTCATGTATAGTGAAGTTGCTCATGCTGGTTTGCTGTGGCTGATTCAGTGTACAATGCCTCTTCAAGTCTTTAGCAATCTGATCATGCTGTATATGTGTTGAGAGAAAAAAGACATAACTGTCAAAGTGTACGTTTGAAAGACGCAACCGACCATTTGAAATGATTTGATTGTTGTTGTTGTTGAGTCAACCTCGTCACTTTAATACTCTACTGAAGCTGCTGATGAAATCCAGTAAAGTGAATAATAGCAGGAGTGATCTGACGTGTGCTGTCAGTGGCCTGAGCAGGAAGACCTCTCTGTGATGCTGCCAGTTAAAACCAAGCTAATGCGTTTCTTTGCTGTTTAGGTTTTTCTTTTCTAAGCTCAAAGGAAATAATTGCTTTTATACAAAAATCATAACATGACATGAGTTTGGTGAACACTTACTTTTGTCATTTGTTCACTGACTTACAAGCCACAAGTTGAATTGAGATACTTTCTACAATTAAAGAGATGTGTTACTATAGCAACAGTGAAAAAATGAGGGATGTTCCACAAAATGAAATTCAGTAACAGTCGGACATAACTTCAAACAGACAGCATTTTCCTTTCGCTTTGTCCTTTTCTCTCCCTCTGTCTAAAGGTTAGCAAAGCTTTCATTGGGTCTGCCACAGATCCTCTATCCCTGTGTCACCTCTCAGATACGGCATACACACACACACACACACACACACGTGCGCTCTCTTTGCAACCGCAAGTTTACTGCGATCCAAAGTGACTCCTTCAAGCAGGCTGGAACAAAGGAAACCATGACAACAACATTCATTGATGTGCTCTTTTCAAACGAGGCGGCGGAGCTGCCTGTGCACAAATCTCCCCAGTAATGAGACTGAAAACCTTGGAGCTTACTATACCAACACCAAGACGTTCTATACTTGTGCATGCTCTGATTCCTACCTCTAATTTTACTGTTCCCTTAAAGATCTATAGAGGTTTGGACATTTTTTTAAGAGCACACATGCTTTCAGCCACTTAAATATGTGACACAGAGATGTGATCATGTATACCCAGTGGAGGATTAAGGTGGTCCTGGGCCCCTAGGCTACACTTTTTGTGGGACATATACATATTGCACTGAGTAATTCAATGACATGTTTTCAGCAAGGCTGGTGGAAATATGACACACCACATGAATGTGTGCAGAGATTACAGACCTAAACACATAAACAGGCATAAACAGACAAGCATGCACATCTATAGACTGCAAACTTAAAGGTACCTAAAGGAGTTTTTGACCACTAGTTGCGCTATGGAGCAATGTTTTCAGGAGTGGGTCCCTGTTTTATGTGTATCATGCACAAGAACACATGCAGCAAGATTCTTTTGGATTCATGCTATTCAGCTGATTGACAGTTTGTAACTAACAGAAATGAACCAATAAAGGCAGTAAGGAAGACTCCTATCAAGTAAACGTGGATGTAAACAATGCAATATTTAATAATTCAATTTGTGTAATGTTATGAGGTGGGAAATGCATGCAGTATGTTACATCTGTAACAATGTTGTTGTAGCCAAGTTTGATGTGTTATGTTGTATAGTAAGCTGTGTACGTTGCTACGTCACTTACGCACCTGTGGGCATAGGCAGGTAATCAGTCACGTATTCTAGATAGGGGAGTCACAGGTGAACAGCGGGAGGGAATTAGGAACAGAGGAAGCTACGCAGTATTTCAACCGTGCGTGTGTATTTGTCTGTGCTGGTTTTTCAGGTTTGACTTACTGTTAGCGTTCTTGTTTGTCACATATGTACGAGCTGGGTTTTACGTTTTTTAAGTGTTTTTCAAGATCATGTAAATAAAAGATCAAACGCACTTGCCATGGCAGACAGAATTTTTTTGCACCACCACACGTTGGAAAGGACTTCAAATTCCCTCAAGTGGCATTTTTTGTTGTTCGATTGCCACTACAAATGTGTTTTGGTGAGTAACACTGAACCTTTGTTTGTTTACAAGAAAACTCCACAGGGCACCTAAGGCTCATCTGATCTTGATAGTCTAAATCCATGAAGTTTTCAGTTCATCAGCCTGCGGGCAGATTAACCTGAGCCCATGCTGCAAAATAAAAACACAATAGAGATAATAAAAAATAACAGAGCTTTCCAACTATTAGAAATCAGCTAATTTGTTGTTAGTTTCCACACGTCTATTCAACAAATATTAAATTGTACATAAGAAATGGTAACATCCATCTCTTGTTAATGGTAACATCTTGTGTTTTATATTGCTGTCAATTATTATTCCCCATAATATCATTGGATATGAGACATAAGGAATTTTGCACCACCAAATTCATCCACCCACCAAATTTAAATAATTTTTAAAATCTAGCCAATCCAGGGCCCTTGTACACATGAGGCCCCCAGGCTGCAGCCCAGGTCAGCTGTGTCTTTCATGCCAATAGAGTGCAGCGGGATCTCCACCCTCCAGAGAGAGGGTTTAGGTGCAGACACATATTCAACAAGCTAGCTTTGAGACATATGTACGTGACCTGAGTTTTGTCTTGTTGTTGTTGTGTCTATTTTTATTATCACAGTGTGTTTCCGTTGTTGACTGCGGCCAGAGGGATGCGCAGGGCCTAATGAGCTTTGCTCAGACTCTCTGGCTTCATTCCAGAGTCAGCATCCAGGATCAATATGCCCGTCTGCATTAATGTGAAAACATACACAGTGGGCGCTTGGCCCCTTATGTTAAAGCCATGTTCATGCGTGCATCGCTCTTATTGCACTGCCCCCCTCCTCGAGTGGAAAAGGGGTTAAGACTCATTTAAATAACATGGAGAGAGCACTAGCTCCCTTCCTCTCCTGTGTGCCTGTATCATTTATTCAAGTGTAGGGAGGAAGAGGGAGAGAAATGAAAGAAGAGAGATATCATGTCATATATAGGCCCTGTTCCCCTCTTGGCTAATGGCTACCCATATATTATGAGTGGTCCAGTGTTGTCACCTCAGATAGATGGCAACTCATTGTGTGGCTACAGCCTTTATGCGCTGACAGACATTTGACACTCCGTTATAACTAGCCTGCTAATGTGACCTCCTGGATTTCTCTGCATAGCTTGAGCCAGGAGATAGCGCTTGTCATGGGTCAGTTGCATATTAGCGGAAAGTACCGGTTTCACCTCATTTGGGAGCTGAGGGAAGCCAGTGATACTCCACCCACCTCCGGCTCTCCTGCCACTGACGGCGCTGCTGATGAGCGTTTGTTTGGCCCGGAGTTCATGGCCGCAGCCCTTAGATTGATGCCATGTTGATATTTAATGATGTGCTGTCAAACGAAAGCCGACTCCAGTGCTGGACAACCCTGCCGGAAACCGTTGTCTATGCTAAATGTCATTCTAATTATCCATCCCTTTTTGGACTGAATGCAGGAGTAAACATTTGCACAATTCTTTGCCCTTTTGATCCCTCCATTCCTTCATTTGCTTTCCTTCTCTTTATCACTCCTGCTAAGTGGCTAAATCTCACACACGCACACACAGCTTACAATTTTGTAGGTGCACTTTAGCCCCAAAGATAAAAAAAAAAAAAAACTAGGGACACAGGCAGAATGAGATAATATAATATTGTAGTAGCCTAATTATTGTTCACATCCTGTGGCGGCAACCTGAAGATCACAACAGAGGATATTAAATGTCAAATAAATATGTAGCTGACAATGAAACAACATGTTAGTCTACTATATTTCAGAAAAACCTTATTTTTCATGAGCTACTTGCTCCAAATATTCAAAGTCCTGATTCAGAACTGTTAAGTTGGTAAACTTAAAGTATTGATATGATATGAATTAAAGTTTAACTGGCAGATTGTGACTCTCTCATGGAATGATCAGCTGATCGTTTCATGAGAACAGACTGATTCACTCTGTTGGTTTTTCCACCAAATGTGGATTAATCCGCAGCTGAAAATAGTCCCCAACAAATGCAGTATTTCCTCCTGTTTGACTAACATTTGTTAAAAACTACAGTAACCAGCTGTTTTAGCAAGAAACTATATATTTGTGAGGTGTTTTTTTAAAGATTTACATCTTCAGTAGGAACAAATGGGCTTGGAGCTGAGAGCCACAGACAGAGTAAGGAAGTCAGAATGTGTTTGTTGGTCTGTAGGATTTTCAGTTTTACGTGGGTCTGTGTCATTGTTGGTTTTGGCCTTTTTTTGGTATTTGTTGATAATAAGAAAAATACAAATAAACACCAAACTCATCATTTAAAGTTAATTAGTTACAGCTGATAAAATTTAATTGAATTCAACTGAATGTTATCTATATTGAGCCAAATCATAACAGAAGTTATCTCAGGGCATTTTTCAGGTCTAGACCTATTCTTTATAGTATTGTATGCCAGCAATGATGTTTGTCATTTTAACGGGTGAAAGTGACACTCGACACCAGCTAAACACAAAAAGCCTGAAACAGATAAAATATATAATAGCAGATTTGTTTGTTTCAGATATTAGCAAACCCACTGAATTTTGCCAGCCTGGGGCTCAGACCTCTGTCACTCACCCTGAGCACACACATTCGTACTTGCACATGTAAGTGCAGTGTTCACACTGTATCTCTGTCTGACTGTTTGGATCAGTGTTGCTCTCTTTGGGAATGTTTGTCATCTGCTTTGTTTGAAGTTTAAATCCCAAAAAATCTCATTTATAAAAAATGCAAACATCTCATACACCAACTGCTCCTTTATGACACCTCATCATCACAACTTTACATTGAAAAATGATTTATATGAAGAACTGCTTAAGTGCATGAATCACAGGTGCTGGACCAAATTCAGAATTGAAAATGACTATTTTAATTTCAGCTCATTTGTAATGATTATCACAAAGCAGAATGGCATAACTGCATTATAAAATCACACTATGACAGACAAATGACGACATGAAAACAGAGCAGAACTGTAATGTTGTATTTATTATCAACCAGAGTAACACTACTGGCAGTGTGTAGTGGATTACAGGCCGTATTGCCTGAGATTACATTCATTAGTTTCATGCTTGGTGTCTTTTTATCTGCACTTAGCAAAGTTTCAGAGCTATAAGCACAGTTAATACAGCTGGAAGAAAAGAAATCACATAGGCTTGGTTTTAGAAACAAGTGGACTGAACTAGTGTATTTTTAGATTCACTGGACCAGGAGAAGTCAGTGCGTTTCAACCAGTAAAGGACGAGAAATGGCAACGCAAAGGCAAGGTGACATGTGGACAACATTCAGACAGGTACCTGCTGTGCTGGCTGCAGTGTGTATTGCTCTGGCCCCTTGGCTGCTGCCATTTTGTCTTCACAGTGTGACATGGAACCTAAGCATGGCTATGACCTGGGAGAGAGGGAGAGGGAGAGTGGTCACGCTTGACCTTTCTGTGTTTCCCAGTAAATCAGGACTACTCTTCATATCTAATGATGCAGAAACAGTCAAACATGACCTTTGAAGTTACAGTACTGTACTGTGGCACCACAACGCCCCCGCCCACACCCTCAATATCCACCAGCAAGTACATGGATTGCTGATTTCCACACTTACACGGCTCCCAAATCAAGACAAATGGTTAGGCGCACTAAACATAATCAGTATGTAATTGACATTGATTTGCGAGATTAAGCGTGGAAAGTGTTGCGAGGTGCAGGAAGGGGGAGGGGGGAGACTGGTTGGTGGTGGTTAGGGCATGGATACATATTGTAGGAAGGTGTCAGGATTTTCAGCTTTACGTGGGAGTTTGATCAGCTGTTTAAACAAGCTTACTGAGGCATGGCTTATAGGCGTTTACTGCTGGCGAAGGAGTTTGCAGCAGTGTTTGACAGAGAACTGCTCCTCCAGTTGTTGAATTAAGGACAGAGAGATAAAAATATAAAGAGAAATGAAGACAAATAGAAGTAGAAAAAGGCAGACAGGGATTTAGAAACAGAGGCAAAGAGGTTTGTGCAGCCAATCAATGGTGGAATACAATAACAGCCATCCATCTCTCTTCATTACCAGTCCTTGTCCTTCTGATGATTTCCCGGTGACCATAATGTCTGTCTTTACTACTGGGGGGCCTTGCCCATTTTCTGTCATCTCCGCGCTTGTTAGGAAGTATAGGCCTCATCCAAAAGGAGAATCATGGGGGCATTTCACTGCGCTGCATAAACATCCATTACCATCCACTACCTCCCCAGTCCCCTTCACTGTCATTACTGTGGTCCTGAGAGAGCAGGAGACGGAGGGAAGAGCAGGAAGGCCAATAGGTGAAAAAATTGAAAGAAAGAAAAGGGCTCAACAATGACACGTCATCATTGCCGTTGTGTAGAAGTGTTTGAGTTTCCCCTGGCTGCGGGGAGGGAAGAGTTGGCTGTCGGTGTGTGTGTTGCTATGAAGGCAATGATTCCACAAAACTAATTACTTATTTTTCCTCACATTATTTTTTTTTCTTTTTCATTTGCATTGAGGTGACGTAACGTCCTCTGGTAGGTGTAAAGCAGGGCCTCTACACTTGTAAGTACAGGAGGCTGCAACGGCAGCTGAACGGGAACGGGAACAGGAGGCTGCGACGGCAGCTGGACGGGCACAGGAACAGGAGGCTGCGGCGCTGACTCGGAACCAGGAACAGACGTCGGACAGTTCGCCAACCGGGTCCGGGGAGCGGGAGTTGGCCGGACCTCCAACCGGGAAACAGACCAGAAGCAGGTCGGTCTGCGATGCTGGGCAGCGGAGGCTCTAGGGCGCTGGGCAGCTGAGACCGCAGACAACGTTGGGAGCCCCGACAACCACCTCTTCCGTGGCCTCCGCGGGTCCCCGGGAATATGGCCAGCCACGTGCCCTCAAAAGGAGAGGGAGGCAGGTCACTCCTCGGTGGGTCAAGTTTATCCCAAGAACGGAAAAAAGACTCCGTAGCGGTTAGTGGAGCCCGGGAGGCCCGTAGTCTGCTGGGTCCATGTATGTTCGGTAGTGATATGTCCTTCCGTGTCGAGGCTTCAAAGCGTGTGTCAAGTAATCCAGGAAGATTTTTGTGAAGCGCACATTGAGGCTCCATCAGGAGAGAAGAATGATGTGGATGAGGCCTTGGTCAATATGGTGATTGAGGATTCCCAGCCCTTCACTATTGTGGAGGACAAAGGGTTCAGAAAGCTTGTTAAAGCTTTGAACCCTACCTATGTTCTCCCCACAAGGCATGTGCGTATGTGAGCACATGAAGCATTTTTCCCCATATTTGCCATTCCAAGAGTGTTCTCTTCTTTCCTTTAGGCTTTGAAAGCTATGGTGGAGGACAGATGTAAGGAATCCAAGGAGAAAGCCAAAGCCATTGTGTTGAAGGCATCTGCAGTTAGTTTAACATCAGATATGTGGACCTCTATCAACACTGATGCGTATCTAGCTGTGACATGCCATTTTATAGATGCAAGCACCTCTTTGCATTCTGTTGTTTTAGGGGTGCTGCATTTCCCTGAGGCACATACTGCTGAAAATTTGGCAATAGCAAAAGCAGCACTTATGTCAGAGTGGGGTATTACACACAAAGTTACTTGCCTTGTGACTGATGGCACAGCAAATATGGGTGCTTGTGCCAAGGAACTTCGTTTGCGTCACACAAATTGTGTGGCGCATACTTTCAATTTACTCATAAAAAAGGCTCTTGACCAAAACACTGTGTTGTCTGACATCCAGGCAAACTCTAGGAAGATGGTGGGCTATTTCTAGAGGAGCACCACTGCAAAGGTGAGTTCCATTATTTCATTGCAATATTCTAAATGACACTGTTTTGTTTAAGTTGCTGCTGCAGTGACACTTGAATTAATCACTTTTTGTTGGCTAATTTTATAGGAGAGGCCGACACATGTGCAGGACCAAATGGGCCAGCCGGCACTGAAGCTAATTCAATCACCTATTTTTCTTGTTCCAGCCCAGTCGTTATGCTGTCTATTTAGTCATTATTAGCGCACAGCTACTTCTCCAGCAGACCATGATGGCACCAGCCGTGGTTGCTGGGAGATATATGACGCAACAACACAGCCGTTATTATGAATTGATGATGTTTGGTGGACATTGTGAATGCTTTTCGCCCCCACTCCTGTTCTCCTCATGTTATGGTACATCCATTCTCTCTGTTTTCTGTCCACCTCTCTGCTGTAGTGGAGAGATAGGGCCATGCTGGTGTAGACAGTACAGCTGTCAGTCACATCTGGTGGAGGGGTCACTGGGCCAAGATGAACGGGTTGGGATGGAGGGATGGGAGAGATGGGAAAAAGTGGAAGAGGACATAGACTGGAGGAGAAAAGGAGGCTAAGAGAAAGACACAGGAGAGAAAAGTAAAATGTGAGCGATAAAGAAAAAAATGGAAAAATAGAGGATGTGTCAGGTAGAGGAGGTGAAATGGAGAGGATGGGTGGAGAAATAACAAAAAGGTGGGGGGGAGAATGGAGAAAGAAGCGGCAGGGACAAACTGAGCAGGAGAAAAAAGGAGGAGATTGGAATAGGGGTAGGAAGAGGAGAAGGTTTAGAATAATAGAAAAGAGAAGAGCAGAGAAGGAGAAGGGAGGAAGGGCAGAGGAGGGGATTGGAGTAAGAGGGAGGAAATATGAAAAGTATGAGAAATTTAGAGAGTTTGTACAATTTGTACATTTGTCTATTGCTGTTATTTGTATTGTAGATCTATAATCGGTATTGGAGTATGGAACCCCAAAGTGTCAAATATTAAATAAATAATCATATGAATAAATTGTGTAAAATATATAAATGAACCAACAATTTGTGAAATAATTAAAACTCAGTTCATTATTATTTAGTCATTCTTATTTTCATAATAACAGTTTAATAGGATATCATTTCCATTTCATTGTAGACATTTTTATTTCAAAATGGCCCTTTTCAAAAGTCTGTTTTATTTCATATTGCCATTTTCCCCCAATATTACTTTTATTTAAGTGAATGTATTCAAAGTGATGATGAAATGAAATGGTCACTGAGAACAAATGCAAATAAAAACAAACTTCTGAAAAAGGGCATGAAAGTCCTGTCAAACTGTTATCATGAAAATAATAATGATGAAATACTATTTCATTATAATGAGCGGAGTCTTAATAATTTCTTAAAATTTTTTACAGATTATTGTTTAATTTACATATCTTCCATAATTTATCCATGCAATGGTCTATTTCATAATTACGTATTTACTGTATTTATTTAATGTTGAACACTTTGGGTCTCCTTATTGGAGCATCAGGTGTGTTTCTTTCAAAATTCTTAATTATTTCTCCACATTATATTACAGACTATGCAGAATCTTCATATTTCAATTTTCAACTTCTTTAACTTCACTGAGGATCAGAATGTTTTTCACACTTGTTTGAGTGAGACTTGTTTTTATTCCATTAAATGTCTGTGTGAGGTTCAATAAATCTGATATATTAACATCTGTCCAGTTTTTCATGACTCTGACTTATTTTTGTGTAACGAGCTGATTATTCCAAATTGTATGATAAATAAAATATATACTACATATAAATGGGCTTAATAGGTTATTATTGTAACCACACTAATGAAGGTCCCCTTAACTTAACAAAGTACTTTTTTTAACCCAAACCATGATCTTCCTTTAAACCTAACCAAGTTGTTTTTTGTACCTGAACCTAACCAGACCGTAACCATAGCGTTGTCAAATCATAAAACTGATTTCTTTTTTAACACAATTTGTGACAGATTTGTCGTCCTGCTGATCGGATGAGAAAACACTTGTATGTCGTTCTAAAGGGCAGTTACAAATGCAGATTTTGTTGTTTAATTAACGTTAACTTTGTGCCAAAGATTTAACTTTTAATCCAATATCTGTCTGTGGTGGATGTGGTGGTGTCAACTGACCTAATTTACATGAACTCCCCCCACCTTTGTAAAATGTATGGTTGGCTGTGTGAACCAATCAGGATTGAGACTGTCGACCTGTGTTTAGCTGGTGATAGCAACCTGAAGTTAAGAGGTAATAGAAGTAGTGAAAAAATAGGCGGGCTGCCTAAGGGGAGGGGCCCATAGAGAATGCCTATGTACTGGGTCCAGAATTTTGTGCTACGCCCCTGAAGAATGTCCACAGAGATGTAAAAGAAGCTGTTGCTGCAGAGGCCACTGAGTCCACTTACATAACTCAAGGCCAGTTACACAAGCAGCAGCACACTGCGCTATAACAACTCATCCTCTACATCCAATAAGCAACATTCAGCAGCCCCAAAGCCTGCATTATACATGTATGAAAATCAACAGGCAGCATGCTATTACATTTTGATACCTATTCATTACAGCTAGAAATAATTTACCCCATTTGTTCTTATTGTCGAGGCAGCACTGTGTGAAAAAAAACAAACATAGTTATAAAAGGTAGGAGGGTATGCAACTGAGTGAATATGATGTTCATGTTCAACTGGAGCATTATTAAAGAAAAAAAAGTCATATAATGGCCATATTTCCATATGTTGAAGCAATGTGTGTGACATACTAATGTACCAGAACAGCAGTACCATGTTATGCAAATCCAACTCAATCGATTCTCCAATTCTCTTTTTTTAGGATGAATTTTTGGACCTGAAGGGTAGTGGATACCAATATTTTTTAGGATCAGTGTACTTCTATCTAACAATTTCTAGGCCTAAAATGTATACAGCAATTTAGCAAACTTTCCCTCCAGAATTTATTCATGGCTGAGTAGGGCATTACTCACAACTGAATCAATTTATAAATTTACAAAAAACAAAACAAAAAGAATGACTTAAACGTGGAAAATATCTAAATTTATTGAAAATTTACAGAATGTTCAGGTCTCTTCAAAACATACGGTGGAGGGGCTGTCTGATCTCAGCATTTCTAAAATCCTGGCTATAACCCTGAACATCTCAGAGAGGTGATTTCATTTGTAAGTGGGCACTCAGACCAAAAACAACCCCATGTTAAAACAGCACCAGGGGCTGCATTGGTAGGGGTGTTGCTTCAGGTACTGTTAAGACATGAAATGCAATCCAGGTAGTCCATTGTCTATCTGTGAATTCCAAAGCTTCTCAGATGCCAAAACATAGACACCATAATTTGCAGCACTGTCTCTTGAAATTTACATTTATATACAACAAATTTGCATTAGCAAATGTGTTTTTAGGAAATGTAATGCCAACATTTTCTTTTATCAGCATAACAAAAAACAAAATTAACACTGAACATATCTACAAAATAGTCATAGTCAACGTTTCATTTGTTTTTCCTACAATATCTGCTCCTGGCAACTAAAGCCTGATTAACATTTTTATAGTTATGTTAAGGCAGCTCAAAGAACTTGGTCTTGGTTAAATATTGAAAATGTCAACAGTGGCTTTAAGTATAAATAGAATGTGTTGGCATGTTCAATATTTAACCACAACCACCATCTTTCCCTACCTTTAACCAGTATGTTTCAGTGGCCTAAACCTAACAGCATGTGGGACACAGGTAGTCCTGAGCAACCACCTCCCCTACAACTTCTGTTTATTATAAGGAAGTCACACTTCCTGGACTGGAAAAGGAAATTTGTCAACACTATATGTTCTTTTTTTTTGGCCATGCTAGCAGTGTGTCTCTAGGGATGGTAATACTAGTTGGTTGGTCCAACAGACTGAAATATCTCAACAACTATTGAATAGATTGTTATTAAATTTGGTACAGACATTCATGTTCCCCTCAGGATGAATTATAACTTTGGTGATCCTCTGACTTTTTCTCTAGTGCCATCACCAGGTCAAACCTTAATTTTTCCAATACTTTAATATGATTGATAGATGGTTGGGTGTGCAGGAGTTTGATTCATTTGACCAAATACCTGCAAAACTAATTACATTCCCATCAGCCTTAGCTGTACTTTGTGTTTAGTGCTAAATAGCAAATGTTTGCATGCCAACACTGTAAACTACGATGTTACCATTGTAGTACATACATCATACATACATCGTAGTACATGGTAAACATTATAGCTGCTAAATATCAGAATGTTAGCATTATCATGCTGATGTTAGCATTTAGCTCAAAGAACCACTGTGCCAAAGTACAGCCTCACAGAGCTGCTAGCCTGGCTGTAGACTCTTAAGCTGTGTCTCAATATGCGTTCTTCCGTACTTACACTTGCTATTTTGAGTGCATAAGTGCGTTCACACTGACAAGTATGGCAAAATGCAGTGTACTATGAGTACCCAGATGATGTACTCATAACGGTCAAAAAGTTGAGTGTGGAACGCTGCACACTTCTCACCCTCAATGGTCGCCATCTTGGCTTCGTAGCGGAAGGGGAGGACCACCAACCTCTGAAAATGGCGGCCGAGTGGTTTGCGATTGCCGTGATGAACCTGCACTAGTAAAAGCACGTTCATTTTTAATAAAATTGAATTAAAGTCACGTGAGCAAACAAGGCAGCAGGTATTTTGGCGGGTGACAATCACGGTAAATTGTTGAAGATAAAGCACCACCTGCTTGCAATTCACCATTAAAATCCCTCATGGTGGGAACTGTTGGGTCTCTGTAAATATAAAGAGTCGGTCTAGACTTGCTCTATTCGAAAAAGTGCCCTGAGATAACTTTGTTATGATATGGCGCTATATAAATAAAACTGAATTGAATTGAATTAAAAAGAAGAAGAAGCGGTCAAATGTTGTGATCATCATTTCCAGTAAGTGCACAATGGCTGCGTTCAATTTGAGACAATAGTACCCTGCTGAAATTCACACACTACGCAAGTAAGTACAAAGTGTACCCAGTGTGCTACATGGCATTGTACTAACAGAAGTATCTGAATTGAGACACAGCATTAGTCTTGTTTTACATTGAATGCCAATGTAAAAAAAATCTTACTTGCTTCAATATGTGCATGGCAGCAGCATGGTTAAGGTAAAGAAAAGATTGTGGTTATGGAAGCATGGATCACAGGTCTGTGATAAGACACAAACACTGGTCTTCCACATGAAAGTCAGACTCACTACATAACCATGTGATGCACCCATTAGAAAAGAAAGTGTCAACTGAACCATTTAACACCTTGAAGCGGTGCATGACATCATCATGTTGTCATATGTGACAGCTGTGGGGAACACTACATCAGTGGAACAGACTACATCAGCTGTCTATGAACACCAGACCAAAACCGCTCACAGCCTTTACTGGGAAGAGGTCAAAGGTCATCGACCAGGAGTCAGTGGACGAACAGAGAAAGATCAAGAAGGACAGTCACATCTGACACCAGAGACCATCTTTGAACAGAGACAGAGGTCACCATCTCCACCCATATACAACCACCTGTTATCATGTGTATCCATCACCTTTAAGGCAGCTATACCAAATACTGTACTTCTTTCAAAAAAAGGCATTTCCAAGGCATTGGTGTACATAGAGAGTGGCCTTCATGTGTGCTTACATATGTGTGTGTAAGTGTGTGTGTGTGTGTGTGAAACCTGCCCTGTCTGACAGTGCCATATAATGCCTGATGAATGCCCATCTTTATTAAAAACCATTAATAAGGCGGAATGCCTCTCACCATCCCATCCTCTCAAAGGCAATGTGTGTCAACATGAACAATTACCAGGCTGATAAAACGCATGCAGACCCATCTAGTCCATCGCCAGGGCCCTGATAGATTACAGGGGACATTTATTTAGCTTCAGAGGAGCCTAGATGTATCCTGTAATATATCTGTTGGCCTGTGATCTCCACAGAGAGACTCTCACTGGATGAGGGATGACTTTCAGGAGTTTTCGCTTCTTATTGCATGTATATATGATCAAAGTGAATTTGATGTTTTGATGAAGACGTTAACATGTCCTGTCTTTATTTTGGTTTCCTCATATTCTTCTGTCTCTTTCCTTCCTGATTTCTGAGCATATGTCAATCATTTCCCCATAATAGTGTTGCAATTCTTCTCGAGCTCACCAGGTGTCAAATGGTAGAAAAAGAATACTGACGTGGAAATCTGTGCATCAGATTGAGAGCTAATGGATCACTACAGCCAGCCAACAGATTCATAAACGTGGTAATGATAAGACTTCTGATAAGGACCTCTGGCCCTCAGAATAAAAGATTAATAATCAGAGTCAGAAAAACGAATACTGTAACATGTCCATTCTGTGTGCTGCTGTGTGCTGCACATAGAAGAGTGACCACCAGCCACTCAGAGCAGAGTATAAATTAGACACTGTCAGTCCTATTTCATTTTTTGTTTTCAGTCTATTAATTACAGAAAGTTGGATATTAGAATACTTTCATAATATAGTATTTTTTCAGACACAAATTCTACTCTGGGCTTGCATTTTGTAGGTATGGCAATTAAATACTGCATTATGTCTCTTTTTTTCAGATACATATTCCGATAGCCTTACTTCATAATTTCCCTAAAGAACAAGTGGAACAACCATGGAAAGCCAGTTAAGCTCAGCAGGGTTCAGGTAAGGCCTGCATCCTTTCTTGTTGTTGACAATCAAGGCATTCAGCGTATGTTGTCGCCTGTTAGCAGCCAAAAGGCTTAGTGGTAATGAAATGCCCTAGACGTTACAACAAATCATTTTACCAGTACTACATGAGACAGTATAAAATTTGACTACTTTAAAGCCAATATAATAAATACATTATGAACAATTTAGACTATGCTTTTGGTATATGGTCAGAATTTTCTGAGGGGGAGATCTGTGGGGCGTTTCCACCACAGGAACTTTCCCAGGGGACCAAGTGTAACAGGGTTGTTGTAGTTTGTTGAAGTTCTTCAAAATTCATATCTATATTCATCCAGTATTCCTTTTATTGTGCAAGCAAGCTATCTTATTATTTTTTTATTCCCTTTGGAATGCAGTGTTCCTTTTATTTGTTTTGTCAGAGCGCACACATGTGCCAGGTGGTGGTAACTAGTCACAGGAAGTCGTCACCTCTCACCTTTGGCTTGCTGACGATGTCAACTACGACATGTACTGAAAACATCTCCGTGATTTGTTTCAAATACTAAGTTATAAAATGAACTGCACCAAATTCAATATTAAATGACATGAATAGTCTTGTCACGTTTTGTGACTGTCAGCATACTAACGTCACTCGACTAAACAGTAGAAATACAGAATGAAAACTTACTAAGTCTGTTAGCTTGTGCAGCGGTTAGCTGCTGTGCCTCACGCACTAGTTTTCTGAGAAGTATTGCACAGTTAATGTAAAATGGTGACCGCTTCAGTGTTGATTTTTATTCCTATTCTAATGTGTAGGGGCAGGAGCTGTATGTTTCACCATCACCACCAACCACATTCACGTGTTTGTCTAACAGGTATATTTCTCTAAGGAGAAATGTTGTAGTTCACTATTTTTAATGAGCACTTAAAGGCCTTTGCATAGAATTGTTACATATTTTTTTCCATATAGATTTAGAAAATGGGTTCATGGCAGTTGTAGTATGTGATAAAACAAGATGGTACATAAAGAAGCAGAATGCAAATTTGTATAAGTAGGTTTTCATTTCGTAGTAGAAATGTACTTTTGTTTTTTCAACACTATATGATCACGTTGTAAAAAAAGTTGTAAACTACATGAGATGTACCCTTTTTCCTTGCTGACGATTTCAACTGCAGGGCAGGAGCTGTATGTTTCACCATCACCACCAACCACATTCATGTGTTTGTCTAAGAGCTGTGCTGTGCCGAGAAATAAACGCCTTATACCTGAGAGATGTTGTCGAGTGGTCTCTGCATTCTGCTGAGATTGAAATGGAAATAGGGGATTACACAAGGACCTTTTGAGGAACTCAGAAACTTTGTCTGCGTTTCAACTGGAGTAACCAGGGACTGAATTTAGTTCATATAGGTCAGTTCCAGGGGGAAAAAGTACTCCAGGGCAGGGTTTACAGAGCTGAACATTCACTTACACCACAACTGCTATGACTTGTGTACAGCTTCTTTTACAAAATAAGGAAGTGCAGGGCTCCACTCATATCAATATTGGGATCAGAAGGGAATATTTATTGTTTTTTAATAACATGAAAAACAAAATCAATGACAATTGGAAACAGAAAAAGATTAGCTAATAGTTCTCAGCTCAGCCTCTCCATAGAAGGCTCCAAGCTGGATGAAGTTAATTGGATCAAATTATCAGGAGTTACACTTGACCAACATCTTTCCTGGTCACTGCATTTTGACAATATTGTTTAGAAAATGAGAAAGGGCATTGCCATTAGCAAGAAACATTCTACTTTTGTCAATCCAGTAATCATCAAAAGCGTAATTGATTCATTAGTGTTGCCTCATCTTGAGTATGATCATACGTTCCTCTGCTAATAAAAACGATCTCTATAAATGTCAATTGGTCCCAAATTAGAATGCTAGACTTGTTCTTCACTGTTTATACTGTGTACAGTATTGTTTATGCATAAAACACAGTCATGGCTCCCAGTTGAAGCCAGATTACATTCCAGTCTGCTTGTTTTCATGAGGACAGATTTATTTTTTAGGTATACCTGAATCATAGTCAGCTTTATTGGATTACTTTGGTAGTATGACAGTAAGGTAGAGCCAAGAGACTAACTTCTTCAAACATACATTGTGTGAAGGGCCTCTGTAGAATAGAATAAGTTACCAAACACACTTTTCTCACACTTTTAAGAAACAAATGTAGATGTGCTTAAAGCAGACTGTATGACTGAATATATGTGTTTTTCAATCTGATGTCGTCTTAGTCTTCATGAATTGTATGGAGGATTTGTGTTGAAGTGTAGCTGTATTGTTGTAATTAGTTGCCATTTGGCTGTGCTTGTTTGACACACCCTTTGCCTTTATTTTGTGTATATTATTATAGTTTTGTGTTTGTATTGATACGGTTGTGTTGAAATAAGATCAGCAGCTTTTGTTTCATCTTGTATTATTATTTGTTTCTTTTGGAGCTTGCTTTCCCGATTGCATTAATGTTTTACTTTGACATTTTAAATGTGTGGCCCACAGGGAAAAAAGCTTATGGGAATCCAATACAATAAACAAATAAAGGGCAATTGCACTCATGATCTCAGTATTTCTATGATCCAGTCATAATAAAGGAAAAGTAAGTTTTGGCTAATTCACCTACAATATAAATGCAGTGTCTCTTGCCGCCCCACACTGCGAGACTAACAACACAGGTGTATTATTACCTGAAAGTCTATTACTTTGGTAACAAGTGAACAGCCTAAATTGGTCTAGTTTGTAACGGTGGTGTTGAGAAGTGATCTCTTTTATTCTGCCTTTCTGTTCATTCTCATCAAAGGACTCCGTGCGGTGCCTCTCTTACCTTTCCACAGTCTCTTCTTCTCTCCTCTGGTGAGCAACAACACCAACACTCCTCTTATTAAGCCGTCAGAGGACAGCTAACAGCCAGAGAGACAAAGAGCCCCAGCTGTCGGCACATTATTATTAAAACATTGCTGTTTACTCTGCAGTAGTGGCCACTGTTCTTCATCCACCAAAAATTAATGAGATCCTTTCTGCTAACATTGACACTTTAAGCGTAGCGAGTGGAGAAGCGAGGGGACTCCAAAAGCCTTTGATGAGCTAATAAGCTTTTAGTTACATAGTATCTCTTCATTTAAGAGCACACACTGTTTCTCCTCCTCTGCGGACGGTAAACCTACGCAGAGACAAACAGTAATCTACTTCAGCGTCCTGCTTTCAGAATCATATGCCGTATGAAAACATTTCACTGCAGCCACAGTCTCTGCAGCGAATGACTTTTATTCCTTCTCTCTCCATGTTGCTGCGCATCCTACATGATATTGAAAAATTGTTTGGGCTCCTGAAAGTGAAATAAGAGCTGATCGCAGTCACACGCCGTGATTCCCTCGCACATTATTGTCTTGCTTTTTACTGTGTTTGCATCTTCTGTAGGCCCTCTACTGTAAAATCATGCAATATATTTGCAAAAATATTCATTCACCAACCAGGCTTAAGACATTGCCGTGTCAATGAGCAGCAATTGCTTGCTCACTCCAAATGGATTCTGCCAGCAAGATATCCCACTTGAGCATTTCTTCTTTTCTTTCTTTTGAGGCTTTTACTTTTTCAGTGCAGGTGATGCTGAATATGAGAGCATTACCTCCAGCACTTAACAGCTTGTCTGGAAATGGGCTATGTTGTTTCATAGTGAAAACAACCCAATGTTTTCCAGGAAGAGGAAGAAAAAAAATAGAATCCCTGATTGTTTCTGGGGAAAATATAATCTGAGAAAGAAAACCATGTTATTGAATGCATTATCATATCTACGACAGAGTCGGTGGAGGCAAGGCCATGCTGATAAAAGCAGTGCAGGAGCCATATTCATAATGTTCTGCTAAGCTCCCATCAGCTGAAAACCTGCTGTTTGCTGCCTGAGGACATCACTTTGTGAGGATTTCCAAATGAAACACTGATGTGAGGTGGATGATAACTCTGCATACTCTAATTACCTCAGATTTTGAGACACGACCAGACAAACCATGGAACTGTGGAAAAATTAAAGGGTGAATCTGCTTATTTTCAGAAGGAGCTGTAATTTCCTATGTTTTTCTATCATGATGGTTGGAAATTTGAAAAAAGTTTGAACTATCCTTTAAATAGGGAGAGAACACTGGCAGTGGTTGCGTAGTTAGAGGCTGGGGTGTATTGTAACAACGGGATCTTATTGTGTTGTAGAGTGTCCTTCTGTCTCTCCCCCATCTGAACTGACACACTTCAGCTGTTTTCAAATGTTCTGATGCCTAGATATAACATCTGACGGTCACCTACAATTCAGAGTATCTAACTCTCGTTTTGTTACAGCTCGCGTCTCCCTTGCACCCCCCTTGTTTGTTTGTTTTTACAGATTTTCACTTTATTACACAAACTCAAAAGAGTGGATTTAGTGTTAAACTACACTTTAACACAGTTCTAAGCAAGGGTGAAATCGGGTGAAAAATAGACTTAGTGAAAGAGACATCTGTAAATCAATCAATTTTTTCAACTTGAAAATAAAAAAAAAAATTAAAAAAATAATCAACATCACAGTATGAACACCTAATGATTTAAATAAGGGCTATTTGTGTCCTAAAAGTTGTAAAATTCACTAACAGCCGAATCCAGAGTTATAGAGTCACTGTTGGTCACTTGAGTGAGCCTGAGACCGAGCGGTTGGGAGGCAGGGCTAAAGGAAACTCTAGTGCACCTGCTCTGTGGGCCGCACAATGCGGAAGCTATGTGGAAGAACCAGGTCATTTTATACCCAGAAGTCGGACATTTTGGCTTCATGCGCCACTGAGCAACTTTCATAGGAATGAACAGGGCCCTGCCTCTGATGCTGTAACCAGTTCTCTTTTTACATCCATGTCTTATATGGTGTCATATCTAAAACAAGGAAATTACTTATAACACATTAGTTTTTCTTCAGTTTCAGTTAGATTAATAGGATAGTGTTGATTGAACTTGAAAATATTTAATTTAATATTGAATCACTTCCAATTTTATTTTTTACTTGAGTCAAGGCTAAAACAAACCCCAACTGAACGACCGCCATAACAACTGAGCAAATTCCATTCACTGATGAAAGCCCAAGATAAAGCTAGTAAATGGACCTTAAATTAAAATTACTTCGTCAAAATATTCTTCTGTATTTTCACACTCAGTAAATATAAACAAGAAATTGATGACGGAGGTTTGAAAACTTCTGCTAAAACAGGAGACATGATTATGGGGACATTATTTCACTCGACAGTTACCTGGGTCCTGTTCCTTGCATATGAATAACTGAGTTGTCCAGATTAGAATGTTAACAATTTGACATAAATCTGGATTTTTTTGGTTCTTCAAAGCTGGTTTTAAATATATATATATCATCACTCATAGTCTAACCACATTCACTAGTAATATCTATATATGTCTAACAGTGATGAAAGTGTGGAAACACTGCAGAGAACAATGTAGAACTAAATGTGCCCCCTTCCTCTGGAATAACCTTCCAGTTGACATTAGACAGTGTGACTCTGTTGGGGCCAAACTTAAAACTCATCTTTTCACCTTAACCTTAAGTTGGCTGCTTATTTTTGATTACCTTTACCTGTTAACATTATTCTTCTGGTGGGTCGGTCTCAGTCTCTACAAGTCTATTAAGCCCAAGGACTTGTTGTCCATGTTTGTCCTGCTGATGAGAATATTATACATTTTCTGAAAACCACTCTGTTAGTTTGTTTCCCACAAGCACAGCTCTCTCCTTAGAGAAGCCTGAGTGAAAAGAGAGGACAAGGAGGAGAAACTGTGCTGGACCATCGGCCGTCCTGGGTCCTCTCTCTCTCCCCTGGCTGTCGGTGCCTCATTCCAGATGTTTTGGATCTTGATCTTCGTCCTCCAGGAGGTTCAGCCTCTCCTCTCGTCTCTCTCCCTCTGTGTGTCTGTTCCTTTCTCCAACCTGTGTCAGTGGTGTGCTGGAGTTTTGCCTCTTGTGTGTTTGTGTAGTCTGTCCTCTTCCAGGTTCTATGGTGGAGAGGAGGTCTGTTTGGCAACACCTGCAGTTGCTCAATGTCCTCCTGGATCCATATTCTTCATATATGTTACAATCTATTTATAATTTTGTCATCCTGATTACTGTACTTTTATGTTGGTCTATTCTGTACACACGACATATATTCAATTCAATTCAATTCAGTTTATATATTATATAGCGCCATATCATAACAAAGTTATCTCAGGGCACTTTTTCGAGTAGAGCAGGTCTGGACCGACTCTTTATATTTATATTTATATTTACAGAGACCCAACAGTTCCCACCATGAGCAAGCACTAGGCGACAGTGGCAAGGAAAAACTCCCTTTTAACAGGTAGAAACCTCGAGCAGAACCAGGCTCTAGGTGGGCAGTCATCTGCCTCGACCGGTTGGGTTGAAGGGGGAGGGGGGGAGCAGGAGAGAGAGCAGGAGGAAAGAGAACATACAGCAGCACAGTACAGTTCCACATAAGGATGTAAAGCAATAGTTGTGGTAATGGTATTGATGATAACACCAACAGAAATAATACTAAGAGCAATATTATAATAGTAATACTAATAATAAGAGCAATAACAGTAATAGCAGCAGCGGGTGCAGAGCAGGAGCACGGGGGCAGCAGGTGGCCGGAACCATAGATCCAGACTCTACAGCTCCAGAGGCAGAAACACCTGCAGAAAGCAACAGACAGACAGACAGACAGACAGAGAGAGAGAGACACACACAGAGAGAGAGAGACAGAGAGAGAGAGACAGAGAGAGAGAGAGAGAGAGAGACAGAGAGAGACACAGAGAGAGAGAGAGACAGACTACGGGAAGAAGTTGAATTTATAACAAGCATTGATGGGATATGAGGGCGTACAGATGGAGAGGAAGAGGAGGAGAGAGGAGCTCAGTGCATCATAGGAAGTCCCCCGGCAGTCTAGGCCTATAGCAGCATAATTAAGGGGGGGCTCAGGGGTCACCTGAGTCAGCCCTACTATAAGCTTTATCAAAGAGGAAAGTCTTAAGCCTACTCTTAAATGTGAGGAGGTTGCCCGCCTCCCGTACACAAACTGGGATCTGGTTCCACAGGAGAGGAGCTTGATAGCTGAAGGTTCTGGCTCCCATTCTACTTTTAGAGACTCTAGGAACCACAAGGAACCCTGCATTCTGGGAGCGCAGTGCTCTAATGGGGTAATAGGGTACTATGAGCTCTTTAAGATATGATGGTGCCTGACCATTTAGGGCTTTGAAGGTGCGGAGAAGGATTTTAAATTCTATTCTGGATTTTACAGGGAGCCAGTGTAGAGAAACTAATATTGGAGAAATATGACCTCTTTTTCTGGTTCTTGTCAGTAAACGTGCCGCAGCATTCTGAATCAGCTGGAGAGTCTTAAGGGACTTATTGGGGCCTGATAATAGAGAGTTGCAATAATCCAACCTAGCCTAGTAACAAATGCATGGACTAGCGTTTCTGCATCTTTTTGAGACAGGATGTGCCTGATTTTTGCAATGTTACGTAAGTGAAAAAAAGAAGTAAGAAGAAAAAGAAGTTTAGCTAATTGATTGGTTTCACCTGGCTTGATCGATAAATTTCATTGGGTATCATCTGCAAAACAATGAAAATTTATGGAGTGCTTCCTAATAAAATTGCCTAAAGGAAGCATATATAAGGTGAATAGAATTGGTCCAAGCATAGAACCTTGTGGAACTCCGTGACTAACTTTGGCGTGCATAGAGGATTCATCGTTAACGTGTACAAACTGATATCGATCTGATAAATAGGATTTAGTGCGGTGCCTTTAATGCCAATTAAATGTTCTAGTCTCTGTAATAGAATGCCATGGTCAATGGTATCGAATGCGGCACTAAGATCTAGTAAGACAAGTACAGAGACAAGTCCTTTGTCTGATGAAATTAGAAGGTCATTTGTAACTTTCACCGGTGCTGTCTCTGTGCTATGATGCACTCTAAATCTTGACTGAAAATCCTCAAACAGCTTATTGTTGTGTTGAAAGTCACACAACTGATTGGTGACTGCTTTCTCAAGGACCTTAGAGAGAAAGGGAGGGTTAGATATAGGTCTATAATTTGACAAAACCCCTGGATCAAGAGTGGGCTTTTTAAGAAGAGGCTTAATTACAGCTGCTTTAAAGGACTGTGGCACATAGCCTTTTAATAAGGACAGATTGATCATATCTAGTAAAGAAATGCTAACTACTACTTACAGTTATTTCTAAGGTTCCTGTGTTTGAAGATAAGTCAGTACCAACTGAGGGCAGGAGGTGCTGAATTTTGTCTCTAATAGTTAGAATTTTATCATTAATAGGAATACATGGCTCAACAGAGCTGTGACTCTCTGTCAGCCTGGCTACAGTGCTGAACAGAAACCTGGGGTTGTTCTTATTTTCCTCTATTAATGATGAGTAGTATGCTGCTCTGGCATTACGGAGGGCCTTCCTATAAATTTTAAGACTATCTTGCCAGGCTAAACGTGATTCTTCCAGATTGGTGTAACGCCATTTCCTTTCAAGTTTTCACGATGTTTGCTTTAATTTGCGGGTTATACCATGGAGCTAACCTCCTGTTTTATTATCTTCTTTTTTAGAGGGGCGATAGAGTCGAGTGTTATTCGTAGTGAGCCTGCAGCACTATCAACAAGATGATCAATTTGGGAGGGACTAAAGTTAGCATAGGAGTCATCTGTTACATTGAGACATGGAACTGAATTTAATGCCGATGGAATCACTTCCTTAAATTGAAATTAAAATAATGGCGTGTAGTCCAGTAATAGGAATTCAAAAGTTATTAAATAATGGTCTGATAAAAAAGGATTCTGTGGAAAGACTATTAGATGTTCAATTTCAATGCCATAGACAAGAACAAGGTCGAGGGTGTGGTTAAAACAGTGAGTGGGTTTATGTACACTCTGACAGAAGCCAATCGAATCTAATAATGAGATAAACGCAGCACTAATGCTATCATTTTCTACATCCACATGAATATTAAAATCACCTACAATAATTATTCTATCTGTTTTAAGGACTAAACCTGATATGAACTCTGAGAATTCAGATAAAAATTCAGAGTACGGTCCAGGAGCTCAGTACACTATAACAAATAGAATTGGCTGTAGTGTTTTCCAGGTTGGGTGTGAAAGGCTAAGAACAAGGCTTTCAAACGAGTTATAATTTAGTTTAGGTTTAGGTTTGATTAATAGGCTTGAGTCGAAGATGGCTGCAACACCACCTCCTCGGCCTGAGCCTCGAGGAATGTGAGTATTAATGTGACTGGGGGGAGTGGATTAATTTAGGCTAACGTATTCATCGTGACAAAGCCAGGTTTCAGTAAGACAAAATAAATCAATATTATGATCTGATATTAGATCGTTTACTAGAACAGCTTTAGAAGAGAGAGATCTAATGTTTAAGAGTCCACATTTAATTCTCCTATTTTGTTGTACTGTTGCAGTGGTGGTTTTACTTTTTATTAGGTTTTTATGTGTAACTCCTCTTCTGTTTACTTTTGATTTAAATAATTTAAGTGGTCTGGGGGCAGACAACCTCTCTGTGGAGTTTAGGGTGGGTAACTGCTCTAATGGAAGCGCAGAGAAGCGTGTAGGACTGCAACTCTGCATCCTGGTCTGGACCACAGACTGTATTAAGTCTATGGTCTGAACTCTGAGCTGTCATGGCTTTGGGCCACTAATAAATTCAGCCAGATTTCTAGATATGAGAGCGGCTCCATCCAAAGTGGGATGAAGGCCATCTCTCCTAATCAGACCAGGTCTTCTCCAGAAAGTCCGCCAATTATCTACAAAGCCCACATCATTACCTGGACACCACCTCGACAACCAGCGGTTGAATTATGACATGCGGCTATACATGTCATCACTAGTAAGATTAGGTAGGGGCCCAGAGAAAACTACGGAGTCCGACATTGTCTTTGCATATGTACACACCGACTCAACATTAATTTTCGTGAATAACAATCTTACCATATTTACGTTTATCCTTAGCCAGCAGTTTTAAATAGGATTCAACATCGCCCGCTCTGGCCCCTGGAATGTATTTTACTATGGTCGCTGGTGTCACTAATTTCACGTTTCGCAAAATGGAGCTGCCAATAATCAGAGTTGGTTTCTCAGCAGATGTGTCGCTGAGTGGAGAGAACAGGTTCTCGGGTCGGTGGTGAACCATGGGCTTTGGTTTAGGGCTATGCTTCTTTCGGACAGTCACCCAGCCTCCCTGGCTTCCCGGCTGCTCAGGAGTTGCCGGGAGACGGCTAGCAGAAGCTACCATCTATTGCATGTCAGTCGGTCCTGGGAGAGGGATCCGTCCTCTGTTGCTCTTCCTGTGGTTTCTTCCATTTTTTTCCCCCTTAAAAAGGTTTTTTTAGGGGCTGTTTTTCCTTATCCGAATCGAGGGTCTAAGGATAGAGGGTGTCATATACTGTACAGATTGTGAAGCTTCTTGAGGGAAATTTTTGATTTGTGATATTGGGCTATATAAATAAAATTGATTTGACTTGACACCACCTTAACAATGCAGGAACACATAAAATGAGACTTATGTCCATGAAGCTATTGTCCCAGTGCATGCTGGGAGGTTCCCAACACACCAACCTCATGATGATGGTTTCCACTCTGTTCAAATTAAGAATGCACTGGTATTCAAGATAACTTCATCCAGGTTCAACAAATCAATCATGAAACTGCTTTCAAATAACCAAATTAGCCAGATGAGAATTAACAGGATGATTTTAGCCTCATAGTTGAGCCACATTTGAAGAACAGGGTTCTAGGCATGTGTGTGTGTGTGTGTGTGTGTGTGTGTGTGTGTGTGTTGGGGGGGGGGTCTTCCACAGACCCAAGCTCTCCTCTTGGTGTGTGTTTAAGAAGAGGACTGCACATGCCACTACCCCAGACTGCTGCACAGAGCTGAGTATAGCCCCTTGAGGCAAATTTGTGATTTGTGATATTGTGCTATATAAATAAAAGTTGACTTGACTGACTTGATACAGCCACGATGCTTGGACATCTGACTGTGGGTGTGAGACAGAGAGAGAGAGAGAGAGACTGGAAGCAGTAGTGTTAATTTTTGTAGCTGTTCTGGCGTGTGACTGTGTAGTACACACTGAGAGACATGGGGGTAGTTGTGCGTTTTATGGAAATTACCTTCATGTCAGGATGCCAAGTTGATCTCAGGCACAACATGCCACTGAGGCTCTGTGGAAATGCAATCAGTCAGCTCCGACAGGGGTCCCCCAATTCATTTGAAACTGTAAATCTCAAAATTGGCCAAAGGAAATTGGGTGAGACCAAGCTGGTCAAAAGCATCAACATTGATTTGCCTTTCAAAAAACAAAAAAAGACAGAAAAAAACGATAAAAAATAAAAAATTTAAAAAAAGACTAACAAGCAGCTCAGAGCATTTTGACAATGAAAAACGGTCTAACAAAATGCGAAGACACACACACCTTAAAACTGTTTTAAGCAAGCAATTACAGTGAAGCTTTGCAGAGAGAGAAGACAGAGGAGAAAATATTTTCAAATGTATATCAGGGAGCTCAGCTTCAGGAGAGTAGAGGGTAGAGTGCTGTCATACTGCAAGAGGTCAGATGAAAATGGTTCGATGCACCGTCAGCTACTGACACCACTATGAACATGGCTCCCTCAGATGATGCACTTGTCCCATAGTAGCCTAACAACCTACATACCATACTAGCTTTGGGGTTCAAAAGGGAGATTTCCAAAGCCACATTAATGTATGTGGATGTCCTGCATTCTTGTATTTTACAATAGATCAAATGACAACACATAATGTGAGTAGCATTGCCCAAAGTAACAACCCACCAACTCTGCAGTTCCCTTCAGCTCCACTGAGCTTTTTATCCCCTTCAACTGATTGATTTGGTTTTACAGCCCACAAATTTACTGTTTTGGTTCAGTCTCAGCACTCTCATCAACTTTGTTTCTAGCAGCAGCAGGCAGCTGTTTTCAGTGAAAAAGCTCTGATAAAGCCACTGTTCACTACCTGCTCAGCACCAAACAGCAGACAGACACAGTTAGAGACTAGCTGGTCAACATAGTGGAGCATTTAGCAGCTAAAGAGTCTCAGGAGTGGGTAGAAACCAAAACAGAGCTAATAAAGTGTGGATATTACATTATTACATTCATCAGGTGAACAAACATGACTCCACATGAATGCTTACGTTGCTCTGAGTCTGTTGATGTTGGATGTGTAAAAAGCAACTGTTTTCTCATGATAAGGGAATAATATGTTGTGTTTACAGCTTGTTCTGCTGCCCCCAAGTGGCCAAAAATCGGTGAGGCAGCTTTAAGATTTTTTTTTAAATAACATTTTTGGCTGGCATTTTTAGCACAGTAGTGATTCAGTGTATTTGCATTCTATGGCTGCCACTCTGTATAGTTTTCATTGTTACTGGCGGAGTCCACCCTTCCTGCATGGATGCAAATTGTGTACCCACATACTGGATACACAAGGGATTCACAAGGAACAATTCGTGCATGTACTGGACATGATGCGAAAGACAAACGCTGGTGTATGTTCACATTTCATGTAATGGAGAAGGCAACATTCAATCACGGTGTCGGACAACATTGTTGACTGTATTTTGCAGGCTTTTTTATTAAGAACATGACATGATGGATCATTTCAGCCAACAGTTTGTTTGGCTGCACTCTAAACAGATACACCAGTTCTGTTGTTGTATTTCTGACTGAGTAGCTGCTCAAGGTGTGTTTGCTGTCCCCTTTGGTTGACACGTGTCATTTCAACTCTACTGCCAGACAAGACTGTAGATGCTGGACGATTCTGCAAAACCCTGAATCAGATTAAGAGATGCTTTTTCATGTCCAGTGCCAGCATTTTTAAAATACTCGTCTTTTTGTGGCAACAACAGTGTGATTAAGGCTAGGGAAATATTGTTAAAACGGTTAAGGTCTGTGACGGGACACAAACTGGTCTCCTGCATGAAAGCCGGACTTGCTACACTGTGTAAGGCAAACTGTTTCCTGCATTGGCACTCAATGTTGGCATTGGACATAAATCATGAGGTGCAGAATTGTCCAATATGAATGTAAATGTATTTGGGATACTGGGCTGGTTATTTTGAATGGAACACTGGGACCTGTATCATTATTATTAGTATTAAAACACACTTGCAGTTACCACCAATAACCAAAGCTGTCACCAAATCAACCAGGACTGAAATCTAAATGGTAGATAGACTTCAGTTATATGGCGCTTTTCAACCTTAACGGTTCCCAAAGCGCTTTGCAGATTCGTCTCATTCACCCATTCACACACACATTCACACACCGATGGAGATGGTGAGCCACAGCCACCCAAATCTAATGGATTATAACTTTAAACAATGTATCAATTTACACATGATTAGTTTCAGATTTCTATGGCCTTTACGTTCTATCATGTGTTTGGGTGCAACCACCATTGAACTGACCGTTGTATTGTACATAGGCATAATATGAGATTTTCATGCATAAAGGTTCCCCCTTGCACGATGTGTGGAATTTAGACTTTTTGTCACTTAGTTTTCGGAGTGGCTGTCCTCTAGGTCTGCCAAGGACTATTGTAGAGCTCTGAGACAAAAGAAACCCAACATTATGTGAAGCTCTGAATTTATGAAGAAGAAAAATGGAATTGGAGTGATTTTAGGGTCTTCAGAGGTTTCAATGACAGTTCTTTACTTTATGGGATATTTATAAGTGAAAAGAAGCCGCCATTCAGTTAAAAGCATCTTTGAAGTTGACTTGACTGATCAATTATTAAACTTTTAAGTACTGTAAGAGTTCACAATCAGATTTATTTTTTGGTCGGATGCAACTTTCCTGCAATTTCAATTGCATCCAGTGAAATTGACTCTAACAACTAACCAAATAAGTGATGACTGGTCTACAGCCCTGCTTCAGTCTCACTGTAGGTATCAGAAGCCAGAAGATGGAATCCCTGGTTTTGTGCTCAACACACCTGTTTGTTACTGCTGTGCAAAATTCGAATCTTGTTGGGAGGTATTATTGGCTGGGAAATTGCTTCCTAGGTAAGCGAGCGATGCAAATTCTCACCTCTGATGGTTAATTGAGGCACCAACAGAGAAGTGGATTTGAAAAGCCTATGAGATATTGTTGTGGTTGTGTTAGAAAGCCCAGTTCTGCCACCTTCTTTATATAATCTAATCTAGCATCTCTGACCAAAAGTACACCCTGAATTCCAATACCATTTCATTCTGTTTTCCAAGTTAATTTGGTTATTTCACTGTATTTTAAAATTGCTGTATATTTACAGGTATTAACTTGTCAAAGCAAGATAAGATCCTGCTGCTAAAGCAGGAAAGATATCTCTACTGGCTGGATATTCATGGAACTTGGCAAAAATGTTCATTCTCCCTACAGGATGAATCCAAGGGATTTTAGTGACCATCTCCCCTTTTCTCTAATGCCACTATCAGCAAAAATGTCCACTGATGATTGTCATGAAATTTACCAAGCACATTTATTCTCCCCACAGGATGAACCCAGATGTACTACACATCCAACCACCACACCAACCTCCACACCAACTTCCTCACCTATACTTTCCGCCTCTCTACATAAAAGGCTCATTGCCTCCTACATTGGCGCTGAACGTTGGCACTGGACGTGAATCGTGGGTTGCAGAATAGTCCAATATGCACGCAGTTCCTTGGAATACTGTGTTGGCTTTTGGCTTTAGACTTAGAGGGCTCTATTTTCAAGCTGGGACAAAGCCAGCTGCAGCACAAATGCAATTCTAGCAATTTTGTCAGGTGATATTCCATTTTGTTTGTACTTGTGCCTGTTTCGTCATTCCTGGCTCCAAACAAACCCACTTGTACCAAAGTGAGTGGACTGGGGGAGCTGAGATTTATTTTGATACTCATTTTGGCATGAGATTGCGCTTACATCTCTGCTCAGACCACAAACGCAAAAGGCAGTTTTTGTGGCTTTAGTTAGATGAGTCACACACACACAGACGAGAATCACAAAACATTTTTCATATGTGCTGAATTTACTTTGCTCTACAATTTTGCCTCTAATACATATTGAAATGTCCATTCAAATTCAACTTTTAATGTGACTGAGAGTCTGTACAGATTAATTGCTGACTTTTACCGACATTGTCTACATATCCTCATGATCATATACATTACATTCAGTTTCTAGAAAAATTAGTCAAGAAATGTGGTGCAGTTTGTGTTGCTTTTAGTGCGTTCTTTTTCAAATCATACATAGGGGCTTTAATATATCTTAAGGATCTTCTTTTTTAGTTTTTGACACACTTTTGCTATTTCCTTTTTCACACACGGTACTAACTAACTATAAGACATCTTCAGTTATAAATAGCTCTGTTGGTATATAAATGATCAGCTTTGAAGATACTGAATATTGGCTATCAGCAGTATCAATCCAAAATGATCAGTATCAGCCGTATCAGTCAAAGCCCAGAGCTGACAGTATGACAGCTGACTAGAGGAGGATCACTGTGATTACCATGGGACCTGCTGAGGAAAGCAGCTCATCTGGCATTTGAAGTGAAATCTGGGATTAGTGTAGACTGGAGAGATTTACATCACTATAGCACCTGTAGCTTGGTATTTCAGAGACTCACACTAACTGTATCACAGTTACATGCTCAGCCTCATTCACATCTGTTCACATCTGCAGAGCAAACTGCACTCACACTGGGAGAGACAGACAGAGAGCTACAGATGGTCGGTAGGTTTTATCACTACATCAGCAACACAAACAGGTGCACGCTATATATTTTGCTTTTCAGTGAAAAAGTTCTTTAAATTAGCAGACCTGAATACTGAAATACTGAATACTTGTAAATAGCATGAAATTGGTCAGATAAAAACTATACATGACTAATAGTTTCATCCAGAAAAAAAAAATAAATAAAATAAAGATTCTGATCTACAAGGATTTAATTCAGTGTTCTCGTTAAAAGTATGTGCAATGTAATTTCTACAATTAATTTATAGAAGCCTCGTGTAGTAGCCTTCAATAAACGCTTAAGGGCACCATTGCATGCTGGGTAATCTGAAGACAA
Source organism: Macquaria australasica (assembly GCA_005408345.1). NCBI lineage: Eukaryota > Metazoa > Chordata > Actinopteri > Centrarchiformes > Percichthyidae > Macquaria > Macquaria australasica. The sequence goes on from SEMN01000069.1 coordinate 667,696, forward strand.
CTGTCTGATGAAACACACATCATATAATATTTATAATACATCACGTAATATTTTGTTTGTCCGATTTGTTGATGCTTTTTGATAGAAATCAGCAGCAAAAATGCTCTATTAAATATGTAAAAACATTTTAGATATAAACATTCTTAAGCTGAACACAAGCAAATTTGGCTGCCAGTGCAGAAAGTGATTTTAAGTTTAAAATTAATAATTGTAGGATGTCCAACTACCACAAGTCTTAACATCAAAAAGGCTTATTTCAAGGAATATTCATTTCACAGACATTTTGATTTAGAAAGCACAGTTGTTACTAATAACATTAGCACATTGGCTCTGTTGTATTCAAATGTCCCAGTAAGCCATGACAGTAGTTGTGTTTCCATTAACTTATTTTTATACGCATTATGAAGTATCGCATTAGAAGAGCTGTATGGAAACGGCAAAATTAAATAAAACGTCCTCAATTGTGCAGGAAGTTTTTACGCTCTCTTGAGGTGGATGCTAAATGGGATATGGAAACCTTTGCTGAATAAGTTCCGACATAGCGAACATTTAACTCACATGACTGATCAGCTGTTTCCGCTGAACCGTTCGTCTCCGGACAGCATGAAACATGATCATCACTACCTGACATGAAGGAACAACTCTAGCTAATTCCTGAGAAGCTCTCTGCATGTTTCTCCCATAGATGGTTAGATGGCCATGGCGACTTGTTTTGTTTTCAGTACGCAACCTCTACTTCTTCTTTGTTTACTAGCAGATTACAGCCATGCGCAACTTGACGAAACTACGCTTTGCAACGAGCAGAGTTTATTCGCTCCAAACCAGATGATGGAAACGCACCTAATTCGCATTTCTGTTTTGCGATGTTTCAAAAGTTTGCTTAAAATTTGCTTGACAGTTGAATGGAAACATGGATAGTGCGACAGTGAGCCAGCATGCCAGGACCCTGAATCAGGAGCCAAATCCAGTTCAGACATCATTCATGTAATTATTTATACCTGTGCTTTTTCTCCTGTGACATGCCAAAATGTCTGCTGTAAAAAAGGCATTTATGTTGTTTGGTGTAGTTAATTTAATTAATCAAAACCAGAGAATCAAATCACTTAAAATAAGCTATCTTCACACAGTGTTGGCCTATATTGCCGAGATTTTAAACCTAAGACCTTCTAGTTACGAGGCATGTGTGCTTAACCCCTGAGCCACCATGCCACTTGACATGTAGCTAATGCATGGCTCTAGTCCTGGCAACGTTGGTTGGTCAGTCGTTCCATCACTTTGATTCAGAGTGAAATATCTCACTATAACTATTGGATGGATTGCCATGACATTTTGTACAAACATTCATGGTCCCCAGAGAAAGAATCCTAAATTACCACAAGGTTGACATTTCTGCTTTTAGTGAAATATCGACAACTATTAGATGGATTGCCATAAAATTTGGTACAGCTATCCATGGTGCCCATGTGTGGTGCATCAGGATTAATTGTGATGACTTTGGTGATCCTCTGACTTTTCCTCTAGTGCCACCATGAGGTTGACATTTGTAGTTTTGACTATTGAATGGATTGCCGTGAAATTTGGTACAGGCATTTGTGTTTCCCACAGGATGAATTGTAATAACATTGGTGATCGTCGGCAAAACTAACGACATTCCCATCAGCCTCAGCTGTATTTTGTGTTTTGTGATAATTAATAAATGTTAGCATGTTAACACACCTGGTAAACATTATTCCTACTAAACATCAGCATATTAGCATTTTCATTGTGAGCATGTTATCTTGCTAATGTTAGCATTTAGCTTAAAGCCCCATTGTTCCTAAATAGGAGCTGCTAGCTCCTAACAAGACTAATGTCTAATTAGTCAATCTAACTTTTTTCAAAACCTATTGTCAAGAGTTGTCAAAAGCTCTGTTGTTACTCTTCTTATGTTTGTATTTTATGTCTGGGGCTTTATTTTTTTACTGCGAGGTACTTTGTGAGAAATGTACTTGATTGATGCTATATAAATATAAAACTTACTTACTTGGTTACTTTAAGACACAGGTTGTAAAAAACAATAATTTTCATACCAGGTTGAATGCCAAATGAGATACTACCATGCACTAAACTCTAACTAAACTAAACTACAAGACTCTCTGCCTCTCTCTCTCCTTTGTTCTCTAAATCTCTCTCTCTTATTCCCCTCCCCCTAGATCTGTTTTTCTCTCCTCAATTTGTCTCTCCCTTTCTCACAGAGGGAGTTTCACTCAGTGATAGAAACATTAGGCCTTATTTCCTCTCATACACATGGCACTATTAAGAAAAGACATCAGCTTATGAATAAACAACAACAACAAATAGATGGGAGGAGAAAAACAGAAAGAAGGGAGAAAACAACACAGGCAACGGGTGAGGAGCATAATAATTGTGTGATTTATCCTCACTGAACTACCATAGTCATAGCATAATTAAACATGAAAAACTAAATTTATCGTGGTGCGCTCAGCCTCCTCATTAATTTAAAGCTGAGACATTCAGAAAGGAGGCCTTTTCTAATCCACCCACCGTTTCTCTTGTTGTCTTCTCTCTCTCTTTCCCCTCCTCTGCCATCTTTCCATCCCCTCCCATTACGGAGCATTAAAATGTATATTGCCCTCAGAGCTCCATCATCATAAACCACAGGGCCCACAGAGAGGGATGGGGGGAGGGATGAGGAGAGCTGGATGAAATCCTCAGAGGGAAAGAGATAGAGGGAGAACATGAGGAAGAGGGAGAGAGTTAGTTAGGCTCATTAAGGATAAGAAAGGCTCTCATTAAGATGAAGCTGTCTTGGTCCCATGTCTTGCATGATAGCCACCTATTTGTTGCCTAATAGCTCCAGCTATTGCAAACTTGTGAGATCCATCTCCTATAATGAGAGGGAGCAGAAGTGACACCTCTCCCAACCAGAATGCAGAATGCCTCTACGTCATTAACAATCACCCCAACATTCATTAATTGGCTGCTGTGTATTTTTCTTATCCCTTCCCTCCTCCTTGTCTCCTTCGGTTTTGCACGTTTTCCCCCGCAGACAAACAAACTTGTCACCGGTTTGATTTGTTTATGTGTTCTATTTGTTATACTCGCTTCCTTAAACTGTAAATCAGGGGAGCAGCGTAGCATGGGGAGCTAATAACCCGCCTTGTACATCTGCCTTCATAAATTATGCAGCAAGCCGCGCTGCAGCTTGTTGTCTGTCAGGCAGGCTGCTCAGGTCCTGTCAGCACCTACCACATCGCTAAAAGTTGGAAAAATGATCCTCAGAGCAGCCGGCAACCTGGATTGGAGTGAAGGGTGGGTGGAAACTGTCAGTAGTCACTTTTAAACTCTTAAAAAAAAGGTTCATCCATACTGGCAATTAAAAAACTTCCTACTAATGAGCAACTGTGTGCACTTTGCCTCCTTGAATTCATCATCGCTCAAGTTGAATCAGTCTTGGTTTTAGGCATGGAACAAAAGCAAAACAAAGCACAGAAACCTGACTGATTCTGTTATGCCAATTAAGTAAGAAAAAAGCTTTTGTTAGCATTCTGTTACAACAAAGCACGGGGATGTGTGATGTTGTATTTTTGGCTGCCATTCTTGTAAGTTGTAGACCTTTGAAACAACAAAAGTTCCACACAGAAGAAAGTAGAACTGAGAAAGCAGAGGTATCCATAGGAGTACAGTACAGTTATTTAAAATCACTGCAACACTTTACTTGCCTTTAGGGGCAGCTGGATTCGAGATCACGTGAATCCATCTTGCCAGGCTTTAATTTATGTGCTTGTGGCTGAACACAAGTGGTTCGGACCAATCGGCATCCTGTGAGGAACTACTGGCAGCTACAGGTGTGGTTTAGGTGTGATGACAGCAAGAAGTGACGGATCCTAAAGAGTTTAGCGTAGATGCTGCTGTAGCATCAGTTCTATCAGAACTGAAAAGAGCAAAAAACTAACCTGATGTGCGTAATCTTGTGATCTCGAGAATCCAGCTGCCTTGCAAGGTTAGCTTGTTGTTGTGTTTTCTCTTCAGCACTCTCTTACTACTTCATACAGTTCGTTGATCTGATTGGTTGAAGTTAGCCCATGACAGATGGTTCATCCAATCACCTGCCAAGTATTTTTTGAAAGTGCTTGCCCTTTTCAAAACAGTTTCCAACAACGACTCTCAGATCACAAACCATCTGGCGCGTCAGGTTAACACTTTACACCAAATATCCAAATATTTAAGCTAACAAACTGCTAATCAAGAAATACATTGGGTACATACCCAAATGGCTACAAGAGAGTCAACAATCACAAAACACCTGACTGGATATAGAACAATATGAATGCCAATGCCTTCTTGCAATATTCACAATTGCAACACTGTCTACAAGGAAAAATCAGCACATCAAACAACATCTGCAATCACCCCCATCGTTTTATCAACTCAAACTCATAGCCACTCAGAAATCTTCAAACTCATAATAACAGACAACAATCTCCCACTACCGGTCCAAGATTGGGAAAAAGATCTTGCTGTTACCATCGATATCAACTCCTCAATCTTCTGAATGTCACAAAATGGATTGGACTGAACAAGTTGCAGAGTTCATCTCACCCAATATAAACTACACAAAATGGGACTCACAGACAAGACACCTGTACACAGTGTACATTAAACACTACCGATGACTACTTTCATGCCACCTGGCTCTGCCCACCCATTCAAACATTCTGGATGAACATTACACATAAACATAACTTCAGCTAAAAAAAACACAAATCAATCTTACTGAGTTGGAATGATAGAAGTAACCTCTCAGCATCCCAGTGCTACCTTCAATTATCTGTACATTTCAATGGAAAGACAAACAGCATTAAAAACAAGTATCATTTCGCAGATGTTGGGCCCTATTTATCAATACCACTTGCCTACCCTGTAACACAAACCAGCATACATACATACATACACACACACAGACACATCCCCACAGGTAACAACCTTCCCCCACTGACGAGATCAGTGCACCCACCCCCACATACTTCAACTGGGGAATAGAGCACTCTCAAGCTCTGCCAGGACCCCCATACTACAACAGCTGACATTTCTCAACAACCCTCCTTGCTTGTGCCCTGGAGATAGCCCTCCCAGATATGCATTCCCCCATTGGCTGACATGCTTACACAGGCAGCACTCATTTCAATTACAAACTATTTATTTTGTTATATATATATATATTTTTTTTCTTTCCTTATTATTGCCTATTGCTGTCTTTCATTACCTTTTTCATTTTTGATGGTTATTATATGGTGGTGTTTATAATAATGGTTATACAGAATGAATGTAACAATAACGAGAAGGAAAATTAGGAATAATGTTTTATTATTGTCCATCACATCATTATTAGGGGCCAGGCTGCTTATTCAGAGGGTTTAGCTGTCCTCTGCTCCAGAAATGCTGTTACAGGCTGCAGGCCCTGTGACCCTGAGCAGCAGAGAACATGAAAACAATGATTGCAATTGTAATTTTCACTTCTGTACTGTGTTTTATGTAATATTTAAAATGTTAGGTCTCGTCATCTCATTTTGAATTTATTTTTTGATAACTGTCGCTTTGCTTGGATGTTTGAGCTTTACTGTGCAGAATGATGTCTATGCAGAGTTTCCAACTTAACTGTGTACATGGACGCTAAATAATGGGATCTGATAAGATGTCCGTTTACATGCCCGAGAACTCTTTTGACATGCGCACAGTGGTTCCACCCGCTGTGAAGTGTCTAATCTGCTGGAAATATAACAGCAGAAGAAGAAGGTTGTTTTTTTTCCGGCTTCCTTCATCTTTTCAAACACTTGTTTGAACAACTCGTTGTTTCAAGCCTTTCGATCATTGAGGCATTTAACGATCCTTAAATCTTTTAAGGTCTCCAACAAAAAAGTTGTATCAGCCACAGAGCAGTTTAGTTTTGCTGCTGCCATGTTTCTGTCCCTCCCAGAAACTTGTTCACATCCCCTAATGTTCCCCCCATGTGGGGAAAACATGCAGAAAGAATATATTTATTCCAACCAGAGAGAAACCATCGGATTAAGTGTTTACATGGTTATTAGGTGTTAATATTTTCCTATTGAACAGATTCTTAAAAGGTTTACACCCCCCCTCTCAACCTGACTGAAAATTCCGTCTGATCTGGCCAGTTGTTGAGGTGATTTTAATTCTGATTGGGCTGTTAGGGTCCATGTAAATGCAACTACTGTCCAGTATCCAGCTTATGTGGAAACTGCTGTTTCCAGCAGTTAAACTTTTGAAATGAAAAATATTTGCATTCCGGTATTTATAAATTCTGGATTTTTTAATGAGGGAGAAGGAGTAGGTGTAATTTTAAGAATTTGCATTGATTTGCGATAGAACATTTTTAAATGAAGCATCGCCAACAACATCAATTAATCAAGTTTGCTGAATTGATCTCTGTCTGTCATTGATTGTATTTTATTTTTTGTATTTTACCATCTTAAAATGTAAAAGTTAAGTATGGATACACGAAGGTAAGAAGGACTATGATCCTATATAAACCATTAAATTAAGACAATAATATGGTGGCTATACAATGTTTTTTTTAATTTTTATATTTAAATATTGTATTCTCAAAGGCATGCATTTTGAGTTACAGTGAGAAGGCAATACAGTGTTGCTTTTACGTAAGTGGATATATATTAAAAGTGTGTAGAAATGCAGAAATTGGTATTCAAATTATGATTACTTTTTGGGGGAGCGGCCCCTGCACACACACACACACACACACACACTTTTCAAACCAATGTTACGCCCTTGGACACAGGGAACCTGCTGCCAGTGAAAAGCACAAAGTGTCGTGTCCAAAACCAGCTCGGCTCTAACCGAGCCTTCAGCCAGTTTGTTTCATCATCGCCCTCCCACCTCTTTGTTTTCCTCTCTCGCTCTGTCTCTCGGCCTCTGGTCTCCAGCAGTGCTGGACAGTCTGTCTGCTCTGAAGTCTTCATTAGCGCTGCTGGCCTGCCAAGCTGCAGAAGGGACAAACGGCTATTTAAGATCCTGCACTCCTCTCCTGCCTCCCACATCCACCTTCCTCCTCCTCCCAACAAAACATCCTCCTCCCCTCCTAAAACTTCTCACCTTCCTATTCCTTACTCTTCTCCTTCAACCTTCCTCCTGTTTTGATCCCCTTACCACCTCTTCCTTCTTCTCCATGTTCCTGCAGACCATCCAGCCCTCCTCCTCTGCTGGCTACCTGGGGGGCGGATTGTGCTCAGCAGAACATCGTGCTGGTCGGGGACCAGTTAGGCATGCCAGTTTGTGTGCCATTTGGTCGCCACAGTGCCCAGCAGCAGGGGCTCCTGGACAAACACACAACTAGGGATCTGGGAGGCCCTTGAACAGCTAGGTGAAAGTGAGCGTCACACTGAGAGACATGGATCTCACTTCAGCGCTTACACAAGCTCACACAGAAACACTGCTACTGACACACTATTTTTGTCCTAATTTTGAGGACATTCCCTTTTCTGCACACATATGCTCACAAGTATATCTGCCATGTAAGCATTCTTCTGTATATTATTGTATAGAGGCTTTGCACTTGGTTCCTAAATCCATCACATCTGTTAGACCTTCTAAATTCTGTACACATGCTTGGTGAAAGCTTATAAAATCACAGAAATACATAACATTAATACACACACTACTACAATGTTAAAGACTAATTATGCAGACCCAAAAGCTACAAGCTAAGTGCAACACAATGTATGACATGGGTCAAAACAAGCGAACCCATTATTTTCTATGTAAGCCTCCACACAGATGCCATCTTGATGTGCATCATTGCAGGTTGGCATGTGACAACTCATCAGGATATGCAGCTGTTCTATTTTCATTTTCCATTCTATTTTCCATTCCGCTAGCTTCCTCTGTCCATGAAAGCCATAAGCCAACTTGCCTTCATTGTCCTGACTGATTTTAATTCTTATGGTCATCTCAGACTATTGAGAGCTATGATGTTTTAAAATGTTTTTGAGCTCTACAGTGAAGAATCTTAAAACTGGTTGTTCCAACAAGCTGGCTAAGCTTGCTGGCTGGTTGGTATAGCAACTTCACTTCTGCGCGTCATACAATAACAACAGCAGCTACAACTGTTGGTCCATTTGTCCGTGTTCTGTCCCATTTTTTAAGGCAAATGTTTTACACAGGTTTTTAAAAATGCCGGTTGCGGGTGCTCTGCTAAGCCCCTCCCACCAAACCCGCAAGTTGTAACGCAGCAGAATGAGTCGAGGCATCATGCCCCGCTGGGTTCGCTCTCCACGGCATGAGCCTCACCAAGACCAAGAAAATAAATATATACTGCCTACCAGCTTTAAGCTAACAGCGAGAATGGATTTGGACTGGGGGGTGCAGCAGGATACCACCGGGGAGCACATGGAGACGTCCTCCTTGCTGGCACAAGATCCTTGTATGGGTGACAGACAGCTGCACGGCATGGAGGATGTTCAGGCGAGTCAAAGATCACAGCTGAGATTTACAAAGGTATACGGCATTATTTTCTATTTATTGTGATTTTTAAGTTATTTTAAGGATTTGGGGGTAAATAACACGACGCCGTGGCTTCGTTTTCCTGCTGTCCTCCCCAATTTTTTGTGTCACCAGCTGCCACTGGTTTGTGGTCACAAACAGAATAGAAATTGATTGTCTATTCACATTTGTTGAATTGAAGTGGAAACACAATCAGATGCCCATAGAGCCCTTTGTCATATTATATCTATGTGTGTATTTTATGCAGTTTATCTTTCTCCTTGATCTCCTAAATGTCTGCCTCTCAGTGGAGACCTGTCTGTATCCATCTGTGTCCACTGGGGCTTCTTCCTATGTTTTTTCACCCCTCCTCCATCGGTAGCCTCCGATCCTTTTTCATCAAAGACGATACACGTCGTCCACGGCTCCCACCACCACCGCCACCTCCAGCAGCCCCCACCTGTGCTGTGCAGTAAGTAATGCGATCGTGTTAACCCCCGCTGTGTGTGTCTACGTGGGTGAGTCATGCTGGGTTCGTGTCAGCCCACTCCCCACCCCCACTCTCTTACTCCCCCCGCTGTCTGCCTGCAGGCCAGCGGTGCCCTATGCACCGCAGGTGAGCTGTCACTGCCTATCTGAGCTGCCTGACACACTGGCTTGCCAAGAATAGACTCATCTCCACTGTTTGCAACTGATACACACACTCACACGGACATTCACACCTGCCTGTGCAAATAAAATGCACATATAGCCAGGCCCTGACCCGTACGGGCTTTCTGATGTTTTGTAGCTGTTTATATTTTGTGCAAATGTTTAATATGTATTATCCATGAAAACATAAAATAAAATCCGGGGATGTCAAAACTCTCCATTGAAAATAATAATAATTCAGCAGAATGGTAGTAAAGAAACATCCATAATGGACTGACTAGACCAGATCTAAGTTAAATCCCCATTAAATGCCAGTACCTGCCCCATGTGTTGGCTTAACCATCATGCTTCAGGATAGAATTTTTACATTCAGCCTGTTTTGTCTCTTGAATGTTAACCAAGGTGAGAATTTTAGTAAAACTCGTCTTGAAAGGACACATTACAGAACATAAAAAACTGATGATTTTGTTTGATCCAGGTATGAACAGCCAAGAGTGAGTTTTTCAGTAACATTAACACATCCAAACTCAAGTTCCATTAACAAGCTTGTGCTGGAGCTTTCAACCGTATAACAGAGCCTTCAACAGCAGGAGTTTGCTTAGTTGTCATGGAGATTGATCTGTTGACGAGCAAGCACACTAGCTTTCATGATTTCATCCATAGCACTTTTAGGACTTGTCCATATTGGCTTATAGGTTGAGCCTCACAGGTCCATCTCCATGATAACTGAGCAATCTCCACTGATGAAGACCATGCGACTTAGTTGAAAAGCTCTGGAAAAAGCAAGTGTACCATGAGTTGGGATTGTTTTGTCACACTAATGTAGCTGGATTTTCCAAACTCTTACTATACATTGTATATACTGTATTACAACTGTACTATACTGTACTGTATACTGTAACGCTGTAATAAGATAACACTTAATTGTATTGCAGTGTTGCGCTGTCATCCTGACACAAAAAAGCACTCATTATATTATCCTCAATATAATGAGAAAATGTTCTCGTTACCAAGATTGTTTTCATGCCATATATTTTTCACGTTATTTTGACATATTTGTATGCCATTTCTGCAAACTAAAATATTCCATTTTAAAAATACAAAATTTCTTTTTATGACGATCACTTTATCATCTTATATCATGAAGCTTTGGTGAGACGTTATTACACAAAACCAACATATTGTTTTCTAATTGGTAGAAAAAAATATACAAATAACATCTAAAGCTAAAAACCTATATACAGTATAACACCCTAAACAAACATCCTACTAATGTTGTTATATACTGGAAAGAGCTTGAGTTATCACTTTTCTAATTCTGAAAATATTTAAAATAAATGGTGTATTTTGATAGTACAAACAGTAGTTTTTGTTTCAGTGCAGACCCAAAAGCTACAAGCTCCCTATATTTGATCACTTTTATATTGCATAGGACATCTTACACCATCATAACAGTGCAAGGTGTCCTTCATATGTTCCACCCCTTCTTCTCTACATACTAACTTATTACACTGCTGCAACATCCCAATTTGGTAATCATTACATTTTAATTTGACCTTTTTGTAATTAATTTTAAAGACCCTCCATGTTTGATGGCTGATTCTTTAGGGCTGAAGTACAGCAGAGAGTCTTCACTGCTCTGCTATAGTGAAACATCACTCAAACCTTGTGACTGTATGACAGGCTTTCAGATGCACACAAGAGACAAACCCCAGGATGTTTTCCTTGTAACGCTGAGCTGAAATGCCTCCTACTGTATAATCAAGGCAAAGGCAAGAGTCCAACCTTCAAAGAGCAAAGCGATCACAGCTCCCCTTAAGGCCTGTTATGGCTATAGGTCAACAGTCCAGCTCAGTTCCCGACAACAGGAAATACATGGCTTTATTTTGTTGACTGAGAGGTGGTTGTGTGTGTTTGTGTGTGTGTGTGTGTGTGTGTGTGTGTGTGTGTGTGTGTGTGTGTGTGAGTGAGTGTGTGGTTGGGGAGGGGGAGAGGGGTGAGAGAGAAGTCCAGAGAAAAATAAAATAGAAGGAGAGAAAAGAAGAGAGACAAACCCAGGTGCTGACCCTGACTGTGACTGACCTTCCCCTCCCAGTTTGTCAGGAAATGCTGCTATCAGTGGATCCCACACTCTGCCATATGGACTTAATGTGCATAATAAGATGTAGAACTGGATGCAGAGGTAATTATAGAGGTAAATCTGAGCCAACACTAAGGGCATTAGCTATATACTATAGCATTATTACAAGCTACTTTCTTTAAACTGTGTCCATGATACAGTATACATTAAAACCATGAGAGGACATCTCAAACATCCAATCAACAGTTTAACCACTGTTCTACATCAGTCCACAGGGTATATTAAGGTAACCATTACCAACAATACCAACAGGTACTCTTCAAAATGCACATGAATGTTACAAAATGATTCATATGATTCTGATCTGCCAACACCACCATGGTTAATGTTTGGTTAAGTTTAGTCACAAAACTACTTGGTTAAGGTTAGAGAAACAGTGCAGTAGCTGTTAAATGAAAAAGTTAAAGGGAGACAGCTGGTTGGTAGGACCAACAATACTTCTCTTTGTTACTAGTTAAAATGACTTCAAACACATTTTACAAATGGAATAAAGAAGAAAAAAAATGGTCTATTTACTTATTGGACGTTGCCATTGCGTAAGCTCAATACGGCAGTCTGAGGTCTTCTGACACCACTTCATCAATGCTATCGGACTGGCTTGTTCCACTAGCTTCTGAACCTCAATGTGATCCAGATACATGAATATAAATGAATATGTAACATATTAACTCAGAAATTTTGACAAAGTCAAATAATTTGTTAGCTTTTAAAATAACTCCACAATGATATCCACCCACTCTCTCCGTTATTATCTTTCCAACTTTAACTAATATCTCAGCCTGATAATCAGACTGTATTGCCATTTGGTTTCACCTCACTAATTCAGCCTAACATCTTGTTCATGTTAATTTATTTCTTGTAGGGGGTGTCAACATGGAGGCTGATGTAGTGGTTGCTAAGAGCAAATTACATTTTTCCTGACAACTGGAAGAAAAAAAAGCCAATTTAAGTGTTGTTATTTCTGTATATCAAATTGCAACAGTCTTGAGGACGTTTCTCTCTCATTATTTTCCATAGATGTAGCTAGGTAGCTAGCTAACTAATCAAATATGTGGACGGTGGTTCAGAGGCCTCTGATATTCAATTCAGTTTTATTTATATAGCGCCATATCATAACAAAGTTATCTCAGGGCACTTTTTCGAATAGAGCAGGTCTAGACCGACTCTATATATTTACAGAGACCCAACAGTTCCCACCATGAGCAAGCACTATGCGACAGTGGCAAGGAAAAACTCCCTTTTTAACAGGTAGAAACCTCGAGCAGAACCAGGCTCAAGGTGGGCGGTCATCTGCCTCGACCGGTTGGGTTGAAGGGGGAAGGGGGGAGCGGGAGAGAGAGAGCAGGAGGAAAGGGAACATACAGCAGCACAATACAGTATAGATATGGTAATGGCATTGATGTTAACACCAACGGAAACAACACTAAGAGCAACATTATAATAGCAATACTAATAACAGCAACAACAGCAATAGCATCAGCGGGTGCAGAGCAGGAGCACGGGGGCAGCAGGTGGCAGCAACCACAGCTCCAGAGGCAGAAACACCTGCAGAAAGCAACAGAAGGGGAGGGAGAGAGAGAGAGGAGAGAAAGCACACAACTACGGGAAGAAGTTGAATTAATAACAAGCATTGATGGGATATGAGGGCGTACAGATGGAGAGGAAGAGGAGGAGAAAGGAGCTCAGTGCATCATAGGAAGTCCCCCGGCAGTCTAGGCCTATAGCAGCATAACTAAGGGGTGATATCTATGCCGTTTGTCTCTGTGTGTCCTGCTAGAGTTACAACCATGTCTGGACAAGCCGCAGCCACCCGGACTGGCCTCACTTCATGAAACTGGTGACATTCAACCCCCAACGGTCTGGGAACCAAAATATAAAGTGAAAAACAACATTACATCCCCGTCTAGACAAATGGAATGAACAGCATACTGTAAAGCATGGTTATGTTCCAGAGCTAGATTTTTAGTAATTTGCTGTATTACAAATATCAAGGTGATATTAAATGAGTTTTGGAACTAAACATAGAAGTTGTGGTTTCATTTCCGCTCACTACAGCGTATAGCTTCATAATCACTCATGCATGCTGCAACTGCATGGAAAATATTGTATAAGAAATAATTTAGGTTAATATATTCTCTTAGGCAACCAGTGCTAATTATTTGATCTGAGCACATTGTATCAATCATTCAGATGTAGATGATGCTGGACTGACTTATATCTGATATTGGCTGTCTAACTTAGATTTATTTTCTTTCACTCCCTCTCTTTTCTCTCCTCTTCCCCTTTTCCTTTGAGGCAATTTGTTTGACAATGTCAGTCTGTGCAGCACTGCAGAGGAGAGAATTATTTCTACTTATCACTCCTCTGATATCCTTCCCTCCCAGCCTTGCTTAATTCTTTCCCTTTATTTCCTCCTCCCTTCCCCTCTACTCATTTGGCATTAACATATAACTGCTGCGAGCCCTGCCGTAAACACAACAGGAGATGCACTGTGTGTGTATGAGAGAGTCTGTGTGTGTGCGCCACTGTGTATGCCGGGGTGCCTTTGATCCGATAAAAACCTCTAATTTGGATGGTTGAAAGAGTTTACATTCTTTTTCTTTTCCTCCATTCCTTTGCTTTTCTCCTACTTTCCATTTACATATGGCTTCACTCTGCTGTTGGAGACTTGCAGCTGAGTTTCACGATGTGAACCGAGCCAACGCTACGAGAAGGAAATGTTTTGACAATTGGCTTAGTCAAATTTGGTTTGAGATTTCTTCATCGCCTTGCGCGGCAGACCATTAGATTAAGACTGCGCTTGTGTAAATCCTTTTCACTCCTCACATGATTGATGTTCTATTTCAAAGTAAAGCAACAACAAACAAGTTTCCACAGAGCGAAGGCTTTTGAATAGCATGCCATTCATCACTGGCGTGCTTGGCCTTTTACATGAGTGCCACAAAATGGAAAATGTTTTCAGACTCAGTTATCACACAGGCATTTTATTATAAAGACTTTTTGCTTTTGATTTGATTCAAATTGATTTTAAGCATTTGCTTAAAAGTTCTTTTTTCTTGGATTGAATACACTGGGTAGAAACAAAAACACAGCAGCCATCAAAGATTACAGTGTAGCAATGAGTAGGGCTTCATATTTCTAACAATGTTTTTCAGCAGGAAACATCTAAAATTTAAATGTGCAAATTCAATGTATTGAATATATCTACATTGCTATACATATCATGAAATACATATTAATGAGTAACCTTTTCCACATTTCTATTAATCTAAAATACTTGAGTGAGATGATGCTGTGAATGGTTGCCGTGTCTCAAACTCCTCAACTTTGCTTTTTTCTTGTTTTAATTTATTTATTTTGTCTTTTACAGAACATGTGCGCTGCCCATGGGAACCCTATCATACAATATGACAAAGAACAACTTTTGCAGATGGCTGCGGACAACCCTTTTTCACCATGATCAATAAGGAATATCCATGGCTTGGATTATCTGTTGCCGCACCTGGAAAATGGAGGAGACAAAGGAAATTAAGGTCGTGGGCCAGGATACAGAGTATTCTTCTGGCAAATGTCCAGTCACTGGCTAACAAGCTGGATGAACTCAGGAGCAGGATGGCTTTTCAATGTGACACTGAGAACTGTAACATTATGGTTTTCATTAAGACTTGGCTCGTCCCTTCGATCCTGGACTCAGCCATTGTGTCAGAGGGGCTCTCTATTCACTGCCAGGACAGGACAATAGAATCTGTTAAGAACAAGGGGGGAGGTGCTTTATGACCAACAACCAGCAGTGCTCAGATGTGGAAATAATTTCTACAGGCTGTTCTTCTAACCTAGAGCACCTTATGATCAGATGCTGGGTGGGATTATCTGGCACAGTCCTCAGTTGGTTCAGATCATATCTCAAAGGCAGAGGCTATTTCATTTTTTCTTAATTGATTTTATTCTTATTGCTTTGAATGTCTTTCTAATCTTTTTCTTTGCCTATGTAAAGCACCTTGAATTGCCTCTGTGTTTGAAATGTGCTATATAAATAAAGCTGCCTTGCCTTGCCTTATTATCTCCTGAGGGAGTTTACATCGGCCGTTCTCACAGTGGTGTACATTCCACCACACGCTGACACCAACCAAGCCCTGGATTAGCTGTATGGAGTTATCTATAGGACCAAGACTTCATGGCCGGAGGCTGTTTGTATTGTGACCAGGATTTTAACAACGCCAACCTGAGGAAAGTCCTGCCGAGATATCACCAACAAATCAGCTGCCGGTGGTAACATGCTTGATCATGTTTACACTACCTTCCGATCACTTCTTAGTTCTACTACTGCCTTCCTACAGGCAGAAACTCAAGCAAGGCAGACTGATGATGCAGACCATTCAGCGTCACTTAGCACAACATAGTGGTGTGTGCTCCAGGATAACAACACTGACACATACACGGACACAGCCATTGGCTACATTGGTATCGGATCAAGCTATTACACAGGTGGACCATGTTCCACGCCGACAGAACACAAGACTCCGGTAAGAAGACGGGAGGCGGACTCTGTGTTTACATCAATAATGTTGGTGCTAAAATGTGGTCAGAGTTGATGGACAGATGTCGGGTTTTAAAACGTTAAGATGTCGACCATATTATCTGCACAGATAGTTCACCAGTGTTTTTGTTGCTACTGTTTACATTCTCCCAGATGGAAATTCAAAAAATGGTGGTATTTTTATTGTAGCTGGTCATTTAAATCAAACAGACCTCAGAGCTGTTTTACCTAAATTCCATCAATTCAATTCAATTCAGTTTTATTTACATAGCGCCATATCATAACAAAGTTATCTCAGGGCACTTTTTCGAATAGAGCAAGTCTAGACCGACTCTTTATATTTACAGAGACCCAACAGTTCTCACCATGAGCAAGCACTATGCGACAGTGGCAAGGAAAAACTCCCTTTTAACAGATAGAAACCTTGAGCAGAACCAGGCTCAAGGTGGGCGGTCATCTGCCTCGACCTGTTGGGTTGAAGGGGGAGGGGGGGAGCGGGAGAGAGAGAGCAGGAGGAAAGAGAACATACAGCAGCTCAATACAGCATAGATAAGGTAATGGCATTGATGTTAACACCAACGGAAACAACCCTAAGAGCAACATTATAATAGCAATACTAACAACAGCAACAACAGCAATAGCATCAGCGGGTGCAGAGCAGGAGCACGGGGGCAGCAGGCGGCAGCAACCACAGACCCAGACCTCCACAGCTCCAGAGGCAGAAACACCTGCAGAAAGCAACAGAAGGGGAGAGAGAGAGAGAGAGAGAGAGAGAGGGAGGAGAGAAAGCACACAACTACGGGAAGAAGTTGAATTAATAACAAGCATTGATGGGATATGAGGGCGTACAGATGGAGAGGAAGAGGAGGAGAAAGGAGCTCAGTGCATCATAGGAAGTCCCCGGCAGTCTAGGCCTATAGCAGCATAACTAAGGGGGGGCTCAGGGGTCACCTGAGTCAGCCCCACTATAAGCTTTATCAAAGAGGAAAGTCTTAAGCCTACTCTTAAATGTGAGGAGGTTGTCCGCCTCCCGTACACAAACTGGGATCTGGTTCCACAGGAGAGGAGCTTGATAGCTGAAGGCTCTGGCTCCCATTCTACTTTTAGAGACTCTAGGAACCACAAGGAACCCTGCATTCTGGGAGCGCAGTGCTCTAGTGGGGTAATAGGGTAATATGAGCTCTTTAAGATATGACGGTGCCTGACCATTTAGGGCTTTGAAGGTGCGGAGAAGGATTTTAAATTCTATTCTGGATTTTACAGGGAGCCAGTGTAGAGAAGCTAATATTGGAGAAATATGTTCTTTTTCTGGTTCTTGTCAGTAAACGTGCCGCAGCATTCTGAATCAGCTGGAGAGTCTTAAGGGACTTATTGGGGCAGCCTGATAATAGAGAGTTGCAATAGTCCAGCCTAGACGTAACAAATGCATGGACTAGTTTTCTGCATCTTTTTGAGATAGGATGTGCCTGATTTTTGCAATGTTACGTAAATGAAAAAAGGCAGTTCTTGAAGTTTGTTTTATGTGGGAGTTAAAGGACATATCCTGATCAAAGATAACTCCAAGATTCCTTACGGTGTCGCTGGAGGCCAGGGCAATGCCATCTAGAGAAACTATATCTTTAAATAATGTGTTTCGAAGGTGTTCGGGGCCAAGTACAATAATTTCGGTTTTGTCTGAGTTTAACATCAGAAAATTGCAGGTCATCCAGGTTTTTATGTCCTTAAGGCATGCTTGAAGTTTAGCTAATTGATTGGTTTCATCTGGCTTGACTGATAAATATAACTGGGTATCATCTGCATAACAATGAAAATTTATGGAGTGCTTCCTAATAATATTGCCTAAAGGAAGCATATACAAGGTAAATAGAATTGGTCCAAGCACAGAACCTTGTGGAACTCCGTGACTAACTTTGGCGTGCATAGAGGATTTATCATTAACATGTACAAACTGATATTGATCTGATAAACCAGCTTAGTGCAGTACCTTTAATGCCAATTAAATGTTCTAGTCTCTGTAATAGAATGTGATGGTCAATGGTATCGAATGCAGCACTAAGATCTAGTAAGACAAGTACAGAGACAAGTCCTTTGTCTGATGCAATTAGAAGGTCATTTGTAACTTTCACCAGTGCTGTCTCTGTGCTATGATGCACTCTAAATCCTGACTGAAAATCCTCAAACAGCTTGTTGTTGTGTAGAAAGTCACACAACTGATTGGCTTCTGCTTTCTCAAGGATCTTAGAGAGAAAAGGAGGGTTAGATATAGGTCTATAATTTGACAAAATCCCTGGATCAAGAGTGGGCTTTTAAGAAGAGGCTTAATTACAGCTACTTTAAAGGACTGTGGCACATAGCCTTTTAATAAGGACAGATTGATCATATCTAGTAAATAAGTGCTAACTAAGGGTAAAATTTCTTTAAGCAGCCTAGTTGGGACGGGGTCTAAGAGACACGTTGATGGCTTAGATGAGGAAATCATGGAAGTTAGTTGATTACGGTTGATGGGAGAAAAGCAGTCTAAATGTACAGGTTTTACAGTTGTTTCTAAGGTTCCTGTGTTTGAAGATAAGTCAGTACCAACTGAGGGCAGGAGGTGCTGAATTTTGTCTCTAATAGTTAGAATTTTATCATTAAAGAAGCTCATAAAGTCATTACTACTGAGGTCTATAGGAATACATGGCTCAACAGAGCTGTGACTCTCTGTCAGCCTGGCTACAGTGCTGAACAGAAACCTGGGGTTGTTCTTATTTTCCTCTATTAATGATGAGTAGTAAGCTGCTCTGGCATTACGGAGGGCCTTCCTATAAATTTTAAGACTATCTTGCCAGGCTAAACGTGATTCTTCCAGATTGGTGGAACGCCAATTCCTTTCAAGTTTTCGCGATGTTTGTTTTAATTTGCGGGTTTGCGGGTTATACCATGGAGCTAACCTCCTCTGTTTTATTATCTTCTTTTTTAGAGGGGCGATAGAGTCGAGTGTTATTCGTAGTGAGCCTGCAGCACTATCAACAAGATGATCAATTTGGGAGGGACTAAAGTTAGCATAGGAGTCATCTGTTACATTGAGACATGGAACTGAATTTAATGCCGATGGAATCACTTCCTTAAATTTAGCTACAGCACTATCAGATAGACATCTAGTGTAGGAATGTTTGCCCAATGGCGTGTAGTCCAGCAATAGGAATTCAAAAGTTAATAAAAAATGGTCTGATAAAAAAGAATTCTGTGGAAAGACTATTAGATGTTCAATTTCAATGCCATAAACAAGAACAAGGTCGAGGGTGTGGTTAAAACAGTGAGTGGGTTTATGTACACTCTGACAGAAGCCAATCGAATCTAATAATGAGATAAACGCAGCACTAAGGCTATCATTTTCTACATCCACATGAATATTAAAATCACCTACAATAATTATTTTATCTGTTTTTAAGGACTAAACCTGATAAGAACTCTGAGAATTCAGATAAAAATTCAGAGTACGGTCCAGGAGCTCGGTACACTATAACAAATAAAATTGGCTGTAGTGTTTTCCAGGTTGGGTGTGAAAGGCTAAGAACAAGGCTTTCGAACGAGTTATAATTTAATTTAGGTTTAGGTTTGATTAATAGGCTTGAGTCGAAGATGGCTGTAACTCCACCTCCTCGGCCTGTGCCTCGAGGAATGTGAGTATTAATGTGACTGGGGGGACTGGATTCATTTAGGCTAACATATTCACCTTGACACAGCCAGGTTTCAGTGAGACAAAATAAATCAATATTATGATCTGATATTAGATCGTTTACTAGAACAGCTTTAGATGAGAGATCTGATGTTTAAGAGTCCACATTTAATTCTATTTTGTTGTACTGTTGCAGTGGTGGCTTTACTTTTTATTATTAGGTTTTTATGTGTAACTCCTCTTCTGTTTAGTTTTGATTTAAATAATTTAAGTGGTGGGGGGGGCAGACAACCTCTGTGGAGTTTAGGGTGGGTAACTGCTCTAATGGAAATGCAGAGAAGTGTGTAGGACTGCAACTCTGCCTCCTGGTCTGGACCACAGACTGTATTAAGTCTATGGTCTGAACTCTGAGCTGTCATGGCTTTGGGCCACTAATAAATTCGGCCAGATTTCTAGATATGAGAGCTGCTCCATCCAAAGTGGGATGAATGCCATCTCTCCTAATCAGACCAGGTCTTCTCCAGAAAGTCCGCCAATTATCTACAAAGCCCACATCATTACCTGGACACCACCTCGACAACCAGCAGTTGAATGATGACATGCGGCTATACATGTCATCGCTAGTAAGATTAAGATTAAGAACACAACAAACCAAGAATGTCTTGACTGAGACAGCGAGGTAGATGACAGAGAGAATATTATCATTAAAAATCACCACTCTCACCGTCACCACCACATTAGGCACGCGCACACACACACACACACGGAATTTCTTGCATTTGTCCGGCATGGAAACTAACACACATACACACTAACTAGGTTAATACAAACGTAACACACACATTATTTCCACATTAGGATAAGCCCGCGAGTCAATCGCGGCTAGCAAGATAACGTCAGCAGTCGCAGCTAACACTCAACGTTACCTCAGAGAGCACGAACACGTTCAGGTCCAGGTTCGCGAGAACACAGCATCTCAGCTGAACAGACAGCGCAGCAAAAAAAAAAAAAGTAGTTAATGGATGTAACTCCAGTTCTACGAGTACATGCGTAGCACACAGCATTTGAGCTGAACAGACCAGAGTATGAATCCACATATCATAGCACTGTTAGGCATTTTACTCTGCGACCCATAGCGACCCAATGAAAACGGGTCCGTGACCCATTTTTGGTCGCGACCCTAACTTTGGGAAAGGCTGGATTAGAGGATTGAGGATCAAAGTGTAACCCTTATTTTTAAATAGCACCACAAAATCCCCAAACTTCCTCTCAGCTCAGTGTTGGTGTTTTAAAACTCAACACAGTTCACAATTGAGTTACATGTCACTGAAACACAGTTGTATGCTCATAGAGTGAAACAATACAAGACAGCTGAAAAGTCAGATGTTCCTTTTCTCTAGTGTTTTGACTCATTTACGTCATAGCTGTCAACATTCATTGGCCAGAATGTAGGTTTATTTCACATATTTATTCAAGAGTCACTTGAATCTGTGGCTCCAATCAACTAAAATCCTGGCACAATAAAAAGGACCACTGTATTTCTTCATTTGCTGGCACAGAGCTGATGATATAACAATCACCCATTCACTGACTTAAGTCGTGACATTGAAATTTTAGCACAATAAATAAATCTCATATAATGTTATATATATATATATACAGTGCATCCGGAAAGTATCCACAGCGCTTCACTTTTTCCACATTTTGTTATGTGACCAAGAACCCGATGGTCACTCTGTCAGAGCTACAGCATTCCTCTGTGGAGAGAGGAGAACCTTCCAGACGGACAACCATCTCTGCAGCAATCCACCAATCAGGCCTGTATGGTAGAGTGGCCAGACGGAAGCCACTCCTTAGTAAAAAAGCACATGGCAGCCCGCCTGGAGTTTGCCAAAATGCACCTGAAGGACTCTCAGACTATGAGAAACAAAATTCTCTGTTCTGATGAGACAAAGATTGAACTCTTTGGTGGGAATGCCAGGCGTCATGTTTGGAGGAAACCAGGCACCGCTCATCACCAGGCCAATACCATCCCTACAGTGAAGCATGGTGGTGGCAGCATCATGCTGTGGGGATGTTTTTCAGCGGCAGGAGACTAGTCAGGATAGAGGGAAAGATGAATGCAGCAATGTACAGAGACATCCTGGATGAAAACCTGCTCCAGAGTGCTCTTGACCTCAGACTGGGGCGACGGTTCATCTTTCAGCAGGACAACGACCCTAAGCACACAGCCAAGATATCAAAGGAGTGGCTTCAGGACAACTCTGTGAATGTCCTTGAGTGGCCCAGCCAGAGCCCAGACTTGAATCCGATTGAACATCTCTGGAGAGATCTGAAAATGGCTGTGCACCGACGCTTCCCATCCAACCTGATGGAGCTTGAGAGGTGCTGCAAAGAGGAATGGGCGAAACTGCCCAAAGATAGGTGTGCCAAGCTTGTGGCATCATTCAAAAAGACTTGAGGCTGTAATTGCTGCCAAAGGTGCATCAACAAAGTATTGAGCAAAGGCTGTGAATACTTATGTACATGTGATTTCTTAGTTTTTTTTCTTTTTAATAAATTTGCAAACATCTCAAAACCTTTTTTCACATTGTCATTATGGGATATAGTGTGTAGAATTTTGAGGACAAAAATGAATTTATTCCATTTTGGAATAAGGCTGTAACATAACAAAATGTGGAAAAAGTGAAGCGCTGTGAATACTTTCCAGATGCACTGTATAATAACAACTTAGATGTTAATGTGAACGCTATCTACAAATTGGAAACTGATAATTAATAATTCCAATATGACATGAAGGCAGCATTACTGAAATAGCCTGGGGTTTAGGGTGGCAAGACTTTTAGGCTTAATACGTGTTCAGACTGAAAGCAAATCAATGTTTAGAGGTGGTGCAATTGCATACGAAGTCAAAGGAAGTGGAGTGGACACAAACAGATGTAAATTCACTCTAGGCCGCGCAAATTGAGGCAAACATGCATCTGTGAAACGAAAATATTTCAACTGGGACGAACGTTTGCGCTTATCCTGATACTGTGAGATTCCACAGAGAGAGGAAGAAATGCAGACTTAGGAAAGTAACAGAAAAGACTGGAGTTCACTGTCATTAATTTGAATAGAGCCAGTCCAGCAGTGCAGATGGGGCTTCAGCAAAAAAGTGCAAGATTGCTCAACTTTTGCTGCAATGCAGCGTTAAGTCATCTGGCAAAGCGCTACATTGGCCAATCAAATACATCAAATCACACATTCCTGGTGGATTCATTTGTAAAGTGAATTGGATATTTCTAGTGTTTACCCCAGGATCATCACTCACCACAGTGAAAGATAAAATAGTTGCCATGTGATAATTCTCCAGAGTTGTAAAATCTTGTCTCTGAGTATTATAAAATGTTGAGCAGTGTTTTGTCATCTTTTAAGCCTTTTAAATGCATTAATCTGTTACTGCAGCTGTACTTCCTGGATCGTATTTCATTGTCTCATGGTGTCCGAAGCAACATCAACACAGCCCCTTGGGTTGTTTTAACACAGGACTGATTTTGGTCTGAAAGGATATGAGCTGTCACACAAACAGCACATTATCTCTGGGAGCTACATTCATATCAGATTCTGCACCTCACCATTTATATCCAATGCCAAAATTCAGTGCTAATGCAGAGAGTAGTGTGTCCTTAATGAAGAAAAATGGAAGGTATGGGTGTGGAGGTGGGGTGGTGGATGTGGTGTGTCCAACTTTCACAGGGTCCAGCTAAAGCGAAACTGTGATCTTTCATTTCTGTCCCTGTAGTTCTCCCTTTAACATTTTCCCAACTGTCTTTTACAGACTGAAGCACTATTTGTGAGTAGATGACTATAATCAAAGCAAAACTGACTCTAGTAGTAGGAGTCTTAAGTGAGCTATAAGAGCACAAATCCCAGAATGTAGAGAGGGCCACAGTCTTAGGAGAGCGTACTTACAGCAGCTTTTCTACTGTGTGCTTTGCACTGTTGTGTCTATCTGCTGGCGGATTGGGTGTGAAAGGATCACTGATGGGACACATGACTGGAATACAGTGTGCTGCCTGAACCACAGAAGTATAATAGTTTTTAATGCTTTTCCAGCAGTGGACTCCAATTCATTTCTGTCCTGATAAGATGTGAGGGAACCTGGTCATATCTTGTAATTGCTTCTTCATTTCAAACCCAGCCTTTTCAGCAGGAAGCTATTGTTTCCTGGGGAGTGTTTATGTTCTGAAAGAGACCATGAACTCTGAAGTGCAGCACACTGCTGTTCTTTGGAATGGTTGGAAGCAGCTGTGGTTTTCTGCTCAGCTCTGGGCTGTTGTTTGTGATATAGAATTACATTGTTTCCACACCAAACATGGACAAAATAAAAGAGGCATGCAGTATTTACCACATAGCTATTGCATTGAAGTGCAACTAATACACTGTGAAAAGACAAACAGTGGTACCTCTAAAAACAGCAAAACACTGCCCTTTTAGCATACAGTTTGTGCTATACAGTATCTGTGCTAACCCGTTTACTTCAGAAATGACAAAACAGAGAAAAAAATCTTTCCTTACTGCTGTAACACCCATTTAATACAAATGGACAGGAGAAATTAAATAACTTCCTTAACATCGTCAATGAACAGTTTCCTAATGAATTTTAAGGGTACCAAGCTCCTGTGGCAAACAGAACGTTTTCTTTCCACCCACATCATCAGTCTTAAAGCTTATGATTACAAGAATGTGGATTACGCTCAGTAATAGAATAACAACTAACCAACATATTGTAGTATTTCAGTGAATGTTCACAAAACAGGTTTATTCATATACATACCTATCATTTTTTATTGTTGTTGACAGGGTGTCAGAGAGGTCTTGAAAACTATTTTTTGAAGGTGTATTTTGTGTTCTTGTAAAGGGCTGTGTTAGATTGTAAGGTGTATATATGGAGTATATATGAGATGGATAAAATATTTGAAACACCACTGAATCAGCAACAAATAAATCAAACTAAATAGTACATAGTTTTTATTTATTATTATTATTATTATTAATACACAGGAAAAGATTAAAAGTAACATTATAGATGTTAAAATGTGTTACATCTAAACTGACTCAGTTAAAACTACTTTACAGCAGGTTCCTGTTCTGCTGCACAAAAAAGAGAGAATCACATTACAATACAAACTAAAAATAGAAACAAGACAACATGGAAACACACACAGCTACATAGACACTACAGGGAGAGTGAGTAAGATGGTATATGTGCGTTGAATCAGTGGTTGCAGGTGTGTCCTTCCATCAGATAGTATTTATATAAAATGTGTAATAGAGATTATTGCTCTAATGTGATATGGGATCTCAGTCCAGATTTTAGTGTATGTGTGAAACAATGATCTCTGACATAATTGTTTTTATAAGCCAGTACTGGAATAAGTGCATGTGAGATGGATCTAGTAATGCGTTCCTGTCTTGTGTTGTGTCTTGAAGTAGAGAAGTAAGTGTTGCAGGGGAGTTATTGTTTTGGATCTGACAATAAAACTGACTAGATTATTCATGTAATTCTGAACAGTCAGGGCATTGGAATGTGAAAGTGCAGTGCAGTGGTGAGTCCAAGGGGGGGAAGGCTGCCATGGATCTTTTTAGCTCTATTGTGTAGTCTTGCTATTGGTTCAATGGTTTCCTTTGTGATGAGGGACCAAACTGGGAGACAGTTATTGGTGAAAGAATGATTGCATATAAATATGTGTCCGAGACAGTATGGGTGAGATACAGTCTGATCTTGTTCTAAACATACAATTTCTGGTTGAACTTCTTCATTAAATTATGAATGTAGTTTTGATAAGTGAGATATGAAGATATTTGTAGGTTTCTGTGATGGTTTGTGTTTGATTTGCAAAATGAAAGGTATCAGGCATAAATAAATAGATGATTAGATTTTCAAGTGAAGATCAGAGGAGAGTTTTGAGTTTATGAGATCAGGGTTTCAATCAGAAAGAAAATTTGCAGTGTCATCGGCATATAATAGACAATTACACACATTGAGAAGGTCATTGAGTATTTACACACATTGGAAAGGTCAGTGATATACAAAAGAAAGAATAAAGGACCCAAAATGCTGCCTTGTGGAACTCCCATATTACAAGTCATAGGGTGAGATGTTACATGACAGATTATAACCACTTGGGACCTGTTAGATAAGAGGAGAGCATAATAATAATAATAATAATAATAATAATAATAATCTTTATTTATAGAGCACTACAGAGCAAAATATGTTACAATGTGCTTCACAAAGACAGCAAGACAAAACAATCAAGTCATAAAATCAACAGATACCCATACAAAATAAAAACATTTTAAAGGAAATAAAAGACAGTTCAAAGAAAAATTAAAACTCACATAAAATCAGGAAAGGCTGTCTGTAACGTAGTCGAGCTCGAATGGCAGGACAAGTGGTGAGTAAAGGAGTTCTCACCCACTTTGTCACACTCCCCCCCCCTTAAGACAGTCACTCCTCAAAAGAACGGGACAGGAAGTCCGCTACAACATTCTTATGTCCTGGTCTATACTGGATCCTGAAACGATATGGCTGTAGGGACAAATACCACCTGGTAATCCTTGCATTGGAATCTTTCATGCTGTTCATCCACTGCAATGCCCGATGGTCAGTCTCCAACACAAATTCGTCACCCATTAGATAATATTTCAAAGTGTCCAGAGCCCACTTCACTGCCAAGGCTTCTTTCTCAATAGTAGAATACCTTGTCTCCCTTGGGAATAGCTTGCGGCTTATGTACTGCACTGGCCTTTGGTTCTCTCCATCACCCTGCACGAACACCACTCCAAGTCCTACCCCAGACGAATCTGTCTGCACCGTAAATGGAAGGGTGAAATCCCTTGGTAGGGCTGGCTTTACGGGTCAGATCACTAAGAACAGCTGACCTAGCAGAGAAATTGGGGATGAAGCGGCGGTACCAACCAGCCAAACCCAGGAACGATTTTATCTTCCTCTTAGTGGTTGGAGGGGGATACGCAGCAAGGGCTTCAATCTTACTCACCTGAGGGCGAATGACCCCACCCCCGATGATGTAACCAAGATACTCCACCTCTGTCTTGGCAATGTGACATTTGCGTGCGTTGATGACCAATCCAGCTTTATGGATCCGTTGAAGGACATCTAAGAGGTGTTGAAGGTGATCCTCCCAGGTCTCACTGAACACCACAATGTCATCAATATATGCTGCAGCATAGCCATCAGCTCCTTTCAGGACTTCATCAACCAGCCTCTGAAACGTAGCTGGAGCTCCGTGCAGTCCAAAAGGCATTGTTCTGAAACGATAAAGTCCACTGGGGACCCTAAATGTTGTTAAATCTTTGGAAGATTCAGTCAATGGCACCTGCCAATACCCTTTACAAAGGTCAAGTGTTGTAAGATACTTGGCATTGGATAGGCATCAAAAGCAGAAACAGCATTCAGCTTAGAGAAATTTATACAAAATCTCTGTTTTGTGTCATCTTTCTTAGGAACTAGCACCATTGGACTACACCACTCCCCTCTAGATGGCTCAATGACCCCCATGGCAAGCATGTCTTCCACCTCCTGCTTCAATGCAGGCATCAGCTTAGCTGGAACTCTGGAGGTGGTGTCCCTGATAGGCTGTTGGCTGGGACAGCGGAGCCGTATGTCATGTTGGATGAGATCTGTGCAACCTGGCATGGTGCTGAAGAGCCCCACCGGCAAGATGGCCTCTAGCTCCTCCTGCTGGTCTGCTGCTAGATGACTCAGATCTGGGAATGACCGCTCTTCATCTGCAGAGGGAAAGAACTGCTCCTGTGACTCCTCTTCTTCAACCACTGTCCGAGCCCACAACTATATTGATGACGCCGGTCTGTCCAGCCATTCCTTCAACAAGTTAACATGAAATACCTGATGCTTCTTGCGGCGATCTGGCATGTACAGTTCGTAGGTGACAGGACCTACTTTCCTGCTGATCACATAGGGCCCCTGCCAGTTGGCTAAAAGACCACTCTCTGATGTTGGAAGGAGAAGCAGAACTTTCTGGCCCTCTTGGAAAAACCTCCAGCATGCCACTTTGTCATAGTTCTGCTTTTGACACTGCTGAGCACTGACCAGATGAGTTTTGGCCAGCTCATGGAACTGTTCCAGCTTGTCCCTCATCTTCAATACATATGAGAGAACACTACATTGGATTTCAGGTTTTGGTCCCTCCCAGGCCTCCTTCAGCACATCCAGCGGCCCCCGTACTGCATGACCATACAGGAGCTGGAACGGAGAGAAACCTGTCGACGCTTGAGGCACCTCTCTGTAAGCAAAAAGCAGAAAGGGAAGCCATTGGGGTCCCAATCTGCCCCTGAGTCTTCCACAAACTTCCTCAGCATGGATTTAAGGGTTTTGTTAAAACATTCAACAAGGCCATCCGTCTGCGGGTGGTAGGGACTGGTCTTGACTCCTCTCTTGGACAGTCCATTGGCACTAGCTGCTTCTTTGGTCTCGTCGATTTCTGCATCACTGCCACCATTTGTAACGTAGTCGAGCTCGAATGGCAAGGAAGGTGGTAGGTAGGCAGACTCAGCAGACATTTTGCTTTGCTTTGCTTTGAGGTGAAGGTTTATTTACAGTGCTCTGCATAATACAGGAAAATCAGGAAAAAGATAAAACACAAGAAAAATAACTCAGAACTAACTCTTCACAAATCAAACTAAGGCCTGTGTTTACAACAGCACGACCTCACCTCTCCTCCTCTAGAGCAGCAACACAACTGAATATATATATATATGGTCTTCAATTAGCACCTAGAGTGCTGCGGCCAGTACCACAACCCCCAAAGGTTGACCTCCCCAGTAACCTTAATAAAATACAATCCCCTACCTTCTTGGACTCCTTTTATACGCTCTGTTATATTTCTAACAGGCGTTATATCAGGTCAGTAGGCCTACACACTACAACATATATCCAAAACAAAGGAAATATTCCTTTCACCAAAAGAAAACCCCTCCATTCGGTTTGGACCTGTGATGTCAGCTATGACATCACCAACACCATAAAAATCAGGAACTGCTGGGCGGCCCCCTCCCAAACAATAAACCTGCATGGGTCTGAAAAAAGGAACAAACAACGGTGAGTGTGAACAAAGGAACAAACAATTACACAATGTTCAAACCTGCAACATAATAAAAATAACTGAAACTAACCTGTGGCTGTGTGTTTGCTTTAATTTACTCATGTGCTTAGATTTAGACTGTAACCTACTGCTAACACAAACAAACCCGGGATAGTAAGTGCTGCAATGATACAATAGCAATGGTAAATTATAGCAAAATGAACACCTGTAGAAACTAATATATGTAATGTGTAAAATGAACATGGACGGGACAAGTGGTGAGTAAAGGAGTTCTCACCCACTTTGTCACACTGTCCGATAAAAGTATGTTTTAAGAAGGGACTTGAAGGAGATCACTGACTTTGCCGACCTGATTTCCTTGGGCAGATCATTCCAGAGCCTTGGGTGCCTGACTGCAAATGCTCTGTCCCCTTTAGTTTTCAGCAGGTACTTTTCAGCTGGGAAGTACGTACCAGCGCGTACAGTACTAAAAGGTCAGCGATATAGCAGGGAGAGAGGCCATGAAGAGCCTTGAAAGTAATCAGAAAAAAATCTTAAAATCTATTTTAAAACATACTGGGAGCCAGTGTAAAGAGGCTAAAGCAGGAGTGATGTAATCGTGTTTCTTGGTTCTGGTTAAAAGCCTGGCAGCTGAGTTCTGTACAGTCTGGAGTCGATCGATAGATTTTTGGTTGAGGCAGGTAAAAAGGCTGTTGCAGTGATCCAGGCGTGATGAGATGAAGGTGTGCAAAATGGTGTCTGTCTTTAAAAGTTAAGATAGGTCGTATTTTTGAAATATTTCTAAGACGATAAAAATATGATTGTACAAGCTTTGTGGCTTGCTGCTCAAAACTTAAATTACTATCAAACCAGACGCCAAGATTCTTTGCAACAGGCTTGATATGATCCAAATGGGAACCAGCGGATGGCAGGATTTGTTTTGCCATGTGCTGGGACCCAATGACGAGGATCTCTGTTTTGTTTGAGTTCAGATGAAGAAAACTTTTTGACATCCAGTTTTTGATCTCACAAAGGGAGTCGTTAAGTGAACACAACATTCCAGGGTCTGTGGATCTAGCAGGCAAGTACAACTGCGCACAACAACTACACCATACTTAACAGAGGAAAATGAAGAGACATGGTTGTTCACAGAGACACAGAAACTCCTATTGGACAGGTAAGATGAAAACCATTGTAAAGCTACACCAGATATCCCCACCCAGTGCCTCAGTCTGTCTAACAGGATGCTCTGATCGATTGTGTCAAAGGCTGACAGTCAAGTCCAGTTCTCCGGTGGCTGTGAGGGTGACAGCGGGGTCCATAGTGATCAAAGAGTCAAAGATCCTTTCTTCATCTTTGAGGATGGATATTCTCCTGTTCAGCTCCGAGATTTTCTGGGCCAGGCGGAGGCAGCTGTCGCATCCAGATGGTGAGGTGAGTGGACGCATGGCTTATAGGTTCCGGTGGTGGTCGCTGGGGAAAGAGACAGCTATGGCCAGTAAAAGTAGTCGTACAGGGGTAAATGCTACTGTCCTTGGTGTAGTAAACAGCGACACAGGGCAAGACTTACTAATGTTACACACAGGAGGTCCTACTGGGAATGAGACTTACTGACACAGGCCCAAAGACTGGGTCTGCTGCGATGGGTCAACCTCTGGTAAGTAGGTTAAATAGCCGTGGTTTCCTCCTGGTTGGTGGTGTTAGTGGTGGTAGCGCAAAACAGCGATGGTATTATCTGCTGTCCCCATTGGCTAGCTAGCTTCCCATGCTAAACATGCTAGCAGTAAATCCGCTTGTGGCAGGCTATTCTGATTGTAGACTTAAAAGTTGAGATCCGAACATCCGATAACTACAAACTTTTGTTAGCCTATGTTAAAACATACAGACAAAATGACGAGAATCTAAAAGTGTAGCCTAAAATGTGGCGTAAAACTAGATAAAATGTCAGTTTTTGACAGAGCTTCTGACGGACAACCACAACGCCGTCTGCACATCTTTCAAACTCTGATTACCTCAGAAGAGGAAAGTTGAAATGAGGTGTTTGTTCAGCAGAATCTGGTGTTTCATTGTATCAAAGACTTTATGAAAGTCAATAAAAATGGCTCCCGTGACATGACCTTTGTTGAGTGAGGTACGTATTTGTTCAGTGAATAATAATTATGCAGACATGATTGATCTGGTAGAGCAGAAACCATACTGGAAGTCACTGAGGAGGTTATTACTTTCAAGATGATTGTTTAATTGGTTAGAGAGAATCTTTTCCAATAATTCTGATATTACTGGGAGAATGGATATTGGCCTGTAGTTCGAAACAAGAGTTGGATCCTCAGATTTAAAAATGGGAGTGATTTGAGCAGTTTTCCAGCCGGAGGGAAAGATAGAAAAGCCTTATACAGAGATTGATCAGATGGTGGAGAAGAGGCATAAAGCATATTTAAACCATAAATATAACAAGCATGAGAATTTTTCAAAATATAACACTGACATGACAGCTCATTCTCTGTAATGTCAGAGAAAGAGAACTGGTGGGATGTAGAATTAAAAAAACGGGTGGGGGATGGTTTGAATTTTTCTTCTGAAATGCATAAAAGGATAATTCCAGTTTGTTACAACTTGGATCTTATTTTTGTCCATTATTTCTATTAGTAATAATAAAATTGTACTCACCAAGTTCATTTGCTGAGATCTGGAAAACCAATGTAACATTTTTCATTTACAAGGTAACAGTGTAAAAATTAACAAATGCTGACCCTAACCCTTAACCAATGCTGAGGTTAATTTTAGTCTGTGTCTGTGTCTTTTAAACATGCCTGATCTTTCTCTAGACAACAGAAAATGTAAAACACTAATTGTGATTACTTATTTGCAAAATCACATTTTGTTATCTGGGAAGAAAAATGCTCATGTGCCATTTAAGGTTTTCCTTGGTAATTTTTTTTTTACAATTCTTACCATTTATACACCAGTATTACCAGAAGACATGTTTTGTAAAATAGCAGTAGTGTTTTTAAGTGTCTTCTAGATTATAAATTGTCCCAGATGCTGGCTGACAACCACTACAGCATGCCCAGTAAGAACACGATGAGGCATCGTCCTTTATTAGGGAAGTTTGATGAACCAAGCCATAATTACAGTCCTCTTCTCCTTTCATTACAAGTGTCGTGTGGTTTCTACAGAGGAGATGAGAAATTAATACAAATGATTTATAAAAGCACAACAACATAACAGAGATTCTTGCAATTTGCATTAAGCTATACAAATATTTCCAAATAATCTCAAAAGCAAGATATTGCCATAATATGAATCACTTAGATTATCACAATAGCTAACAAAACACTTAGCTACCACTATGGTAATAACTGAGCCAGCGTAGCAAAGCTAGTTAGGTTAGGAATGTCAAGATCATAATGTGCTAATGATAGAGCTACTAACAACATAAAAGCTCAGCTTAATAGAATACACTAAACACTCATTTGAATACTCATGAACAAGAAATGAATAAGTGACTTACACTTATCTGCATGCACAGACAACACTCTGAAAGTGGAGGTGGCTAAAACTAGGGATAACCATTGGAACAGGCAGGAATGTAGCAGCACACTACATCATGAAAATTCCGACTGAAAAAAGGGGGTCCTTATTTAGAATCCCATAAGTATGCTTCACTGTAAATGCATAGATGTATAAAGAGAACTGGATACAGTGTCAGAGGTGGGGCCCCGTTCATTCCTATGAAAGTTGCTCAGTGGTGCATGAAGCCAAAAAAAGTTTGACACCTGGGTATAAAATTACCCGGATCTTCCGTATCGCTTCCGCGTTGTGCGGCCCATAGAGCAAGCACAACACTAGTTTCCTTTAGCCCCACCTCCCGGTCTCGGTCTCAGGCTCACTCACATGAATGGCAGTGATAGATAGATCTGCATTTTCGCTGCAGCACCTGATTCTATCTGAATATAGCATTATAGACGTCTCTTTCACAATGTAAGTCTATGGGAAAAAGTCTCTTGGGGCCAATGTGCATCACGTGACGGACCCAGAAGTTGTAATTAAACGGTTTGGTCACTGTGTCAAATTGGCTTCAAAGCCTGGTACACTTCCTGGGGGCTTGTGTAAATGTCCAGTAGGGGGAGCTTCGCTACAGCCTAAACATAATTACAGTCTGATCATGAAAATAGCTGGCCTTCTTAACAGGTAGCCTATCTCTTGACCTATGGACAATGGAAAATGACCTACCCATAAATAAACAAGAGTAAAAACGAATAATTCTAAATCATTACCCAAACTGTCAGTTCTAAAGACAACTTTTTGTGCACACATAGTTTTTCTGTTCAGTGAGGGGTAATTAATAACATTTTAGGTATTAAAAATGTTTTGTTTCACCCCCAGATAAAGTGGTTCAGATAATATGCATAAACTGTTGGTTTGTTTCCAACCTGTCTGATTATCTATCTGACTTGTGTTTCTTGCCCCATCACACAAGTGATATCACTGTGTTCCAGATTTTAGCAATTATCTTGGTGAGTACACAATGTTATTATAACTGACAGAAAGGTTTGTCAAACCTACAAAAGTAAGACCCAAGTTGTAATAAGTCAGAAATATCCTTTAAAGGTATAATATGTAACATTAAAATTTCAACAAACTACTAGACCTATGTTATATATTTTGTTGAGTTTCCAATGTTTCCAACAATGTTCTCAAAACTCAGAGGAATCCGTAATTGTATTCAAGGTAACGGTGCGTTTCATTTTGTTGCCTGTCAATGGCATCATATCCCCTTTACCCCCTCTAGTTGCTATAACTTCCGAGGAAACACAGGATACGTCAGAAAGTGAGGAAGGAAGGAATACAATGTCACAGAATTATACTTAGTAACAGTAATACAGCATTTTTTTATGCTACACAGCATACGTTTTTCATTAATTACATGCCATTTTGCAACACAGTAATGATATGTGTGTGTATGTATATATGTATATGTATGTATGTGAATATATATATATATGTGTATATATATATATATGTATGTATGTGTATATATATATATGTATATATGTATATATATGTGTGTGTATATATATGTATATATATGTGTGTGTGTGTATATATATATATATATATATATATATATATATATATATATATATGTGCCCTAAAATAACCTTATTATATGGCACTATATAAATAAAACCGAATTTAATATATTTTTATATATATATTTATAAACATATACACATCGCATATATTTATATACACACACCATCCCATACTATTATTTGATCGATTATACATCTCTTTAGATGATATTATATGTACTTATTTTTAACTCAAACTGTCCCACCCACGTTTGAGATTGAATTCTGGTCTTTGGTCCTATTTATATCCTTTTCGAAAACCCACTGATACTTCAAAAACATTTTGAAAACGTTAAACGAAGTGTTTAATTGTTGTCTTTTTGTAGCTTTAAATATACTGTATATGCTTTCCCAATCATAATGATGACGTTGATGTTCAGGTATTTTCCGTCTTCATCATTCCTTAAATCAACATTGTGGTTAAATGACAACTATAAAAATGTGAGTTGTAAACAGAGATCCACTTTTCAACTTTAATCCAGAATAATGCTACTTCCCTACAATACCACAATAAATGACAATCTGACTCTTCACAAAAACTACATAAGCCTTACTGTTGAATGCCCTATTTTAAGGCATTTTTCTAGTAGGCAAGTATCATCGCTCTGTCTAATGATGGGGTTGGTTTGAACACATGAAAAGACAGTGTCAACACAGCTCAACATATTCCGCATGAAGTGACAAATCTCACACCAAAAGAGCTTCCTTGTTCTGTTTTAGATCCATACTGTGACTGTATCTGTGTGTATGTTAGGGTTGGTAGAAAAGCAGACGATAAATACCATACTACTGCTGACACAGGAAAGAAAGCAGCTTGTCAGTGGTCAACAGTTTGTGTGGAAGAACAGAAGTTACATTTCAGCTGGGACCCTTGAGGCTGCTTGAGTTCCATGTTGACAGAATGATCTCGAGCCAGTGAACTGAGTCAGGCATGTCATCTATTGGCACTGCCACATCGCTCCTAGTAAGGTAAATGTGCATGTTCATTCTGATGACACAGAGCTGCGCAGCTCGTACATTTTACAGTGCACTAATGTCCACACATCTCTGGAAGGCTGTTGTGTTAGAGTGTGTTCATTAAACAATCAGCTAATTACTCTCACAACAGGCCTGCTTATGGGCAAGTGGAGGACTTTCACTTTTAAACAGAGTGTGTCCCCTTCTCTTTGCATGTGAAATGAGATTGAGCATCCAGCTGATGGCTTGACAGTCTGGTGGTTCTGTGCAGCGCTGCCCGGGGACAGCAGGGGGAGGCCTCCATGGCCACTGAAGCAAAATGAACACAGCCGCAGTTGTTGGCTGGCGTGCACAGCTGTAAATTACATGTGTCACTGAGTTTTCAAACAGAACAGGGTGTCACTGTTGGTGGCTTTACGGATCAGCTGCAGCTTCCAGCAGGTGGTCCAGCTCCCACCATCAGCTGACTATGATATACATCAGGTGAATTTATTTGATTATTAAAAATACATAACTATGCAGAAATAGTGATACCCAACAAGTATTTTACCACAATAAGGCCTTGTGGATTATTTTCATTGTGATTCTCCTACATATAATGACAACACTATACAGCACAAAACCACAACACCAGGCAAGACAAAAAGCCTACATGTTCAAGGTCTCTTCATAATATGAATTAGGCTACAAATTACTGATTTTCTTTTTTCAAGGCCACTTTGAAGCTCTCTGATGTGATCAGTTTTAGACTAAATGTCTTAACTATCCCTACATGAAACAATGAAACATTTGTTGTGCTATCTCTGGTAGAATAGCTGTGAGTGTCTTTACTGTAATAAGTGAAAGTTATTCCATAAATACAAACAGAAACAGGCAGAAACGAGAAACAGGTCATTTTTTCGTTTTTTAAATTTTGGGCAAAAAAAAAACAAATTCTGCTTGATTTCTTGTTTTCCTTTCTTACTGACAAAACAAATGTACCACTCAATGGGCCTTCAGGGCCCCCTTGCTATGATGCCCTTTAGCCTTTAATACTTGATAGTTATAATTGAATAATTATTTATTATTATCCTCATAATTATTGACATAATTTTGTTTTATGACATACAATGACAATAAAAATGTTTTTCATATCAAATGAATGCGCTGTCTTTCATTTTCAAATGTTCTGTTGATGCATGGATTATATGTATTGTATTGCTTGTTCATGTGCAGCTGAGTGACCTTAACACATCATGTCTATTTTGAAAATGATGCACTTAAGTGAGTTTTTCTTCAGGATGTACTGTGAACATTGAAGTCTGTTCTCAATAATTCGAAAGATCTATGCCATAGAACTGACAGCAAGCATGCCAAAAGTAGCTAATAAAAAAAATAAAGATCTCTGGCAATTTTGGCCCACTCTCGACCACTCTCTGACCTTCCATTCTTTTCAAAAATACTAGAAAATATATATATCTACATATATACATATATAACAGTAATCTTTTTTAATCTTTTCAATCTGCTTTCAGGGCCCCTCACTCCACTGAAACTGCACTTACTAAAGAGGTGAATGATCTTCTGCTTACCATTGATTTGGATTCAGCACTTCTATTAATGGATCTCAGTGCAGCTTTTGAAACCAAATATCATTGTATAATCCTAGACAGAATGGAAAAGCAGTTTGGTGTCTCTGGCCTGGCTCTCACGTGGTTAAAGTCTTACCTATCTGGAAGAACACAGTTTGTTTCCTATGATAATACTACATCAAACTTTTCTGATGTGAAATGTGGAGTACCTCTGGGCTCTGTTTGTGGCCCTCTGCTCTTCTCTCTTGATATTTCACCTCTTGGCCAAATTATACGCAGTTATGGAATTAATTTCCACTGCTACGCTGATGATACTCAGCTCTATGTGCCTGTAAAGGCAGATGATCATTCCAAAATTACTAAATTACAAAAAACATCACAAAATTTCATGCTCCTAAATTCTGACAAAACTAAGATGCAGGTCATTGGTTCTGCTCGACACAGACACCAGTTTGATCAAATAACAGTAACACTTGACAACTGTGAGATTTCTCAAAGTTTGACAGCCAAGAATCTTGGTGTTATGTTTGATCCTGTCCTCTCTTTTGATCAGCACATTAAAGACGGCCTTTTTCCACCTACACAAGATAGCTAAAATTAGGTATTTTCTGTCCTTGGCTGATGCAGAGATCCTAATTCACGCCTTTGTTTCATCCAGACTTGATTATTGTAATGTTTTGCTGTCAGGTGTGCTAGTATTAAAAGGCTTCAGATGGTTCACACTAATTTTAGCTTCTCTTCATTGGCTCCCTATCAGATCAGACTTAAAGGTGCTTCTAATGACTTACAAAATTGCAAAATGGGCTTGCCCCTTCATACCTGTCTGATCTCCTTAAACATCATATCCCATCCGGTGCTCTCCGCTCTCAGAATACAGGCCTCCTGTCTGTCCCCAATTCAATTCAGTTTCAATTCAGTTTTATTTATATAGCGCCATATCATAACAAAGTTATCTCAGGGCACTTTTTCGAATAGAGCAAGTCTAGACCGACTCTTTATATTTACAGAGACCCAACAGTTCCCACTATGAGCAAGCACTATGTGACAGTGGCAAGGAAAAACTTCCTTTTAACAGGTAGAAACCTCGAGCAGAACCAGGCTCAAGGTGGGCGGTCATCTGCCTCGACCGGTTGGGTTGAAGGGGGATGGGGGGAGCGGGAGAGAGAGAGCAGGAGGAAAGAGAACATACAGCAGCTCAATACAGCATAGATATGGTAATGGCATTGATGTTAACACCAACGGAAACAACACTAAGAGCAACATTATAATAGCAATACTAATAACAACAGCAACAACAGCAATAGCAGCAGCGGGTGCAGAGCAGGAGCACGGGGGCAGCAGGCGGCAGCAACCACAGACCCAGACTCAACAGCTCCAGAGGCAGAAATACCTGCAGAAAGCAACAGAAGGGGAGAGAGAGAGAGAGAGAGAGGAGAGAAAGCACACAACTACGGGAAGAAGTTGAATTAATAACAAGCATTGATGGGGTATGAGGGCGTACAGATGGAGAGGAAGAGGAGGAGAAACGAGCTCAGTGCATCATAGGAAGTCCCCCGGCAGTCTAGGCCTATAGCAGCATAACTAAGGGGGGGCTCAGGGGTCACCTGAGTCAGCCCTACTATAAGCTTTATCAAAGAGGAAAGTCTTAAGCCTACTCTTAAATGTGAGGAGGTTGTCCACCTCCCGTACACAAACTGGGATCTGGTTCCACAGGAGAGGAGTTTGATAGCTGAAGGCTCTGGCTCCCATTCTACTTTTAGAGACTCTAGGAACCACAAGGAACCCTGCATTCTGGGAGCGCAGTGCTCTAGTGGGGTAATAGGGCACTATGAGCTCTTTAAGATATGATGGTGCCTGACCATTTAGGGCTTTGAAGGTGAGGAGAAGGATTTTAAATTCTATTCTGGATTTTAAAGGGAGCCAGTGTAGATAAGCTAATATTGGAGAAATATGATCTCTTTTTCTGGTTCTTGTCAGTAAACGTGCCGCAGCATTCTGAATCAGCTGGAGAGTCTTAAGGGACTTATTGGGGCAGCCTGATAATAGAGAGTTGCAATAGTCCAGCCTAGACGTAACAAATGCATGGACTAGTTTTTCTGCATCTTTTTGAGATAGGATGTGCCTGATTTTTGCAATGTTATGTAAGTGAAAAAAGGCAGTTATTGAAGTTTGTTTTAAGTGGGAGTTAAAGGACATATCCTGCTCAAAGATAACTCCAAGATTCCTTACGGTGTCGCTGGAGGCCAGGGCAATGCCATCTAGAGAAACTATATCTTTAGATAATGTGTTTCGAAGGTGTTCGGGGCCAAGTACAATAACTTTGGTTTTGTCTGAGTTTAACATCAGAAAATTGCAGGTCATCCAGGTTTTTATGTCCTTAAGGCATGCTTGAAGTTTAGCTAATTGATTGGTTTCATCTGGCTTGATCGATAAATATAATTGGGTATCATCTGCATAACAATGAAAATTTATGGAGTGCTTCCTAATAATATTGCCTAAAGGAAGCATATATAAGGTGAATAGAATTGGTCCAAGCACAGAACCTTGTGGAACTCCGTGACTAACTTTGGCGTGCATAGAGGATTCATCGTTAACGTGTACAAACTGATATCGATCTGATAAATAGGATTTAAACCAGCTTAGTGCAGTACCTTTAATGCCAATTAAATGTTCTAGTCTCTGTAATAGAATGTGATGGTCAATGGTATCGAATGCAGCACTAAGATCTAGTAAGACAAGTACAGAGACAAGTCCTTTGTAGGATGCAATTAGAAGGTCATTTGTAACTTTCACCAGTGCTGTCTCTGTGCTATGATGCACTCTAAATCCTGACTGAAAATCCTCAAACAGCTTGTTGTTGTGTAGAAAGTCACACAACTGATTGGCGACTGCTTTCTCAAGGATCTTAGAGGGAAAAGGAGGGTTAGATATAGGTCTATAATTTGACAAAACCCCTGGATCAAGTGGGCTTTTTAAGAAGAGGTTTAATTACAGCTACTTTAAAGGACTGTGGCACATAGCCTTTTAATATGGACAGATTGATCATATCTAGTAAAGAAATGCTAACTAAGGGTAAAACTTCTTTAAGCAGCCTAGTTGGGACGGGGTCTAAGAGACACGTTGATGGCTTAGATGAGGAAATCATGGAAGTTAGTTGACTAAGGTTGATGGGAGAAAAGCAGTCTAAATGTACATAAGTTTTTACAGTTGTTTCTAAGGTTCCTGTGTTTGAAGATAAGTCAGTACCAACTGAGGGCAGGAGGTGCTGAATTTTGTCTCTAATAGTTAGAATTTTATCATTAAAGAAGCTCATAAAGTCATTACTACTGAGGTCTATAGGAATACATGGCTCAAGAGAGCTGTGACTCTGTCAGCCTGGCTACAGTGCTGAACAGAAACCTGGGGTTGTTCTTATTTTCCTCTATCAATGATGAGTAGTAGACTGCTCTGGCATTACGGAGGGCCTTCCTATAAATTTTAAGACTATCTTGCCAGGCTAAACGGTTGGTGGAACGCCATTGTGGATTCATTTAGGCCAATGTATTCATCATGACACAGCCAGGTTTCAGTAAGACAAAATAAATCAATATTATGATCTGATATTAGATCGTTTACTAAAACAGCTTTAGATGAGAGAGATCTAATGTTTAAGAGTCCACATTTAATTCTCCTATTTTGTTGTACTGTTGTAGGGTGGTTTTACTTTTTATTAGGTTTTTATGTGTAACTCCTCCTCTGTTTACTTTTGATTTAAATAATTTAAGTGGTCGGGGGGCAGACAACCTCTCTGTGGAGTTTAGGGTGGGTAACTGCTCTAATGGAAGCGCAGAGAAGCATGTAGGACTGCAACTCTGCCTCCTGGTCTGGACCACAGACTGTATAAAGTCTATGGTCTGAACTCTGAGCTGTCATGGCTTTGGGTCACTAATAAATAATAATAATAATTTCTAGATATGAGAGCGGCTCCATCCAAAGTGGGATGAATGACGATTCATGATTTATATACATAAAGTACTTAGTATAATCTGGAATAGATTTTTATGCAATTTGAGTTGTTTTTTCGAATATTTCAGAAACAACGGTGTATGTTTAATCTTTGTACAATATCATGAGAAAAATGCAAAAAAACAAAACAATTCAGAGCATGTAATTTCACTTCAGTAATCATGTATGTATTAGTAATTTATTATTTATTTATTTATTCATTTATAACTGTTAATCTCCAGTTATAAATAACTGGAGATTATTTATAACTGGAGATTAACAGTTATAATCTCCAGGTTCGAGACTCTGAGTGGGGGAGCCGTCTCTCGGATTATTCAGTCTTGATAGAGCCCCCAAAAGGAAAACTTAAATGGAAAGCTGTGATTGGGCATTTCTTATGTCATTGAGGTCGTTGCGGATGTAGGAGAGGTATGCTGGAGAAGACCAGTGGCCGAGAACTTTAATAATGTGGTCAGGGATTCCCTGCCTAGAGGCAGTGGAGGTGGCTCCAATACGGAATGATTGCCCAGAGCATAGCTCAGAGGATATTCCAGTTCTGCATAGGATTTGACGAAGGTGGAGGTGAAACCAGAAGCGGGTAGCTACTTTACCTGTCTCTGAGATGAACAGTGGGTCTTGGGGGGAGCATGGCTCGCTAGTCTCGAGTTAATGTAGTCTTGTATGGGTTTGTATGGACTAAGGTTTGAGTCTAGTTGAAAGAGGTAGATGGGCTGAGGTAGACCAGACCGGTTGGTCTTGCTGCATTTAAGGTGGTAGATGAGAGTGTCTGAAGAATGGATGGAGATGTCAGACATGGTTGCGTGTCGAGATGGATGGAAGTTGAGGGTAGAAGCGGTGAACTGTGAGCAGCACAGAAAGCCAAAGAATGCCAGTAGGAACATTGATTCTAAGGCTTTGTCTATGGGTGCAGACAGATAGCCTGTGCGGAGAGTTCTGATGCAGTGGGCAAGGAGGTCCGAAGTGAGGGGCAGACATTTTGGCATGGCACGTGGTTTGCCCTTGCGGAGACCTTTGATCAGCATGCGATGTGTGAGTGGGACATGGCTGGACACGGTGCCCCTGAGGACAGTTTAATGAAGAAGTTTATTCCACTGATGTAGTCCTTTATGGTAAAAGATTTAATCTTGAGAATTGAATTGGTGAAAGTGATGAAGCCAGAGAGGGTCAGGAGGTCTAATGAAGGGAATGACTATGGGAGGCATGCAAAGCTTTGAAGCAATTCCATCCAGTCAGTTACAATGAGAGTGTTCGGGGGGTGACACTGTTGAGGATGGCGTTCCAGGAGGAGAGGAAGTGGTGACACAGTTTTTAGCTCCATTTTGTATGCCTTGTCCAGTGTTATGGAAAGGAGGTGTGACAAGAAGGATCAGCCTTGAGGGATGATACGGATGGCGTAGTTGAGGTGGCCTAGCAGCAAGAAAAGCTGCCATTTGGTGCATCTGTGAGCCAGAAGGAAATTTGAAATGAGCATGAAATCCGGATTTTCTCGGTAGGCAGGGATGCTTGGAGTGACATGGAGTTGAGGATGATGCCAAGAAATTCCAGGGATGTGCTGGGGCCTTCCGTTTTCTCTGAAGAGGGATGAACTCCAAGTTTGTGAAATGCAGAAGTGAGAGTGCTGAGGCCGTGTGATGGGGAAAAGATAGTGGTGTGACAGTAAGAAAGTCATCTAGGAGATGGATGACATACAGGAGTTTGTAGTTGTTTGTCAAGATCCAGCAGAGTGCTTCAGATAAAGAGTCAAATATTTTTGGGCTGCTCTTGCACCCGAAAGTCAGATGCACTGCAAAGTAGTATGTGCCCTTCCAGAGGACGCCGAAAAGATGCCAGTAGTCGGGGTGGATGGGAAGGACTTTGAAGGTGCTGGTGATGTCTGCCTTGGACAACCAGGCTCCTTGGCCTGCGAGGTGGATGAGGGAGATGCCATGATCGATTGTTGTGTACTGCATGGAGAAGTCCGGGCTGGGAATTAGGCTATTGATGCTTGGGACAGTGGAGCCGTAGGGGGATGAGAGGTCTATGATGAGTCTCTTTTTCCCTAAATATTTCCTAGTAGCTATGCCAATCGGACTGATTCTGAATGTGGGGAAAGGTGGACTGGAAAATGGGCCGATCATGAATTTTTCTTGAACTTCCTTATACAGGAGTTTATCGACTGTGCTCAGAGATGGCAAGTTGTGGAGGAGGAATCTGGGGTAACCTGCAAACCTGGGTGGAAGCCGTGTGTAAAACCTTGTATGAGGAAGTTAACGAACTGGCGATCTGGGTGATTCTTTAAGGAGGAGGTGTGGAGGAATCAACAGCTTGAAGCATTACATCCTAGGTCATTAAAATTATTACAGACCATCCTCCTGCCCTGTTAGAGGACTGGTCTTCCTCTCTTATCACTTTTTACACTTTTGGGGAGGCCGAGGGTGGTAGGCTGGGTGTCGGCTGGTTTAGGGGTGACAGACGGCGGGGGGGGGGGGGGCTTTGTTTATTTGGAGCTGAGGCGCGAGGCAGGGAAGCTGTGAGGGTGCATGCTGTGACTGGATGGGACAGGTCGCAATTCAGGGAAGAGCGAGCTGAAAAAACGCGGCAATACAGCTCAGGATCTAGTGTTCCCCAGTATGTCCCTTGATTATATTGCTGCAGGCGTCCAGCGGCTTGGGATGTGAAAATGTGGTATGTGTAGAATCCGTTGCCACCGAACCGCAAGGCCAAATCAAGGATCAGAGACAAGTAGTCATCCAACTCTGACCTGCAGTCGGGGAAGGTAGAACAAATGATGTCGTGATACAGGGAGAATGTGAAAGCAAATTCAACCGCCCGATGGTCGGGCGGATGTGACTGGGTGCACGGGAGGTAATGCGGTGGCTAAAGTGGAGCTGTTGGGTAGGAGGAGGATAAGTGGGAAAAGCACTGGGACCGGCTGCAGGCGGAGCTGTGGAAAAAAGGGGTGCATATAATGATAATGGGATGAGTGACGTAGCTACGTATGGGTTATGGGGGGGTGGGGGGGTAGCAGATCGCTACAACATGACTAGAGCATCAGGTATGAAACATCATGTCAAACATCAAATGTAACCTAACTAATTTAGAGGCGCCTCTGCTAATCTAAAAAGGTGGCAATATTGAATGGCAATTAAACAATACAACAGCAATGGAGACAGGGCAAAAATGGTATGTAACCCACAAGCTGAGGATAAAATATCAACATCAGAGCAATCATAAAAACACAGGGCATATCATGAATCCATACACACACACACACACACACACACAACTGGTAAGTAGAGGAGACTGACCAGAGAGAGCCTGCACAATAGAGTCAGAAATGGCCTCAAGTAAAAGTCCTCATGTAACCCTTTTGGAGCTGTGTAGTGTAGATCCAAAACGCTAGTTTTTCTGATGCCGGCCAAGTCACATAGGCATTTGAGTATATAA
This sequence comes from Macquaria australasica, assembly GCA_005408345.1. NCBI lineage: Eukaryota > Metazoa > Chordata > Actinopteri > Centrarchiformes > Percichthyidae > Macquaria > Macquaria australasica. Next base: position 711,403 of record SEMN01000069.1, read on the forward strand.
ATCACAATATTGGTGTTGCATGTTATTCTAATATGGTGACATTACAGTATATACTGTAAGTGTCATACAATTTACTGATGACTTATTTTAAGACATTTTCTATTGCGCTTCTGATTTGGCTGTGAGATTCGCAGATTTTGGGTGCATAAGATGTGATTCATTCTGATCCGTATAAAGAGTCTAACCGTGTAGATGAGTGACTTTTTGCACTTCTCCTTGTCACACACCACTCCCCTTGCACTCACTCACAATCTCCATACTACTGGTAAATAGCTTCCTTCCCAGGCCAGCTGTGTGGATAACTGAGCTGATCTTTTTTCGGAAGTTAGACTCAAGGGCTGTGATTAAATCCACCAGTGCCATGCTGGGCACTTTAAGGCCCTTCTCTCCTAAGCTAAAGTCAGTGTACTATTTGTCTTTGAGGAATGTGTACTGAGAATTGAAACTGTTGGGTCTCTGTAAATATAAAGAGTCGGTCTAGACTTGCTCTATTCGAAAAAGTGCCCTGAGATAACTTTGTTATGATATGGCGCTATATAAATAAAACTGAATTGAATTGAATTGAATCAGCAGGGATTTCTGTGGTCAAGATTTTACACCCCTTACACGGACCATCTTTACTCTGTGAATTTCCCCACAATCTTACAGCCCATATACCCAGCCATGTAAACCAGTACACTTCCATCATGGTCAAAGGCAGATATTGCTGAAACTGGTGGTGTCATCTCACTCAGCAGGTCCAGGACACATTTTGGTGGGACATGCTCAGGGGGGTTTAAATCAGACTCCTTGACAGCATCACTGTTCTGGAAAAACAAAATACACACAAATATTAGCCATAAGCTCTACCTAATGATATATGTCACAAATAAAATTTGACTTATTATGATGTTAAATAAGGGGTATGTGTATTTTAAAGGTTGTTGTATATTTTATAGTCTGTTAACCAGAGTGAAATTCCTTGTGTGTATGTATAATTGGTGACAATAAACCAATTCTGATTCTGAGCTGCCTAGACCTCATGTTCTTGTAGATAGCTGGTCCTGGCTGAGCACTCTCCCTGACCTCTCTGATTCACAGATCGTGTGGATGACCACGGAGCAGTCCATTGGCTTTTCTTGATGGATAATAAAACATAAGTGATTGTATTGTAAATATATATTATTTTCTAAAAATGCAGAAGAACCAAAGATCACTTACCTCCAGAGCTACAAGAAGGTGTTTTGGCTCTGTGTCAATGATGACCTGGGGACTCTCCTGGGAGGCGTATGTGCTGAACAGGTGTCAAGGGCTTGCTCACAAGGTCTTCTCTGAATTGTTAAAATATCAATCCAGTAGCCACAGCCCGGAATTTACACTCAAACTGGACAGAGTCAGGGCTGTCACGGTTACCACCACAAGCTGAAAACACACACACACACACACACACCACCATATTAAATACAGTTACAATAAACAGTTACAAATAAAATGCAATGCAAGGTAGTGAAATACAATAATTATTTTACATACCCCTAATGGTTGAGTAGCCATTTTGAAGGCAGTCTTGATCCAAACGATTTGTCAAAAGGTAGTTCACGGAGATCAGACCATATCATTTTCAAGCAAAGGATGTTGTGCTGCCACCCCTCTACACATGGGATCTGCTTGGTTCCGGGGGGGGGGAGCCACTCCATATACAGTGCCCTCCAGAATTATTGGCACCCTTAGTGAATATGAGCAAAACAGGCTATGAAAAAAATGTCTTTATTGTTTATCCTCATGATCTTTCATTCAAAATATTCACAAAAATCGAACCTTTAATTGAAGTAACATAATTGAAAGAAACATTAAATTCTTATCATGAAACAAATATTTTTCTCAAAAATATGTGTGTCACAATTATTGGCACCCATCATTTAATATTTTGTGCAGCCTCCCTTTGCCAAGATAACAGCTCTGAGTCTTGAGGGTTGGTGAACACATGGCACGGGATCTGAGACCATTCCTCCATACAGAATCTCTCCAGATCCTTCAGATTCCGAGGTCGATGCTTGTGGACCCTCCTCTTCAGCTCGTACCACAGATTTTCTATGGAGTTTAGGTCGGGGGACTGTGATGGCCATGGCAAAACCTTTATTCTGTGGTCGGTGGACCATTTTTGTGTAGATTTTGAGGTGTGCTTTGGATCATTGTCCTGCTGGAAGGTCCAACCACGGCCCATTTTAAGCTTCCTGGCAGAGGCTGTTAGGTTTTCATTTAATATCTGCTGGTATTTGATGGAGTCCATGATACCATGTATCCTAACAAGATGTCCAGGGCCTTTGGAAGGAAAACAGCCCCACAACATCAAAGATCCGCCACCATACTTCACAGTGGGTATGAGGTGCTTTTCTGTATGGCTATCTTTCTGTCTACGCCAAACCCACCTTTGATGTTTGTTGCCAAAAAGCTCTATTTTGGTCTCATCTGACCATATAACCCGGTCCCATTGAAAGCTCCAGTAACGTTTGGCGCTTTAGTTTGTTGTTGATTGACAGCAGAGGCTTTTTTCTGGCAACCCTCCCAAACAACTTGTGGTGATGTCTGATGGTAGATTTAGAGACTTTCTGACCCCAAGACTCAACTAACCTCTGCAATTCTCCAGCTGTAATCCTTGGAGATTCTTTTGCCAGTCGAACCATCCTCCTCACGGTGCGTGCGGTCAATGTACACACAAGTCCTCTTCCAGGCTGATTCTTTACATCTCCTGTCGCTTAAAACTTGTTAATTAATGCCCTGATAGTGGAAATGGGTATTTTCAACTGTTTAGAAATGTTCTTATATCCATTTCCTAATTTGTGCAGCTCAACAACTTTTCGTCGCACATCGTCACTGTGTTCTCGGGTCTTTCCCATAGTGATTAATGACTAAGGAAATTTGGCCTGTGTCACCTCATATTTATACCCCAGTGAAACAGGAAGTCATGGTTGACCATTTAAGAGCTCCTAATCAAACAGGTGAACTTAAAAATGTAAAACATGACTGGAAATATACTTCAGTTAGATTTTAATGATAAGATTTTCTAGGGGTGCCAATAATTGTGGCACGCATGTTTTGGAGAAAAATATTTATTTAATGTCAACATTTTTTTTTCTTTCAATAATTTTACTTCAATGAAAAGGTAAGATTTTTGTGAATATTTTGGGTGAAAGACCAAGAGGATAAACAATAAAGACATTTTTTCATAGCCTGTTTTGCTCATATTCACTAAGGGTGCCAATAATTCTGGAGGGCACTGTACTTTTCCAAGAATGGGAAATGCGCAGATGCATCTGAGAGAGCACACTTCAGCATATGGGAATCCTTGAGCTGCTTGGAGTTGAAGCAGTTGAAGATGCCATCAAAGTTTTCACAGAATTTGGCAGCTGCCATGTAGTTCCTCTGCGCTTGACCTGTGAGCTGCTTTACCTGTGCAATGGTCTTTATCCCCACAGCAACTGAGTGGCTCAGGACCTGAGTAGCAAACTTGACTCTCATGGAAGCAAACAGGGGAAGATACACATGCTTCAGATGTCCTGTTTGCTGTCATATGTATACAGATCCGCCAGGATGGCCCAGATAATGTGATCGCCATCCAGTACAAACCTATGACGGCATATCACTGCCAAAATCCGCGCATGCAAATGAGATCCTTGCGCGCGAAACTCAAACAGCCACACACGCATATTATTTTTGCGAGCGCTTTCACAGCACTCGTTCGCAGAATACTTCTGCTCGCGCGAGCAATATTGTAGCCTGCAAGGAGAAAACAATGCTTTGAGCGTGCGCAGCTCTCCTGCTCGCAAAACTTTCCTCTGCTCGCTCGCGAGTGGATTTTCTTTTTGGCAGTAAGTGGTCAGATCCAGTCACCATTGTATCCCTAAATATAGTTTCATAATGCTACATTTACATTTTACTATGAGAGAAATGGTCCTGAATTATTACACTAACCTACCGTTATCTGTAAATGTGAAAATGTGAAAGCGCTCGCAAAAGAATTAAGCGTGCGTGGCTGTTTGAGTTGTGCGCGCAAGGATCTCATTTGCACGCACGGATTTTGGCAGTGATATGTCGTCATACAAACCTGTGGTTGTGCCAGTTGTTGCATATATTCTTGATCAGATGTGGTGGATCCCACATGGCCCGTGTGTGTACGTGTGTGTGTTTGTACACATACATACATACATACATACATACAGGCACCGATCAGCCATACCATTATGACCACCTGCCTAATATTGTGTAGGTCCCCCTTTTGCCACCAAAACAGCCCTGACCTGTCGAGGCATGGACTCCAGTAGACCTCTGAAGGTGTGCTGTGGTATCTGGCACCAAGAAAATAGCAGCAGATCCTTTAAGTCCTGTAAGTTGCGAAGTGGGCCTCCATGGATCGGACATGTTTATCCAGCACATCCCACAGATGCTCGATTGGATTGAGATCTGAGAAATGTGGCCAAGTCAACACCTTGAAATTGTTGTCGTGTTCCTTAAACCATTCCTGAACCATTTTTGCAGTGTGGCAGGGCGCATTATCCTGCTGAAAGAGGCCACTGCCATTAGGGAATACCATTTCCATGAAGGGGTGTACTTGGTCTGCAACATTGTTTAGGTCGGTGGTACGTGTCAAAGTAACATCCACATGAATGGCAGGAACCAAAGGTTTCTCAGCAGAATATTGCCCAAAGCATCACACTGCCTCCGCCAGCTTGCCTTCTTCCCATAGTGCATCCTGGTGCCATGTCTTCCCCAGGTAAGTGACGCACACGCACCCGGCCATCCACATGATGTAAAAGAAATCATGATTCATCAGACCAGGCCACCTTCTTCCATTGCTCCGTGGTCCAGTTCTGATGCTCATGTACCCATTGTAGGCTTTCGGTGGTGGACAGGGGACAGCATGGGCAACCTGACTAGTCTGTGGCTACGCAGCCCCATACGCAACAAACTGTGTTCTGACACCTTTCTATCAGAACCAGCATTAACTTTTTCAGCAATTTGAGCTACAGTAGTTCTTCTGTTCATCAACGAGCCTTGGCAGCCCATGACCCTGTTGCCGGTTCACCGGTTTTCCTTCCTTGGACCACTTTTGGCAGGTACTGACCACTGCAGACTGGGAACACCCCACAAGAGCTGCAGTTTTGGAGATGCTCTGACCCGTCTAGCCATCACAGTTTGGCCCTTGTCAAAGTCGCTCACATCCTTACGCTTGCCCATTTTTCCTGCTTTCAACACATCAATTTCGAGGACAAAATGTTCACTTGCTGACTAATAGATCGGTATATACATACACATTAGATGGCCTCTTGAACTGGCTAGGGCGAAAATGTGCACTGCACACCCTCTAGGTCTGATGTAGCCGCTGAGAGCTTAACCCCATCAAAGATGCATTCCTGAGATTCTGCACCCACCTGGCACACCTGTAAAAGACAATATTATATGCATGTGTTTATATATATTCATTAATTCATTTAGCTTGTAGGCTACATAACAATTTCAATATTAAAATTAACAAGAACAAAAAAACAAATTAAAACAAAAACGTAGCAATGTTTGAGGGAGTTACTGGCTGCCACATTTGCACGCGCTGCTGTCACCATGGCCACAAAGATGCAATGTTAAATTTGTATTACAATATAGGAACCCATTTAAGCATAGGACATTTTAAATTATTATAAGGGTTTAACATTGCTACTAGGGTTCAATGTTTTGCAGCAGGTCATGTGTATAAATGTCTATATGGCCAGGCAATGGACTATTTACAGGTATCTGAGCGTACTAGAAACCAGTATATGTTTAATACTAGGCATAGTCAAAATTCAGTCAAAATGCGTGTCCCCTATTGGATTGTTTGTTGAATCTTTTTTTTTCTTCTTAATTTCTTGCATTGTGAATATTTGGGCAAATGTGTATATTGTTTGCTGCAAAACCCCCTTAGTCTGACTCAATGTGGTTATTAATTTATGTTTTCCAACCCATCCTGAAAACTAGTTCTTTCCCTCACAGTTTGTGACAGCAGCAATAGAAATCCATACAGTTGGAGGCACCTCCTTGTGTGTGTATACTAGTCCTTAATTCCTCAGTGGTGGAAGTAGGGTTAGGTGATATGATAATACTAAACCGTGACACGATAGGATTTGTCATCTGGCAAAGATAGTTCTAACTTATTTCTATAATGTTAGTTCTTCCTGTAATATCTGGTTGTATGACAACATTGGGGGCAATGTTGCAAATCAATATGCAGGACTGCTTTATGGCACCATTAAATTTACAGGATTTAAGCAATAACAGCCCTGCTTGTATTGACCAGTTCTCCCCACTTAACATTTCTCTAGGTGTTTGTCAGTGTTTGGCTTCCTCAGTGTGAGATGCACTGGTTGCACCTGGAGCTGAGGATCTAAAGTGTGTTCCTAGCTGCTCCCCTGTTCTACCCATCATCCTGCTGTCTCCCTGCTCCTCCCAGAGAGCTGCCATCTAGGCCTATTGTTGCCCCTTTTTTGTTGCTTTTGTTAGCTGGGTCCTCTCTCCAACACCCACTCACCATACCAAACCTGACCTACACCTACATTACACATTAATATACAGACAACTGTATCTCATATGATGCTGCTGACCGGAGTATTAATAGTGCATTAGGTTTGTGTGTAATTCTACTAAACTTTTATTCACATTATGATACTGTAAAAACTGAATCATGGTTTTCCAAGTCAGCAAACAAAAATAAGAATGTGAGAGAATAAAACTCATTGAAGCAAAAAATGTAATCTCAAAAGTAAAAAGTATAACAAACAAATTATTTGTGTAATCATGTAAACTATTGTTTTTTTACTTTTTTGAACATATGTCCTTCTGTTTGCAGTTACCTCTGCTTCTATCTCACTGACTCTGCTGCCTGACTTTTTCTTTGCGTGGGAGGGTTTTTTTCAGGGGTGCATCCCCGTTGGCTAATGAGTTTTTGAGTGACTCGGTGCCTCAGCCTTTAACTGAAAAAAGGTTTGGTACATCAGTCAGTAGATCAGGCAAACAAGGTAAACTAGCATAGATCAAAAATACCAGGACAACTAGACTCTAGGGAAAAAGGCTGCAACGCTTGACACTGGATACAGTACGGTACAGTACTGGCACTGAGAGAGGGGAACACAGACTAAATACACTAGGGAGGGAAAGATAATGAGGGACAGGTGAAACTAATCTGGGCGGGGTAGACAATCATACAGGTGGAAAACCAAGGGCAGGAATATAAAGAGCAACTTGGAGGTTGGAGAACCCCAGTGAATCAATATGTAGGAAAATTATGTATAAACTAGATTTAAAAAAAAATACACATACATACACTTCAGTAACTCCTGGAGTCATTTTGTAAGAGAATTTTACTTATGCATCAAAAAGATGAATTGGACGTGATGTAACAAAAGGGAGAGCGGCCAAGTTAGCACCAGTTTATCATTAAGAAGTATGGATCCCTAATCTAATACTGGCAGGAGTATTGATACTTGAACAAGATAATGTAGTGTCTCGTCAGATCTGCTAGTGTCATGTTTTATGTTTGTCAGTTTCATGTCATGTTCACTCACGTCTAGTCTCGTTCTGCACTTCCTGTTTTATTTTGGTATCTTTTTCTGTTTCAGTCTGACTTCCTTTCCTTGTTGGCTTTCCCGCTGTTTGTGATTATCTGCCCCACCCCTGATTGGATTCACCTGTGTTCACCTTCCTCTTGTGTGTGTATATATAGTCATCGTTTTCCTTTGTCCTGTGCCAGTTCGTCTTGTCCTGTCCTCGTGTCAGATCTACCCAAGCAAGCCAGCGGTCTTCTCCATGCCCATGTGTTCTTCGGTTTTTGTGTTTCTTTGTACTTTCAAGGTAATTCCTTGCATTATGGACCTTTTGTATTAGTCTTTTGTTTTTGAGTAATTCCGCCAGTGAGCGTGTTCATGAGCTGTTTTTGGATTTTCCTCTTTGTGAGTGCTTTTTATTGATACTTTGTTTTCTTTAGTAAAGAACATTTGCGTTCAGAAAGTCTGGTTTCCGAGTTGTGCATTTGAGTCCGTGTTCTCGTGTCAGAGTTAGTAACAGATAATGTGCAAGTATCCGCTTGTGTTAGTCATATCTGGCATTGTCATAATCCCACACTACGTTTCATGGTGCTGTACCTAACCCTAATTTGGAAGTTAGCAAATGTTAAAAAACAAGACTTAAGGTGAACAGTCCACGTTTTGGTCGAGCTGAATATCAGACGGATCTGTGACTCCTGTCACCAGCAAAACCAGAAGCTGCAGCTGACGGTGGACCTGATGAAGCAGCTGTGTGTACTGAAGGAGTTGCAACAGCTATCAGCCTCACACGGCCCTGGCTTCAACCTCCTATCCTGAACATAATCCTTTGGTCTAAAAATTAGCATTTTTTGTTACAGATACAGCAGTAAAGTTCTGTCTCTTTACCTGCACAACACATACCCGGGCACGAGAGCTAGCACCGGTGCTTTTCTTGTTAGTAAAACTGTGCACTGGACGTCCTGACAGGCTGGAGTTTAAACACAATAATTCACCATGATTAAAAAATGATGAATGCAACATAAAACTACAGAAAGACAAATTACTCCTTTGTTACGTAATATGATGCAATGTTTAAAAAAAAAAAAGAGCATTTTTAGAAGCATTGCTCAAAACGGCCACCTTTATAAAAGTCTGCATTAACTTTTCAAATGTAAAAAAGGAATTTCCTAAAACAGCTGGCCACTGTAGTTCTTAACAATCGTTACTAAGACAGAAGGAAATGATACCGGTTTTAGTGGTAGATGAATCCACATTTGGTGCTCTAGTGAGTATTTCTGGCAACAGGATGGTGTACATGGGAATGAGTCAAAATAAACTGTGTCTTTATTTATACTAGGCTGTATTTCCACATGACCCACAGTCTATATTTTCCTTCAAAAGGTTGTTTGAAAAGGCTGACAGGTGCTTCATATTGGAGGTAATTTATTTTACTTCAGTGGTGCCATAAATAATTTACATTTTTTTAGCAGTACTTTCTATTTAAAAAGGCAACCTGTGGACACAGCTGAATTACTAATTATAATCACCAACTGCTTTCTTTCGCTCTATACAGGACATTGATCTAAGAGTGATACATTTCATATCCCATATGTCTTAGTGGTAGTGCTATCAGTATGGGCATGTGTTAACTAGAGAAAAAGAATGAGAGAAAACATCAGGCGAAGGTGTTATGGATGTTTTCACTATTCATTTTCAGTGTTCATATTTCTGCTACCGTAGGCCCAAAAAGCCTTGGTAGTCCCATGTTCTTGAAACTAGATTATTTGTCTTTTAATTCAGCTTAATTTACAAGTTAATAAGACATGAATTCACCACTGACTTTGGTACGGGAGATCGGGGGTTCGATTCCTGGTCAGGGCGCCAGTTGAGCCCTTAGGCAAGGCCCTGAACACCTCATATCTAAAGAGTGATTGGAATACAAGAGTCACACTGGCTCGGACATCGCCTGGGTCAACAAGGTCCGCCTCAGGTGTTGGGGAACCAGGGCAACCTGATGAGAAGTGGGCAACTGGAACAAGAGCGAGACATTCATGGACAAGAAAGGAAAATAAGGAACTGTTGGAATGCTACTACACAAGTAACATCACATCACATAACATCAATGCCCAGTGGCTAGTGGATCTGAGAGCAGACCACAGCAACTTCCCTGAACAGGATCCAGTAACCATCACAGTGGCAGACATCCAAGAAAGAGTCAAGTATGAAGAGCTGGACAGCACCAGGCCCTGACATGATCCACACCTACTGGCTAAAGAAGCTAACTGCCCTACATGAACGCCTGGTAGCACAAATGAACCAGCTGCTAATGGATGGGACCCACCCTGAGTGGTTAACTGAAGGCAGTCCTGATCCTGAAGGATCCCCAGAAAGGACCAATCCCATCCATCTACCTGCCAATAACCAATCTGTGCACCGCCTGGATTGACTACAAGAAAGCCTACGACTCGATGCCTCACACATGGATTCTGGAATGCTTGGAACTGTACAACATCAACAGGACTCTAACAGCCTTCATCAAGAACTCAATGCAGCTGTGGAAAACGACCCTAGAGGCCAACTTCAAGCCAACTGCACAAGTCACCATCAAGTGCGGCATATACCAAGGAGATGCTCTGTCCCCGCTGCTGTTCTGCATAGGTCTGAACCCTCTCAGCCAGATCATCACAAAGAGTGGCTACGGATACCGGCTACGGAATGGAGCAACCATCAGCCACCTCCTCTACATGGATGACATCAAGCTGTATGCCAGGAGTGAGCAAGACATCGACTCAATGATCCACACCACCAGGACCTACAGCAGCGACTTTGGAATGTCATTCAGACTAGATAAGTGTGGTTGGATGGTATCCAAGAGACAGAAGGTAGTCAGAACTGAAGGGATTAGACTACCAGAAGGTGACATAGCAGATGTTGAGGACAGCTACAAGTACCTTGGGATCCTGCAAGCAAATGGGAACCATGAAGAGGCCACAAGAAAAATCAGCCACAGCCAAATACCTCCACAGAGTAAGGCAAGTCCTGAGAAGGCAGCTGATTGGGAAGAACAAGGTCCGAGCTATCAACACCTACACCCTGCCCATCATCAGATACCCTGCTGGCATAATAAGCTGGCCAAAAGAGGAGAAAGAAGTTACCGATATAAAGACAAGGAAGCTCCTCACAATGCATGGAGGATTTCACCCCAAGTACAGCACCCTGAAACTGTACACTAAGCGGAAGGAAGGACTAGTGAGCGTCAGAGCCACTATCCAGGATGAAACAACAAAGATCCATGAGTACATCAGGAAGATGGCCCCAAGTGATGAGTTGCTTAGGGAATACCTCAGGCAGCAGAAGCCGGATGAGGAAGAAGAGCAGGTGGAACCATCATGGGAGGACAAACCCCTGCATGGTATGTACCACCGGCAGATAGAAGAAGTGGCTGATATCAAGAAATCCTACCAGTGGCTGGAAAGGGCTGGACTGAAAGACAGCACAGAGGCACTAATCATGGCAGCACAGAAACACGCTCTGAGCACAAGATTGACAGAGGCCGGGGTATACCACACCAGACAGGACTCCAGGTGCAGACTGTGCAAAGATGCCCCTGAGACAATCCAGCACATAACAGCGGTGTGTAACATGCTAGCAGACAGGGCATACGTGGAACACCATAACGCCAAGTGGCTGGCATAGTGTACAGGAACATCTGTGCCGAGTATGGGCTGGAAGTCCCAAGGTCAAAATGGGACATACCTCCATAGGTGGTTGAGAATGACCAAGCTAAGATCCTGTGGGACTTCCATATACAGACTGACAAACTAGTGATGGCGAACCAACCAGACATAGTAGTGGTGGACAAACAGCAGAAGAATGCAGTAGTAATAGATGTAGCAATCCCAAGCGACAGCAAAATCAGGAAGAAGGAACACGAGAAGCTCGAAAAATACCAAGGGCTGCGAGAAGAACTAGAAAAGATGTGGAAAGTGAAGGCAACAGTGGTCCCCGTGATAATTGGAACACTCTCGGCTGTGACCCCCAAACTGGGAGAGTGGCTCCAGCAGATTCCAGGAACAACATCCAAGATCTCTGTCCAGAAGAGTGCAGTCCTAGGAACAGTTAAGATACTGCGCAGGACCCTCAAGCTCCCAGGCCTCTGGTAGAGGACCCGAGCTTGAAGGAGGAATAGACCGCCCGCAGGGGTGAGTGGGGAATTTATTATTTTTATTTTTATATACATATACACGTATATGAGTAAGGACTGTTCATGAAAGTATTCATTATATTTACTGTATATTTCCACCATATTTGCTTGTGTTTTCTTGATTTGCTACATGTCTTGTCACATTGCTGCAAATGTTTCAATTGCTTGTTTAGTCTAGACTGACTTTGCACAAACTCAATCCCACATACTGTCCAGCTGCCCCAAACACTCACTAGAGCATCAAATGTGTATTAATCCACCGCTGAAAATAGTCCCCCAACAAATGCACTATTTCTTCCTGCTTGAGTAACGTGTGTGTGTATGTATAATGAAATTAAATGCTATCATCAAAGGCAAACTCAATGTAAAAAGAATAATAATACTAATAATAATAATAATACCCCATTCAGCCTGACACAGTGACAGGAGGGGTCTAATAGGTTGTCATGTGAGGTGCACTGATATGACTTTACTCACTCCAGAGGATGGAAATATTGACCTTTAATCATCCCTGAAAAGAGAGAGAGAACACACAAGTTGGTTGAGTGAGAGGGAGGGTTCATGGATATATGGGTAGAAGAAGAAATTCAATTCAGTTTTATTTATATAGCGCCATATCATAACAAAGTTATCTCAGGGCACTTTTTCGAATAGAGCAAGTCTAGACCGACTCTTTATATTTACAGAGACCCAACAGTTCCCACCATGAGCAAGCACTATGCGACAGTGGCAAGGGAAAAACTCCCTTTTAACAGGTAGAAACCTCGAGCAGAACCAGGCTCAAGGTGGGCGGTCATCTGCCTCGACCGGTTGGGTTGAAGGGGGAGGGGGGGAGCGGGAGAGAGAGAGCAGGAGGAAAGAGAACATACAGCAGCACAATACAGTTCCACATAGGGATGCAAGGCAATAGATATGGTAATGGCATCGATGTCAACACCAACAGAAACAACACTAAGAGCAACACCATAATAGCAACACTAATAACAAGAGCAACAACAGCAATAGCAGCAGCGGGTGCAGAGCAGGAGCACGGGGGCAGCAGGCGGCAGCAACCACAGACCCAGACCTCCACAGCTCCAGAGGCAGAAACACCTGCAGAAAGCAACAGAAGGGGAGGGAGAGAGAGAGAGAGAAAGCACACAACTACGGGAAGAAGTTGAATTAATAACAAGCATTGATGGGATATGAGGGTGTACAGATGGAGAGGAAGAGGAGGAGAAAGGAGCTCAGTGCATCATAGGAAGTCCCCCGGCAGTCTAGGCCTATAGCAGCATAACTAAGGGGGGGCTCAGGGGTCACCTGAGTCAGCCCTACTATAAGCTTTATCAAAGAGGAAAGTCTTAAGCCTACTCTTAAATGTGAGGAGGTTGTCCGCCTCCCGTACACAAACTGGGATCTGGTTCCACAGGAGAGGAGCTTGATAGCTGAAGGCTCTGGCTCCCATTCTACTTTTAGAGACTCTAGGAACCACAAGGAACCCTGCATTCTGGGAGCGCAGTGCTCTAGTGGGGTAATAGGGTACTATGAGCTCTTTGAGATATGATGGTGCCTGACCATTTAGGGCTTTGAATGTGAGGAGAAGGATTTTAAATTCTATTCTGGATTTTACAGGGAGCCAGTGTAGAGAAGCTAATATTGGAGAAATATGTTCTCTTTTTCTGGTTCTTGTCAGTAAACGTGCCGCAGCATTCTGAATCAGCTGGAGAGTCTTAAGGGATTTATTGGGGCAGCCTGATAATAGAGAGTTGCAATAGTCCAGCCTAGACGTAACAAATGCATGGACTAGTTTTTCTGCATCTTTTTGAGATAGGATGTGCCTGATTTTTGCAATGTTACGTAAATGAAAAAAGGCAGTTCTTGAAGTTTGTTTTATTTGGGAGTTAAAGGACATATCCTGATCAAAGATAACTCCAAGATTCCTTACGGTTTCGCTGGAGGCCAGGGCAATGCCATCTAGAGAAACTATATCTTTAGATAATGTGTTTCGAAGGTGTTCGGGGCCAAGTACAATAACTTCGGTTTTGTCTGAGTTTAACATCAGAATATTGCAGGTCATCCAGGTTTTTATGTCCTTAAGGCATGCTTGAAGTTTAGCTAATTGATTGGTTTCATCTGGCTTGATCGATAAATACAATTGGGTATCATCTGCATAACAATGAAAATTTATGGAGTGCTTCCTAGACACATGAAACTGAAACTTAACTCTTATCTGGTAATTTTTCAGTGCAATACTGTGTCGGTCTGTGGTTTGTCATTTAGTCTGCAGTGTATAAACTGTATTGCAGACTGATTCTCTGTTAACAGTGATAACTGACAGCTGTCTCATACAAATGGGTCCTGTAATGTCAGAGTATTTGCAGTAGACTAATGTTCCTATACCACCCCCTAGCAGTTGGATGTGGTTACTTCGAGTTATCAAGCTAGGGAGAAAAAAATAAAGACTTTGCTGTATTAAGAAGTGGTTGTCTGTGTTTGATGCTTCATAAAGTTATAGCTAGCTCACAATCATAACGTAACATGGTGTCAGAATATCTCCTACTGATTGTTCCACCAGCTCTAAAGACAACAGGCTAAGCTAACAAGCTAAAGATCAACGCTGATTTATATGATGGGAGATGAAGAAGGGGAAGTGATTGCTTCACTGAGCTTGTCTGATCAGTAGGCGATTGAAAACAACACACTGAAAGCTAAACTGGATGCACACTTCGTAGTTTGAAGGAATGTTATGTTTGAATGTTCAAAATACAACCAAAGGCAACAAGAAGCAGGAGAGAACACAGACACTTTCATTACAGCCCTTTATTGCTAAACAGAGCATTGTGGCTACAGAACACTGCACACTGAAATGATTAAGGGACAGACTCGTGGAACAATTGCAAATGGACCCGGAGCTGACTTTGGTAAAAGCAGTCACCAGGATTCGCCACAGTGAGCAAGTAAGAAAGCACCAAGAATTACTTAATAGTAACTTTGAAACAGTGTTCCTAGTAATGTGGACAGCATTAAAGAAAAAAACATTTAGGCCTACGAGACAAGTGCAACAGACTGACAAAAAAAAAACATGGCAATCTAACAGCTATGGCAAAACACCCTTCTACAGCAAACACCAGTGCCCAGCCAAAGATGTACTTTGCAATCAGCACAAAAAGAAAGAACACTATGCAAGAGTGTGCTGGTCAGGGGTTGTAGGAGAAATTACAAGTGAGGATGATGAGGGCCAGTTTGCATTCTTAGGCTGTGATCTCAGATGTCACAGACAATGCTTGGTTTGCTACAGTACACGTAAACGCTCATGACTGCGAACTCAATATAGACACAGAAGCAGATGTAACTGTGTTACCAGAAAGGGAGTATCGAGCCCTTGTACAGAGAAGATGCAGCCTACAACGATTAAACTGTACGGTACTGACATGTCTCCTCTTACAGTAAGGAAAAATCATAGCCACACTGAGTACAGTCAGCAGAGGTATGGTGAATTCTGTGTTCTTTGTGGCCAGTCTGACAAAAGGGCTACTCAGCCATTCAGCAAGTGTCATTCTTGGATTAGTAACGAGAGTGGAGTCAGTATCTTTGAACTCCATGCACCAGTTTCCAAAGCTATTCAGTGGGCTAGGTAATTTGGAGGGGGAATATGATATTCTATTAAAACTGGATGCCAAGCCATTTGCCCTGTTAACGCCTAGGCGTGTCCCTCTACCTCTCCTACCAAAAGTTAAGCGAGAACAAGCTCTCACAGAAGAGCTCATCACAGGCTACAAAAGCAGGTGCGCACCCATCATGTGTGAGGCCACGTCGCCAGATGAGCGTAACACATTATATGCTCGCTTTGATCTCCTCAACAAAGAGAAAGCTGTCAAGTCTACTCTACCTCCAGACGACCGGCCACTGTCAGTATCTACAGCAGATGTGAGAAAAATCCTGCTGAGAGTTAATGTGAGTAAAGCTGCTGGGCCTGATAACATCCCTGGCTGTGTACTAGGAACCTGTGCCAATCAGCTAGTTGATGTCATTACTGACATTTTTAACATGTCACTGTCACAGGAGAGTGTTCCCACCTGCTTCAAGACAACCACCATCGTCCCTGTACCAACAAGGTCTGCAGTGTCTAGTCTCAACGATTACTGCTCTGTGGCACTCAGCTCCATTCTGATGAAGTACTTTGAGAAACTGGTTCTCCAGTACATCATAAACAACATTCCAGTTGTCCTGGATACTCACCAGTTTACATACAGAACCAACAGATCCACAGAGGATGCCATCTCCACTGCCCTCCACTCAGTCTTCACCCACCTTGAAAATAGCAACACCTAAATCAGAATGCTGTTTGTTGATTTCAGCTCAGCATTCAACACAATCACCCCCATCTACACTAATGACTGCTATCCCCGACATGGAGAGAACTGTTGTGAAATTTGCAGACGACACTACCATCATCAGCTGGGTTACAAACAACGAGACTTCATATCAGGAAATCAACAATCTTACAGAGTGGTGAACAGAGAACAACCTACTGCTCAGTGTCAGCAAAACCAAAGAGCTGATCATTGATTTCAGGAAAAGGGAGGCAAATACACACACTCCTGTCTACATCAGTGGAGCTGAGGTGGAGCAGGTGAACAGTTTTAGGTTTCTGGAAACCAGCATCACAGAGAACCTGTCATGAACATCACACATCTCCACACTGGTCGGTAAAGCTCAGTAACGACTGTATTTCTTAAAGAAACTTAAGAAGGCAAAATTCCCATGCCAAGTTCTTGTTAATTTTTTACAGAGGAGCAATAGAAAGCATCCTGACTGGAAACACTACAAACTGGCATGGGATGTGCATGACCCATGACCGGAGGGCTCTGCAGCAGGTGATTAAAACTGCCCAGAACATCATGGGTACCCATCTACCAAGCATCAGCGATATCGGAGAGGTGAGGGGGTCTGCACAGAGCCCAAAGGATACTAAAAGACAACACCCACCGCAGTCACAGCCTGTTCACCCTGCTGCAGTCTGGCAAGATACTTCTGTATCCATTGCCGTACCATTAAAGCAAATATTAAAAATAACAGCAAATAAATATTTAAAGAAAGAATGTCTCAGTAACATTACAACTCATTTAACTCTACTACCTGAACTCAGATAAGTGTCAACTTTTAAAGCTAATTGCACCTGCATGTTGACACATTAACATCCATTTATTTCATTTCTAAACCCACTGGTCATGGTGGGCTGGATCTGTCCCAAACATATATTGGGTAAGATGTGAGGTACTATTGCAGTTTTAAAATGTAAAGGAACTCTTTTGACATCAGGTGGTATGAGTTACTCACTGCTAGTAATGCTGATGCATGGACTTAATCAAATATAAGCTTTATTAACTGTTGTAACGTTAAAGTATAATTCTGGTTTATTACATTTTTGGTGTTATTTATGTTGTTTAACAATGCACTCACCACAGGTTGGAAATTGAGGTTTTATTTCTAAACCATTCTCAGAAAAAATATTTTATTGGCTGATTTAAACCTCAGTGGGTGGAGCCAAAAAACCAGAGTGAATTCAAGATCACGACATTTGTCAATTTAAGATTAATTTATTTATAAATGTTTTATACTCTAGTATAAACTGAATGCAAATTATGCATTGTGTCATGTTTCATATTCATCCGTTTTGAACTGCCTCTGAGTTTGTCTCCCTCTGTTCTCTCTCTCTTTCTCTCTCTGACACCGCGTCAAACAAGCTGCTGACATTATAGTTCCTGCTGTGGGGTATTTGGCCTGAGGGAGTCATAAACTGAGTAGAACTCAGCTTCACAGAGGAATTGGAACATGAAATTAAAAAGTCCTGATAATGACTAAGACTAACAGACTTCTGTGTTCAGCTGGTTTGGCATGCACTGCACTGACCCAACCTTAACAGAGTGATTATTGCTCAGTGTTGGATTTCTAGTGCCAACTCATACCATTAGTAGGTCTAATGCATCTCACAGATGTGTAAGGTTTTACTCTATGTAAACTTTCTTCTCGCTACCATGTTTATGTAGTTTCAGAAAACAGTTATGCTCATAGAAAAGAAGGTTTTTATACAGTCATCTATAAGTTACATGAAAGCAGCACATTCTTTGTTTATATAAATTCAGTACAAACTTTGGAAAGTGACCCATGGATTGATTTTGTAGGTGTTTTTGCTGTGATTTGGTGTGCTTGACACTTGCACCTTTTAAGAGAGAAGAAATCTTCAATTATGATTCTGTCCATTGGAAAAGCATGCATGAAGCTTTCTACCTTGACCTTTTTAACCTGGCTGAGGACCTTTGTTGCATGACATTCTCCATTTCTCTCTACCGTCGCTGTCAAATACATCAAGGCATGAAATTACACTTATACTTAGTCAAGCCTGCTGTATGAATGTGTGTAGATTTAGTTAAAGTATATAATGGGCTGTTGATTGTATTATGTTTTTTGTATTCAGAGTTTTTTTGTGGACAACATAAAATGCAACATCAAGAATGGCAGCTGCCATAAAACTTAAAAGAAGAAGATGCTCGGGCCTGATGGGATGTCCCTCCAGCAGCAGCAGCAACCAGCGACAGGACCCTCAGCACCTGTAACTCAATAACTCAAGCATGTGTTGTTAAAAACACTAGATATATAAATAAAGCAATCTGTGTCATCAGTGGAATGTAACCCTTTCTCCTAGAAATGACATAATATGTTTACCCAATTATGTTTCAAATGTAATCATTGACTGGACTGTGTTCACAGGCAATGTTTTTCAAAGTTCAGAGCCTTGTCCAGGAAGTTCAGTTGGATTAACAGATTACACGTTTAGCTTATTGGATGTCAAAACACTGCACAGCAGTTTGTAATACTATATGCCAACTCTGGAAAGTTATCACAGCAGCAACTATTTTATCTTGCGTCACGACAATCACGAGGTAAACAGTAGAAATACGTTGTTGACGTTACAAACAAATATACTAAGAATGTGCACTTGCATGTATGTAATTGGCCAACACAGTAAATTGAGCCTGGTTCAACTTTTTTTTTGCCACAACCCTGTGCTGAGACCCCCACTGTGCCAAAGGACTGGCTGCATTCCAATGGATGAGAGGGCTGCATTTTCCCACACAGGGCTTAATCATTCTGGACAGGGGTTTAAGTGGTAAATACCTGAAATGTTTAATGTAGTAGTAGTAGTAATGTTTAGCAGCTAAAAGCCAGATATTTTTCTCAGGAACTGATGGAAACCAAAAGGAGAGTGAATGTTAGATTTACATTCATGAGGTGGACAGAAACACAACTTCAAATGAATGCCTGGCTGTGTCTGCTGTGTAACGTTCGCCACAACTACTTTATGAGGCAAAATGTCAAACACTGACAGCTGATTAGTTTAGCTTTAAATTACACTAAACAGTCATTTGAAATTTAAACTTTATATAAACATTCATGAAATAGAAATAATGAAATATATTTCATCGTAGTTGCATGAAAATGTATGAGAATACAAGACTAATAGTCTATACAGTTACAGTTTAGTTGAGGAAAATGCTAACATCAGCATGCTAACATGCTCACAATGATGCTAAAATCTTGATGTTTAGCAGGTAATGTTTACCATCTGAGTTTAGCGTGTCAGCATGCTAACGTTTGCGAATTAGCACTAAACACATGCTATGTCTCAATTCGTTAGTACACTTACATGCAGTACACTGTGTACACTATTTACTTGCTTGTGTAGTGCGTTAATTTTGACAGGGTAGTGTCGTCCCAAATCGAACACGGCTGTTGTGCGCTTACCAGAAATGACGATCACAACATTTGGCTGCTTCTTCTTCTTCTTCTTTTTAATGGTGAATTGCAGCCGGGCAGAGCATTATTGCCAACATTTCACCATGATTGCCACACACCAAAATATCTGCCGGCTCGTTTCCTCACTTTACTTCAATTCAATTTTATTAAAAATGAATACGGCCGCCATTGTTGGTGGTCTTCTGCTACGTAGCTAAGATGCCAACCATTGAGGGTGAGAAGTGCGCAGCGTTCCACACTCAACTTTTTAACCGTTATGAGTACATTCTCCGGGTACATTATTTTGACCTGAAGATGGTGCGTTATGAAAAAAAAAGGGATCACAAAAGTTATTACAGTTCATCCTGACGTGGACATGAATGTGTGCCTCAAATTTTAATGCAAACCATCCAATAGTTGTGGACTAGGCGCTAGAGGAAAATTCAATTCAATTCAGTTTTATTTATATAGCGCCATATCATAACAAAGTTATCTCAGGGCACTTTTTCGAATAGAGCAGGTCTAGACCGACTCTTTATATTTACAGAGACCCAACAGTTCCCACCATGAGCAAGCACTATGCGACAGTGGCAAGGAAAAACTCCCTTTTAACAGGTAGAAACCTTGAGCAGAACCAGGCTCAAGGTGGGCGGTCATCTGCCTCGACCGAAAAGTCAGAGTCATTGGGATTTATCCTCAAGGAACGTGAATATCTATACAAAATCTCATGGCAATCAATCCAATAGTTTGAGTTATTTCAGTCTGGACCAGTGGTGGACTAACTGACGCTGCCATCTCTCGAGCCATGCTGCTAGTGTGGCTAAAAGATATTACCAGCAGTTTCTAAATTCTTGTTTAACTCATTGTTTTTGTACAGTGGGCTGAATAATGAACCCTTGGCTGTCCAAACTCCCGGCAAGGCGAGTGAGTCAAAAAGGAGTCAACAGTGTGTTTCACAATAAAAGTGGCTTCCCCTTAACATGAGTTGACACTGAACCTTGCAGCAATCAATGAGTAAGCGGGCTGAGAAAAACAACAGGTCATCATCCCCTGAGAGGGGAACAAAAGTCAGCAAATGCTCAGTTGTGATGCGAGCACACATCCCATGGTGACTTTTAGGTGATAATTTGAAGAGATCAGAGATTGGATAAACAAGGGCGGACGCTGCCGCAGACTCCCTGCTCTACACTGCCTGCTGCTACACTGTGTGAAAAGAAATATGACTTAGCAGCTGATATTTCCCAGTTTGCATTCTGGCCTTGATCTCAGCGTCTCACTCCCCTATTAGCTGTTGGCAACCATTGGCCACTATTTTCCATATTTCACAATACATTTCTGTGCCCTCTTTTTCTACATTTGAAAGTGGCTGCTGTCTGTCTCCCTAGATTTTTCTATAATCATAATTGGCTCCATGCATTACTTATTATTCCCTTCCTTTACAGTCAGTTATTACTGTGTACTTTTTTTCTCTCAGTACACAGAAGGGGACTTTTTCTTTAGCAGGCAACACAACATAAAACAGTGGCCTGGTTAATTTTTAATTACTTGAAAGCAGAGCCGTGCTCTGTTAGGCGGTATCCTAATGGCTCTGATAAGATATCCCCTTGCAGACTCTGGAGGAGTGATGAGGGGATGGGGATGGGCTGCTCTCAGGTGGGTACAGTATCACCAAACTCCATTTCACTGCAAAACTAGCTTCCAGTCTGAAAATGCTTACAAGGCTGTTAAGAGAATGTGCTCCTTACTATTCTCCCTAAAGAGGAGGGAATGTACATTCACTGTTGGTTTGGGTCTGCACAATATTTGTGACAATAAGAAAAATATAGAATATCACAGACTTATCCTTTAAACCACTTGTTTAACTGTCCACATTTTCTTTTACATATTTTTCACAGTTTTCACTTTTTGCCACACAGCTGATTTGCGAAATTAATTGGAATAAACTGCTACAGCTGCAAAGATGACCCAGTTAGATTACTGTAATAGTTGCATTTTCCCAGGAAAAATTAGTAGATTTCGGGATCTCAATTTCCAGAATTCACCCCTAACTTTAAATCCTCAAGGGATATAACACCTCATGTAACAACTGACTTCAAGTCAGAGAGGAGCACACACTATTATTCTTGGAGAAGAAACTTCATTTTATCTTGAGCCTTGAGACAAGGTTTTCATCCATGTTTATGGCACCAAACAGGAAGAGCTGGTGTGGTGTTCTGTCACAGTTTGTGGCAAAAAGAGTAAAAGGCCACTGAAAAAACTCATTAAGAATTTTTCTCTTCAGTACATTTAAAGATAGATGGGAAGAGTAGAGAGACAGAAATGTGGTCTTGATTTTGAGAAACGCTTACTGGTGAATTTACAAAAGGATTGCGTGGCTTTTGCGGCCACTAAACCTGCACAAATAAGACAAAAAGAAACCGTGTAATCTTCAAAGCACCCACAAAGGGTGAAATGCTAACTGCACTGCCAAGAAAATAGCGTCTCAGTAGTCCGGTACTATTTGCACATATTTAAATTAGATAGAATATGCAGATGTTAATTTATTATTATGTATTATATTATTTTTACTGTAATTTTCCTATTGTCAAAAAATTTGACTCAACACATCTCTCCGTCATAACATCTTATGCCAACATGACCACTTGATGTTATTTTCATTCTGGGGATATACCTAAATATACTGTATAGCCAGTAATGTCATTTTTGTTGTAATTTTATCCCTCTGAATTCACAACACTTGCCAATACATAAACATTGCTCTGAAAATGCATATCATTCGATGTCTAATTATTAAATGCTGATCCTTGATGCCTGATGTCAATATCAGTATTGCAGACTATGCAGAATGCTGCATGGTGGGGAAGTCGGGAAATGCCGAGGCATGGCCATCTCTCCCGGTAACTTTCTAGGAATTTCTGTGGCGCGTGCACTCACTTTTTTTTCAGCCAGGGGCGCCATGATCTGCTCCTCTCATTACGATTACGGGTTTAGCTGCAATAATTAATATTTCGAAGTTACGTTTAACCATCTGCGACAATATAACTTACTCTGCCAACTTAAATGAATGCTGACCAAGCAAGCTAGCTTTCAAATGCGTACGTAACGTTAGGCTAACGTTAACCCAATTCACAACATTCCACCCCCCGCCCCCCAGTCTGTTTACCTTAGCAAAGGAGTTCAAAGAACGATCCTCACTTGAGGAACTGGAGTGAGGAGGGGGAATAAGAGGG
This sequence comes from Macquaria australasica, assembly GCA_005408345.1. Classification (NCBI taxonomy): domain Eukaryota; kingdom Metazoa; phylum Chordata; class Actinopteri; order Centrarchiformes; family Percichthyidae; genus Macquaria; species Macquaria australasica. The sequence goes on from SEMN01000069.1 coordinate 734,142, forward strand.
ATAAAATCAAGTCCAAGAGTGTTGCTGTCGATTTGTAGATCCAAGTTACTGTCTCCTGAAATGGCATTATGCATTTGTTAATCAAATCAAGGCAACAGGAACGAATAGAGGATATAAATTATGTTTTATACATGATATAAATTATCTGATACTGATAAATTATAGAATATGCACCCTGCTTGCCAACCCTTTTGATTTTCCTGCCCCTCTGTTTTTTAAATTAGTACTTATTCCACATATGTCAGTTGTGCCTAAACAGAGTGACAGAGACAAGCAGACACACACACACAAGCAGTGAGCGAGAGAGAGGGCGAGCGAGCAAGCGAGAGAGACGGGGAGAGAAAGAGAAAAAAATGTTGATCCTAGAAGTGGAGAAGAAGCACCGGAGTTGTATAATCTGCAGCACATAACAGCAAAAAGATCAGCCCTAGAAAAGTGCAGAGGAGCAGGATCGCTCGTTGACCGGCGCAGAGAAATGCGCTTCTTATGTGAACAGCCAGACTAGCTGCTCATGCTAGAATGGGAATATCGTGGCGCTTCATGGTGCGTCCACCTCATATGTGAACCCTGCGTTAGACTTGAGTATTGCACAATTGGTCAAACTCTATGGAGGACCGAAACTGCCATAATTAAAAATAAATGAAGAAATGAATAAATTACTCAATAAATAAATGAATAGGCCATTAAATGCACCAAAAATAATAATAAAAATAAATGTAGGCATTAATTAATTGATAAAATGTGACAAATTGATATTTCTGTATTTCTGTATTATTTTCACTTTGCATATAAATCCCCCTATTTATTTACTTTCCCACTTAATTTACAAATGTATTATGAATGAATTTTCTTTTTACATTTCTTTGTCTTTTCACATTTCTTTGTGTTTTTACATTTCTTTGTGTTTTTACATTTCTTTGTCTTTTTACATTTCTGTATGCACTTTGCTTCATTACACTGCTTCAGTATTCAAATGAGGGGGGCTGTCCTTCAATGTGGTTCATGGGGTCAGCCTTTGCTATTGGTTGATCAACATCAGAGTGCACAGATCAACTATTCATGCCTTGCTCCCATACCAGTGTCCAGGCTATTTTTGAAAAGGAGCAGTAAGGCACTGTAATGGCGGCGGCGGCGGCCAGACAGTCGGTGTCAGAGCTGTTGAGAGAGGCGGTGGATGCACCGCGAATATGGAATATTATATCATTCTAAAAGGTGTACTTGAAAACAGGGGTTTGTATTTGTAACCGTACATGGCTCTATGTCGACTGAGCATGATGGTTGACTGACAGTGTTGACTAGCCAACTGTGTTGTGCGTAGCAATTCCAAAGACAGTGATTGGTCAGAAGCTGGAGATCCTTTTGTGAAAATGAGTTTGCAAGACTTGCAAAACGGAGTTTGCAGACAGAAAACACAATGTACAAGTCTACAAAACTAGGCCTACGCTTACAGATACACACATAAATGTACACGTTTGCAAAACTAAGCTTACAGATACAAACGTCACTGCACAAGTTTGCAAAACTACGGTTAAAGATACAAACCGCTGTTTTCAAGTACACCTTTTATAATGATATCATATTCCATACGGGAAGCATCCCGAATTCCATTCTGCGCCCATGTTAATTAATTGCTCGCACTCTGCAGCGCTGCGAGCGAATCTGGCACGAAAACACACTGGTAATATATTAAAAACTATATAAATTATATATATGATATAAATGATCTGATTCTGATAAATAATAGACTATGCATCCTGCTTACCAACCCTTTTGATTTTCCTGCCCCTCTGTGTTTTTTTAAATTAGTAATATTTGTCAGTTGTGCCTAAACAGAGAGCGAGAGATACTAGCAGACACACACACAAGCAGCAAGTGAGCGAGCGAGAGAGAAAAAGTTGATGGTAGAAGTGGAGAAGCACTGGGAGTTGTATGATCCGCAGCACATAACAACAGCAAAAAGATCAGCCCTAGAAAAGAACAGAGGAGCAGGATCGCTCCGACACCGACCATCTGGCCGACGCCGCCATTACAGTGCCTTACTGCTCCTTTTCAAAAGTAGCCTGGACACCGGTGTGGGAGCAAGGCATGTATAGTCAATCTACGCACTCTGATCTCGATCAACCAATAGCAAAGTTTGACCCCATGAACCACATTGAAGGACAGCCCCCCTCATTTGAATACTGAAGCAGCGTAATGAAGCAAGTGCACACAGAAATATAAAAAGACAAAGAAATGTAAAAACACGAAGAAATGTGAAAAGACAAAGAAATGTAAAAACAAAATACATGATACATTTATAAATTAAGTGGGAAAGTAAATAAATAGGGGGATTTATATGCAAAGGGAAATAATACAGAAATAAATACAGAAATATCAATTTGTCACATTTTATCAATTAAAGCTGGGGTAGGCAAAATCTGTGCAACCTAGGCAAAACCTTCCGCCTCTCTCTGCTGCCTCGTATCACTCTGCTAAGCCCCTCCCACCAAACCCACAACTTCGACCGGCAGTAGAGGTCTGCTCTCAGACCATTTGAATAACAATATGCTGCACGGTTAATATGGCATTTTTGCCCAATGACGCCAAGAGAAAACTGCCTACCCAACCTTTAATTAATGGCTACATTTATTTTTAATATTATTTTTGGTGCATTTAATGGCATATTCATTTATTTATTGAGTCATTTATTCATTTATTTTTAATTATGGCAGTTTCAGTCCTCCATGTAACGCACAAGGCATCACCAGCTTTTTGCATACTTTAGAGTGATAAATCATACCATCATACTTTGATGTCAAAATGCGTACAGGTTGGCAGGTCTGCAGACAGTTCTATGCAAATGAGCCTCAAAAAAAGTCCAATTCACAATGGCCACACGCAGTTAGGCCATATTCAGACCAAATCAGACGCAGTGGCAAAAACGCCAGTCCTCCCATTCATTTGAACAGGGGCAGTGCGTTTAGGCTGTGGTGGTGGGGACCGCAGGGGGTGCAGAAAAAAACACGGCGGCCCTGTGACGAAAACTTAAAACAGAATCAACTTTTGGAGAAATGCAACCAACGTCTCACTGCGGCAGCCAATCACATGGGTGACAAGACCGGCAGATGAACAGGTGAAGAACTTTTTTTTACTATGTAGCATTTAAGCATTCAGCAGGTTACTGTAGCATTCCGCTGTTTACTGTAGCATTCTGCTGTTTACCGAGGAACTGTGAAGATGGAAGAGAAACTGATCAATTGCCGCCTTGATGACTGTACATCAGGAGTACAAAGACATTAATTGCAGTGCAGTCGCTTGCTGTTGTATCGCTCTTCAAGTTGGGATTGCTGGTTAGTATTTCTACTTGTGCTACAATCAGCATGGCCATGTAGTAACACTCCCACACTGCCGCACAACCCTGGGCTAATCCTGTTTTGGTCTGAATACAGCTTTAGAGTGAAAATAATCAGTGTCTCCCAAGAGTTGGTGGTAACTGAAGCGCATTTAAAAGGGTGTCACGGCCAGACTTTCCAGTGATCATGACAGCAGTGATCGTAGCCAGACGAAGGCATCGTCATGCCAGGCGTGCTTGTGAGCAGATATTTGGAAGGAGAATATCACTTTTTGATTGTAGCTGGGATTGTGGGTGAGATATATTAAGCAGCAAGTGAACAGTTTGTCCTCGAAGTTGATGTGTTGGAAGCAGGAAAAATGGGCAAGCGTAAGGATGTGAGCAACTTTAACAAGGGCCAAATTGTGAATACACATCTCCAAAACTGCAGCTCTTGTGGGGTGTTCCCGGTCTGCAGTGGTCAGTACCTACCAAAAGTGGTCCAAGAAAGGAAAACCGGTGAACCGGCAACAGGGTCATGGGCGGCCAAGGCTCATTGATGCGTGTGGGGAGAGAAGGCTGGCCCGTGTGGTCCGATCCAACAAAAGAGCTACTGTAGCTCAAATTGCTGAAAAGGTTAATGCTGGTTCTGATAGAAAGGTGTCAGAACACACAGTGCATCACAGTTTGTTGCGTATGGGGCTGCGTAGCCGCAGACCAGTCAGGGTGCCCATGCTGACCCCTGTGCACCGCCAAAAGCGCCTACAATGGGCACATGAGCATCAGAACTGGACCACGGAGCAATGAAAGAAGGTGGCCTGGTCTGATGAATCACGTTTTCTTTTACATCATGTGGATGGCCGGGTACGTGTACGTCGCTTACCTGGGGAAGACATGGCACCAGGATGCACTATGGGAAGAAGGCAAGCCGGTGGAGGCAGTGTGATGTTTTGGGCAGTGTTCTGCTGGGAAACCTTGGGTGCTGCCATTCATGTGGATGTTACTTTGACACGTACACCTACCTAAACATTGTTGCAGACCAAGTACACCCCTTCATGGAAACGGTATTCCCTAATGGCAGTGGCCTCTTTCAGCAGGATAATGCGCCCTGCCACACTGCAAAAATGGTTCAGGAATGGTTTGAGGAACACGACGAGTTCAAGGTGTTGACTTGGCCTCCAAATTCCCCAGATCTCAATCCAATCAAGCATCTGTGGGATGTGCTGGACAAACAAGTCCGATCCATGGAGGCCCCACCTCGCAACTTACAGGACTTAAAGGATCTGCTGCTAACGTCTTGGTGCCAGATACCACTGCACACCTTCAGAGGTCTAGTGGAGTCCATGCCTCGACAAGTCAGGGCTGTTTTGGCGGCAACACAATATTAGGCAGGTGGTCATAATGTTATGGCTGATCGGTGTGTGTTCTCTTTCCTCCTGCTCTCTCTCTCCACATGGATAATTGCACTCAGTATTATTTTTTGAGAATGGGACCTTGAGACGGGGCAGATAGCAGTTGCAAGTCATGCGCAATTCATGGTGCTATTGACGGCCGCAATCCATTCTTTGTGAATTTGCCTGTTACTGTCTCAGTAATAACAATGTTTATGAAAGCGAAATGTAGCACTTAACGGGTCCATTCTTTAAAATGTATTTACATCTGCCATCTAAAGGAGAAGATGACAGGGAATTAAGAAGCCAGCTACTGTTGACACACACTGTGACTTCAAAACCTTGATGCATATTAATTTAACTAAATGTCTGAGTTACTGCTGGAAAAAAAAAGGAAACAGCAATTAAAGTCAACTTCTGCTTCTACATGAATGAACCTGTTTGCCCTGCACAAAGCATTGCTGTTTTCAAATAGCCTGCCTGGCTGTGCAGCAGACACCACAGGCTTCTCTGGGACCACTTTACATCCCTACAGTTGATGCATTAAAATCTCACCCACATGCTAATTCTGTCCCACTGGAACATGCATTGTAGGGATAAAGGAAATGTATGGAAATTGTGTTTTTTCAAACTGTTAGAGGTATACATCAAAACACAACATGATACTCAAAACATGAGTAGATAATGAAATGTAATCTGAAACATTCTGTAAAATGTTAAATCTTAACTTTAGCATTTGCATAACACAAAACTGAAATTTATAAATCTTCATTCTTTGGTACAGTTAAATTTTATCTTGTAGGTTGAACTGAAAGTTGAAACTCACTCTGCTTCTTGCCAAAATCATTTATAGTGTTTGAAACTGTAAGTTCCACTGTTGTTAAGTGGAGATTTTTGCAAGAAAACAAGATTATCAGTTGTTTTAGTAAATGCCCCAAAACGATACATATGTCTATGTTTGAGTGACAAATCCCTCTAGCTACTGTAGTAATTATGACTCTTGTCCTGGGTGGGTGGATGGGTCAACAAAATTTCAGACTTTAACACAGGAGACCGCTATTTTTATATCCCAATATCACAATTTTTTCCTCAAGTGGCTTTACAATCTGTACAGCATAATACACCCTATGTCCTTAGACTGTCAATCCAGATAAGGAAAAACTCCCCCTCGAAAACTTTAACAGGGAAACTATGGACGAAAGCTCAGGAAGACCAGCAGAGGAGGGATCCCTCTCCCAGGACGGACAGACAGGAAATAGATGCAGTGTGTACAGAACAGACCAACATAATGAAATACAGTATGGACAATCACGGTGACAAATTATAAGTAGGTTGTAACAGATATGAAGAATATGGATCCGGTTGGACGAGGAGGAGAAACAAGAGAGAGAGAGAGAGGCAGGACCAATATGGACTATAGAGTACTAGGATAACTAGATTCATTGAGACTGAGACCGACCCACTGGAAAGATAATGGTAACAGGTAATCAAAAATTACAAAATCAAAACTCAAAAAAAGCAGCTAACTAAATGTTAAGGCAAAAAGATGAGTTTTAAGTTTGGATTTAAAGGCCTCACCAGTCACACTGTTTAATGTCAACAGGAAGGTTATTCCAGAGGAAGGGTGCACGATAGGAAAAGGCCCTGCAGCCAGCTGACTTCTTTTTAACTCTGGGGACAGACAGGAGGCCTGTATTCTGAGAGCGGAGGGCACCGGATGGGATATAAAGTTTAAGGAGATCAGACAGGTATGAAGGGACATTTACAATGTTGTAAGTCATTAGAAGCACCTTAAATCTGATCTGACATGGATAGTGTGAACCATCTGAAGCCTTTTAGTACCAGCAAGCAGCAGGCCTGACAGCAAAACGTTACAATAATCAAGTCTGGACGAAACAAAGGCGTGAATTAGGATCTCTGCATCAGCCAAGCACAGAAAATACCTCATTTTAGCTATGTTGTGTAGGTGGAAAAAGGCCATCTTTAATGTGCTGATCAAAAGACAGGGCAGGATCAAACATAACACCAAGATTCTTGGCTGTCAAACTTTAAGAAATCATATAGTTGTCAAGTGTTACTGGTTTTTGATCAAACTGGTGTCTGTGTCGAGCAGGGCTAATGACCTGCATCTTAGTTTTGTCAGAATTTAGGAGCAGGAAATTATGTGACATGCAGTTTCTCAGCAGACAAGCAGGCCTCTAGTTTAGTAATTTGGGAATGATCAATCTACCTTAACAGGCACATACATCAGCGTAGCAGTGGAAATTAATTCCATAATTTGGCCAAGAGGTGAAATATCAAGAGAGAAGAGCAGAAGGCCAAGAGCAGAGCCCTGAGGTACTCCACATTTCACATCAGAAATGTATGATGTAGTATTAATATAGGAAACAAACTGTGTTCTCAGATAGTTAAGACTAAAACACAGGTGGAATCCGAATCCATGGTAAGCAGAAGATCATTTACCACTTTAGTAAGTGAAATTTCAGTGGAGTGACAGGCCCTGGTTAAGGTTTGTTTAGGATTAGGCACAAAAACAACTTGGTTAGGTTTAGGGATTACTGCAGACGCTAGAGGGCGCTGTCACTTGAGCGTAAACAGACTGCTACTGCTATTGCTAGTAGTAATAGTAGCAGTAGTAGTAGCAGAAGTAGTAGTAGCAGTTGCAATAGTAGCAGTAGCAATATCACTAAACAAAGATAATACAATTTCAGTGCACTGCGCAAAATACCCCAGAATCTGGAGATGGTGTCACTCCCTCTAGGAAATACACGACACCGTGGTTCTGTTACAGATGAATTTATTCCTCTACTCGTCAGTCATCATATCCACCGTCAAACTGTTTGAATACATGACAATGTATGACACATTTGTACCACACACTATTTGTATAAAACGTAACTATAAATGTACACAATGAAACGTAATAACGTAAATAAACATACCTCACTGGCTGCACATAACCAAGAGGGAATGAGTCAAATTAAAAAATACAACAATCTTCTAAAAATCACTTTAACTTAACTTCAAGCGGAGCACAAACTTCTCCTGCTGTCTTGTTGTCTTCTTGGCGGAAATTGTAACATCTCAATGTGTTCCCGGAACACGGAACATACAAATACCTCTGTGTGGTGTGGTCAATACAAACAAATCAATATTCATAAAAATAAATAATATAAATAATATATGTAAACAAATATATGAAACAATGACATAAATAATATTTATGGCAGTTAAAGATGGTTTTGTCTGGATATTTCAAACTTTGACCCATATAGGGATGGGGATCGTTAATTTTTATTGATATTGATACCATTTTCGAGACTGCTTAACGATCCGAGTCTTTATCTATACTTTTCTATTATTTGGTGAAAAGACGAGATGACAATAAATTCTTAAAAGGACTGGTATTGCTTTTATTGCTTAACTGTGAGTCTTTGACTGTTTCTGAACAGAATAACATTTTCCTAGCCTTCAATAAACACTGCTGATGCAGGGCATTTATTTAAAAAGGAATACACAGGACCCCTTCAACATAACGTATAACTAAGAGAATAGCAAAATAATCTAATACTCCACCATTGATTCTAATTATATATATATATATATATATTCATGGTGTAAAAACCACTACTAGCTTAGAATTAAAATTTTAATTTAGTCAAATGTGCTAAATATTGAAGAACCTGTTTATGTTTCAATAAGTATTTCGTTTTCACACTAAAGCGTTTAATATCTGTATGTGTTAATATCTGTACCATCACTTTTAAGAGATCGAATATTTTTGGATTATTATCAACTGGATTATTATTGTCAATGAACGGGACTTTCTGCGAAGTTCGGGTGCGCGCACCATGCATACCGACAGTCGAAGGTACTGCATTTTGACTTTAACTGATGCACAACATTGAGGTGCTTTAGCAGTGACGTTGTGCCCCTTACAAGAAATTAACTTACAACAGAAATGGCATTTCGCTTCCTCTTTATCTTTGGCTTTACGTAAGTGTAACCAAGCCTTTGACCGCTTTGCACGTTCTGCCATCCTAGCAAGCAACCAGTTCATCAAATGAGAAATGAAGCGAATGAGGGCATGAGGCAATTCTTCTTCGTTTAGTTGGTGGTTGGCAGGTAATTCAGTTGAATTAAAAAACTTCTTAGACAATCGACATGTTTATGCACCAGGAATTTTATTTAAATGGCATGACTCTTGTCTCTCGAGACGACGTTACGTTATAGGACACGCTAGTCTCGATAGCAGTATCGATAAGCTCGGACCTTATTGATTTTCGGGTTTTAAGAAATTTGGAACCAGGTAATTATAGAACCTGGTCTCGATCCCCATCCTTAGACCCATATATGATTAAATCCATGCTGGATACTCTCTGATCTCTGACAGCATTGTAAAATGTCATATCTGGAGCATATTTTATCTCCAGATTGGGACCACTTCGATACTATCAGAATAAGCAGTTAAGATATTTTTCCAATATGACTGATGCGTATTTTGAATGCCACACACACATCACGTTTCTGGTGTCAGCATATCACAGGATACTACCGAAATGTCTTACCTCCTATATGTTAATATTCGAAAGCGATACGTATCCGTGGATGGAAACTTTAAGACATGACTAATAGACATGTTTTGGATATACCAGGATATGATTCAAATCTGATTAAAACTACTGTAAATACTCCCTGATTTTAACTCATGTTCAGATTACATCGATCTCTGGGCTGGGAGCACTTTGATACTATTAAAATATGGAGTTGATATATTTGAAGTGGCTTCTTCATATTTTGAAACACAAAAAAGTAATTACTTGTAAATAACTTATATGTCTTGATTTATATACATTAATGTCTATACAGAGGAGGATGCTTTCATATGACTAATAACCTCATAGTGAATATTCCATGATATGATTAAATCCAACCAAATGCTTTTACTCAAGCCCTGATATCAGTCTGAATTGAGACCACTGCTAGAATCTAGAGAGCTAGAATTTACTCCTGAGCTGTATGACAGTAACAGTACAAAATATCTTTTATACAGATGTCACTGTGCTATGGTCAAAAATGTAACCCTTACAGAGAATATACATGGTCAGGACTTGACAGGTATCATCGGTTTAAGATTTACGTGTTGTGCCAGTTACAAGGAGACATGACAGATTATGATCATAAAAATACTCCTTAAAATGTGTTTGATATGTTTTTTCCAATATATAATCAATGAATGTGCAAATAACTTTAATTTCAAAAGTTTAAAAAAGTCCAACATCAATTAATTCAAAGATCTTATGTAGGTAACACTCAGTTTTGTACAGCTTTTTAAGAGTAAAATTCAAGCACTTTCAAGGTACCTAAATCAAAAATTTCCAGGCTTTAAGCCTTTATCGTCACATTTAAGTTGTTACTATACATAAATGCGGAGACAACAAATATTACAGGATCGTTTCATTTTAAATATATAAAGATTTTTGGTTTACATGAGTGATATATGGTATATTCAAATTCAAGCATATTCCTAACCTTGAAAACATGACAGTTAAAATTAAGCATTTTCCAAACTTTCAAGACTTTGTTTGAACCCTGACACTAAGTTAAACACTGAGAATAAAAGCAGAATAACAACAACATGCTGTTAAACATCAGCCACAGCCATCCCGTCCTCTTCCTCCTTGCTCTCTGGAAAAAAGTATTCCTCCTTATGCCTTGATGCAGGAGCTATTCATTTAGAATACAGTCCTGATGTTACACAGTAATGAGTGGAGCGGGGATCCAGTCCCTTCTTCCTGTTACCATCTAGCACTATCTGGCAGGACATTACAATCCTCGTCAGTTTTGTCCATGTCACTCTCCTCATCACTCATGAGACTGGCATTGGTTCCCTTCAAATATTTAAAGCTTTTCCCCCACCTTCACTCTCTTTATGAAGAGCTATAAAAATGAGAAAGAAAAAAAGAGTTGTGAGCCGGTAGCAGTGGTCAAATTATATTTTTATACTGGTTTTGCAATGTTAACTCGCCAGCATTTGCCAAAAGCAAAATAAGGGGGACATGATCCACAATTCTTGTCCCAATTAAGTTCAGCCAGGGTCTGAAATTAACACCTGCCAAGCACCAAATGCGGGTAGATTTTCCATTTTGCGAGACATTGCACCCCAGGAGGATTACAAAACCATCAAATTTACTTTTATGTTTGACAGCTAATTTATTGTTTTGGCCTGTAAAAAATATGCTTGGCTGGTGGATTTTTTTCATCTACTAGTCCCCTTGGCCGGTGAGTCAAAATGTTAATTTTGGACACCGAGTTCAGCCACACCCAATGTGATGGGGTTCCCTGTGCAAAAAGTTAATTTGTGGAAAAAAATATTAAACTTTAAAAAAAACAGCCATTAATTTTTAAACTGTACTGTATGTGCTGAAGCATCATATGATCTTTTTTGGCTGAATTGAGTGATGTGTTTTAGTGTGGAAAAAATGGATTTTGTCCCATATGTCTTGCAGTGTGTTACCACTTGATAGCTAAAGCAGCAGAACATCAATGGAGATGAGGAAGGATTACAGCAACCAAGAACATCAGTCACTTACTGGGTGTTATGGGATGGCTGGGCTCTCCTTAGTTTTTGTTTGGGGGTTGTGTTTTCTGTCTCTGTCTGTCTTCCCTGTCTACCTGTGTGGAGTGATCTAGGTCAAGGGGCATGGTCCGGAGCTGGTGGCTGCTGCAGCTCAATCGTGACAGCTGCGTCCAATTCACAATCACCTCTGCCAGTACTTAAGTCCTGGTCTCCCTCATTATCGTCGCCAGATTGTACCGTTGACTTACGTGGACCTGCTTCTGGAAATCTCTGCCTGGCCCGGACCTCCGCTCTGCTCCCTCCTCGCCATCCTCTACGTGCAGTCCAGTGACCACTCTGAATCAGTTTCTGCGCTGGTCGTCCCCCATTCCGTTCTGGAGGTTACCCAGCTTTGGTTTGGTCCCTTTTCCCCAGCACTGGCCTGACGTTGATGTTCTCTGCCTGCCCACTCTCCCAAGCCCAGTCACTGCTCAAACTCTAAACCGTGTCGAACTGTTTTATCCAAGTCTCTTTGTTTGGTCTCTGCATGCTGGGTCAACACAACGCCTCTTAACACTGGGGTTGAGCATAAAATCCAGACTTCAGTGATTCCCCACCTACACTTTAATGTATACATTTCCATTCTTTACAGATATCGATGGAGAGACCAATTTCGAGGCCACGTATTACTACATCGAGGGCTCAAAATGCTATTGCGTGCGCACGAGATACAATTTGTTACCACGTTTTGATTAATTCGTTACCACGCACCTAGCACGTGCGCGACCTCATGCCGCCGGTCCTGTGTGAGGTACATGTTTAACAGGAACTCCTTCACCAGCTCAAGCGTCTGGTATTTGGTGTACGGGCACCGCTTGTTCCTGGAGGAGCACGCGTAAGGCACTTGTATGCGTAACGTGGCACACAATCATAGCTTATTCCATATGTAAACATATATAAACAGCTGGCACACAGCTCTTTTTTGTATTTAGGGGATAGCTAACGGTATTGTTGAATGACTTGTGTGCGTCTTTACGCACGGTGGGTATACTTGGATTAAGACGTGCGCACGAATTAACCAAAATGTGGTAACTAATTAATCAAAATGTGGTAACAAATTGTATCTCGTGTGCACGCAATAGCATTTCGAGCCCTCGATGTAGTAAAATGTGGCCTGGAATTTTTTTCTCTCTCTCTCTATGGCCACTCCGGGGCTCCGTACTCACCTTATCATGCCTGAGTAAGGAGTTTTCGCCTCTGAATGACCTCCTTATTGCCCTCAGAGTCTGTCCTTGACTGGTTCTTGATATTCTCATATGCCCTGTTGCAGGCTTCTGGAAATAGATAATAAAACAAATGGTCCAAATTGTCAGTAACAGTATAGTGTTTTGTTTAACTTCAAACTGTGTTTTACTTTGACCACAGAATTAATAGTCATTAACATCAGCATGCTACAACTCATTCTGTCCTGATCCCTATTAGTTTTGGCCATTGTCTTCAGAATTTTGCCAATAAAATGTTTCGCATAAGGAGAGAGAAGGAGCAGACAGCGAGAGAGAGAGACTTACTTCTCATGAGCTGCACTGCCCCATGTCAACTATTGCCTGGATGACAGTTTTCGTTAGGTCCTCGTTATGCGGTGTCCAGAACCTGGAAGCATAAGCATGTGCAAAACTGGTAACCAATCAGTTTACACCATTAATATAATTTGTAATAATTGAATCAAAGAAATTAATTTATATTCCCCAATTCAAAGGTTTCATCATATTGCCTATGTGCTGACAGGAAATCACTCTAGTCCTTTCTCAAACCGGACACTCCCCACTCCGTCATGGAGTGTAATTCTGTTTGTAGTACACTCACAGCTGAATGAAGCACCCTTCATTAAGGTGTAGCGTATAAATACATAGTGGCCAGCTTTGGGACATACTTCCCTCTCTCCAGCGTAAACAGAAACCGTCGTAACATTTCATAATCATGGTTTCGTATCAGCATCTTTCAGAAGGGGCAACTGTTGCCATTCCCTCTGATGTTAATAAGCTGCTTGGATTTTGCAAGTCCCTTTTTTATAGAACTGTACCCTACACTATGTCTACTGTTGAAAAAAACATTATATGCCGATATAAACCTATGTGATTATTTTGTACAGCCCAAAAAAGTTTAGTTACTCTTTTACATTTTTGAAGATGTTAAATAGGGGGGGGGGGAAAGTAGAATATTGGATTGGCATATTGGTTTTCTCTATGTATATATGTATCAGAAATACAAAAGCAAAACAATTATTGCACTAGCCACTTCTACTGAACTGCCTATCACTTCTGCTAAACTACAACATGCACTTTATTTAAATAAAACCAAACCAAAATGTTCAATCCTAACCAACCATGAAATCCAATGGCATCAAACATCAAAAACATAAGGAGAATTTTAATTCCATATGGTCTTACCAAGACCAGTTTCAGACTAAGATCATAAAATAATCTTCCTCATACACTACATGATGTTAACATTCATGAGAGAGGACAATACACAACACCTTGTTTTGCATGGTCTAACACACGCACACACATACTATCGTTCCCTCTCTTGAGTCCATGTTCATCCCATCTTCTGTCTTTATCCGTTTAGTAAAACAACCTAAGCCTTAGCAGTTGTAGACACATTTCTACTAATTTTATATTTGTTTTAACAGTTAACAACAGCTAAGTTCGCCAAAATTAAAAAGGTCTGCTCCTCTCCTCTCAGTCGATGAGTAACGTTATAGCATTTTGACCAATAATGCCACTTAACTGAGACGTTGCTGTCGAGATTCTCACCCATAGATAAAAGAAGCATTTTAAGACGTTTTCTAACCCTGCTAATGTTATTGTGTCCCTGTGATGCAGAACACAGAACGTCAAAATTCAAATTCAACTTTGGAAATGGAATCGGAAGATGTCCACAATAATAGAGAGAGGAAACGTCTCGTTAACATCTTGTGGGTTGTTGTTAGTATTCATAGTGTTTTTGAAATAACATTACTGCATCTCAATATGGTCATATCAATAAGGCCAACTGAACTGAATTGACAGAGAAAGAGAGAGAAAAAGAGAGACGATTTGCTCTGAAGCCAAATTTACAGACTCCCTTGTTAAAAATCATCTACCTAACTCAACATTAACATTTAGCATCTGTAGGTTGCTAGTTGCTATGACAATCCCGCCACTCACAGACTGCTACCATAAAATTGCCTGCTTTTGCTAACGTTAACTCAGTTGCCATTTCAACATCGCAAACTTTTAAGTTACAACTACAACACACGTGAACATGCAAGAAAAAACTAACAATAACTTATTATACCTAGTTCATCTTACCTCCAGATATCACTCATTGTCACTTGGCCAATCCTTCTTGGTGATAATCCCCAGCGTTGGTGCGATGTGGATGCGCTGGTTGATGGAGAAGAGGCTTGTTGTCGATCATTTCTTTGTCGGTGAAATGAATTTTCCTTGGAAAATCTGAGCAAAGTGATGCGTGACATGTCTGCGAAGTTCAAAATCCTTCTGAGAAAGCATGTGCTGCTTGCGAGCAGTCTAAATGTCCGAACATAGCCAATCAGAATTAAACTGATAACGGGAGATGTCAGAATATAGCCAGTCGATTTAAAGAGACGTCATTCAAAGCAAAAATCCAAAAATCATGAACCTTAGAATTGGCACACAATTATGAGCTTAAAATTTAAAAAAATTTCCAAGGGACCTCAGTAAAGTTTAAAGAAAAAAAGAACTTTGCCAGTTACTAAAGTGTCTGTTTTTACTGTGTTTCTTGTTGAATCTACCTGGTGAAAAAGTAAATGGGTGCATACAGTTACAGTGCATGTAGTACGTCAATACAAACAATTCATACGTTTGATATGCTCAACGTATGAATCAGTTAAATATCAAATTCAGAATATCACTTAGTGTATATCTGCTCTCTATATTCCACCATATTTAAATGAGGAATACTGCTGATATGCAGCAGACATGGTCATATTCTAGTTAAAATACTGAGTTCAGATATCTTCATATTTGTCATGAGGTCATATTCAGATGTTGTGAGTTAAACACGATGTACCTGGACATTGTATTTTACTACACCACAAATACTGACTTAGTATTACCCCAGACACGGTGCATATCATTACCAACAATTCATACTTTTCATATGCTCTGTATATAATTCATATCAGTTAAATATCAAAGTCAAAATATCACCTAGTGTTATATCTGTACACCATATCCATGATCATGTGATCACCGTATCAGAATAGAGACAATGGTCAACAGATTTGGTCCTGTAACATCCCGTTAGTCTTTGTCTGTTTTATTTTGAGGACTAATCTTGGTAACGCTTTAGATTACAGCCCGCAACGTACAGTGTACTTACTCCAGAGTTACAGTGTCATCTTTTGTACTTACGGTGTACCAGTACAGTACGTACCAAGTAGGTACAGGGGAACAGTCATGGAATAAGGGGGTAACGATTCGGGATTTTACAAAGAATTTATACTTTAGTTATTATACCCTGTAGTTACCCTGTAACTAAATGTAACAAGAGGAGAACTACCACAGCATGTCTAACTTACTCTGTAACTACAGAGAACAATATGAGAAGAGTTTGTTTCGATTTGACTTGCCTCAAAACATGGAAGAATATTACATTAACTGCACACTTTGCTGTCAGAAGAGTATATATTAATATTAACCATAGCCTATATGATTCATACCTGGTGTTTTATCTTGCTATATTTGTATTTATTTCCTGGGATGAAAGGAGGCCGTGCACAGAGCTGAGAAAAGGTAAGCTTGCACCTTGAGGAGCTGGAATGCTGGTCGAACATTATTGCCAGGTAGAAGACTTTCATCATTTTAATGACTTTAAAATTGCAAACTTGTATGGTGGGTGAATTCTGTCCACCGATGGCAGGCGGAGCCACAAGGCCATAAACGAGTGTCTAGTAAGGAAGTTTGCTGGTGAGGTGAGCGACAGCTGAGGCAGTCTTCAGAGGCCGACAGTATCCACGACAATACACTGTCCCCTGGACCTTTGTTCCGAAGTAAAGTTATTTTAAGGACCCCAACATTATAAAGGAACAATGTAGTTCGCCTGTTGTTGGTAATAAGGTCATTTTAAAATAAAATCCCATCAGATTTATTAAGTGATGCAGAAGTCATCACTCCATCTTCCCTGAAACGTCCAGAATTTTGCTCAGTTTTATGGTCATACTGTACCCTGTAATAATAGAATAGGTACCCAGTAGTTAAATAATAACTACAGTATACATTCTGTCTAAATTTCTCCCAAACGTCCAGATTGTTAACTCAGTAGGTCGTAAATACTCTGTAATAACAGAATAGACTACAGTATAAATTCTTTGTAAAATCTTGAATTGTTACCCCCTTATTCTATAACTATTCCCCTGTACCTACTTGGTACGTACTGTACTGGTACACCATAAGTACAAAAGATTACACTGTAACTCCGGAGTAATTGCACTGTACGTTGCGGGCTGTCCACTCACCTGCCATGATTGTGCCTTCAGCCAACCCCTTATACTCCCCTGTTGTCATTGCTCCTTTGCTAGATTGTCTTTGTTCCCCCTAGTGTGTTCATCACTTTCCAGCATTCTTAGTGTTTGTTTCCTTTTTTTTTTCTTCGGACTTTGCCTTGTTCTCTGGTTTTTGGATTTTACCTTCTCCCTACCTGGATTTCAGGGATTGATGCTGGTATTTTTAAGCACTGGCCCCACGGGCCACCAAGCCCCTAAATTTGGTGGCCAAAGTACATTTTTGGTGGCCCAAATGTAAAAAAATTTAGAAGGCAATTTAACGCAACTTAACACAGCCTTCCTTAACTGTGACAGTCCAATAAATGAAAAGACATTAACAGAATCAGGGATGCAAACACTTGTATGGTGGTGGAAAAAAAGAGACAGCTATCCGAAGTCTTAAAAAAAAAAATATGCGACAGCGTACCATATAACCATGTGACCAGGGCTTTCCACAAGGATATGGAGTAGCCAGCCACTGGGGAAAAACTAGCCAGCTAGGAGGGTCTGGGGTATTTTTGTCTGTAAAAGCCCAAATTTGATGGCCTTTGGCACATTCTAATGCCAGTGTTCCATCATGTATACTGATACTCGTATATGTGTGTGTGTGTGTGTGTGTATATGTGTGCGTATATGTATGTATATATGTATATATATATATATATATATATATATTTATATTTATATTGTGTGTGTGTAATATGTATGTGTGTACTGCAGAAAGTTCCATCAGATTTTATTTTTAAAATATGATTTGGGGCATATGACATTAGTTTGCATAATTGGTCAATGACAACAAAATACAAAAGCATTCTAGCAAATTTCAACTGTAAAATTTTAGTGTGAGGCATAGCCATAGCATCAGCATAGCCTACATTTTCCTCATATGACACAGGCCTGTTACTTTGACAACATTGCTTGTTTTAGTGTGTTTGAAATGCATCTTAGAGATCTTAGAGAAGCCCATAAACGTCTGTGGCCGCGGGACTGACACAGACAGACAAGCACGTTTCTCTATCATCATGCTCACATTGTTTTGAAGTGGAGGCTAGTGGTCGAAAAATGCAACGCATAGCGAATCACAACTTGTTAATTAAAACTTTTATTAGAATAAAAAATGTATATAATGTAGCAGGCTAGACTGATTAGTCGGCAGTTTGACTGGCAGCCGGCACTTATGGAAAGCAGACTTTTCTCACTGTACGGCCAAAGTTTATTTTACAAGTGGAAATCTAGTGTAAGAGAAGGTGCTCTGACACGGAGTTCAATAACGTTACCCATAACATACATAACCTACAGAGCTAATGATGTTGCTAATGTTTCTGGATTTTACAAGGAGCCAGTGTAGAGAAGCTAATATTGGAGAAATATGATCTCTTTTTCTGGTTCTTGTCAGTAAACGTGCCGCAGCATTCTGAATCAGCTGGAGAGTCTTAAGGGACTTATTGGGGCAGCCTGATAATAGAGAGTTGCAATAATCCAGCCTAGACATAACAAATGCATGGACTAGTTTTTCTGCATCTTTTTGAGACGGGATGTGCCTGATTTTTGCAATGTTACTAAGGTGAAAATGGGCAGTCCTTGAAGTTTGTATGCGGGAATGTTTTTACAAAACGTTTTGAACTGTTCATGATAGAGACGAGCTTTAAATTGTGTGTGAATCGCCAGATTCTCCGCTTCCCGAGGTAATTTGAATGGAGCCAGGCCCGATGTACGCAAACTTTCTGGCTCACTTGAGCATCACAGTTTGTGCTGGCAAAGCACAAAGAAAAACAAAAATACACGGTGAAAGAGGTTTTAGACATGATCTTTAATGAAAATCAAGATGTAAATGACAGCGATTCAGATCTTGACTGCTGGTAGCCTACACGGATGAGGATTAGCCTATGAGGAACGCCTTGATCCAAAAATAGTTTACAATGTGAAAGTTCAACTTCAGTACAGTTTTTGTTTAGTGTTTTCTGTGAGGAATAAAAATGTTATATTTGAAAAAGTAAACTACTGTTATCCATATATCAACAGGTTGTTTATTTTCCAGTGATACATAACACTTTATTTACTCTGGTGATTCTGACCAAAATATACAGGCAGCACCAAAATGTAGGCTATATTGTCACATTGTCTACTGTAAACGCCCAGGACGATATCCAATAAATGGCTGTAACTCACTGAGGAAAAGGTGTATTTTCCAAAACACCTAAATACAACTTTCACATTGAAAAAATAAAAATTCCCAGGTTGACTATGAAGTTATTCAACAAAAGTTTTTTTCACTGGCGGTTTTTAAAAAAAACTTTTATGTCAAATATGGTATGGTCACACAAAGGTAATGAATGATGGTGACTTTACACTGCACCAGGAAGAAAGGGCAGGTTCCCCTGAATCATATGATGTATAATACTTGACACTGAAAGAATGAGCTCAGATTTGGCAAAAACATAAAACTATGTCCAGGCGTTTCTTTGTCTATGTAGGTTTAAGAGGGTTAAAAAACATATCCTGATCAAAGATAACTCCCAAGACTCCTCACTGACAGAGGTCACACTACTGACAGCAACATAAGCCAAGCCAGGTTCAAAAATGTGTTTTAGTGACACTACAGCTGATGTCCTTGTTATACCTTGAACCTTATGTATTGTACAAACAAAGGAAAGTTTAATAGGAAACTGTCTGCGTACCACTCCTTTCTGTTTCAGATTTTCCTTTGCCATCTTGATGTACAGTAGATTGTCAGGTCCTCCTGGTGCTCTGTTACGGTAATTCCTTCCAGCTGTTTTATCATCCATCTTGAGCCCGAGCATAGTGATATGTGCAATGCCACTTTAAGAGGTTACTACCCTGACTAGAGTAGAGAACGATCCATTCACCAATCCTTTCCATCTTGTGCAGGCATCACTCACTCACTGAGTGTTAAATTACATTGAACCAGGAGCTGTTCTAAGCTCAGGGAGGCAATTTCAAATTCATTCAGGATCAGGTTCAGTGGAGTGAGCTTTCACATTGCTACTTCCAGTTCCAGTAAATCTTCTACATCTCTCCAGGTCTCCAGAGCTGAAACTTTTGAACATGTCCTGAGTGGTTTTTGCTGTGTATTTGCACTTCTGTTACTTTCTTGTACAGTTCAGGTTGTGTATGTGGATCAGGTAGCTGAGCTGTGATGTATTTGGACACAAAATTACAAACAGTCAGATCATCTTCCTCAAACACAGGTGCACCTTCTACCCATATCAGACAGTGCATGTGTGGGCTTCCTCTGTGCTGAAACGCTACTCGGTAAAGGTAGTCAACAACTTTGCAAAGAGGTTGAGACAAGATTAAATCTCTGTATAATGCTTCAACACATTTGTCAAACATGCAAGGATTGCTTTGCAATATGTCACACTTTGTGGACCAGTCAAGCTCATCAAAATTAACTTCCTCACCCTGCTGAGTTTTTATTGCCTCAATCACCTCAGGCCAACGCATTTCAGCTGCAGAAAATGTACAAAGGAATGTGAAGAATGGAGTTCCCAGCTGTCTAATCATGGCAAAAATATCTTTTTTCTCCCAATAGGCTGTGTCCCTCTCAGCGGCTGCATGAATCTCACTACATTTTTATTTCCCACCAGTCTCTCAACCTCGTGTTTGTCTTGCAACATTCCTGATGTTATTTTGCATCCATCTCTGGTTAAAGATTTTCCTTTATGTAGAATTTAGAAAAAATTCAGTATTTGCTCAAGTAATGAATACATTGTAGAATCAATTGTGTCAAGGTACACATTTATTTTAAACAAAGCCAAACAATTCAGTAAAGTCTCAATTACAAACAATGCAAAATAACTCTTTTGTACACTCGAACTTCATAATCTCTCAGATTTTTTCTTTTAAATATCACTGCTTTCCTCCTGTTTAACCGCCTCAGCATCAATTACCTTTTTTCCCTACCATACAAACCTTTATTTTGAATGGGAATTTGGTCAGCATCTTCTCCAAGGGGAACCATGTAGCCTCCTCGATTTGGAACACTGCATTATTCTCTTCCACCAGTAGTTGTAGCATTCCTGGCTTGTTGTCACACTCCAGCACTCCCATGGCACTCAGAATGAGTGTTTCAACTGCCATGTCCTTCAGGAGAAAATAGTTAAAAACAGAAGGCCTGCAGGATATTTTTACCCACAGATACATGCAATGCATTACATTCATCATGTGTTAAAGACATGAGGGAAGCCATTTTAAGTAGCTGAAAATCCAAACTAAATTTACTCTTAACGTTATTCATTCCATGTACTTGCACTTTGTTGAACTGTTTTGAAATTTGTTAAATATCAGTCTCATTATATTTTAATGCATTTAATTTGTAGACAACTTCAGTATTTGACCTGCGTATTTTTCTTAGGATTTAATTGTTTATAAGATGCAAAATACACAAATATATGTTAAGGAGAAAAAAAGAGAACCTATTTCAAACACTGAAGGTTGTGGACTGCAGGCGGTGTCCATAGTTTGTGGTCACAGCTTTCAGGTGTGCTAGCCTGATGTGAGCTCCCATTGGATTGGCAAGACAGCTGCTCCCCTCCACAGGCTTACTGGAACCCGTGTGTTGTCCTTTAAAAAAAAGAAAAAGGAAATTATAATGGAAATCTACCATCAACTATTGCATTTAACCATTATAAATCAGCTTTATGGCTGGGCCACACCGGTGACCTGAGCAGCATGTGTGCGCATGACACACAGCAAAAATTGTCAGTTAAAATGATCTGTTGATAGTCATATTGACGTCAAACCAGCAACAGTGCACCTTTCAGTTTCAATATCTATCTATAGAATAGGTCACAGACGTGAAAAAAAACCCAAACTTTTAACTCCCCAGTTACAATTAAGCACAAGCCTCTTAACCTTTTTCTGTCTAGACTGTCACAATGAACCATCTAGGCAGCAGGGAGAGGACCCAAATGCAGACAGGCGAGGAGACTGAATAAGTCCAAAGATTTATTAACTCCAAAATAAACTCACAAAAAAACTCAGCAACTGATATGCAGGCAAACACCAGAACAACCACAATGATGCAACGGACAACAAAGGGAGAGGACCGGTATATATAGGGGAAGAGACAACGAGGGAAACAGACACAGGTGAGTAAAAAGGCACAGGTGAAAACAATCAAAACTGGAGGGAAAACAAAGACAGGAAATAAAAGGCACACAAGGAAACAAGAACAGTAATTTCAAAATAAAACAGGAAACAAGACCAAAAACACACAAGTCCACACCAGAGTCCTTAGGATCATGACATAAACTAAATATAAATGAAATGTATCATGAAATGAAATTAAACATTCTGTTATTGATGGCCATTATCCAAGGCAAAAAAAAAGAAAGATAGTGCTGACAGCAGCAGCGACACAGCAGGAACACTATGTGTGGACACCACACGTGCGAGCCACAGAAGTTAAGGTAGCCATCACGCACTGCTCAGGTTGGCAGTGTGGCCCGGGCTGTTATGCCTGTTACTATTAAAATACCCAGTAGGATATAAAATACCTAACATTGAAAAATTACAATATGAAGTAATAAAATAGTACAATGTATTATATATCACATATTTTATATGTGTGTATGTCCCCTCCATGAATCGCCACCTTAACGTGGTGGAGGGGTTTGTGTGCCCCTGGGAGTTGTGTTGTCCGGGGCATTAGCCCCTGGTAGGGTCTCCCAAGGCAAATTGGTCCTGGGGGAGGGGACAGACTAAGAGCGATTCACAAACCCCTGATGAGTCGGACCATGCCGAGCTGGAGCACCTCGCCCGGAGGAGGGATATCGGGGCCCCCCCCCTGGAGCCAGACCCGGGAGGGGAGCACGATGGCGAGCGTCTGGTGGCCGGGCCTTGACTCATGGGGCCCGGTCGGGCACAGCCCGAAAAACCGACATGGAGCCGCCACCCTGTGGGCCCACCACCTGCAGGGATAGGCATCGGGGTCGGGTGCAATGTAAGCCGGGCGGCAGGCAAGGGCAGAGACCTGGGCGTGCTGACCTTCGGTGTCGCAGACTGGTTTTAGGGACGTGGAACGTCAGCTCTCTGGCGGGGAAAGAGCCGGAGCTGGTGCAGGAGGTGGAGCAGTACCAGCTAGATATAGTTGGGCTCACCTCTACGCATAGCTCAGGATCTGGAACCAAACTCCTGGAGAGGGGCTGGACTCTCTTCTTTTCCGGAGTTGCCCAGGATGAAAGGCGCCGGGCGGGTGTGGGGATACTCACGAGTCCCCTGCTGAGCGCCGCTGTGTTGGAGTTTTCCCCGGGGAACGAGAGGGTCGCCTCCATGTGACTGAAAGTTGCTGAGAGGAAGGCCCTGACTGTTGTTTGTGCTTATGCACCAAACAGCAGTTCAGAGTACCCGGCCTTCTTGGAGTTCCTGGGTGGCGTCCTGGAAGGGATACCACCTGGAGACTCCATAGTTCTGCTGGGAGACTTCAACGCCCATGTGGGCAATGATGGTGAAACCTGGAGGGGGGTGATTGGGAGGAATGGCCTCCCCGATCTGAACCCGAGTGGTGCTTTGTTGTTGGACTTCTGTGCTAGCCATGACTGGCCATAACAAACACCATGTTTGAGCATAGGGTTGTTCATAAGTGTACTTGGTACCAGAACACCTTAGGCCGCAGGTCGATGATTGACTTTGTGGTCGTATCATCAGATCTGCGGCCGTATGTCTTGGACACTCGGGTGAAGAGAGGGGCAGAGCTGTCAACTGATCACCACTTGGTGGTGAGTTGGATAAGATGGCAGGGACGGCTGCCGGACAGACCTGGCAAACCTAAACGTGTAGTGAGGGTGAACTGGGAACGTCTGGCGGAGGGCCCTGTCTGCGAGATCTTCAACTCCCACCTCCGGAAGAACTTCTCGCGCATCCCGGGGGAGGTTGGGGACATGGAAACAGAGTGGGCCATGTTCAAAGCCTCCATTGCTGAGGCGGCCGCTAGGAGCTGTGGTCAGAAGGTCGTCGGTGCCTGTCGAGGCGGCAACCTTAGAACCCGCTGGTGGACACCGGCGGTGAAGGAAGCTGTCAAGCTGAAGAAGGAGGCTTTTCGGGCTTGGCTAGCCCAGAGGTCTCCTGAAGCAGCGGACAGGTACCGGGAGGCCAGAAGGATGGCGGCCTCGGTGGTCACCAAAGCAAAAACCCGGGTGTGGGAGGAGTTTGGGAGGCTATGGAGAAGGACTTTCGGTTGGCCTCAAGGAAGTTCTGGCAAACCGTTAGACGACTCAGGAAGGGAAAGCGGGGCTTGGCCCAGGCCGTGTTCGGCAGGGGAGGAGAGCTGCTAACCCGGACTGGGGATGTTGTCGAGCGGTGGAAAGTGCACTTTGAGGATCTCCTCAACCCGACCAACATGTCCTCAGTGGAGGAGGCAGAGTTTGAAGACTCGGGGGAAAACTCACCCATATCCCTGGCAGAAGTCTCCAAGGTAGTCAAAGAGCTTCTTGGTGGCAAGGCGCCAGGGGTGGATGAGATTCGCCCTGAAATGCTGAAGGCTCTGGACATTGTTGGGCTGTCTTGGCTGACACGCCTCTTCAGTGTCGCATGGAGGTCGGGGACAGTGCCTGTGGAGTGGCAGACCGGGGTGGTGGTTCCCGTCTTCAAAAAGGGGGACCGGAGGGTGTGCTCCAATTACCGTGGTATCACACTGCTCAGCCTCCCCGGGAAAGTTTATTCCAGGGTGCTGGAAAGGAGACTACGACCGATTGTCGAACCTCGGATCCAGGAGGAGCAATGTGGATTCCGTCCTGGCCGTGGCACAGTGGACCAGCTCTTTACTCTTGCAGGGCTGCTGGGGGGTTCATGGGAGTTTGCCCATCCAGTCTACATGTGTTTTGTCGACTTGGAGAAGGCTTTCGACCGTGTCCCCCGGGGGGTCCTGTGGGGGGTACTGCGGGAGTATGGGGTACCGGGGTCGCTGCTACAAGCCATCCGGTCCCTATATAACCGAAGTGAGTGCTGTGTCCGCATTCTCGGCACAAAGTCAAACACGTTCCAAGTGGGTGTTGGACTCCGCCAGGGCTGCCCCTTGTCACCAATTCTGTTTGTGATATTCATGGACAGGATTTCAAGGCGCAGCCGGGGGGAGGAGAGTGTCCGGTTTGGTGGTCTCAGAATAGCATCTCTGCTCTTTGCGGACGATGTGGTTCTGTTGGCTTCATCGGCCTGTGACCTTCAGCATGCACTGGGGCGGTTTGCAGCCGAGTGTGAAGCAGCTGGGATGAGAGTCAGCACCTCCAAGTCCGAGGCCATGGTTCTCAGCCGGAAAACGGTGGACTGCCCCCTTTGGGTTGGAGGTGAGTTACTGCCCCAGACGGGGGAGTTCAAGTATCTCGGGGTCTTGTTCACGAGTGATGGTAAGATGGAGCGTGAGATGGACAGGCGGATCGGTGCAGCATCAGCAGTAATGCGGGCGTTGTACCGGACCGTGGTGGTGAAGAGGGAGCTGAGCCGGAAGGCAAAGCTGTCGATTTACCAGTCGATCTACGTTCCAACCCTCACCTATGGTCATGAGCTTTGGGTAGTGACCGAAAGAATGAGATCGCGGATACAAGCGGCCGAAATGAGTTTCCTCCGTAGGGTGGCTGGGCTCACCCTTAGAGACAGGGAAAGGAGCTCGGACATCCGGAGGGAGCTCGGAGTAGAGCCGCTGCTCCTTCGCATCGAAAGGAGCCAGTTGAGGTGGTTCGGGCATCTGACTAGGATGCCTCCTGGACGCCTCCCTTTGGAGGTGTTCCGGGCACGTCCAACTGGTAGGAGGCCCCGGGGCAGACCCAGAACACGCTGGAGGGATTATATATCTCATCTGGCCTGGGAACGCCTTGGGGTCCCCCAGGAGGAGCTGGAAAGCGTTGCCGAGGAGAGGGACATCTGGATAACCCTGCTTAACCTGCTGCCACCTCGACCCGGCCCCGGATAAGCGGAAGAAAATGGATGGATGGATATTTTATATGTAACACTTACTTGAAATACTTGACATTTATCTAACACTACCCCAATTGAATCTTAAGAGATTTATAGCTAACTCCTATAAAGTTAAAGTTCTTAGGGGCACTGCCTCTTTCCCCACCTGAGTCCTTTTGATGGTGGAGAGCTGAAAAACAAGGATAGTATTGGTATTACAGGTTAGACCACAATATGAAAATATAATAGTTTGGACTGAACAAGGAATCTTTTAGAAAGGAATTAACTGACCTCCACCCCCTCTCCCTCCATCGTGACCAATCCCTCGGTCTCCTTTATGCCTTGTAAGGGGCACATTTTGGAAACGGGATTGAGGAGCCTGTCCGCCTCCAATCGCAGCTCCTGCGACACCGGCACTGGTGCTGACCTAAAAAACTGCGTCTCCTTTGAAACATTGATGTGGTAGGGTGGGGACTGTCCTCTAAGAGAGTATTGCTGCATCACATACCCCTGGCCAGCAGTTACTTTGCCCGCATACTCCTCAAAAAGTAGGACTTTGGTAATAGAACATTCATCACTGATTACAATACTTTTATTGTCTCTTGTCAGTAATGGCTTTGCTTCACCGCTGTTTCCACGAAACCACCCTTGGTTGCGCTTTCATCTAAACCACACACGTGTACCAGTGGGGGCCGAGAGAATGGTGTCTCTGGCTTCTCCCATAAAATTTTTCTTAGCGCCCTTCTAAAAGAAATAAGCACAAAGTTATGCTAATACAGAGCCTACGTCTACTGCAACAAGTATGACAACTAATGCTCAAAAAGAATCCGACTGTTCTCAAGCCATAGGTCTTTTCCAAACAATGTCTATTTTCACGACAATATTTTCGTAACCCTTTCGTAAGGCTTAACGACACAGAAAATTACCAGTCAAAATGGTATGAAATTATAGGGGGGGGACACACACTCACCTCTCATGTTTCATCAACTGGGAAAATGCAAAAGCAGATTGCTGTAATTTGTAGGACTACATTTTACTGGTTGCACCTGAAGCTATTTTGTTTTTGATTAGTGTATTACTCTTCAAATCTTTTAAACAATTAGGACCTAACTCTCTCTTCCAACAATTAGTGCAGTTGAGTAGCAGAGTGGTTACAGCTTGTGTTTCCTCCCGTTCCATGAATAGGCCTACGTGATTGTCTTGTTTCTTAATAGCAGACGGACTACGAGTGGGTCAGTCCTGTCAGTGGGAATGAGTACTAATGAGTATAGAGTATTTTCTGTCGCCCATGGTGTACTGTCTGACCTGAATCAACATTCAGCAGGGGACTACCACGTCAGAGCAGCGCAAGGGCAGAGGACGCAGAGTGGAATCGCTCAATTCATGATACCCCAGAACTGCACTGTTATTAGATCGTACCGTGTTCTGAGTCATCATCGTACCATTCTCCAGATACACAAGTTGACAGTTCTCTGAGGATGTAAGCAACACAGCCCTGACCCGTTGAGGCATGGACTCCACTAGACCTCTGAAGGTGGTATCTGGCACCAAGACGTTAGCAGGAGATCCTTTAAGTCCTGTAAGTTGCAAGGTGGGGCCTCCATGGATCGGGCTTGTTTGTCTAGCACATCCCACAGATGCTCGATTGGATTGAGATCTGAGAAATTTGGAGGCCAAGTCAACACCTTGAACTCGTTGTCGTTCCTCAAACCATTCCTGAACCATTTTTGCAGTGTGGCAGGGTGCATTATCCTGCTGAAAGAGGCCACTGCCATTAGGGAATACCGT
This sequence comes from Macquaria australasica, assembly GCA_005408345.1. Classification (NCBI taxonomy): domain Eukaryota; kingdom Metazoa; phylum Chordata; class Actinopteri; order Centrarchiformes; family Percichthyidae; genus Macquaria; species Macquaria australasica. Next base: position 761,669 of record SEMN01000069.1, read on the forward strand.
TTCCATGAAGGGGTGTACTTGGTCTGCAACAATGTTTAGGTAGGTGTACGTGTCAAAGTAACATCCACATGAATGGCAGCACCCAAGGTTTCCCAGCAGAACACTGCCCAAAACATCACACTGCCTCCACCGGCTTGCCTTCTTCCCATAGTGCATCCTGGTGCCATGTCTTCCCCAGGTACGTGACGCACACGCACCCGGCCATCCACATGATGTAAAAGAAAATGTGATTCATCAGACCAGGTGGTGGACAGGGGTCAGCATGGGCACCCTGACCTGTCTGCGGCTACGCAGCCCCATACACAACAAATTGCGATGCACTGTGTGTTCTGACACCTTTCTATCAGAACCAGCATTAACTTTTTCAGCAATTTGAGCTACAGTAGCTTTTTTGTTGGATCGGACCACACGGGCCAACCTTCGCTCCCTACGCGCATCAACCATAGGTACTGAACACTGCAGACTGGGAAGACTCCACAAGAGCTGCAGTTTTGGAGATGCTCTGACCCAGTCGTCTAGACATCACAATTTGGCCCTTGTCAAAGTCGCTCACATCCTTTTGCTGGCTCATTTTTCCTGCTTTCATCACATCAACTTCGAGGACAAAACGTTCACTTGCTGCCTAATAGATCCCACCCACTGACAGGTGCCATTGTAACGAGATAATCAATGTTCTTCACTTCACCTGTCAGTGGTCATAATGTTATGGTTGATCTGTATGCATGTATGTATGTATGTTGCTACAGCAATAGCAGTAGCAGCAGAAATAGTAGCAGTAGTAATAGCACTAGCGCTACTGCTATTGCTACTGTTACAGCCACTATAGCCGTTAATACTACCACTACTACGACAGTTTTTACAAGATCTATCTACCAGCGTGTTCAGTGTAGCACTCCTATTTCAAACCCTCTTCACTTGGATGATTGACTACACCTGCAGTACTTTAAGATCTTATCAAGAGCAGTAATGATTTCAACCCTGCTGTGCTGCTTGGTGGCAGAATGGTTACAGCACATGTTCATACATCTTGTTTAGGCGGTTTAAATCCTGACTCTGGCAACTAATGCAGCCTTTGCTACTACCACTACTGTTACTACTACTGCTATTGCTAGTAGTAGTAACAATAGCAGTAGTAGTAGCAATTGCACTACTGCTATTGCTACTGCTACAGCCACTACAGCCTTTAATACTACCACTACTACGACATTTTACAAGGTCTGTCTACCACTGTGTTCAGTGTATATATATATACTTGGTCCAATTACAAAGCATCACCTCCCCTCCAGGTTTCTCCATCATTGCCCATGTGAGTGTTGAAGTCCCCCAGCAGAACCCTAGGTGGTGTCCTTTCCAGGACCCCACCCAGAGACTCGAAGAAGGCCGGATACTCCGAACTGCTGTTAGGTGCAAAGCCACACACAACAGTCAGAGCCTTGCTCTCAGAAACTCGTATTTACATAGAGGCAGCCCTCAACACAGTGGTGCTCAGGTATTTCTGCCTCCGGAGCTGTAGAGTCTGCATCTGTGGTTGTAGGCCACCTGCTGCTCCCATGTTCCTGCTCAACACCTGCTGCTGGAATTATTGTTATTAGTCTATTTATTAGTATTATTACTATTATTATTGCTATTTTTTTTTTAATTCATATTAATATCATTACCAATACCATTGCCATTACTATTACTTTACATTTCTGGAACTCGCATTGTACTACTGTATGTTTTCTTTCCATACAAAGTGACACTTGCAAATAGCCACTATTCATTTGACTGCGTACTCACTCACACACACTACACCCATGCAAGTAGCATTTAAATTACATTCATTTGGCACATGTCAAAAGCGACTTGCATTTTTCCCCATACATACACACATTAGGAGAATTTTGGAGTTTACCTGTGCGATCTTTACACATATCAAAAACCTTTCTTTCATAATGTTTTAAAGTAGGTGTGTTTCTCCTTCCTACCAGAAATGTGGGCTTTTCTTTTGTGCATGCATCTCTACCCCAACCTTTGCATATTGCTGGCTAGTTGGTTTGTTTACAGCACAGAGAGCTGACCGTAAACAGGCAAGATGCCATGTGTCGCAAACTGCGGTAAAACCCCCAAGATGCATATTCTGAATGTGCTGTATACATGTCCAAAGAATGCTCCTAAAACCTGAATAATATCAGCATAATCCCACGTCTTAATCGGAAAATGCTATATTCGGAATAAGGCCTACTTCAGAATATCCAAACGGAATATGCTGTTTACATGACCCGTATCAAATTCGGAATATTGTCATATTCAGAATAATAGTGAAAAAATAGTGTGCATGTAAACGTAGTCACAAGAACATTATCCCTCTCCCGTGTCTCCTGTGTGTGTGTGTGTGTGTGTGTGCCGTGGGCGTGGTATCCCCCTGGCACTGTCCCAACTCCCTCCTGATTACTACATTCAACTCACCTGCTCCTATCAGCACACCAGTTGTCAGTTCATCTTCACAACAGTATATCTGCTCCATCTTCCATCCACTTATCGTTGTTTCACCTACAGTTGGTCGTTTCTCAGATTTTTCCCTTGTGTTATCTGCTTTGACTTACCTTCTCTCCTTGTGCCTTCAGGATCACCACTTCCTGGTCTCTCTGCCTGTTCTGCTTGCCTGCTACGACTAGGACTGTTTCCTGCCTCCCGCATCCACACCATCCTGAGTCTCTGCAGTTCACCTCAACTCTGCCATCATTTCCTCCCTGAACTTTGCAATAAACCTTTTTTGCACTAAATCCTTCTGGTCTGAGTCTGTGCTTGGGTCCGTCCTCATTGATTGTAACAAAAGTTCCTATTTTTAGAAATTTCTATGTGATTATAGTACCGTTTACCGTTGCCAAATTATTCTGAAAGTTATTTTCATTGTAGAAATAATGAAAAAATCCTGCTGCAGTCTTTGTGTTGCTTTGAGCCAATTCATTGTTCATTTAGTGTTTCTGGGTCAGCGTGTATTGCTTTCTGCCACTTTCTTTTAATATGAAGTCAGAAATGTTCAAATCCTGCAAGTGCAGGGCTTTATTGAACTGAATTATATTAAATTTGTTGTCAGACAACTTTTTAAAACCAATAAGATATAAAAAACTGAATGTACTCTATAACTAAGTGCAGGATATTCCATCTGGTTACAGGACAGTAGTTTGGCCTGTGGGACTTTTGAGCACAAACTGGAATGTTTGGTCACACTATATACTTGTGCACACAGAACTCAGAAACATAATACATTAAATGCTTAGTGTATATATTCATGAACTAAACTAGAAGAAGCAGGAACAAATATATATAGTTTTCTCCAAGCTCAGTAAGAAAATGATAGTCGCAAATTTAAAAATGTCAATTTATATATATATATATATATAGAACCAATGTATATGGCAATATTTAATATTTGTATGCACAGTATGTATACTATAGAGGCCTAGTGTTGGATTGTTGTCAAGTTGCCACCAGATGGTCTTCCCCAGGATACAGCCACTGAGGGGATGTACGCTGGGAAAAGCAGCTAATATTAGACATATTAGAGCATTTCTCATGGTACTTACGCTGAGAGATGGCATGAAAGCATCTTTGACTCACAGCACAATGTGAATCAAATGTAACCACACAGAGCCATATGAACAGCACTGGAAAACTATAGCAGTCTATATCTAAGGCTAGAGATGCAACCGTGTGTTAAAATGATATTACTAGACCCTCTGAAATCTTTCTTATGGGCAAAGAACATAAGAATGATTTTGCTCTCAAGTAAGAAATGTTGTCAGCTACTACCCAAACAGACATACTTCATTTTCTAGAACCACTATCAGACTGAAATATCCCCTTGTACACAAGAAATATTACAAATCGACTGGGCAGAATGCCATGAAATCCACTGAAACACATACATGCTTTCCAGAGGATGACCCCTTTTCATTATGTACTGTATACACCATGAGCTTTCCTCTAGTGCCGACCCCAGTTCAAATAGTCAACTTGCTTGCACTAGTCATAGTTGCAGTTTGTGTAGTTCCTGGTAGTCCGCTACACAAATTAGGTGGGATACAGTGGGAAAACAAGAGAAAGAAAGACAGAGGGCTGTGCTATGGTGGCTCAGTCGAGTGAGCTGCCTGGCCCAGTGCAGTTCTGCATGGCTGTCGTTCTCTCTCATCTAACTCAATTTGTTGCCACATCACGGAGACACACCTAGCTAGCAGCTAAGCTGACTGTTGCATACTTGTTTTACATTAATAACAAAGCAAAAAAAACTCAGAGAAAAGAAGTTCCTGAAAAACAGAAGAACCCAAATGCTTCATAAAAACTAGTTAATGCCTTGAGGGTAGCAGAGTGGATTCAGGACCACAGCTCCCTGTGAGTCCAGTGAAAATACAAAAACGTCAAGGTTTTACAGCTGAAGTGGTACGCAGAAGACAACAGGGATATATAATCGGGGTTTAGTTAGCAGGATAAGGCTTTTTGGCTCTGTTTTCTGCTCTACTTTCATCAGAAATTCTAATATGCTATTAACTAAAGTAAGGCAAGGCATCTTTATTTATATAGCACATTTCAAACACAGAGGCAATTCAAAGTGCTTTACATAGGCAAAGAAAAACATTAGAAAGACATTCAAAACACTAACAATAAAATCAATTAAGATAAAGTAAAATTACATTTTAAAATGAGATAATGTGAAATGAGATACATAAAATGAAATAAATACAGTTACAGTGCACTAAAAAGATGTAAGTTGCAAATGCAACAAAGGAAATAAAAGTGCAATAGAGAAACCAGTCATGCAAATGCACAGGAGGACAGCAGAGTTTTTAATTTTGTTTTTAAAATGGCTAAAGTTGAGGTGCATTTGAGATCTGTGTGCAACATAATAGCTAAAAGCAGCTTCACCCTGTTTGGTTCTGACTCGAGGTACAACCAGCTTGGTTGTACTGCTTCCTAAAGATCTAAGTGCCCTACTGGGTTTATATTTTTCAAGGAGATCAGAGATGTATTTTGGCGCAAGATTATCCAGCGATTTATAAACTAGCAGCAGCACTTTAAAATCTGTTCTATAAGTAACAGGAAGCCAGTGTAAAGATTTAAGAACAGGAGTAATGTGCTCAGTTCTCTTGGTTCTCGTTAGAACTCTGTCAGACAACTTCATTCAGAACACTGCTGCAAGTCTTTTTGGGAAGACCAGACAAGAGGCTGTTACAGTAGTCCACTCTGCTGGAAATGAAGGCATGCATGAGTTTCTCTAAGTCTTGTCTGGACATGAGACCTCTAAACCTTGCTATTTGTTTGAGATGATAAAATGCTGATTTAGTTATTGCCTTGATGTGGCTGCTGAAGCTCAGATCTGAGTCAATTAAAACACCAAGATTTCTAACTTGGGTTTTTGTCTTTATAGCCCTGGAATCAAGCTGAGCAATAACTTTCATTCTTTCCTCCTTGTTGCCAAATACAATTATTTCTGTCTTGTCTTTATTTAATTGAAGGAAATGTAATTGCATCCAATTATTTACTTGCTCTAAGCATTGATGGAGTGAGTCTAAGGGACCATAGTCACTTGGTGAAAGAGCTAAGTAAATCTGAGTGTCGTCTGCATAGCTGTGATAAGCAATGTTATTGTCATGTATGATTTGACCTAGAGGGAGCATGTACAGGTTGAATAATAGCACCCAAGAATCAAACCTTGAGAGACTCCACATGTCAAGGTGATCTGCTCAGATTCATGATCACCAGTGGCAACAAGATGGCCTCTGCCTTTGAGATATGATCTGAACCAACTGAGGACTGTGCCAGATATTCCCACCCACTTTTCCAGTCTGTCAAGAAGGTCCACAGTATCAAAGGCTGCACTCAAATCAAGCAGCACTAAAACTGATGTTTTACCTGAGTCAGTAGTCAGACGAATATCATTTAACACCTTTATCAGTTCGGTTTCAGTGCTGTGATGTTGCCTGATCCAGTTTGGAAATTGTCCAAAAGGCCATTTACATTTAAAAAGTTATTGAGTTGAAAAAAAACAGCTTTCTCAATAATTTTTCCAATAAAAGGAAGAATGGAGATTGGTCTGTAATTATTCGAAACTGAAGGATCCAGGTTGCCTTTCTTTAGAAGGGGCTTAACAACTGCAGTTTTCAGAGATTTTGGAAAGATGCCTGATAGGAGTGAGCCATTCACAATTTTCAGCACATCCATTTCCAAGCAACTGAATCCATTTTGAAAAAGGTGGTTGGCAGGGTGTCAAAACAGCAGGTGGATGAATTAAGATGATTCACTACATCCTCCAGAGTTTTAATAATGATGGCATTGAATGTTGACAATCTGGCCAAATTGTTTCTGTGCGGTTTCAGCAATGGTCTGGTTCCATTGTTTGACATGGAGGAATTTATGGCCACTCTGATATTTTTGATTTTTATGCTGAAAAAAAAAAAAAGGATGCTAACTCATTACACTTATTAAGAGAGATGAAATAGGGGGCTAGTTCTTTTGGGGGATTAGTTAACTTAACAGTGGTGAACAATGCACGAGAATTGTTGACATTCTTGTTGATGATGTTGGAGAAAAGGGCTTGTCTAGCCTTATTTATTTGTGAAACATAAATACGAAGCCTCTTTTTAAAGATGTCGTAGTAAATGTTGAGATTACTTTTTCTCCATTTGCGCTCATGGTTTTAACCCTTTCAGGTGCAATTGCATCAATAACTTTCAGGGTTTTTCAGTCAGTGATCAAAGAGTGAATCAGCAGAGTCTGATAAGCTTATTTTCATGGACATAGCTTCCATGAAAAGACAACTAGTACGCTCGTTTATGGGTGTTTCTGCAACTACGGTAACTTTTGACTCTCAATTCAATTCAATTCAGTTTATTTATATAGCTCCATATCATAACAAAGTTATGTCAGGGCACTTTTTTCGAGTAGAGCAGGTCTAGACTGACTCTTTATATTTACAGAGACCCAACAATTCCCACCATGAGCAGCACTAGGCGACAGTGGCAAGGAAAAACTCCCTTTTAACAGGTAGAAACCTCGAGCAGAACCAGGCTCTAGGTGGGCGGTCGACCGGTTGGGTTGAAGGGGTTGGGGGCAGGAGGAAAGAACATACAGCAGCACAATACAGTTCCACATAGGGATGTAAAGCAATAGCTGTGGTAATGGCATTGATGTTAACACCAACAGAAATAATACTAAGTGCAATATTATAATAGCAATACTAATAGTAAGAGCAATAACAGTAATAGCAGTAGTGGGTGTAAAGCAGGAGCACGGGGGCAGCAGGTGGCTGCAACCACAGATCCAGACTCTACAGCTCCAGAGGCAGAAACACCTGCAGAAAGCAACAGAAGGAGAGAGAGAGAGAGAGAGAGAGAGAGAGGGGAGAGAAAGCACACAACTACGGGAAGAAGTTGAATTAGTAACAAGCATTGATGGGATATGAGGGCATGTCCTTACTGCAACATTACAATAATGTTCATTTTATACATTTTCCTTTTTGAATTTCTATAAAATTTTAAGACATTTAAATTCATTTTCATCTAGCTTTGTGGATTATTGTAAATACTGATGTGAAAATAATTTTAATAAATTGGGGATTTTATGGTTTTCTCTACGCATTGGAAAATTTAGACAGTAACCTTAGATGTCAATTGTCTTCATACACACAAAAAGAAAATATTTTGCTTTTCATGGCAAATATTGCAATTTTAATGTGTAAATCATCTCTATTTAAGTGTTAAAATATTTTTTGCAAATAAAAATCATTATAATAATTGAAATAAAGCATTGCTGCGGTAATGACATCTTGTGTCAGTAAGGACACAATATTAATGGTAAATGTTAATAATGTAACCTTAATAATAGGCTACTATAGAGAACAACAGTAACAGACAAAAACAGAAGGTATTAGATGTGTCAAAGATAGTAGAGGTATTGCAGTAAAGACTGGGTAAAACTGATTTTCAGGTTTCAAAAATATTATGGCCTAAAGCTGGTGTGGCACGAACAAATACTAATACACTAACATAAACCCATAACACTAACAGCATCTCATCACATTACATTTGTGTACCAAGTCCAACTATTTCTCATTTCAGCCTGAGGAGTAAACTCATTGCAACTTTGAGGCTTTTGGTACATGTACAGGTAACTAATTACAACAAGTTCCTACCACACTGAGTCAGTAAGCATCATGTGCCTTGACGTCACCGGTTTTGGTTCTGGTACAAGTCCAACCACACTCTCGTGTGTGCCAGATCACATCATCCTTCATTGGCCAGTAAAATCTAGTGACCCCAACCCTGTGCATTGTTTTGACCAAAGCACAACTCTCTGTATCAACATCTTGAATGATGCCTGGATAAGGGTCATTGTCGTACAGAACATACACACACACACACACACAAGACACACCATTTACCAATCAGCTCCTTGTTAACATCAGAAATTGGTAGTATTGCCTTGGTTTTCTGGAATATCTGAGGATGCTGATGGAGGGCACCCATGGAAAGTTCTGATACAGGAGCAAAGGTGACGCACTGTGTGCATAGCAACAAACTGATTTGAGGCCTCCAGTATTTTGTGTTTTGCCCTCTGGTTTCTTTTATTTATCTTCCACTGTTGTCTTTTCAGATTTCTCTCTCTTTTTGTTAGTTGGGAGACACTCTATCTGCCCATTCTCCTTTTTTTTTGTAACGCTCTTTTTCCTTCCAGAGATATGCTTCGTATCTGTCCAGGTCTTTTCTCATTTCCTCTCTGCATTTCCGTGATCTTATTGTAGATGAATTTGGTCTCATCTAGGGTTGCAAAAATGATGTGTTTATGTTTAATTTACAACAGACTTAATATTTGCAAAGAAATACATAACTCGCCTTGAATTTGTCTCTACCGTGACAGACGGTCTTTACCGCAACACCTGCTGCGGTAAAGACATGTTGCGGAAATGACATTTTTGCTAATATTGCAAATAAATGGCAGCTAGCAAGGTCTGCTACATTAGCTTTGACTCTTAGCACCTAAAACACATGAATTCAACAGTAATAAAAATGTATTTTTAAAATGTAGTTCAAAATACACTATTACTGAGCTGTATGGTAAGGACACACAATACTTCAGAGGAAAAGATGATCTTTAACTTGTTTTTCTTGATCTTGAGGGTCACCTAGTGTGGGTAGCCCAACCTGTCATCCATGTGCTCGCTTGCTAACTTCTGTTTCCACAGAAACTAGATTTGTTTGATTTTGAAAAAAAACTTTCACTATGGCATTTCTTCAGTGTCGCGGTAAGGACTCAGAAGTGTGGGACAGGCACATTTAGATGAAAAAATCATATAAATGATCAGTAAACCAAAAAAAGAATTTTAATATGGTGTAAAGTTAGATTTATACGAAACAATTTAATTTGAAATAATGTCATATTTTAATTGAATTAGCTAATTTTACGTATCTCAACATTGAGAACACAGTTGTGGGACATGAACAAAAGTGGTGTTTGGACCCATAAAATGCTTTATAAATTGTATTCAATCATATTATTTAGTTATTTTTTATGTCCAGATGTGTAATAACACTGTATGTATTTATCAAGCATCATATGACAAATTTTAACATAAATCCAAAATTTCACTTCTGGGACTTAAAAATGGCCATAGTTGCAGAAACACCCTTATATACCTTTTATCAAGAGTTTCAAATAGACCACAGAAGTCCTTGGCAGTTTTGTCTTTTGGATTATCAGTGTGAATGTTAAAATCATCGGTTATGACAAGATAGTCAAAATCTGTCGAGGTAACAGAAAGCAAATCAGTGAAGTTGTCAACAAAAATTGTAGAGGACCTTGGAGGTCTGTAAATTATTAATGGCAGGATTTTTGGTGTGCCTTTCAAAAACAGTGCAAAGATATTCAAAGGAGGAAAAATCATGACATGATAACTTCTTACAATGAAATGAGTCTTTAAATATAGCAGCAACACCACCACCTTTCCTGTCAGGTCGAGAAACATTCATAAAATTAAAGTTTGGAGGGGCTGACTCAATGAAAACTGTTGCATTGCTATTACTTTCTAGCCAAGTTTCAGTTAAAAGCATAAAATCTGTTACGACGCTGACTTTCTGTTTCCTGTTTTATTTTGGAAACCTGTTTTGCTCTTGTTTTGTTTTACTTCCCGTCTTTGTTCTTTTTTTCCCCGCCAAATACACCTCCACCTACACCAGTGAACATCCAGGGAACGGACATTGAGATTGTGAGATCGTACAAGTATCTGGGTGTTCACTTGAACAGCAAACTGGACTGGTCAGACAATACGGACGCTCTGTTTAAAAAGGGCCAGAGCCGTCTCTTTTTGCTCAGGAGACTAAGATCTTTTGGAGTGCAGGGTGCGCTCCTGAGGACTTTCTATGACTCTGTGGTGGCATCAGCTGTCTTGTATGGGGTGACCTGTTGGGCCAGTGGCATCTCTTCCAGGGATAGGAAGAGACTGGACAGACTGATTAAGAAGGCCAGCTCTGTCCTTGGATGCCCTCTGGACTCAGTGGAGGTGGTGGGAGGCAGGAGAATGGTGGCCAAGCTATCATCACTACTGGAGAACACTTCCCACCCCCTACATGTCACTCTTTCAGCACTGGGCAGCTCCTTCAGCGACCGGCTGCTCCACCCGCGGTGTCTGAAGGAGAGGTACCGTAGGTCCTTTCTGCCTGCTGCTGTCAGACTCTATAATCAGTACAACTCCCGGTAATCTACACTTGACTGTCAGTGTGCAGACTATTCACTACTATACTTCATCTACTGCTGTGCATTATCTTCATACATATATTGTATTCATGATGTTATCTACTTCATATGTTGCTGTGAAATATTTTTCATATACATGTATATTATATATGTGCAATATTTTTATCTTATCTATTTGTTCATACTTACAACTGCACTCAGTCACTCTATTATTTATTTCTGTCTATACTGTGTATAGGACTATTTTTCTATTTATTTTTATTGTATTTCTATATATGACACTTTTGCTGGCTGCTGCAACGCTAAAAATTTCCCCGCTGTGGGACAATAAAGGCTTATCTTATCTTATCTTATATCCCCAGTCACCTGTGTTCAATTACTCACCTGTGTCCCATAGCCAATCAGCCTCCTCTGTATTTATACCAGTCTTCTTTCCTGTCTGTTGTGTTGAAACTCTCATTACGACCTTTTGCCTGTTTTCTACGTTCGCTTTGCCTTATCCCTGTCGGTAGTGATGGCGAGATGAAGCTTCTTGAAGCCCTGAAGCCTTCCAGCCAAATGGTTCATTAAAGGTTCATTTCTCGAGGCTTCATGTGCACATAAACCCCCCCTGCTGGTCAAAGACTGTTAAACAGCCAGATATATTATAGGTAATTTTATCAATTTGTAATACACTCGAGACTGTTCTGCAACAGTGCAGCCATGGGAATGACTGCCAAGTAAAAGAAATCAATTCATCTTAATAAATGCATTTTATGTATTGTTCATGTATTCATTCATATAAATAAAATTTCTATTTTTGTTTAGTGTACTATGGTTATGTAACATGATAATACAATGGAATCTAATATTACTTGTCAAATGTTTATCAAATAATTTTGTCAAAATTTGAATAACTCATAATTACAAGGGAACAACTGTTTTCAAACTGCAGTGTTTTAACAAGGTAAGGGGCAGTGAATTTGCTTGTGAACATGAAGAGGGCAGTGAATTTGCTTGTGCAACTTAAGGACTTTATTCATTTTTATTCAGAAACAAAGTATGTTCCACTGTGCTGGGGTTCAGATGATTCCTCCGTTTAGAAACAACTTCTCCTGCTTTGGAGAAAACTCTTTCGCAGGGTACAGATGAGGCAGGGGTGCACAAGAACTCCACAGCAAGTTTGTACAAGTTGGGATAAATGCTCTGTTGCCTCTCCCAATACTGAAGGGGGTCCTCCGTCCTGGGAATGTTTGGTTCTGCCAAATATCTCGGGACTTCGACTGTGGCATCAGCAATCACATTGTGGTTTCTCTGGGTCTCCATCACTGTGGCTAAACAACGCCAAAGTTTGTTTCCTGAGAAGCATAAACATATCGTGTAAGTGAGTCATAATTAATCCAGATTGACCTTAAACCAAAGCAAAAATAATTACCAGGTCTTTCAATTACAGCATCCTGTGATGATGTTGATGCTGAAGCTGGAGATGACTGGGATCTTATAACAATGGTACATTCAGATGTTAGTTGTTTGACAGCGTCAGTGGTCTTTGTTGGGCTAAAGAAACCAATTTGTTTGAAGCGAGGATCCAGCAAGGTGGCCAGCGACATGATGCTCATACTTTGCAGGTTTTGGAGCCTGATGAGGTGCTCGCCCAGTTCCCAGTGCCAGTGGGATTGTTGCATGTTTTGCTTCCTCCTGGAGCATCTGCTCTACCATTTTTAATAGTGGTTTCACTTTTGAGCCAGATACCCTTTTTTCCTCCGACAACTCCACAGTGGCTTCATTGAAGGGTGAGAGAATGGACAGGCACGCAGTAACATTATTATATTCATCAGATGTTAGCCCAGGGATGTCGGTTTGTAAACTTGCCAAAGCTGCTCCCTGAGCTCCACCAGTCGCTGGAGCATGTGAAATGTGCTGTTCCACCTGGTTTCTACCTCCTGAAGCAGTTTTAGTTTGGGTCTCCCAATCTGCTCCTGAACAAGAGCAAGTTTCTCCTTTTTTAAAGACAAAAAAGTAAATCATGTTATTGTGACATGCAGATATGAAAATAACATCAGTGAACTAACTTTTGCACTTGTGCTGCTTCGGAAATATCCCACCAGCTTTCTTGCCTTGGAACGAATTGAGGACAGAACTGGGGTAAGATCGGGAGCCTTTTTTTACAGTGAGGTTTAGAATGTGGGCAATGCAGATGGCATGGCGGAGCCGCAGGTCCCTACCACAGGCAATCATACTGGGTGCACCATCAGTTACTAGGCATGTTATTTTTGATGTTATCCCCCATTCCTCCATGAGGGATGTCATCACACAAGCTACATTTTCTGCTGTGTGTGCCTGTGGGAATTTCACTGCACCCAGTAAAGCTGACTGGAGACAGGTGTTTCCATCTGTATAATGGAAGGTCACAGCCAGGTAGGCATCCATGTTAATGGATGTCCACATATCTGCTGTGAAGCTGACTGCTGCTACATTCTGGACCGCAGCTTTGGCTTTCTCTTTCTCTCTCTCTGGTATTTTTCCTCAACCATTGCCTTTACAGCCTAAAGGAAAGGAAGAAAATAAAGGTTAAAAGAAGAAAAAAATAATCAGTTTGTTAAAGTCAATAGTACTCTCATGCTTCATCCATGTCACCAAACACACCTTTCTTGTTGGGAGGACGTAGGTTGGACCAAGTTTTGCCACAAACTCCCTAAATCCTGTGTCCTCCACTATGCTGAACGGCTGGGTGTCTTTGACAATCATTGACACCAAGGCCTCATCCAGCTCCTTCTTTCTGGTCACTGGGAGAACGTTTTTTAAATATAGTATTAGTTCTGTCAATTTTATTATTATAGTTGATTAGGAAATATGTCAGGAATGGGAAAGTATGTTCCTACAGTGGATATTGTTGAATTACTCACTTGGGCTGGGTCCAGCCACATTCCCCTCATTATTTTCATGCAAAGCATGAAAATGCCTCAGCAACCACTTCCTGAACCAACAAGGCTTCAAACGTCAGTGACGTCACTCGCCCTAAACGACACGTCGATACGCGCTTTACTAAACACTTCCGGGATTTATCGACACACGCTCCGAAGCATTGGTACGGTATGACCCATCAATACCTGTCAACTTTGTTTGCCTCTACCTGGACTGACTTTTGTGTACCGAACCCTGTCTGCCTCAGAGTCATTGCGTTTGAGTCCTCCTCATCAGTGCGTCACATCACAATCTGGCCACTATGGACTCAGCCGACTCTGCTTTACCCTCTCCAGCTCTATCTGTTTTTGAAGAGCGCCTCAACGATCAAGACAATGTTCCAAGGCATGCAGGAAATGGCTGACTTCCAGCCTCTTGCATTTCATTCCTCTCCCTAAGCTGCCCTCCGCTAAGGAGACAGCTGAGGCTATGTTGCAACATGTCTTTCGTCTACATGGTTTTTCTAGGGATGTGGTGTCAGTTTGTCAGTTTGTCTCACAGTTCTGGAAGGCTTTCTGCAACCTACTGGGTGCCTCCATGAGCCTCTCCTCTGGTTACCACCCTCAGTCCAACAGCCAGACAGAGAGGCTCAACCAGGAGTTGGAGACTGTTCTCCGTTGTCTGGCCTCCCAGAACCCCTCTTCTTGGAGTAAGAACCTCATTTGGGTTGAGTTTGCCCACAACACCTTGCCCTCCTCCTCCACTGGACTCTCCTTTCCACTGCGTCTATGGGTATCAGCCTCCCCTGTCTTCTGACCTTGAAGCTGAGGTCTCTGTGCCCTCTGCCATCTCCCTCGTCCGCCGGTGTCGCCACACCTGGTTCCGAGCTCGCCAAGCCCTTCTGCGTGCCACGGCCAGGTCCAAGGCTCATGCCGATCACCATCGGACCCCGGCTCCTCAGTACCAGGCTGGACAGAGAGCTTGGTTGTCCACACAGGACCTACCTCTCCAAGTGGAATCACGCAAGCTGGCTCTGAGGTTCGTAGGCCCGTTCCCCATATCAAAAGTTATTAATCCTGTTTCTGTCCGTTTGAAGCTTCCCAGGTCCCTCAGAGTGCATAGCCAATCAGCCTCCTCTGTATTTATACCAGTCTTCTTTCCTTTGTCTGTTGCCAGATTATCTTTGTACCTCAGTGTCAAAACTGTCCAGCGTCCTTGTTCCTAGTGCTCTCTTGTTATGACGTTTTGCCTTATCCCTGTCGGCTCAGTTTGCCTCTACCTGGACTGACTTTTGTGTACCGATCCCTGGAATAAACCTTTTAAACTTTTCGTCTGCCTCAGAGTCGTTGCGTGTGAGTCCTCCTAATCAGTGTGTCACATTATCAAGATTATAGGTAGTGAGAAGATCATTAATTAAAAATTACTTGTTAAGCGATAGAATATTCAACAAAGCTACCTTTGTAGAATTAGAGGCTGTGCAGACTGAACATAGCATGGAATTTGTAACAGGTTAGTCAGATTTGATGACTGAGCAGAGTGCTCCATGCTCTTTCTATTGCCTATCAAGACAGGAATAGGGAAAGCTAGCGGCACACTGGTTCCTGGCTTATCCTGGGAACATTCATGAGTGCCATCATCCTTGTGGCCTGGACCCAAAAGATATCAACAGGAGTTCGATGTTTTTTGTACACCATCAGTTGTGCTAACTGGACATGGTGTGCTTTTATCAGGCCAGGGAGACAGCGAGGAGGAGTTAAGGGAGATAAAATAGGAGTTGGACGAGGGAAGAGGCGGGGGAAAAGTTTGGTCCCAGCAGTCATCAGCTCTTTCATTTGGTCAGTGAACTCCAGGAGGGGAGAGGAGGGGGAGATGGTGACTAGAGAGGAAGAAGAACTGGATGGGGAGAGGGGGGGTGAAAGTGTATCCTCACATGTGGTAGTTTGCATGTGGGGTGGAGACACTCTCTCTTGGCTCTGATGTCCCTCATGTTTTAAACTGTCTTCAGGCGGGGGCTGAGGTGGCTCCCTTTCAAGGTTTCTGGTGTGTTATGTCTTGTTCTTGTTTTGATTGCCCTTGTCTTTTGTCCTCAGCAGAGGGAGCAGATGGATGACGCAGGAAGTACAATAGGCAATAGGTTTGAGGTGAACAACATTACTCCTGACTTGTTGAGGCAAATTCCATCTGTCCTAAAAAGATGCCTGCAGTCCCAGAAAAAGTTAAAATTGTCAATAAAGTGCACTGAATGGAGGGTACATGCAGTTGACAGCCAAGTGTTCAGAGCCAATAATCTGCTGAATCTCTCAACTCCTCTTTTGACTGGTGGTAGAAGGCCACTGATGAACACCTCAGTATTCAAGAAACTGAGTGTGTTCAATAGATCGGTAAAGTCTTGTTTCAGGATCTCTGATTGCTGTTTTACAATGTCATGTCATTGGTCCCTGTGTGCACTGTTTTTCACAGTTGGGTGTGCAGCCAGAATATCTGGGATTCTTTGTCATATCACAGACCATATCCTTGGGAAAGCATTATATTTTGGTGTTCTTAACGCTCATGCCTTTTACATCTTTAACAGCAAAATCACCCACAATCAGAGTTTGAGGCCCAGTCGTTAGCTTTCCCTTTAGCCCTTTGCTTTCAAAATTACTCTGTCCTTACCCTGCTGTGGGAGGATGAGAGGTTATGCAGGTCACCTGATGGAGATCCAGGCTCCTGCAGCAGTGGTGCAAATCTGTTCTCAAACTGTACACTTCTTTTTGCAGCTTTCCACGGCTGTGTTCTCCTAAGCACGGGTTGATGAGGCGCTCTGCCTGGATGGTAGTGCAGGACAACCAATAGCGTCGCAAATCTCAGGGCGCTGGCTACTGGCTCTCACTCGCCCTCCCATTTCTCAGGGAAATGATTTATTCTTAGACAGAAAGCCCTCCTGTTGATTAGTAGTGTTGTTGGTGTTAGTTAGCTGTATGTTAGCATTTTCTTGTCCACTTTTTTGAGTCCATGGTAAAGTGGTATCATTCCCACATGGTCCATTCACCTCCACATTCTTTTCTAATCAGTGGATCTTAGTTTCAAGAATTGCTGCTAACTAGCTTCAGCTAATCCCAGGTTTCCAGTCACTGTAGTTCAGTACAGTGAGACAGCAGAAGGCTTGTGCTGTGTGTTGGCCACACTCGTGCAGTACTGGCAAGGTAATAAAAGTGATTATAAAAATATGGTGGTAGCCTTCTGTGTCTTTCAGAAATTAAAGTCCCAGTGATTTGTAAGTATCCAGGATCCACTGTCCATAACTTTTAGTAAAAAAAAAAAAAAAAAAAAGGGTATCAAAAAAATGTAAGCAAAGCGGAGAGCAAGCAGCAAAGCATCTGCACTGTAAGAAAGCAGGAACTGTAAAGTACTCAATGTATTTTGTCTGTGTGATTAGCTCAGACCTTACAGAACGTCATTATAGAGGAAGAAAAGACTATTATATTAAAAGGTGTCTGATAATTCATGTATCCTTCTACAAATTATGATTCATTTTAAGGAATCAAATCTCTGTTTACCACTTAATTCTGGTAAGTGTGACATGGGCCGTACAGGTGCTGGTGGTGGGTTTTGGTGGGCCGGTCTGAGTCAAATGACCCAGGCTGATTTTTTTTTTAATTCCCTCTTCGCCCCTGCTGACCCCAGAGAGTTAACCATCCAACATCAATTGCAGATGAATACTTGTCATTTTATAAATGTATATGGTCTGCATCAATTCCAAGTACTGTTCAGCAGGGGAAACTCCTTTTTTGATGGGCAGTTACAGTTTTTCAATAAAAAACTAAAGAAGTCTGTGGCACTTAAATATGTATGCTCCTTTTCCTGTTTGGTGATAACCTATGGAGGCAGGAGTAACAGCAAGCTGCAGTAAAACAGGATGACCTTTCAGTGTATTAAGATTTAATTACTCTAAATCCTATTGAGCAAACTATCAGGAACAGCCATCGAGGCAGATCTGCCACGATAAGCCATATGGAGACAGCAGGGAGAGGACCCAAAATGCAGACAGGCGGCAGGCTGAGTGATGTAGACGAGGATTTATTGAACTCGCAGAAACGCAGGGAAACTCTTGACGTGGGACTACGACCACAACACAGCATAATCACACACAATGACGCCACAGAGAACAAAGGGAGAGGACCGGTGTATATATAGGGGAGGAGACAATGAGGGAAACAGACACAGGTGAGTAACAAGACACAGGTGCAATCAATCAACACTGGTGGGAACAAAGACAGGAAATAAACAGCACACAATGAAACAAGAACAGTAATTTCAAAGTAAAACAGGAATCACAAAACCGAAAACACAGGTCCACACTAGAGTCCTTGGGATTGTGACACAAACAGCATTTATTTGCCATGTGCTTCATGCATAATTCTTGTTTTCTTGTATGAGTAGTGGTCTTGCTTGACATACAATTTGACAGTGTCATAAATGTCAAATACAAAATTTAAACATGGGAAGTGTGTGTATAATGTGTGTCACACTGAGAGAAGTACCTGTTTGCCTTTATGTGAAGTCGTTAATGAAATAAAGGCTGACGAGAGCTCTCTTTGGGGGTGAAATGTAACATTCAACAACACACTGCAGGATCAGAGGCAGTAAGACATCAGGCTTTACAGTGTGTTTGATCACGAGTCAGTCAGTTGACACATTTAGCTTCAATTTGTATAATGCATTAGCATTGTACCAGCAGAGCAAGGCTTCACCATGTGACTGCAATCCACTACTTCACAGACCTCATTAGCTGCACACACTCAAGATCAGTTTTATTTTCAAGTGTGCTCACATGTTGTTGAGCACATAGGGAAGTCTCCTTGGTTCACACTTAGCTGGCTGAGACATCATCTCCAAAATTCAGATGATGACTGATAGATGAGCAGGGCTGTTCAGACACAAGATTTGGTAGGTCTTAAAACAAACCTAAAACTCATTTCACTGGCTTATTGCCAAAAACCTATCTGCTTAACAAGTATTGAGCATATAATATAATAAATACTGTCTGTGTGTGTGTGTGTGTGTGTGTGTGTGTAAATAAAGTTATTGTTATATCTACCATTTGTGTGTCTATTAAACACTTCTGGAATGGTGCCACCATGGATGTATTATAAGAACTGGATACCAGGCCCAAAGATGGTGCCTATTCAATCCAATAAGAATTACAACTCCCGGTAATCTACATTGACTGTCAATAAGCAGACTGTTCACTACTTTACTTCATCTGCTGCTGTGCTTTATCTTAATACATATTTTTTTTATTTTTTTTATTCATGATGTTATTACTTCATCTGTTGCTGTGTAATACTTTCATGTACATGTATATTATATATGTGCAATATTTTTATTTTTATCTTATCTATTGTTCATACTTACAAATGCACTCAGTCACACTATTATTATTACTGTCTTTACTGTGTACAGGACTATTTTCTATTTATTTCTATTGTATTTTATTATATTTTATTATTGTATTTCTATATATGACACTTTTTCTGGCTGTTGTAACGCTGAAAATTTCCCAGCTGTGGGACAATTAAAGGCTTATCTTATCTTATCTTAATTACTCGCCTAGCGCATGCGCCAAAATAAGTTTCTAGCTGCCGGGTTTACTTCCAGGGTATGCAGCCCACTGAATATGCGCAGTAGTATTTCTCCCATTTGCCCCACCCGTGAGTTCCCTCCTGGCCCATACACTTTACATTGTGATGATGTCACAGACTTTTGAATCAATTTTTTTCGGCTCGAGGAAAGTTTTACAAATATGAAACCTCCATGGATCAACAATTCATAATAGAATGAGTTATAATCGACCTTGTTTGCAGTTGGAGGTGTCCTGTCAACAGTTTTACAAATGTCTCTTTTACAGTGGTGGTCTATGGGGAAATTGCTTTTTGGGCAGCAGGGGAATTTTTTTCGCTGCAATACCATGAGTGGCCACTGGAACAAATTGGAAGCAAGGCTGAGCGGCGGTGCCGTATGTAGTTCGTATAATGCATCCAGATGCATCTAGAAATAAAAGTTAACACAGAGCTAGAACGGCTACTATGATATATGTATAGCTAGTAACTACCTTTTAAATTAATTTGACTCTCAAAATTACTCTTCCATAATGGCTTGAAAACTAAATTATTTGTCAACAAATTTGATCTTGATTTTTAAGACAATACAGATACTGCTCTTTGTTTCCACCTGTTGGTTAAAAAAAAGCCACTGTCCCAGCTTTGATTTTGAAAGTAAAAGGAAGGGGGTCTAACAGGATGACCCTTCACTTCCAGGTCAAATTGAACAGGTGATCCGCTGCTCTGTTTGAGAGTACATCCCAAGTCCCTTAATTGCATACACGTTTCCCTCACTTGCGTCTTTTCCTTGCATCTTAATCCCTCCCACCAGAGATGCATGGAGACGCAAGGAGACCATACAAGGAGAGAAGAAACAAGGAAATCTGTTTTTAGAGAAATGAGACATCCTTTCCTCTGAAGCATCACGTGAAGCGACCTCTGTTTCTGATGATGGTGGCCACTGATCACAGCTGTATCTGCTCACACTGACACAAACAGTAGCCCCCACCCTCCACCTTCATGACTCTGTTTAGACACATTCATTGTTATGTAGTTATTTGTCACAGTTTGCCACACTGAGAGGCTACCTGCTCATCGATGGCAATGAAACAGTCTTTAGCTTTGCCTTGCTATGCCATTTAATCCAGTCACTGGGATGAGCAGATTCATTCAATTCAATCACTGTCATTCAGCAATTCAGCTGCTGAATCTAATTATGTGTGTTCATATCAGCCTGTCAACTCATTAAGTCAACTAGGAATATCAGGTACCAGGCCTATGTAAGTGTCAGGTAATGCTTTGAATGACTTTGGATATAGCATCAAATAAATAATACAATAAATAATAATAAACAAATGACAAACTGATTACTTTCTAACTAACTCTTCAAACAAATCCAAATATCATTCAGTGTTGCCTTGCCCAGCCTGCAAGCATTGGTCCTCCTTTTCTGCTTTTAAAAAGGTCATTAAAGCCCCCCTGGAGGTACGCTGTCTCGGTGGGTGGGGGACAGGCAGAGGTGGATGGCTCATCATCCACCTGTGTATTGGTGCCACTACTTGTGCCAGGCTATGCAGACTCCTCCGGGCCACAAGTAGCAGCTCCTGGAGATCATGAGACACTACCACTGGAGGTCACATCAGCCACAGGCTCATGGCTTCCCCCTACACGAGTCCATCAGGACTGGGGGCTCAATAGAGGACCGCCTCCCGATGGCCTCATGCATCAGGGAAAACCACGGACAAGTGGCTGCTGTGGCCGTCAGTCCCCATCCCCATGGATGGAATTTTGAGCTCATGGAAGATTTCAAACAAGGGATTTATCAATGAGATTTAGACACACTGAACCACTAGAATGTGATGAATTATGTAAAACAACAAATGTCACAAATGCTTGGAAGTGCACTGAGCTCATAATAAATACAAAAATCTCATCTTATATTTCCTTTTTAAATTGTCCCATTTCTTGGACACTTGTGTGGACATCAGTTCTCCCTCCATTCTCATCATCCTTATGACTTCGCTGTGGAGCACAAAACATGTCAACTCATTGCAATCCCTGGTATGACCCCAGACACAAGACATTTATGTTCATTAGTAAAAGGGTACCTGTCGTTATTACAGTAAAGTAATTATGCCTGAACATATTCACCTGTGGAACTTTATTATTCAAAGTCACTCTATGTTATTAGCAAGGTTTATTCTCACATATGGCATTTGACTCAGAGTCTCACATGCAAAGTAATAACAGCAAACACTATTTAGTAGGTACGTGGACAATGGTGACAGCGCAATGTTGCATTGATTATCACACAGTGCAGGTGCTTGTGAGCAAAATAGCAATAAGAAAACAGATTTATAACAGTGAACTCACACCCACGCCTTCTGTATGCCTGTATGGCTGTATGCCTCTTCCCTGTAAAGAGGTGGTCATTTTCTGACCTGAACTTTATCAGTTTCGCCGTGTCTTTGTCTTTCCTTGTTATATGAGACATATTTGAGACCTGTGAGTAAAGGGCAGCCTACAAGCCATGAAACACATTACTTCACTCACATGCAGAATGCTTTATCAAAGACCACTGTATACTGTATGGTTTATATCAGTGACAGTTTGGTTTTAGAAATGAGCAGCTAAGCATAACATGTGGAAGCCAGGTGAATGCTTGTAATGTAATTACCGGTAAAAACAAAAAAGAGTGCTGTACAATAGTATGATCAAATGTGCTTGGAGGGTGCTGTTAGTTAGATTCATGACATAACAAAACAGGTTGTGGATGAAATAAACTTAATAAAAACAAGACAATGTTTAGGATCCCCATCTTCTTGCATTAAATATCATTGCTCTTTGGAGTCCTTAATATAGGCACATCTGAATTACAGCGATTCATTGCAAAGACGAAAACAACAGGCATTTACACTTGTACTGTTTCTCCTCCATCTCGTTCAAATGTGCCAGATGTAGGGGTGGTGTATTTATACGTCATGGCGTTCAGCTGAAAGTCTTCCGTGAAGGCTGCTCTCGTGTATCCTTGCTCATGGCTCCTCAGACATCTCTCCTCACTCCTAGGAGCAGAAATAAGAGCTTTGGGCACCCTCAAAATGACGGACTAGAACGACTTCCGGTTCAAGTGAGGATCCAGGAGTGAGGACATGTCAAATAAGAGACTTGAGATGCACCGTGAGTTTGCACTCATGGGATTCAGACTGCCAAAGCTGAGTGTGAGAATCCCTGTTGCTGGCTCAAATATAGACACACAATTCCTCTTTCTGCTAAAATCATCTGTTACACTCACGATTTTGTCCTCCCTCACACACAAATCTGATTCTGCTCTTACATATCTGTGCTTGTGCACTCTCAAAGGTTGACTTGCAGACTGAGTAGTGCACACATTTGTTTTGTGCCCTCTCAAATCTTTTGCTGTCAGTGTACTTCCAAAGTAGTTTTCCAGTTACGGTTGGTGAGCACAGTTTGGGTTTTGGCATGATGGTGCCAAACTTGACATCCTCACTGTGATAACAAGACTTCAGGAAGCTACACACAGTCACTGCACCCAGCTGTTGATGGAACTAATTTTTGTGAAACAAGTAACGCTCCCTAAAACCACTTTTACATTTCTCTTAAGCAAATGATATATAGAATGTTAATTAGTGAGCTTTAGAAGTATTTGTAGGTGTGTGTTTGAACTTTGGACTGAGACAGGCTAGCTGTTTCCCCCAGCATCCAGTCTTTATGCTAAGCTAAGCAAACCACGTCCTGATTCCAGCTCCTTACAGAGTGAGATTGAGATCCATCTTCTCATCTCACATGAGAATAAAGTAAAATGTATTTCCCAAATTGTTAAACTATTCCTTTAAGGTTTTCTTTTAGTAGTTAAGAATAGTTAAGAAGTCACATTCATTATTATTTGAATTTTAACCGAAGCTTATGTTGGTTAGAATGGATGAGATGAACTATTACTTTTGCAGTATAAACTGTAATTATTCACTTGTTAGTTTGTTCAAAATCAAAAAAGACTGTATATACTATAAGGTAATTCATTATTTATGCTACCTCATGAAAAGTAGAATATTTTTATACACAGTAAATGTGTGTAAAGACACTCATATTAATGAGATTGTACCTACATGCCTGAGACACAATGAATTTCTCTTGTACTGTTGAGAGAGTAACAAAGTGTGACTTGTTCTGAATCCTGCCTTTTGTTTACTGTTGTCCTGTGCAGACCCCCCCAGACAGAACAGTATCTGTATCTGTTCAGGCCTGGTCATTGGAGCATGGTGAATTTCTGTGGAAATGCAGCTGTTACACACTACAGTGTCACAATAATCTCTGTGGGGTCACCAGCACAAGGAAATCAAGCTTAATTCCCTTTTGAACTGAGTGTGGCATGCATGCTTTGAATAGTAATGTGTGTTTCTGCAGAACAGAGGGAATCCAATTCAGGGTGGGAGTTAATTATATTGCGTATGTCCTGGGCTGGGACCCTGGAGCTATTAGAACAGGAAAAGGAAGGATTATATAGGAATTAAACAGGAAAGTTGGTGCAGATATGCAACCGATTTGTTATGTGGAGGAATGTGAGCCGATAAAGGTTATGCTTTGAAAGTAAAAATCTATGTAGCTTTCTTTATTAAATTAAATGTCAATAGATTGATGTTGTCCAGATGCCTGGTTAAAGTACAAACAGCTTAACATAAGGCTGTTCCAAATGGAAGGGGAGAGATACCTGTCCAAGACAGTCAGCAGCATAAATAAAATCATACTTACAGACAGAAAACATATTACATACATAAACGTATTCCATGCCAAGGGTGCAGAATACACAAATGCTCTTTTTCCACTTTCCATCCAGGAATTTGGGACAGAGAGTATAAACGCAAAGAGTACTGTCTGCACTTTTCTGCATGATAAAGATGTATAGGTAGTGTGAGAGCAGACCAAGTATTGCCTCATAATTAAAGGTGTACCAATGTAAGAGCCTATGGGTGGCCAGAGATCAGTCAGAATTCATCATCAGCTGAGTCATCATTTAACAGTATTTAACAGTTTGGTGGCCTGAGAGATAAAATAATTATTCACCCTGTTAGACCTGGCCTTTGGTAGTCTAAATATCCACCAAGAGGGGAGAAGCTCAAATTGTCTATACAGAGGATGAAGATGACACTATGGCCACTTTGGCTATATAAAGCATGACTCTTGCTGCTGTACTGATGGAATTAGTGCTGTGGAAATGGACATTATACTGAATTTATCAAGACAACAGGCTCCAATATTAGCTTCTCTACACTGGCTCCCTGTAAAATCCAGAATAGAATTTAAAATCCTTCTCCTCACCTTCAAAGCCCTAAATGGTCAGGCACCATCATATCTTAAAGAGCTCATAGTACCCTATTACCCCACTAGAGCACTGCGCTCCCAGAATGCAGGGTTCCTTGTGGTTCCTAGAGTCTCTAAAAGTAGAATGGGAGCCAGAGCCTTCAGCTATCAAGCTCCTCTCCTGTGGAACCAGATCCCAGTTTGTGTACGGGAGGCGGACAACCTCCTCACATTTAAGAGTAGGCTTAAGACTTTCCTCTTTGATAAAGCTTATAGTAGGGCTGACTCAGGTGACCCCTGAGCCACCCCCTTAGTTATGCTGCTATAGGCCTAGACTGCCGGGGGACTTCCTATGATGCACTGAGCTCCTCTCTCCTCCTCTTCCTCTCCATCTGTACGCCCTCATATCCCATCAATGCTTGTTATTAATTCAACTTCTTCCCGTAGTTGTGTGCTTTCTCTCCTCTCTCTCTCTCTCCTCCACTTCTGTTGCTTTCTGCAGGTGTTTCTGCCTCTGGAGCTGTGGGTCTGGGTCTGTGGTTGCTGCCGCCTGCTGCCCCCGTGCTCCTGCTCTGCACCCGCTGATGCTATTGCTGTTGTTGCTGTTATTAGTATTGCTATTATAATGTTGCTCTTAGTGTTGTTTCTGTTGGTGTTAACATCAATGCCATTACCATATCTATGCTGTATTGAGCTGCTGTATGTTCTCTTTCCTCCTGCTCTCTCTCTCCCGCTCCCCCCTTCCCCCTTCAACCCAACCGGTCGAGGCAGATGACCGCCCACCTTGAGCCTGGTTCTGCTCGAGGTTTCTACCTGTTAAAAGGGAGTTTTTCCTTGCCACTGTCGCATAGTGCTTGCTCATGGTGGGAACTGTTGGGTCTCTGTAAATATAAAGAGTCGGTCTAGACCTGCTCTATTCGAAAAAGTGCCCTGAGATAACTTTGTTATGATATGGCGCTATATAAATAAAACTGAATTGAATTGAAACATGGAGGAAGTGTTGAGTTTGCATTAACAGGGGGAATTGGGAATAAAAGCCTGCGTCTAATATAAGCCTGTCCCAAATAAAGACCTGGTTCTCTCTGCCACTGAGGTAAATAAATCGCAAACTATTTGAGAATTTAATTCAATTCAATTCAATTCAGTTTTATTTATATAGCGCCATATCATAACAAAGTTATCTCAGGGCACTTTACAGTAGTCAAGTTTATTTTTAGAGCACAATCTCATACAGAAGCAATTAAAAGTGCTTTATAGAATGATAAAACAGTAAAATTCAAGTTATAACACAGATACAATAGAGGTACATTTAGGCTTTTTTATACCTGCATACATGGAGAACTATGCGTTTCGGAATTTGAAGTATTCATGCAGTTTAAAATGAGAGGATAATATTGTGTAACTTAGCCATATATGGTTACTTAGTCTAAAGTGACTTAGCCATCTACATTGACTGGATGACATCTTTTCCCCCCAAGAGCTGTATCAACTTCCTCCAGGAACTCCACGATGCTGTCAAACAGCTCACAAAACGAGCAAGGCAGTTTTCTTTTGAGAGCCAACAGACATCAGTACGGAAAAGAAGACGCTTAAAGGTCTCATCGTTTTCCTGACACAGCTGTCGGAACAGTTCACCATTCAGGGCCTGGGTTTTTATTTTGTTTATTGCCTTGACTTTGACTCATGGAGAGGTGGACACAGTGGACTGTGAAGATATGCGGCACCTGCTCCTTCAGCAGAGCGATGAAGACATGGTACCTGCCAACCATGGGGGGGGGGGGGGTAACATCAGTGGCGCATGCGAGTTGTTGGTGATTGGGATTGACTTCTCCTGTAGATAGGCATAAAGCGCATTAAAAATGGTCTGGACCTTGGTGTCTGTTCCCAGATATTTGGAAAACAAAAATTCCTCAGCCATGTCTGTCCTGACTGTTGGAGGCCCTAAAGCTGACATAGGCCATCAGCAGAGCATTGTTGTCAGAGGTGGTTGTCTCATCCAGCTGAATGGAGAGTCCCGCAGGATGGCACACAGCTGCTCCTCTGTATCGTCACCCATTTCATTTATCCTGCGTGCCACAGTTTCATTGCTGAGTGGGATGGATTTCAGCACTTGTGTTGGATCACCCTTCATCACGGAAGAGATGACCTCTTTGATGGCAGGGAGCACCAGCTTCTCTCCAGTTGTGAACGGCTGTCCACATTTGGCTATCAGCAGGGAGATATTATATGGCGCTACTAGCCCACTATCATTCTTCCTAACAAAGAGACTGCTGATGGTGTTCCTACCATGCTTCTCTTTGAGGGCCACATGCTCCTTGTCTGCCTTGTCTGGGTGGATCTTCGTAAGGTGCTCCTTGAGACGTGAGGTTTCATGGCCTCATTTAAAAACACTTGTTAATGCAGTAAACACATCGGAAGTTGTGCATTGGTGGGAAAGGTACAAATCCATTGCTAAGGTGGAATACTGGCAACATTTTTTCTCGTTCTGTGCCATTTTGCTGATATGTTGCTCACAGGTTTTCCAACACGCCACAAACACCCCCAAGGACCCCTCAATGCCCCCTCTTTTATAAATATTGCTTCCAGCTTCTTTAAGAAAGAAAGAAGACCAAAAGGGGAACAGAAGTGAAGACAAAGGCTATACTTTACATATACTGTAACTATACTAAGTATAAGTAGCACCAAAACAAAGAAACATGTACTACCGGTATATGTGCTGTATATGCATGTCCTCAAAATTTGAAAATAGAAAATTAGGGGGAAGGTGTGCTATAAAAAGGCTTATTAATTTCCTACTCTGAGTTCATGTTCCTAAACTAAGCTTCCATTGGCTCCATTTTCTGTTTCAACACTGTCAGTCTGGTGTTAAGTTAATTGGCTGTATAGCCCTAATGTGCTGTTTTGATTGCTGTTTTGATTGGAATTCCCAATCATCATACAAATGAGTTGTCAGTTGTTCATAAAGGCTTTTAGCCATGATATTGTTTTAACAAATTCATTTCAATAAGCTGTAATTAACATAACTTTTTAGTCTCTAGACAGCTTCATACTGTGCAATTCTATAACCAGTCGAAGTCTGAATTGTATGATGGTTTACAATGATGTGTTACATGTGAGATGATATAACATCCTTTTTCCAATGTAAGTGTTCATGTGGTATTATTGATTATGATTAGTTATAATGTAACCTCTTAACAAGTTTCCCCCCTTTGTTTCCTCTTTTAGTCAATTCAAAGTTATTTAAATTACCTTATTCTACTGTCTGACAATATCATCTCTTAAGCTCTTCATTGAAGCTATGTTGTGTTTACACTGAATGAAATAGTAAAGCCCAAAACTCTGGGCTCTGTTTCTGTGGCAGCGCTATGACCACTGCTACCAGTGCGCCGACAGTTGAGTATTTTCTGACCTTGAAATTTGCTTTTGTCATGTCAGCTGCCTCCATTTGATTTATTTTGCACATTTTGTCTATTTCCCATGCCTGGCAGTCTCTAGCCTCTGAGCCTGCAGAGCCTGTCATTCTCCACCTGACCAGTAGTTTCCCTCAATATGTTCCTGCCATCCCTTGTCACCTGAAACCCACACCCACCTGTGCACCTGTTTCTCATTCCCTCATTAGCCACCTTATATTCCAGCCTGTGTTGTGCTCCTTATCATTTAGTTACTGTAACCTGCTTCCCTGTTGATGACTCCTACCTGTTCCCAGTTTATTTTCCTGCCAGCCTGCCCGCTCCTTGTCTGTCTGGTATTGTTACCCTTGCCATTTAACTGCCTGTCACTGACCCCTGTTTTGAAAATTGAGTAAATATCTTTTTCATTGCATCAGCTTTGCTTCTGGGTCCACACTTCTGAGTAATAAATTGTTACAGTTATGCTCATTTGTTTGATAATTTTGAGTCTAGTTCAGTGTGATCAGTGGACAGGTGAGAGGAGAGGCACCAACCAAGTGTGAGATTCATTCAAATAAAGCATCTCAAAGCCAGTGGTTAGTATTTTGGTGGAAACAGGAACTAAAGGGTTTCAAATAAAGCGCCTCAAAGCAAGTGGTTAGTATTTTGGTGGAAACTGGGTGTTAAACCCTATTCTGACAGGATTAACATTACAGGGAGAGGTGGGGAATGAAACATTCACTGTACTTATAGCGGACATAGGCCATCAGCACACACTGTGTTCCTCGGTAATTCAACTCAAAGTTCCGGACAGCATTTTAACCCTGGTGAAATTATAGGATCTGGTCTGTAATAGACATGGATGTTGAGCAGGACAAAGACAAAAGAGAAAGCCAAAAGCCTCCCAAGGGGGGAGCTGGAGAGTTGAAGGGGATGCGCTGGCACTGCATGATGTGAGTCAAAAATGGCACTCCTTCTCAGAGTCCTAATTCAGTCAGATCTGAACACAGACATGAAACACTCATGAATCATTCAGTGTGACTTACACTTCGTGAGGATATCATTATTTCTGATGTCCATCCAGAATAAAGTCCTCAAATCCACTTGGAAATCAGAGGAAAAAAAGACACCTCAGAACTTGCCTGAGAAATCTTCCTGTTTTTAATTTTTTTTTCAGTATCACAGTAATCCAGTGATGGTTGTCTGTACATCCATGGGTAAACTGCAAACAGGAACTGCTGATATAATTCAGCATACTTTTAATGGAGCCACAAATATAGGCTCAAATTTACCATTACCAACCTGTAGATGACATTACAACAGCACAATTGATGAGCTTTTATGGGGTCTTGCTCTCCTGATGAGTCTCTTTTTTCTGTCATCATTTTGGTTCCCAAATAGGTCCATATGTCGGTGTTAGTGTTATGGTGTTATGTTTCTATCAGATAAGCAAAAACATTTTTGACAATATCACACTGAGCTGATTAAAAAAAGAAAATAAAGTACAAGAACAAGCAGCTCTTCAAGCTGAAAAAAAACTCTGAGATCAACTTTAGAATATAAGGACATTGCTACGGACTGGATTTAAATGACAGGCCAGCCAGCCAGTGAGCAATGGGGTCCCAAAAGAACAAAAAGGTCAAACTGCTTTGCGTATTTTATATGAGAGCTTCTGTATTTTTGGTTTGTCTGTGGTACGTATGTCACATTTCTGTGCAAAATCTGATAACAGTAGATATTTTAACTTGTAATATTAGAGAAAGCACCAGTGTATTGTAACAGCATTAATGGTGGTTGTGTTCCATTTAGGTGATTCCTTAAGTCACAAGGCACAATACCAGAACCCTGTAACTGGAACACCTGAGTAGAATGCATACTTAATGTTATCAATAGCACCTGTGCTGTTCAATTCAATTCAGTTTTATTTATATAGCGCCATATCATAACAAAGTTATCTCAGGGCACGTTTTTGTATAGAGCAGGTCTAGACCAACTCTTTATATTTACAGAGACCCAACAGTTCCCACCATGAGCAGCACTAGGCGACAGTGACAAGGAAAAACTCGCTTTTAACAAGTAGAAACCTCGAGCAGAACCAGGCTCTAGGTGGGCGGTCATCTGCCTTGACCGGTTGGGTTGGGAGGGGGGGGGGCAGGAGGAAAGAGTATAGTACAGTACAGTTCTACATAGAGATGTAAAGTAATAGTTGTGGTAATGGTATTGATGTTAATATTAATAAAAAATTAAAACTAATAGCAATATAATAATAGTAATAGTAATACTAATAATAAGAGCAATAACAATAACAATAGCAACAGTGGCTGTTGAGCAGGAACATGGGGGCAGCAGGTGGCTGCAACCATAGATCCAGACTCTACAGCTCCGGAGGCAGAAACACCTGTAGAAAGCAGCAAAAGAAGAACTACGGGAAAGGGAAGAAGTCGAGTTAGTAACAAGCATTAATGGGATAAGAGTGCGTAAAGATGGAGAGGGAGAGGAGGAGAGAGGAAATAAATAACATCTTGATGATGAGTTTAGTTAGCCATGACTGGCTGGAATTGCTGGTTAGAAGTGTTGTCTGCTGTGAAATATGGCCTGTTGTGTGGTCATTTGCGTATTTCTGCAGCATTATTAGTCTAATCTGACACAGTCCTGATGAACCACATTAGATGATGACACTTTGAATAACTATCTGAGCATGTCAGTGGCATAAACAAGCACTTTTAGTGCATGGACACAGTTGCCTACCAGGACGTTGCAGCATTGCGAAACGTTTTGTACCGATTAGTCATTTAGACCCCAAAATATGTCAATAAAAAAATAAAAAATTGGGCCCAGGTTTAAAAATACCGGAATTACCCTTTAAGTCCTTTACTTGAGTATTTCCATTTTATGCAACATTATATCCACTAAATCTCAGAGGCAAATATTGTACTTCTTACTGCACTACATTTGTCTGACAGCTTTAGTTACTATTCAGATTACTTCCTGTCCAATGACAATCATGAATCTCCAAATTTGGTGAAGGTGAGGTTTCTGATAAACTGAAGGATGAAGTGTTCCTTTATTTGTTGAGAAAATTCTCCTACTTCTTAAGTTAAATAAGGTATTTAAAAGCCCTCTTGGATTATCTGAACAGGGCTGGTTTTCTGAGCTCATGAACAGTTGACGTTTTAGAGATATGTGTTTCTCACAGTTTGGCGACACTACAAACATATGATGATCTTACAGAATATGATGCATACTGCAACATACATTTACTGCTGATACTTTAAGTGCATTCTGCTGACAATACTTGCATACCTTTACTGAAGTAAGGTTTTTCCAATACAGAACATTTACTTGTAGTGGAGTATTTTCACATTGTGGTATTAAGTACTACTTAAGTAAAAGATCTGAATAGTTCTTCCACCACTGCTTACGATGGTAGCTGTTACACAATGCAGTTAATCATGTTCTCACAAAGATGTGTGTGATGCTTTGTGTTGTGGTAGGTTAGCTGTCAGTCACAGGGTTAAGATAATGCATCAGGGCTGTAGTAAATAAATAAGTATATAAATAAATAACCAGATTTATTTCTATTTAGGGCCCGAGCACTGACCAGTGCGAGGACCCTATTGTAATTGAAGGGATTATTATTATTCTTTGTCCAAAAGAATCACAGTTTTGAGGGGCTAAACATGGTCAAAAAGTCATGAAACTTTGCACATACGTCAGAAGTGCTGAAAAATTATATATTTTATGGGTCTTGCGCATGAGTATGGCAAAATGGCTCAATAGCGCCCCCTACAATATTTTAACAAACTAGCCCCTGTGGCATGTTTCACCTAGATGTACGAAATTTGGTATGCATATGTATCATGTCCAGACTGATACATATGCAGACTGTTGGAGCCCTACCATAAACCCAACAGGATGTCCGCCATTTTGAATTTTCTGTGCAATATTTGGCCACTTTTTGTCATTTGGGGGCTCCGTACTTTAATGAACTCCTCCTAGAGGATGTATCAGATTGACTTCAAATTTGGGCTGTGCCATCTAAAGACCTTTGTGATGAAAAGTTGTGTAAAGCTTGAGTTTTCACTGAACCTAATGCCCGTGACGTGGAATTTACGTGTTTAGCCGTAAAACAGGAAGTGGTTTATAACTGGACAGTACATTGTCCAAGAGGCTCCAAACTTACCATGTGTCATGACACCCCCGGCCTGAAGGCATATGCTAATTTTCAGTCACAATCATAGCGCCACCTACTGGCAGCAGGAAATGACACATTTTATAGTCTGACATGCTACTCCAAGTGGGTTGAGCAGAATTTGGTCAGTAAAGCCTTAAGACCTTGATGATGCTATACAGTGAGTGAGTTTTCACTGAAGGGCGTGGCCATGGTGGCGTGGCGAATTTCGATGTTTCATCATGAACAATGAAACTGTTGTAACTCGGCTCCATATGATCAGATCTTTTCCATATTCCTCACGTTTGATGAGATTCCCGGCCTAAAGACATGTAGGGGTCAAAATTCAATCAAAGCCATAGCACCACCTAGTGACAACACAAAGTTACAGGCCCTATACTTTTAATCACTACTCCTGGCAGGTTAACTAGATCCACCTCAAATTTGGTCAGCAAAGTCTTAAGACCTTGATGATGCTTCACTGTGAAGATTGTGAGTTTTCATCAAACGGCGTTGCCATGACAATGTATTGTTTCCCAGTCACTCTATTATTTATTTCTGTCTATACTGTGTATAGGACTATTTTTCTATTTATTTTTATTGTATTTCTATATATGACACTTTTGCTGGCTGCTGCAACGCTAAAAATTTCCCCGCTGTGGGACAATAAAGGCTTATCTTATCTTATCTTATCTTATGAAACACGAAGCTGTTTTTGAGGGGCTAGGAATGCTTGAAAACTCACCAAACTTTGTAACTCAGTGGCACTAATGTACATCTGATATGGGCCTTGGACATGGGTGTGGCAAAACAGCTCTATAGCACCCCCTACAAATTTTCAAAATCAAATCCCCCCCTTAAAATTTGATGTAAATGTATGAAATTCGGGTGGCAGATGCGTCAACCGGTTGGTGTCCAGTAGGGCCGGAGTGGGACTCATTTTCAGCCAAGGAGTTTCATGCTTCAGACCAGCCCACTTTAGTTCACATCCCATTATGCTGGAGATACATAATTATAGCTTTACTATGTAAATCTGCTACAGTGCACTATTCTTTACGACCTTATTATTCACAATGTGTATTTTTCCTAAAACATATACATATATATGAAATGAATATGAAAAAATCTCTCTGCTCTACTGTCGGTTCTGCATGCGCGCACACACACACACACACACACTATCTGTCGTCTTAACTATCTTTGAGAGGACTGAGAAACTAGTGCGACCATAGATGACAGCAAAACATGATAGTTGAATGAGAAGAAAATAAATTATACTGAGAGTTC
The DNA here is from genome assembly GCA_005408345.1 of Macquaria australasica. Classification (NCBI taxonomy): domain Eukaryota; kingdom Metazoa; phylum Chordata; class Actinopteri; order Centrarchiformes; family Percichthyidae; genus Macquaria; species Macquaria australasica. The sequence continues at coordinate 795,025 of SEMN01000069.1, forward strand.
TCTAACACGCTGTGAAAAACAATTGGGTGGTGCACCAAAGTGTTATAGTGTTTGGGAAAACCCTGATTATTTTATTTTTTATGGGTGCTGAGATTAATGATCTATTCATAAGTGATTGTGATTGTGTTTGCCAACCCTGTCACCGGCCCTCACGGCCCAACAACCAGCCCAGCCCGCCGGGAATCTTCCCATTTCTCCCAGTTAACCTCTCCGTGCCTGGCGGATGCTGCACGCCCGACGTGTGCAGATGTGCAAGGGCCCGTTCATCGCTGCTTGCAGCTTTAATTTATACTTTGTTATAACAAAACATCAATTTATCACAGAAACACTACAGTTTAACACTGTGGTACAAAAAACATATCAATTTATATTAACATTTATCATTACATGAACATAATATTAATTAATTAAGTGTGTCCATGTATGCATTTGCAAGTGAATGTGTGTGTCGTTGTAGTATGCTCGTGTGTGTGAGTATGAGTATGCATGTGTGGCATCCAGGTTCTGTGCACTAAAAACACTTGTTGTAGGCCTAATTATATGTGGCAGCTGTCAGTACCCTCTGAGATGGAGAGCATCTGTAACCAGGGCTGTTATGGGTAATCTTGCAGGACAACAGACAGCAGAGAGTGCTGTTGTTCATGCTCATTCTATTTTCAGTGAGAATCTTCTTCACCATGCTAAAAGTTCTCTCTGAGGCGGCATTGCTGTGTGGAATGCAGAGCATTGCCTTCATCAGAGTTGCCAGCTGACTAAACCTCTCATCTTTCCCTACAAGGCCCCAGAATCTGTCCAATCTCTCTTCCTTTCCATCCTGTCTGAGATCGGGTAGTCTACCAACTCTTCCCTCAGCCTATCTGCATCAAGCCTCAGCTGAGGAAACATGTTGCATAGCCTTGTCACTATGAACACATTTCCAACACATTTAGAGTTCGGTTACTTAGAAGCACTGAGTGGGTGCTCTTACAGTAATATGATTATTTGATGGGTCAGTAAATCACAAAACATCAAGGTCAACCTGTTTCAGGAGAGTGATCAAGGCGAGAGGCTGGGTCCAACACCTTCAGGTCCTGAAGTAGCTGCAAGTCAATGGTAAAGGCCTTCAGCATCTTCCCAATGACTTCCTCATAGAAAGGTCTCACTGTCCTAAAATTATGACAGAATGTATGGAAGATATGGAAAATATGATAAAGCATAATCCAGGTATTATTAAAACTTAAACTAAAACTTTTAGTAAACTAAAACGTTTAGATAGCCTGCCAGGTTAGCACTCCTACATCTTAAGTAAGTAAGTAAGCCTACAGAGCAGCCCATTCATTTAGCATTCTCTGAATGCATGTGTGGAGGCTGAGCCATCGTGTACTGCAGTACCTGAGTAGCTTAAGTTTGTCTGTGTTGGTGAACTCCACAAACTCCTAATAGAGCTCTCTTCTCTTTGCACTATGTCAGGGAATAATAAAAACAAAAAGAATAAAGTAAGGACAAGAGGAAGTAAAAGAATACTGAAACATTTAGAGTTTGTTGAAAGCATTAAAATCAAACTGGTCAATCATACTCTATGTAAAATCACCAAGGGACAGTTCTACTTCTCTCCTTTTACACTCACCTTTTGTCAAAGTGGTAATACACGCCAAGCAGTAAGTCCTCCACTAGGGCATTGCCCTTGCCCTTGATGGCCTTGATGCCACAACCTGTGGCAAGCTGGGCGAGATGGCATAGACAACCCACATCCTAGACATGAAGCTGACTAGCTCCCAGTTTGCTGATGACTAAATAGTGCTTTCCTTTCATCAGAGTTGAAGGCTACCAGGTTATCCCATGGGATTCCTCTTTCTGTCATAATCAGACAAATGCATCTGTTGTATAGACTCCAATAAGGGGCTGGTAGGCGAATTGCAGGGGGTCTACAAAGGTGCTGACCTGGGGCCTGAGGTGTGACGTTCCTTGCTCGCGGGTTCCGCTGACAGAAGCGCACACACAACTTTACTGTTTATGGCCTTGTCTGGCCCTTTATTTTGCTCCACTGAGCTCACTTGCAACACACACATACATACAACCCGACTGTCCTTCTTCCCTTCGTTTCCATGCCGGGAAGCCGTCGTTTCCTTCTCTTCTCTGGGTGCCTGGCAGCTCTGCCGTGTGTCCTTCTCCGCTCTCCAGCTCCATCCCCTTCTCCCCAGGCTGCCGCCACTGATAAACACACACACCCTGATTATCATTTGCGGCACCTGTGTGCTCCCCTGACTTTCTGAGCCACTCCCCCACCTCTCTCCTCTGCAGCTGAGCGCTAAACCACGCCCAGCCACCACAGTAACATTAGCCAGATGAAATTACCTTTGAGAAGTTGAGTTGTTTTTGTCCTTCCCGAAGAGTATTTTCTGGCTATCGCAGAATCAGGGAACATGCCTGCCACACTTTCAAAGATGTTGTAAAGATTGTAAAGATGTTGCAAGATGAAAACAGAATGTTCTTCTTTGTGATCAGCATAGCCATCTTGAGTTCCGCCGTTAAGACGTTTTCTGCCTCTCTCTGTCCCTTGGTGATGAAGGTTGATATTGTCATGTACCCTTCTGTGCCTCAACACCGCGCTTGTGCCGTTGGGAGTTAGTATCCTGGCTCACGTCATTTTCCCCACCATGCCTTAAAGTCAACCCTGCAGGCTTTGCAAAAGGCATGGCCACTATCCCGATGACTAGCAGATATAAATGGAAACTGTTCAGTCCAACTCTGCCTAAATTTGCAGGTGTATTTAGATTTTTTTGCGTGTTCCTGTCCTGCCCTGACATTTTGACAACAGCTAAGCTAACGATAAGTTAGCTGGCCAGTGAGAGCAGCTCCGCACATGTCCCTTGAATCGGGTTGTCAGGTTGCTATGATAGATGGGTTGAAATTGTATGTAGTGTGTGGATTGTGTGTGTAGATTGTGTTTCATAGACGATCTGGCAACTTGGGTGATGTCAGACAAACATACAAAACTTATGGATCCGTATATAACTGTTATTCATAATGACGTTTGAGGACCATGCAAATTACATTCCCCGGGAGAAACAACAAAACGGGAGGGCATTGGGAGATGGCCTTGAAATACAGGAGAAACCCAGGAAAAACAGGAGTGTTGGCATGTATGGTAAGGTGGCCATTGTCCGGAAAAGGCTTCATGAGCCAGCTTGTCATTGGATAGGCTGCATCTCCAAGGATGTAGTGGCCAACGTCTTGTTCACAAATGTTGTTGTGTTGCTGTAAAAACACCTTCCCTCTCTGAGGGTATCAAGGAAGTGTTTCCAATACATCTCCCTTTGGAGAAGGATGCTGTCCCTATTACCACCTTTTACGGCATCTTCACTGTATATAAAGATGAACAACATGACAGCTCCCCAAAAGTGAAGCCAAAACATCTCGATCGCCCCCTGGTGGCTGGCTGCAGTATAGGTCATAAGCCCCGCCTCCTCCATGTTAGCAGATGGGACATGGGCCAAACAGAAAAGTCAAAGTACACATCAAATACATTTTTCCCATAGATGGTGTCTGTCATTTTAGGTAGTTCATATCACTGTGATGTTTGTTCAAGTGTTTGTTTTTCTGATAAGTTTGTTTTTAATTAGTTATTTGATGCTATTAAACAGGGTGTTACATCATGATTGACAACTGTGACACTGTGTCCTAACTGAATGCGACGTGAGCGAGTTTTGAGCTGAACTTTTGTCAGACGCCCCGTCTCTATTTATTTCTGTCGTTTGCGTTGAAAGCCTGGATCATGGATGAGGAACAGCTGATACACGAAGTAGAAATGAGGAGGTATCTCTCTATCGATGCCCCCTCATTTCATTACAAAAACCTAAATAAGGTGGCAGCTGGCTGGAGGGAGATCGCCAGGGAGCTGGAAGTTTGTGGTAAGAAAATTTATTTTTTTGTGTTTTCTGTCAGGATGCTCAGTAGAGCTTGCTAGCTTTTACAAAAGTGGAGATTGTGGTATAGTAGCTACACCAATGATATCTACACCCGCGATAGTATTGTTGTGAATATGGCTAGAGAATTATGTTCTCCAGTGTATTATAATTGAAAATTGATATCAAGGTCTCTTGCTACATGTTTGCTGTCATGGGCTGCTAACCATCCATCTAGCTAGCTATGTTGATCAGTTGGTGGAGCAAGTTCAGCACTATAATATCGCCTGTAAGAGTTCAACGAGGTTATTAATTTAATCATTAATTAATTATTTGGCATAATCCTTTCCAAGTCTGTTTTGGTTTTGTTGTTTTTGTGCAATGTTTTATTTTTCCATTTCACATCAATGTGTGAGTTTGTGCTGAGTTTCTTGAAGCAGCACTAATATTTCTCTAATTATCACTATTTTGCTGGAATGATTACTTTACTAACAAAGTATTTAACCAATGCTTGGACTAATTGCTTCTTTAGGAGACAGTAAGGCCACTACAGTAATTCAGTATTTTTAATCTAGTCTGCATTAGCATTCAACAACATTCCTATGTTATTATACATGTTATTAAGTAAAATTATAGTCACACAAACATAGCTGTCATTTGAGAAACCGTTTAATTTGATGAGAAAGAGATTAAAAAGAGAAAGATGAAAGAGAGAAAAATAAATTATGTCTTTATGCGTCCGAAAAATATTGCACAAACTTATCCCACACAGCAAATGCCCCCTGACCGTGCTTCGGATGGTCATTCACTGACTGCAGGTTTTCACCCTCCCACGGCAGTCTGCATTCTGCATCACCAGGCCTTGTGAGAAAGTTATGCAGAATGCAGGCTGCCACAACCAGTGTGTCCACTTTCTCCACCAACATGTGTATTGTACGTATGATCCTCCATCTTGCCGCCAGCATGCCAAAGGCCTTCTGATAATGCATGCATGTGTTCATCACTTTATTGTTACAGCTGATAAATGAGGAGCTAATTTTAATTACTTTATATACTGCTGGGTAGCTTAACCTATATTGGCTTACAAAATGTAGTGGAGTGAAAGTATAAGGTATCATAAAAAAATAAATACTCATGTAAAGTACCTTAAAATTGTACTTAATTACAGAACTTGAGTAAATGTACTTAGTTACTTTCCACCACTGAGTATATGTGAATTTGGAATAATTCCTTTTTAAGGGAATTAGTAGGTGGCTCTTAAAAGACAGGCCTTCTTGGATGCTGCAGTCTTCCTAGTTTTCTTTTGGTGAAGATCGCTGGCCTTGCTACGCTTTGTGCAGACTAGAGCTACTTAGGAGAAACTGTGTGTGTGTGAGTGTTTTTGAGATTCACAATATGAAAAGGCTTAGTTGCAGTTCTATGGTTTTACCACTACTAACTATATAAGCCTGCTGGGTGCTCATGTTAGCATCATGTAAATATGGACCTGGTAAAAAAAAGAGTCAATGATAGAATACATACTAAATATTAATGTGCGAAGTGTATAATATAATCTTCCACTTGACGTAAGTGTTTGTCTATTTTCAGTTCTAAAAGCAGCCTCGACCTAGGGAGATGTAGTGAGGATAGAGGAGGAAGAGGGAGGAGAAAGGCCTGGAGACATGGAAGTGGAAGACAAAGATGAGGATGAGAGGAGAGTAAATATGGAAAGTGGGGAGAGAGCAGAAAGGGAGAGGGAGGTGAGGGGAAATGGTGGGGAGGAGAGACAGGTGAGAGAGCAGAGAGATGAGGGGGGCCACTCCTACTGTTCCAAAAGAAGGAATTGACCAAATCCATCACAGAACCCCTCTACCGAAGACCTATATGAAATTCTTAAGACACCTATTGAACACAATGACCCTTATGAAATGATTTTGCTAAGTTTATTGCCCGAGTTTAAGCAAGTCACAACTAACAAGGGCCAGCTGAAAGCACAGCTGTTTTTAACCCTTCCACCCAAGCATACTGCCCCATCCCACCCCACCACAGCCCTTACTATTTCAACAACCCAAACAACACCCCTTATGAATAATTAGCCTATCTTTGAATTGCTATTTATTTATTGCTCTTGTATTTTATTCTGTATTCTTGTTATTTATTACTGTCTCTTAATGTATCTATTATTACGAGTTTGATCGGTTTAATTGCCCAGATTTACTGGAAGCATTTTGTATGGAATAAAAAAACAACAACTTATTATCTAAAGTTTGTCTTTTTCATTTACCTTAATGTGACAGCCAATCTCTGCTTAGCCTCAATTGGCTCTCTGTAGGTAGTCCTTTGTTTACAAAGGTCCTGACCTACATAGGACAACACCTCTTCTAATTGGGCAGCACTCATCCTGAAATAATTGTAGTATCGTTTGCTGTCAAGTGCCAATTCCTGCACGAGGTTATAGTAATCCCTCTGCTGCTCTCCCGCTTGGTTGAGAGGATGGACCCATTGCCTTGTCCTGCTGGAGGTTCTCTGCTGGAGGAGTAGAATAGCAGCCACCTTCCTTTTTCCTGCTGTCTGTAAAAGGGCCCTGTTTGAAAACAGCAAAGACAAAGTCTAATACCTTTTTGGATGAAGTTAAACATTTTAATGGTAGAGGGTGAGCCTACTCTAGCCACAACCCTAGTTACACACAGATCTCTATGGTTACAGACAGTCTGGCTAACTCTGGTACAAGCTAGCTGAACTGGAGTAAACTTGTCAAGGTAAAATGACCACTGTTGTTGAATATATTGTATGTCATTGCCAGTAAAGAAACATCTAAATATCACAATATAAAACGTGTGTTTTTTATTTTAAAAAGTACAAAGTTACAAGCGTAGGAAGATGGCAAGTACTCACCCATCTTTTACTTGAAACATCTCCAGTCAGATCTCCAGTGCACAGCGAACGGTGTGAAGAGTTTTGAAAAAGTGAACTCAGTATAGAAAGATGTGTTACCAATTGTAAAAAACTGTAATATGGTGCTCCATTGTTCTGCCATGGTTGCATTGTGTTATTGCTTTGTGCATGAACTGTCTATGTTACTGTAAAGGTCTTTGAAATATAACATTTTCTTTCACTCCAACAAAACCATGGTTGTTTCATTATCAGATCAATATGTCTAGAGCATGGAGTTTATTTTATCCACAGACAGAAATGAGAGGTAGAGTGTCACTGCAGTCAGACTGATGATACTAATCATCGCATAAAATCAATTGTTGTAGCATACTGTACCTGGACAGTACAGATGTGTGTCTGTGTATGTGCATGCATCTGCTTGTGTGTGTGTGTGTGTGTGTGTGTTTGTGTGTGTGTGTGTGTGTGTGTGTGTGTGTGTGTGTGCTGCAGTGTACTGGGGTACTGAATGTCCCTGGTGATGCAGTTCTAACCCAGTATCTCTGCTGGTCAGGTCCTCCAGGAATACTGGTTTTCATGGCTCTGAAATATAAATCTGCCAAAGCCCAGATTTGAATTACACATAAGCCCCTCTCCACCCCCATCTGATTTTTCTGTCCTCTGTCTCCTGCACTGCAGAGGAAAGGATCCACTGATAATCATCATTTTTATTCCTTGTTTTCACCATTTGTCCTTCATACTGTACACACCGTACGATCGTCACTGTATCTCACAAACACATCCCCTTGGTAGTGCGTCTCCTTAGCAGATGTTGATGTCAAGGTTAAATATGTACACTGCAAAATCTATGTAATACAATAATATACAGCATGTTCAAACAAACAAATGACTAATGCAAACAGATTCAGCCTAGGGCAAGTTCTCTTCTCAGTTAATGATGTTTTATAGGTGTTTGGTTTGTTTGGAACAAAAAGTGGGTAGGTACTGTGGCATTAACAGTTATCAGTTATGTTAATGTGGTATACCCCAAAATGTGACTACTTTTGTGTTTATTTTGGTTTTTTTTTCTTTTGAACTCATTTTTAGAGGTCTCCTGGGCATAATATAATCCTAATAATAAAAGCGGCAATTCTATTCTTTTGTCCTTCACATTTACTGTGAAGAGAAGTAGTAAGTCCAAGCAGCAGGCAATTGGAATGTTTGGCACTGGAGCTGTTGCATCCAGGTTTCCTCAGGTGTATATTTACACCTAAACCCTTAGATGCAATCTGGAAGAAAAACTGAGCATTGCATGTCTTAATTGCTGCTGACCTTTATCTGTATCTGTATTTCGGGTTCGTACTTGATGAAAACTACCAGTAAATACCTGAGCTTTCTTTGGGCAATGATAATTAAATTGTGTTGATGTTATTTTGAGCATTTATGTCAAACTTAAAAAGTTTAGAAATTGGCAATTGTTATGGTAGTAGCCACCATACCATAGGCACATAGTTGTCTTACCTGATTGTCGTTTTGCACAATATATCTTAATCTTATATTAATTCAACAAAAAAAAAAGTAATTTGTGGAAAAAGAGAGGTTTTAATCATACTGGGCACATACTTCTGGCACAACCAGCACAGTTTGTGGCCATCTCACGTTGAATATTTTTAAGTTTTATGTGATCTTAGACCAAGTTAACAACCTAACTCCTCTAACTCTACTTACTGTACTTAACACCATTGCACAACAAAGACAAAAAGTGCTGAATTCTCTTTTTGGAGTTTTGGGCACAAGGCAATATTACAGCCCAAAATTAAAAGAAAACCTTTAAGTGGAAAATAACCCCCTAAATATTATCAGAATAAAAGAAGAAGAATTTTAAACCAACTTATTCTAACCTTACATTTGAATTCTATGTTGGGCTCTTTGTTAATCTATGTCCTCATTATAACATTTCCTCTTAAAGGCCAGTTCAGACCAAAGATTCATGAGGAGACGAGTTGAAACTTGCAGCTACTTGCAATGTGCTGGTCAGCAACGTTCTGAAACCTGCCAGTTCACACCACTGCAACTTTTCCCTGCGACGTTCTAAAACGGTTTCGTCTTGCCGCAAATCTTTGGTCTGAACTGGCTTACTAGCATGATACTCACCAACAACAACACTCTCTTAAAGCGTACTGCAACTATGTATCAATGAATGGTGTTATGGGTGGCACTGGCACAGAGCATCACGTATTGAATCCTGTAGCACACAGTGACCATGTCATACAGACAGAGGGGTCAAGTAGTCAAGGTACAGTGATCAGGATCTGCCAAAGTGAGAAGTGAATGTGAGGAAATTCTTGCTTTCCTGGAGAGTTGACGTGTCAGTGCTGGGAAATAGAACAGTGATGTATCCGGACACATTGGCGCACGTCAACTCATGATGATGCTGCTAGTTTCTGTCGCTAGTATAGTTTTCCCTTTTTGTGTATACAGTATAAGTCAATGGCCCCTGCTTTGATGTTGGCGCAAAGCTCAAATTGCAGCTCCAAACGGGCAAACTGGTATTTTCCTGGGGTGCACTGAGGTTATTTCCTCAACTGTGCCATTAAGGTATGGGTGACTCCCCATGCGCCCCAATGGAAGCACTGCAAAAAAGGAATTTCAAGAAAGTAAAAATTCCTTGTTTCTGGTAAATTTGTCTTATTTTTTGTCTAAAAAGACAAATAATCTTGTCAAGCATGTTTTACAAAAATAATCTCATTTTAAGAAAATATATCTAACTTTGTCTTAATAAGGTATTTCAGCTAATACTGAGCTAGATTTAACCAGTAACTAGCTACAACAATGGTTTCCATAATATTCCAGCAAAGGAACAAGATTGTTTTACTTATTTTAAGAATAAGACCTCTGCACCACTTCTCAATTTAAGAAGAGAAATCTAAGTAAGATGAAATATCTTAAGGCAATATATGCTTGATTTTTGTCTGACAAGATATTTCTTCACCAGGCAGTTTTTATGTTAGAGCATTTCACGCTCTACGTTTCAAGCTTTTTAGTCTTCAAGTACTTAATTTCAGGAGAGTCAATTCTGGTAATTCTAGTTTCAAGCATTAAGTTACTCAGAACCAGTAATACAATCTCAGCAACAAGTTATAGTATCTTATTAACAGGGTTCGTACAAAGTCTGGTGTGGAAAAAGCTTAATTTTCACTGTTATGTTTTCAAGGTTAGGAAAATGCTTGAATTTGAATATACTCCTTGAAAAATGCTTAATTTTCAACATTTCAACATCTGGCGTTTCATCTACAATCACTCATGTAAACCTAAAATCTTTTAATGTTTGAAATGAACGATCCCATTGCCATATTTGTTTGTTGTCTCCTGGTATTTATAGGCATAATTTAAATGTACAAAGTCTTCGAGAGTCTGGACATTTTTGGTTTAGGTACCTTGAAAGTGCTTGATTTTTACAGTAAAGCTGTACGAACCCTGTTTATTATAAGAAGGTTTAAAGGACTGTTACATTTGTTATCTTGCCATAGATCTTACATTTACATTTTCATTTTCACCTTGACCACCAATGGTCTTTATGTTGTTTTTGAATATGTAGTTCTGTGCAGCCTCTGGATATACTGAGTCAACAATAAAGAAGTAAAAGGAAATGTGAGATTAATGTCTGTTTACTCAAGGCAGTATAGTGGTAGTGGTAAGCACTGTTGCCTCACAGACAGAAGGTTCCTGGTTCTACTCCACTGGTTGGGTATTTCTTTTAAGCACAATATACAATTTTTTTCATTGTAAATTCTAGGTTATATAGCCTTATTTCAAGACAATAGCACTAAATTTAAGCACATTTTCTAAGCACAATTTGCTTAAATTTTGGCATTTTGTCTCGTTTTAAGGCCCATTATGGTCTTTCAGTGGCTAGACTGTTTTGCTAGTTTTAAGAATTCTAGCCACGCTAAATGTGCTTACCCCATTGGCAGATTTTTTGCTCAATACAAGACAATTTGATTATATTTAAGAATATTTGGCTTATTTCTAGTAGGGCTGTTTTGCAGTGAGGAGACATGGGAGAGTATGTGGCAATGCCAATCCGGCAGCATACTGCAATCTCTGCAAAGAATGACTGTGTCTCTGCCCAGAGCAGGTCGACAGCTGAGTGCACCTCTGTTCCATAATATTCTGGTCACCTTATTTGGTGAAGGCCCACCCATAAACCTCTCTAAAATCACACAGACCCCCTTATTTATGATTTCTTGTCTTTAATTTTACATTTTCCAACAAGGTGATCACTCAGAAAAAATAACAATTTATTTTGATTTATGGCAATAATGACAACTAGACAGAATTAAAAGCAATTTTACCAGCATCTGTCAGTAGACAGTTAGTAGCCTTTACTGACTGTCGCAATTTGTAGCAATAAAGTCCTTTCTTCTCCTTCCTCTTTTCTTCTGTCTGTCAAGGGAGTTTCTAAAATTTGCTCAGCACCTTTGTTTGCATTCATTGCAAAACTGTTGTGTGATTCAGTGTGCCCCCCAGTGCACTAAACATTATAGAGTCTCATTTGAATTACTTTACTTTGAAAAAGTCCTTGAACAGTTTGTAGTAGTATGTCACCGCCTTACACACCATTAAAAGACACTTGTGTTATGGCTCCAAATCAGTGACGACGGTCCCTGTGGGCTCATCACACCACACTATTCACCTGCTGCTTTCAAATTCAGAGGGAGAAGCCTCTGAGGCTTCAGCTGAATGTCTGGGTCTGGGCTGATGAAGTTTTGTGGTTTTCCAGATTTAGGTTTGCAGGAGAGAATTTAATGCATGGCCACAACATTTAATCTTAATACACAGTGAAGAACCATGTGAGTGTTCTTTAGGTTGGCTGGATGACATTTGCAGACCGCAATTTTCAAACAGTGCCACAGACTCTTGATCAGATTGACTTGGCCATTGTGGAACATACACCTTTTTGTTGTTTAACCAACACAATGGTCATTGTGGACTGAAGTAGGTTGGCTTGCAGTATCTTCCTCCAGTATCTCCTCTCAGGATTTGTAGCAAACCCCAGATGTGCTTTGATATGGATTTGCCACCCTCCCATACAGACCAGTTTTATGCAAAGCTCTTGATATGGTTGACTAGTGCACCTTCACTCCACTCTCAGTCACTGAACTCTGTAGCTCCTCAAAGTGTTTGTTGGATTGTTGTTGGCTTCCATCACAAGTCTCCTTCTTGCTTGGATGCTGAGTTTTGAGGGACGGCATTGTGTAGGCAGTGTCTGCCTGGTTGGTATGATGCAGCTTCCATTTCTTCACTATTGATCCAACAGTGCTCACTGGGATATCCAAACACTTGGATATTATTCTGTAGCCTTTTTCTAATTTGTGACTATTTGTCTATTACTTTATTTTCAACTTCCTTAGAATGCTCTTTGGTCTTCATTTTCATACTTTTCCTTCAAATTCACAGACTGACCAATGATTAGGGGGTGATTTTAATGTTTCACAAGTGGAGGCATATTGTAAGTCAGTTGTGTCCTCATCAGGCTGTAAATCTGTGTAAACTTGGAGCTTCCAGAGCATGAGTGTTGAATACTTGCAAACAACATATTTCAGTTATAACATTAAACCAATGTCACTTTAAAATAGTTAATTTTGTCTTTTAAAATAATATTACAATAATAATAATAATATTAATATTACACCAAAAAAATCTCAGACAAATCTGATAACTTTCAAGGGGGTTGAATCTTTATTCTGACACTGATTCAGCTGTCTTGGTGTGTGTTTTTAAACAGTGTGCTGAAGAACAAAAAGTGCCACTTCAATTCAGAATAAACAGTCACTTTAAATAATAAAAACAGAATGAATGACCCTGAGTCATGTGTGTTGAGTGACTGATTTTGATGGTGTGGTCCCTCCCTGCCTGAGGGTGGTGCTGTTTACAATGTTCTGTTTTCTTAGTATGTTCAGTTCCAGGTGGTGGCTGGTGATTGGATGGGAGACTGATGGCATCCACTTTAAAATGGCCTCTGCCCAGGCTGACGGGACTCCTTCTCTTTGCCTGACTCCCAACCAGACCATGTTGTGCCGTGCTGAATTGTGTGTTGTTGGATTTAAATTGAGATCTTAGTGCTAATGTGTTTAGCTACTGTTTTTACGTAAATGCTAGTAAAAGAGCAGTCCGGGTATCTGTAAGGGAGAGAAGCTGTTTCTGTTTCTACAATTGTTTTCTCCTGTTTTATGTTAGGGAGTGAGGTAAGATCCCTGTATTTCTTTTCCTGTTTCGTTGGGTTAGGTAATTTAGTTGGGTTTTCATAGATTGTTTTGTTTGTTGTTTTGGCTGTGCTCTCCCTGATGTCAATTATACCCTGTGAAATGAATAAATCACTTCTGTTTGGACTGCATCTGTGGTGGCACTGATCATCTTTGGGAGCAGGGAAAGGGAGGGAGTCACTTTCTTTATGTTGTGCACCGGTTTACCCCTAGGCCGGTCGTAACATGAAACACTGGTCAATTATCATCTATTACAAAAGAAAAACATGTTTTCCAATAACCATAAATTTCTTTGTTCAGTGTGACTGAGCGGAATTTTCTGGATGACTCGTATGTGGCTCGGATTCTTAGGGTGTATACATTCAGGGACAAAGTTTAATCTAAGTGTTGCTGTCCTTCAGGCACACGTATCTATATCCTTATTCCACACCTTAAACTAAAGTGATAGATCAATCAAGAATGGTCAAAGCCTTGGAATTACTTCCTCCATGCTTTTGCCTTTCCTGTCAGCCATCATTTTTCCTCGTGGCTACAGTCTTGTCACAGCCTGCTGAGGGATAAATGCATGTGAAAAATTAAAAGCAGGGACATATTGCTCATAAAGACTATTACAGTCTGAAAACACAAACAAAAATGATATTTGCATGGACACTACTTCAGAGTAACTACTTCAAAATAAACTCTGTTCGTTCCTGGTTCAGCCTACATTTTATAGGAGCTGGATTTGTCTTTCTGCAGTTTGACTGAGCAGTTAATTATCCACTACCCAAATGTAGCATAATACTGCAACAGGCCAGTTATTGGCCTGACATCCACTCAGTAATTATTGGTCAGACTGTTGGATTTTGTCACACCTGTTTCTGATCCTCAGGCAATAATGTGGAAGTATGTAAACAGCTAATTTAATCAACTTGCTCATAACAACAATGATATGCTGTTGATCCAGTTTCAAGTGTGATTGTTGTTGTGTTTGGCTAAATGTGACTTCTTTATTCATTTGTGTTGAGTAGCAAATAATAAGTAACAGATATCAGATTAATGTAAATGTTAAATATTACAATACGATTTCAATTTTATCAACATTTGTATAAAAGTAGTAGTAGATCATGATTCATTGGTCCATGAGCCAGTAAATCAAATGTTGCACAGAAAATCAATAAAGACAAAGCGCGTTGATTTCCATTTCAAGGATGTTATACACCTTTTAAACTGAAAGACATTATTTTTGTACATATTTTATTTAGTTTTCTAAAATTATGACAACAGAAAATAAATTGAAGAAAAATTAATCATACAAAAATAGCTTAAACTCACAGAAATATATAAGTAATTACATGACCATGATAGCAAGCTACAAAAAAGAAATAAGTTTTAAAAATATGAGTATGTAAGTATGTAAAATGATCAAACACACCGACAGTCCCGACAGTCAGTTCTTAGGTTTTTAAGATTCTTAGCAATTAAGTAAAGGACACATTACTTGTGTTCATAAAATATATTGTTCACATAGAGAATTAAAGATACTCTACAAGCTAGCTGTGCAGAGTGTATTTAAAAAACATATGTTCACATACTTACATGGTCTGTATTAATGTAACAACTAGCTGACCAAAAGATCACAAAGGAAATGGACACTACATAATCAGGGATTTAACTGCCTGTAATGTCTGGTATCACTATACTGACATTTAAGACCAAAACAGAAGCAATCACATTAAGAAAATAATCCACAGACCTAGCAGTACTACATGAGGTTGACCTGAACAAGTATGCCTGCATACTGTGCTCCTACATACCATGGCAACTTCAACAAGGCAATAAAATCAGCAGCTGCAAACTAGGTAACATCACATATCAACCTTTATACTTTACACTGTGTCCTGTAAAAAGTAATGATTGTTAATCAGTGGATCATATTTCACCATTTGGTAACTAAACCTCCAATAACACCACTAATGAGCTCTACATTTTGAAACTATGCCATCGCCGTTGTCACACTTATTTTGTTAAGTCTGGTTGTACAGTATTCCACAGATAATGGAATAGAATGGAATATGGAATAATACACTTTGGAAAATACTTTTATTTGCTTTTTTTCTGAAAGTGAGATGACAAGATGCACATTAGTCTCATGTCTTTGTGTTAAGTACAGAGCTGTAGTCAGGATGTAGTTAGCCTAGCTTAGCCTTAGACTGGAAGCAGAGGGAAATAGCTAGCCTGGCTCTATCCAAAGATCAAAAATACCCCTAACGATCTCAGTCGAGCTCAGAGCCACATTGTTGGAATCAATCAATATTCTCAGGTCATTTACTACTTTTTCCTTCCTCATAAAAAAAAAGCAAAAATGCAGAAAAAAACAAAGACCTTCTTTCTTAAAAAGTTGAAACCTGCATTGTTTACATGCATGTTTACTAGCTTGCAGTCTTCCCTGCCTTGGTGGTGCATTGCTGCATACCTTCGTGCATTACTGCCACCTGGAGATCAGTGGAATAGTGTGAAACCATTGGCAGGAACGTATGTAGCATCACCCTTGTGCATTTTCCGCTTACAAGCACATGAACATTTCAGCACACAATTTCCATAACAGTCTGCGTGTGCATGTGCATCCTTGTGCGCGAGGAGTGGGGGTCAGTGGATGCTGAGCTGGTGAAAGGAGGAAAGAAAAATGCAGAGAAGCAGTGAGGGACAGTTGGTGGATCCTTTCATCCAAACTGCTTTCTATTTTGAAAAACGTTGATGTATAATGTTAATATATGGGAACTAAATCCCCAACCACTGAGCGAAATTGATTCACTAATTACAATAATAAATTATGAATAACCAGATCATTGTTTCAGCAAGAACATCAGTGAGTAAAGTTCTGAGGAGAAAGTTGTGTGAGTCTTCTCAAACATAATGTAGAAGGATGGAGGTGAACCTAGGTATGCCAGGGTCTCCAGAGCAATTATAGGAAGGAAACAGATGGCAGGAGGCAATACCTCCCTCTTTACTCTCATCTGTAATTCATTTACTTATAGGGTAAAGTACAGCATCATTGTTTGAGCTGAGGAAGATCTATACAGAGAGATCAGGTAGGAGATATTACAGTATGGAATGTTGCAAACCTACAGTAACTGGAATCAGACTGTTTTGGAGGGAAATACTCTTACTTAAATACTTAAAGCTGCACTAACCCATATCTCTATGGAGCATTTGGGCATCTTTTGGCCCCATTTAGGACTGTCTCATCAATTGCATGGGAGGCAGTTCCGATTGGTTCCCATAGAAAAGCTCAGTGCAATGCTTGATTAGTTTCATTCATACATATTAAGAAGAAAGTATTTTGTTAGTTTAGGCGATTCTGTATCACAAACTTGATTGAGTTCCTCAGGGAAGCATTCGACTTTCCTTATACCTGTCTCACATAAACAAACTGGTGTGTGCAGATAAAAAAAAAAAAAAAATAATAATATATTGCCCCAGAGGTAGATCCTTAGGAAGTTAGCTACAACAGCTAACTTCCTGTCTGTACTTTTGGTCAGATTCAGAGACAAATGTTATAACTCCTCTGAAATTGTTTATGTATGGAAAGCTTTGGTAGGCTTGTGCTGCTTGTCCCAGTGTGTGTGTGTGTGTGTGTGTGTGTATATATATATATAGATATGAACAATACCAACATTTTCAGGTCACAGAAGCATCTTCTGTCAGTTATTGTGCTAATTTGTTTTCATACCGTACACAAATGTACTGAAACCAATGTCTGCCTGGAACAATAGCAAATATCCATTCAAAAAATCTACAAAAAGGGTCAGAAATCAAAATGTTGATATTTTAAAGATTTGATTTGTAGTTAATGAGCTACTGCTTGCAAACACACACAGGATGTCATTTCCACTGTAAAGATGGTAGAGTCGAGAAAATAAATCACATAAGGCATTAAAACAATGCTGTTTTTGGTAAAGCTGTAAATACAACATAAGCTGTCAGGTTCCCAACTAAATGTAATTTCAGTAGGATCAGTGCATTAATAATACAGCAATTCACGTTACATTTGTAATTCGTTTGTTAGACTACTATTAGCACAATAATCAAGTTCATCATAATGTGCTTTTTGCTAGGCAGATATAAACGTATCTCCCTTTATTGTCACAGGCCAGGTTTTAGACACTTACAGGCACATCTTCCTGCAAATGAACGACTGTGGGAAAAAAAGTGAACATAATATAAATATAAAACTACAATATTTTCTTACTGTTAACAATACACTGCAGTGATGATGAAACTTGGACATACTGCATACTGCACCTTGGGCTTGGTGAAACAACAGAATAACAGCAGATGCTGCCTGCAGCCCACTCATGGTCTGGAGAGGTTACAGATTTCAACATGAAACTCAGCACAGCAGCAGACTGTGGGTCCCAGGAGAGGGCATCACATTATCCAAATGCTTCTCTGGGTTCACACAGTTAGACTCAGCTCAGTGCTCTGCAGACAGGCAGGCTTAACAAGGCAAATCATCATAGGGTGAACCTTGAAAAATTACACTTTTGTGATGGTGATTCGATAACTAATAATAATAATTTGTTTCAATAACAATTCAGCCAGTTGCAAAAGGAAGTCTTAGAACAAGCATGACTTGACTCATTTGAGGCTATTGTCAGAATCCCCAAAAGACAGTGATTATAACACTGGGAATTGTCCTGTCTCAATCTTCAGAGCTGTAAAGTGTACGCTGACCACAAGGACACATTCATTTCTCCTTCTTTTTTCAGAGAGATATCACTGCAACAGTATAGTAAATCGTTTAGAATGCTTAAGTTTAAATAACCCATCTTTAAAAATGTCCCTCCATTGTTTCACCCTTGTCATTTTGCATATGGAATCAAAGATGTACTGTTGTCTTCTAAGCTGTGCTTGTTGATGGGCACATAAAAGCCTGGCTAGTTGTAACTGGCACACCGTCATTGCCACACATGCTTGTGTTAAGTTTTTGTTTCAGCTGGGGACTCCATTTACCTGCATAGCTTTCCAGTTTCACTGCTTTCCCAGCTTTCCACTGTTCCCAACTGTTGGCTTCTGACTTCACTCAGATATGTTTCACTAACCAAATTAATTGGGCATCTACTGAGTTGTTTTCTTTGTTTTTCTTCTTTAGCCAGTCTCAAGCCCCAGTAGGTGCCCCTTGAGGCTGTCGTGTTAGACCCTATAATATGAACGTCTTGATTAAAACAAAGAACATACTGACACCTTTGCAATTAGCCTCAGTCACTGTACAGAACACATGGGTTTCTTTTCAATGTGCAACCAATGAATTATGATGTAACCTACAAGCGACCCCTGATGGACAAAAAAAGGTTTAATGCATCCAAAACTTTCTTGATCATCCACTTCTGACATGTTTGTTTACTTTGTGTTCAAACTTATTTATTGGGATAAACCCCTTGAGATATACTGTCATTTTCTAGGGAGTCCCAACATATATCACTACATAACAACAGAGGAGTGACAAAACAAAATAAATAAATAAATAAATAGCTAACGACCGGCCCATAAAGCAGGGGCAGGGGCCCATTGGTTCATTTTCTATAGTGACACTAGGCCAGCCCAATCCCAAAGCGAGGCTGAAAAGATAGGTTTTAAGTTTCCGTTTAAAAATTTCCACACTTCCAGCTGCCCTGAGATCCTAAGGCAGACTTTTCCAGCAGCTTGGAGCATAAATGCTAAAAGCTGCCTCACCAGAGATTTTTGTCCTGCATTTTGGAACAACTAGCAGACTCGTGCCAGAGGACCTGAGGGGCCGTACTGGTTCATACACTGTAAGCATGTGAAATATATATGCCGATGCAAGACCATGAAGTGCTTTAAAAACATTTTTTTTTAAAATCAATACGGAAACTGACAGGCAGCCAATGTAAGGACTTTAAAACGGGTGTAATGTGTTCTCTCCTTCTGGTCCTGGTCAGCACCGAGAGAGAAATGGTCGCACTTTAGCAATATTTTTAAGGTGATAAAAAGCAGATTTGGTCACATATCCCATGTGAGCCTTAAGGTTTAGATCTGAGTCAAAGACCACACTAAGGTTTCTTGCTTGTTGGCTTCGGGTAAGTCCAAGGTAATTTAATTTTGCGACCAATTTCTCTCTCTGAGCTTTAGAACCTACAACTAAATTTTCAGTTTTATCCCAGTTGAGCTGTAAAAGGTTTTGTGACATCCAGACATTAATATCTAAAATACATTTAAAAACAGAATCAATTGGCCCTGTGTCATCAGGAGACACAGCCACATACAGTTGTGTGTCATCACCATAACTATGGAAAGAGATGCTGTGTCTCCTGATGACATCACCGAGGGGTAACATATATAGATTAAAAAGAAGTGGCCCTAAAATCGATCCTTGGGGAACCCCACAGGTTATTTTACAGGTTATGGAGAAACTATCATCAATTGTAACCAAGAACTCTCCGCCAGAAAGATAAGAGGAGAACCAGTTAAAAACAGTACCCGACAGTCCAATGTGATTCCTCAGTCTATTTAAAAGAATTTTGTGATCAACTGTATCAAAAGCAGAGCTCAGATTAAGTAGTACCAACACCAAAGGTTTAATGTCATCTAGATGTATCCTGATGTCATTGACTACTTTTACTAGGGCTGTTTCAGTGCTATGATTTGCCCAAAAACCTGATCAAAACATTTCGAACTTATTGTGTGAGTTAATAAAATTGTTTAATTGAATGTAGACCAGTTTTTCTAAAATTTTACTTAAAAATGGAAGATTGGAGATTGGTCTGTAGTTGTTTGGTATCGAGGGATCAAGGCTACTTTTTTTTAGAAGAGGCTTCACAAGTGCAGTCTTAAATGCTGTGGGGAATATGCCTTGTTGCAACGACTGATTAAAGATTGTAAGGACCTCCTCAGATACTGATTAAAAACATTTTTAAAAAAGGAGGCTGGGATTGGGTCAAGGGTGCATGTGGAGGACTTCAGTGTTGTTACCACTTCTCTGAGCATTTCAGCATCAATCAGGCTAAAACTATCCAGCAGGGCTTCACACTGTATGCAGGATGTTTCTTAAGTTGTGATGGCATTTTGTAGGTGACAGATATCAGACCTGATGTTGGCTGTCTTCTCTTTCAAGTAGTCCGCAAATTCATCACATTTATGAGCAATAAGATGGTTGCTATGGTCTGTAATAGAGTTAATGAGGTGATTGATGGTGTTAAAAAGAACTCTAGGGTTGCTTATGTTAGAGTTTATCAGGTTAGAAAAATAAATTTGCCTGGCAGTCCAAACTGCTTTATTATACATTTTTAATTTTTCCGATAAAATCTATTTATGTACATATAACTTAGTTTTTCGCCATCTGCGCTCTGACAGTCCCTCTTTAATTTAGTGGTTTCATCATTTTTCCATGGCATGCTCCTCTTTTTAATCATTTTTCTAATTGTAAGTGGAGCAACGCATCAAGGGCTGCAGCCAACTTATTGTTAAATGCATTAAGGAGACTGTCAATTGAGGAGGAAGTAGATGCAGACTGGTTTCTGGCAATATGTGCTAAGAGGTTTGAGTCACTTCAGGAGTAAGCATTTTTTTTACCACTTGCTCTATAGAAGTTGGCAGTGTACAATAAAAAACATTTAAAAATACACAGTGATGGTCTAACCCTAACCCTAACAGAAGAAACATTTATGTTCAGCCCATATGAAATATCCAGGTCCAAAGTGTGACCTACGTTATGAGTTGGCTCATTAACATGCTGTTTAAAATCCATACACTCTAAATACATTTAAAAAGTCCTTCACTTTGTTATCTGTCTTATTATCAACATATATATTAAAATCACCAATTGAACTGAATCATATTTAGCATTAATGCATGTTAGAAATTCAAAGAACTCAGGCAAAAAAGTAGTGAGACAGAGTTTTGGCAATCTGTAGATCGTTACTGTCAACAATGGTGGCTGACAGTTCAAGGTTATTGCATTATACCCAAAAGAAAAAATTTTTCCAAGGTCAACATCTCTACCCTTTAGAGTGTCAATCAGTATTGTAGCTGTTCCCCTGCCTTTCCTACCTTCTCTACAGGAATGGGACAACACATAGTTTGCAGGACAGGCTGTTGCTGGTGCATCCACACCCAACCAGATTTCTGTGAGAAATAGACAGTCTAGCTCATTGTCTGCAATAAGGTCATTTATACAAAATTATTTGTTGGATAATTCCCTTCCATTAAAAACTGCCATATTTAATTTTGAATGCAAGTGGACTATTTTTTTATCGACAATTTCAGGATGTTTTGTTTTGATGTATACACGAGAGTACAGACCTACATCACTGGGCTTAAAATGATAAAATTCATTAAAATAATAAAAATTCCTGGGGGATGAACTACGATACATTGAGGCAACACTGTGTCTCTCAGTTTCAGTTGCTATGAGATACAATCCATACCTGTTGGGTGTGTCGGAGCTTGAGGAAGCTATGGGTAGAGGGGAGGCGTCCACATCCGTGTCTATAGTGGCACAGGTGTTTCCACTGATCAGTCATTTGCGTGGAGAAGCGGAGACACTGTGGAGAATGTTTGCAGTTAACATCTGTGAACCTAGGCGGCTCGGGTGTAGTCCGTCTTTTTTAAATTACGAGAAGCGTTCCCAAAAGAGATTAAAATTGTCTATGTAAAAGAGTACGCGTGTGGAGCAGTTTGAGTGGAGCCATGTGTGCAAGCTAAGAAGTCTAGAGAAACGGCCAATCCCACGACCCAATGTAGGAATTGGAAACTTTTCCCATGGTGGTCTTTGAGCATGTTAAAAAGAAGACTAAAATCATGTTTCAGCAGTTCAGACTGCTGGCGACTGGTGTTGTTTGTACCAACATGTATCACAAGCTTTGTTACTGTGCGATGGTTTTTCAAAAGGCTGCGGATTTTTTCAGCCAAATCGCTCACAGTGGCTCCGGGAAAGCAAAAGGTTTTGGCAAATTTTGCCAGGACATCACTGATGATGGAATCACCGATGATCAGCATCGTCGGGCAGGGGGTTCCGAGGCTGCAGGTGTAACCTGCTCAACCCTGCTGAGAGGAAGAGCGGTGGTGGAGACCCGCCAGGAGGGATGAAGCCCAGGGAAGGCACCCTGGCTGCCAGGCCCAGGGCGCAGCAGTGAGCGGCGCATGCGTGGAGTAGAGCAACCATCCGGGGAAAGCGTTGCCGGGCCGGGTACTCCCACATCAGGACACCTGCTGATCAGAGCCAGTGGGGGCAAGCAATCAGTGGGCACAGCACCATCCCTCGAAGTCCTGGGCCCCATAGGAAACAGCAGGTTGCAGTGCGTCCACTGGACAGTACAGGTCCTTGAGCATTTGAAACTGGACACAAGCCTTTGCATTGAAAATGTCACAGATGGGGCTTCAAACAAGAAGGGGCAGTAGAGAGGCTTCTCTGCACGACTGGCACCGCAGTCTCCTAACCATGTGCATGTATGGTGCTATGTACATGTCCTCAATCTTGTTCTATCCAATACCACTGAAATAGTGATTTAGAGTGGATCACTGTTTGATCTCCTCAATGACACAGCAATGTTCATCAGGGAGTCATACCAGAGAGTGAACCTGTGAGAGAAGGAGAGCCACGACAAGAGACACAGGCGCATTGCTCCAATTGGAGAGACACATTGGTGGACCGAACACAATGCCTTGAAGAAAATATTTGGATCATTTGGAAAGTCTCAAGACCGTCGGTACACTGATGTGTTGTCCACGCTGTCAGCCATACAGGAACAGAAGACAGTGAAAGGAAATGTACACACCAAAGCCTGAGGATACAAAGAGGGTGTACTCAGGTATGAGACAAAACTCACAGCCCAGTTATTCCTGAAGATATTTGAGCACTGTCACTGTCGCCACTGTCAGAGTACCTGCAGACATCTCAACACATACCAGCCTCAAACAGATGGCGAAAGATTTCCAGGCTGTGAAGGAAGCTGTTGACAACTTTGTTTAATAGGCAAATGAAAGAATGGAGGAGCAGGATGAAGAGACGGAAATGGAAGTGGAGACTACACTGCCACATAAAAGAATAAAGAAGAATTCAATTCAATTCAGTTTTATTTATATAGCGCCATATCATAACAAAGTTATCTCAGGGCACTTTTTCGAATAGAGCAAGTCTAGACCGACTCCCACCATGCCGGGAGAGATGGCTCAGGATGAAACCATGAATGATTCAGAGTGAGGTAAAGGTCCACAACCAAAATATTGATACAGCTATTGTGGCCATCCACTGAAGATTCCTCACACATGGCACTTTATATGCGCTCAAATTTAATTAGGTATATGCATACATTTGGTGTAAAATTGGCACTTTCTATGCAAATGAGCCTCATTGCAAAAAAAAATCCAATTCACAAACACCAGCGCTAATAGCCACACACAATTAGAAAATTATTAGTGTCTTCAGAGAGTTGGTGGTAACTGAAGCGCATTTATAACGGGTGTCACACCCAGACTTTCCAGTGATCATGGCAGCAGTGATCAAAGCCAGGCGAAGGCATCGTCATGCCAGGTGTGCTTGTGAGCGGATATTTGGAAGGAGAATATCACTTTTTGATTGTAGCATCAGTTTCCTCCTTCTCTCTGCCATTGTCCTGCCTACAGTAGCCTACTTTGGCACATGGATAATTGCAATCAGATGCAAAACAAGGGCAAATTACACTCAGCTGTAAAACTTTATGGGCGTGTTTGTGCTGTCATATCATTGTCAATATCATCTTTTGTGAATTGGACCTTGAGACAGGGAAGATAGCGGTTGTGAGTGATGCGAAATTCATGGTGCTGTCAGCAGCTGCCATCCATTCTTTGTGAATTCACCCGCCTGTTTTGTTTTTTTTAGAATATATTCTGTCATCTGAATCTGTCATTCAATCATTTTTAATTTATCACATATAATTTCACATGTCTCATCTCTCTCTCTCTGTTCTACAGGATACTTCGTCTACTTGAAGTACAATATAGTATAGTTATAGAGAAGTATAACTATATACTTAAATGTTATTAAATAATTTGAAATTATACTTCGACTTCTAGCAGAGCTTTTTCTTTGACAATTACTTGTACTTCTACTTGAGTATGGATATTGTGTACTCCATAGCCACCTCTGATCGCCAGCGAGTCAGTCAAAAGTGAGTGAGTACACTGGTCCACTTGCACTGGGAAACTTGTCCACAGCACTAACTACTCAGCTTTGTAGTGGTTTGGGGGAATAGTACAGTATGCATATTTATGAAGACCGCAAGGATGGTGTACTGGTGGGTGGTGTTCAACTGATTGTGGTGGGCCAGTCTGGCTCAAAAAATTGCCAGGGCTGATTTTTTTGTCCCAGTCCAGCCCTGGCTGTTTTTGTACCACAGCTACCAGACAAAGTGGGTGGCTGTGGCTCAGGAGGTAGAGCAGGTCGTCCACTAATCACAGGGTTGGTGATTCAATCCCAAGTTCCTCTTGTTCACCAAAGATGCAAATAGCTCTGATTATTTCTATGTAATAAAATGCTTCTGTATCCCAGGGAGTGGCTGTAATGACTTACTGCTGTTTTGAGTCATCTGAGGGAAACCAGAGAAAGAGGCAGAGGGAAGAGATGAGAGTGTGTGCCATCTCTAAGCTCACAGTAGGAGTGTTCTTAGAGGAAGAAATGGGACAATAAGGTGTCAGCAGTACACTGAAGAATGCATGATAGTGTTTGGAGCTGCTGAGTGTCTGCTCCAAAGATAAATGCTCAAATCACAATGCCATTTAACCCCTCTGCCCCTTTGGCAAGGATGCACATAGAAGTAAGAATTTGTTCTTAAAGACAGTACCGCCTTGGGTAAATAAAGGTCAGATTATCACTAAAAAATGAACTAAAATCAAATGTACTAATCTGTGGAATAAGAATTGTCAGGGCTATTGTGGAAATAAAGAACAAATAGAGAAAAGAAAAGGAATTTTAGTTTCACTAGGTTTATTTTTATTAAAGCTGCACAGTGTCCAGGAGGTGCCCCACAGTTCTGGGTACTATTAGGAACAACGTGTTATCTCACTCCTGGGACTGTGACAGTACTACAGAGCGATAGTGGATGACTCAGTAGATAGACAGGCAGACAGGAGAGAGACAGAAATATTTAGTGTCAGCTGCATTTCAGCAGCTCTCATTGGCTCTGTATTATACATGCAACATTTCTCTTCCTAACACACTGACTCAAATAACCTGCTTTGTGATTGATAGAAATGTCATAGCTGGGTCAGAATGACCTGACGGGCTCATGCTGGAACTACTGCTCAGTTAGCGAGGGACCAGGAAATATCCTTAATGAAACGGAGTCAGTCTCAGGGTATAGAGACCAGTGGAGTGACAATAGCTAGACTTGTATTAAAACACATTTCAGGATTTATTGTTTAATGGAACAAAGTCACTTCAGTAATTCACATGCCTGTATAGATAATATATAGAGACCACCATCTTCGAACATAACCATAAAAAACACATTTTGAGTAACTGGCAGCCCGATACTGATAACAGGCATAACTGGCAACCTGGTGCTTTTAATGGAAACAGCAAGAAGTAACTGAAATGAGAAGAGAATAGCCAGATGGATAACTGGCAACCCAGTTTTGGTAATGGAAACAGCAGGATGTTTCTAAAGTGAGCCTAGAATGGCTGAATGTATAACTGGCAACCTGGTGCCAGACTAATGATAGTTTCGGCGTCTGTTCTACATTCTCGGCCCGCCACGAGCCAATCTGGCACGAAAACAGACTGATAATCTATTATAAACAATATAAATGATACATTGTATATGATATAAATGATCTGATTCTAATAAATGATAAAATATGCATCCTGCTTGCCAACCCTTTTGATTTTCCTGCCCCTCTGTGTTTTTTACACAGTTACGTACTTAATCCACATATTTGTCAGTTTGTCAGCAGAGAGAGAGAGAGAGAGAGAGAAGTTGATCCTGGAAGTGGAGAGGTACAGGGAGTTGTATGACCCACAGAATATAACAACAGCAAAAAGGATCAGCCCTTAGAAAAGAGCAGAGGAGATCATTTGCTCGTTGACCAGCGCAAAGAAATGCGCTTCTGGTCTGAACAGCCAGTCTAGTGCTCACGCTTGAATTGACATATCGTGGTGCTTTGCATTGCGTCCGCTGTCTGTCTGAACCCAGCAAAAGGTTACTAAAGTGAGGTGAGAATAGCCAAATGGCATCCTGGTGATGGTAACGAACACAGCGTGAGGAAAGTGAGGAAAAAATATCCGATTGAGTAACTGGCGATCAGCTACTGGTAACTGAAGTGACATAAGCCGAGAATAGCTGAATGAGTAACTGGCAACCAGGTGTTGGTAAAACCGACATTAGAGTCATCAGAGATAGGAAGGTGTTGTTGGGAGACGATAGGCAAAAGGAGGTGAGGTGAGAATGTTTCAGAAGTCTTGAAACATTTCAGTATTGGTTATTGGTCGTGGCTTAAGTTTGTTGCAAAAACAACAATGAGAGCAAATTGGACGTTCTAAGGTCGCTTGTATGGAAAACAAGAACAGACGGGCATGCAGGGAGGCGGGTGTTTATAGTCAAGTCAGTTTTATTTATATAGTCCAAAATCACAAATCACAAATTAGCGTCAGGGGGCTTTACAATCTTTACAGCATACAACACCCTCAATTCGGATCAGGAAAAACTCCACAAACACTTTTAAAGGGGAAAAAATGTTAGAAAGCTCAGGAAGAGCAGCAGAGGAGGGATCCCTCTCCCAGGACAGACAGACGGGAAATAGATGCAGTGTGTACAGAACAGACCAACATAATGAAATACAGTGACAATCACGGTGACAAAATTACAGATGTTGTAACACATATGAAGAATATGAATCCAGGAGGACCTCGAGCAACTTCAGGTGTCATCAAACAGACCTGAGTCACATGACCTCCTCTCCACCATGGAACCTGGAAGAGGACAGACTACACAAACGGACGAGAGGCAAAACACAGTTTACACAGATAGGAGACACACACAGAAGGAGAGAGAAAGGAGAGGATGAATCTCCTGGAGGACAAAGATCCAGATCCAAACATCTGGAAAGAGCCACCAACAACCAGGGGAGAGAGAGAGATCCCAGAACAGCTGATGGTCCAGCACAGAGAAGCATGAGTGAAAAGAGAGGACAAGGTGGAGAAACTAGAGAGAGAGAGAGACAGAGAGAGAGAGAGAGAGACACAGCTGTGCTTGTGGGAAAAAACACACAGAGGGTTAGAGAGATGCAGCGGTTTTCAGAAGGTTTACAGTATTCTTGTCAGCAGGACAACATGGACTATAGTACTAGGCTTAATAGATTCATAGAGACTGAAACCGACCCACTGGAAGAATAATGGTAACTGATTCAAAGTAATCAATAATAAGCAACTAGCTGAAAGTTAAGGTGATGAAAAGGTGAGTTTTAAGTTTGGATTTAAAGGCCCCAACAGAGCCAGACTGTCAACAGACAGGTTATTCCAGAGGAAGCGGGCACGACAGGAGACTTTTTTTTTTAACTCTCCTTATTAAAAGGCTATGTGCCACAGTCCTTTAAAGTAGCTGTAATTAAGCCTCTTCTTAAAAAGCCCACTCTTGATCCAGGGGTTTTGTCAAATTATAGACCTATATCTAACCCTCCTTTTCTCTCTAAGATCCTTGAGAAAGCAGTCACCAATCAGTTGTGTGACTTTCTACACAACAACAAGCTGTTTGAGGATTTTCAGTCAGGATTTAGTGTGCATCATAGCACAGAGACAGCACTGGTGAAAGTTACAAATGACCTTCTAATTGCATCCGACAAAGGACTTGTCTCTGTACTTGTCTTACTAGATCTTAGTGCTGCATTCGATACAATTGACCATCACATTCTATTACAGAGACTAGAACATTTAATTGGCATTAAAGGCACCGCACTAAGCTGGTTTAAGTTCTATTTATCAGATCGAAATCAGTTTGTACATGTTAACGATGAATCCTCTGTGCACACCAAAGTTAGTCACGGAGTTCCACAAGGTTCTGTGCTTGGACCAATTCTATTCACCTTATATATGCTTCCTTTAGGCAATATTATTAGGAAGCACTCCATACATTTTCATTGTTATGCAGATGATACCCAATTATATTTATCGATCAAGCCAGATGAAACCAATCAATTAGCTAAACTTCAAGCATGCCTTAAGGACATAAAACCTGGATGACCTGCAATTTTCTGATGTTAAACTCAGACAAAACCGAAGTTATTGTACTTGGCCCCGAACACCTTCGAAACACATTATCTAAAGATATAGTTTCTCTAGATGGCATTGCCCTGGCCTCCAGCGACACCGTAAGGAATCTTGGAGTTATCTTTGAGCAGGATATGTCCTTTAACTCCCACTTAAAACAAACTTCAATAACTGCCTTTTTTCACTTACGTAACATTGCAAAAATCAGGCACATCCTGTCTCAAAAAGATGCAGAAAAACTAGTCCATGCATTTGTTACGTCTAGGCTGGACTATTGCAACTCTCTATTATCAGGCTGCCCCAATAAGTCCCTTAAGACTCTCCAGCTGATTCAGAATGCTGCGGCACGTTTACTGACAAGAACCAGAAAAAGAGATCATATTTCTCCAATATTAGCTTATCTACACTGGCTCCCTTTAAAATCCAGAATAGAATTTAAAATCCTTCTCCTCACCTTCAAAGCCCTAAATGGTCAGGCACCATCATATCTTAAAGAGCTCATAGTACCCTATTACCCCACTAGAGCACTGCGCTCCCAGAATGCAGGGTTCCTTGTGGTTCCTAGAGTATCTAAAAGTAGAATGGGAGCCAGAGCCTTCAGCTATCAAGCTCCTCTCCTGTGGAACCAGATCCCAGTTTGTGTACGGGAGGCGGACAACCTCCTCACATTTAAGAGTAGGCTTAAGACTTTCCTCTTTGATAAAGCTTATAGTAGGGCTGACTCAGGTGACCCCTGAGCCACCCCTTAGTTATGCTGCTATAGGCCTAGACTGCCGGGGGACTTCCTATGATGCACTGAGCTCCTTTCTCCTCCTCTTCCTCTCCATCTGTACGCACTCATATCCCATCAATGCTTGTTACTAATTCAACTTCTTCCCGTAGTTGTGTGCTTTCTCTCCTCTTTCTCTCTCCTTCTGTTGCTTTCTGCAGGTGTTTCTGCCTCCCGAGCTGTAGAGTCTGGATCTATGGTTGCAGGCCACCTGCTGCCCCCGTGCTCCTGCTGTGCCCCCGCTGCTGCTATTACTGTTATTGCTCTTATTATTAGTATTACTATTATAATATTGCTCTTAGTATTATTTCTGTTGGTGTTATCATCAATACCATTACCACAACTATTGCTTTACATCCCTATTCCCTATGTGGAACTGTATTGTGCTGCTGTATGTTCTCTTTCCTCCTGCCCCCATGTGGAACTTTACCGCCCACCTAGAGCCTCGTTCTCCTCGAGGTTTCTACCTTTTAAAAGGGAGTTTTTCCTTGCCACTGTCGCCTAGTGCTTGCTCATGGTGGGAATTGGGTCTCTGTAAATATAAAGAGTCGGTCTAGACCTGCTCTACTCGAAAAAGTGCCCTGAGATAACTTTGTTATGATATAGAGCTATATAAATAAAACTGAATTGAAAATGAATTTAATTGCTGTACTCCTTAGTGCCTTCTTTATTGTGAAAGCCAAAATGAGCCCACACTTCTGCTCTGTACGCTGCAGGAGCTGGTCTAATTCTTTCAGATTCAGCCATCGGTGTAGTGTTAGGTTTGCTAGTCAGCTAGGTTTGCTAATTCTAGCGGTGCACCCTTGTGGTTATGCTAGTGCTTACTTCTTCCTGTCTCAGTAAACGTTACATTGGAGCGGAAGAGTCAGATGACTGATGATAGATTACAACACTGCCATATAGCAGTTGGGGGTTTCAACACAACACATAATGAACCACTTCTACGAATCTTTGCACATAAACTATTAATTAAAAATGGCCATGGCCTTTTCAAGGGGCCACACTGATCTGATGTGCATGATGAAGCGATCTTTGTTAGGTGACGCACTTGGATTGCTAATTCACATGAAAATACGAAACTTGGACAATATTCACCCATGTCCATGTCAAAGTGTAACTGCACCCTCAAATTCAGCTAGAACCTTCTCTGCCAGCAAATTTAAAAAATGCAATGAAAAAATGTAAAGTGTGAAGGAACAACAACTGTAGGAGGCATGGCCTTGTGGCTACATATTGTTTTCAGAATCCCCCGAGTCCTACATTATGAAAACACTTCAACCGATACTAAATTAAACACACTCACTAAACAAGAGAAATATGCATTTACAGTTTTTGTCGTAAATAATCAATATTCTATATACAATATTATTCAACGTTTTAGGTCAACACAAACATATGTAATGTAAAATGTGTCCACTGGTGAGCACTGAGTAGCTGCTTCTTTCATAAACCGTTTCCTACTTTTACTGTACGTACATACAGTATTGCTACAGTAATGCTATATTGAAGTGACAGAGAAAATCAGTGGGTTATGCAGTTCCTTCTTCACTTCTCTTGTACTGTATGTCGGTTCAAGGTTTTTTATTGTCACGTTGCAGTGTACACAGAAATGAGAAATTCTTAGGCTTTAGACAGTCTCTAACAGATAAATAAATAGACAATGAAGGGAAGATTAGAATAAGGATTAGAATAAAATACACATTCAAAATAAACATCCTAAAATCTATGGGGCAAACTATAGTGCAGTACATGACATGAGTTAAATATATGTACACACACACTCAAACTGTATATGGTAAAAAGGTAAAAGTGACATTGATATGAGGTACATAGATAAAAACAAAATAACATAGTCTGTCATGATACACCGCTGTTTAAAGTATGCAATCTATAATGCAGTCTCTTTCCAACAGCAAATACATTTTGGAGGAAACATAATGGCGGTTGGATTACGTTTTACATTTACATTTGCCACTACCCAGCAACAGCTTTTTGGGGCCACTGCAAAAAAAGTGGGCCCTGTGTGGGCAGCTTACAATGCAGGGCACGTATGTGTGCCCCATAGTGTGCCCACACTAAGCACAGTTGCCACTGGGGGCCCACAGCATGCCCACACTAAGCAGAGTAGCCAATGGGGGCATACTGTGGGTACACTGTGGGTACACTGGGCATACTGTGGGTACACTCTGGGCACACTGGGGATAATGTGGGTACACTGTGGGTA
The DNA here is from genome assembly GCA_005408345.1 of Macquaria australasica. Taxonomy (NCBI): domain Eukaryota; kingdom Metazoa; phylum Chordata; class Actinopteri; order Centrarchiformes; family Percichthyidae; genus Macquaria; species Macquaria australasica. The sequence goes on from SEMN01000069.1 coordinate 826,256, forward strand.
CACTGGACATACTGTGGGTACACTGTGGGTACACTGGGCATAATGTGGTCACACTATGGGCACACTGTGGGTACACTGGGCATAATGTGGGTACCCTCTGGGCACACTGGGCATAATGTGGGTACACTGTGGGTACACTGTGGGTACACTGGACATACTGTGGGTACACTGTGGGCACACTGGGTATACTGTGGGTACACTGTGGGCACAGTGTGGATACACTGGGCATACTGTGGGTACACTGTGGGCACCCTGACCACCTCCGTGCAAATCTGCACGGTACATCAATGTAACGCTTTACATAATCCAGCCTGCGATTACATTTGCTGCCACAATGTAATTGTGAAAACAAATTAGTACTATATAAACATCATTTCTATAATGAAAGGCAGGTTGGTAGAAAGCCTTGGATTCTTGTTTTGTTGCCATACCAGGCGGTGATGCAGAGCCAGTCAGGATCCTCTGATGGTGCACCTGTAGAAGTTGCAGAGTAAACTCGAGGCTATGCTGAACCTCCTCAGCTGGATGAAGAAGAGTTTTCACCTCCTGACTGTCACACACTGCAGCGCATCGACCACACACAGAGCCCGAGAGACAGTGATAGCAAAAGGTGAGGAGAGGAAGTCAAGCTGCCATGGGAGCAGAGGAGAAGAAGAGCTGCTACGGGAGCCGGGATGTATAAGCAGAGAGTGGGTGGAGATTATTTATTTATTAATTTTTTTTATTTTTGCCTTGCTATAATAAAGCACATAACTACAACTAATATTAGCTAGCTACCTAGCTAACATCAAGCTTTTTGCTGTCGTTACAAACCAAACTGAAGTCCACCACAGATGAGGAGTGTCTAGGCAGTTATAAATTAATGTTAGCTCAGGGTAAAAAACACCAACAAACCTAGCTGGCTAACAAATATCCCTATAGCTGCTGTAAATGTAGCTTACCTGTCCAGAAGCAGTAAGGCCAGCTGTGCATCACTTTTCAACCCCTTCAAAACTTTGAAGCAATCAAAGGCCACACTGGTGTAAATGTGGGTTGACTCTTGCCCCTTGTTTCTTGCAGCTTTCTTTTGTTCTCTCTGTTCTTCAGCAGTCTTCATTTGCTTTGTATACTTGGTGGTGTAAGCTGTTCCTGGAGCGCTGCAGTAGGCTAGGTAGCTCTCTCTCCTGATTGAATAAAGTGGGAACGGGATACCAGAAAATGTATTTTCTCTTTACTGCACAGCAGAAGGACTCAGATACCCATGTTACCGACCATACACACTATTTCAGTGATGGCTGTCAGAGCAATTTAACACAAATAAGGCTTACAGCACCTTTAAATAGCTTGGTGCTTAAGGGCATGGTGTGAGTGAACTGTTTGACTTATGCTCAGCGTGGGAATTGAAACTCTGCTTTAAAAATGTGCATAAATCATATTTGCATCATTTTCTCTCATTACAAAATCCACATCACTTTTCGCGGATTTGAAAAACAGAATCAAACTGAATCTCGGCAATTTGCTGCAGTCTTGGACTCATTGACAACCCATTACTACACTGTAGTGTTTCCGGAAACAGCCGGTCGTGGCCGACACCTCCCGAGGGTGTATATGGACGAAGTGTCGGGGATGCTGCTCCTTCAGAGAGGAGCCACCGCGGACGGACAGGGAGCAGAGCAGAGGGATACCGCTGCTTTACCGGGAACACTAACCGACACTGAGAGAGACAACCTCCACAGTCCCAGCAGCTGGGCGGAGGATTTACCTGACACTCCTCACGGTGCTTTTACGGACCATTTTTCCTATTCACCTCTGGGGATTAGAGCAAGTGTTGCGAGACTGGAGGAATTGCGAGACTCTTTACTAAACTGTGTCTAATCTGGGGACCTCCCTGCTCTTCTTGTCTTCAACATCTTTTCCGAAATGCAAACGTCCAGGAAACCCTAGAAAATGGTGAGTTACAACATCCTTTTTATAACTGCTTTGCTGTGTTAAGTGTCAGATATGCAGCGCTAACATCTGTGCAGTTAGAGGCTGAATTACATATTCACTTAAATCCATCAACACTTACTTGCATTTGACATCGCAGCCTACACTGACAGAACATGACACCCAAAGCGATTCGAAATTAATAATGGAGTTGTCCGCAAAATTACATAGCCTATCCTGTCTCATAGGGAATGATATTATGGCTTGTCTAAATTTAATTGGATCCGTAGTTCGTTATATAATCCTAAATAGAGATTTATTAAATTGTATTTTTTTTAAAAAGTCGACTTTTATATGGGAATTTGGTCAACAAATGCTTTTCTTGCAGATAAGTATGATGCTCAAACAGTTGTAAAAGTGTAGGCTCTTTCATAAATTACAGGTCGATTTAAAGAGTTTGCATAATGAGTCAGAAACCGACTTGGGTTACAGTTTTTTTTTATTCTGTGCCTTTATGATTACCAAAGATTCATTGATCTAGCATATTTTTAAATGCAGTTTGGTTAGCGCATTCCTCCGTGCAGAAATAATGGCACACTTGAACTGTGCATTGAAAATCTTTGCAAGTCAAAACACTGTCCCATGTCCTTTTTATATGAAAGGGCATTACAGGATCAAAGCTGTGCAAAACAGCATCACTTGCATCGTTTCTTTGCATTATTTGCGTCGTTTATTAGTTGAATTACTTGCCTTTGATAAAATACAAGTCTCAGCTTTCTGTTGAGACTCTCCGCGGTCAGTGTGATCACGGTATGCTGTTCACATTATAATCCTTACAATAAAAATAGTAAAATCCTTTTAAAAATGCGTCTTGCTGGTTTGATGCATATTGAAGCTTAATGCATATGTGACACTTTGGGAAAACAGTGCGACTTGTGGTCTGCAGACTATTCTGTAATGCGCTGATGCTTTCACAACAGAAGCCTACAGTATTTGCAACACCAACAACATGTCAGGTTAATGGCACATTTTATTGTTTATAATAAACACTATATATAGCTAGGATGCATTACTTATGTATACAGTATATGGGTTGCTGTCATGAAAAATATAGGTGTAGTCTAGTTGCAGCACAAGTGTTTCAGTATTCTACTCTGGACTCAGCTCTGTTCTCTTGTCTGTGTGGCAGCCCATGTGTTTGCACATTATTAGCCAGTTATATTGCAGCATGACTAAGTACCTAGTGCTTCATTCTTTTGGCAGTTTTCTAAATCAAGAATACCAAGCTGTCCTGTTCATGCTCCGGATGCAAAAATCAAAATACTTTTAAACTAAATAAGGCAGAGGAAGAAGAGTGCATGGCTTTGTGTGACATAATTGGCTGTCAGTTCACCTGGATTTGACAGCACCCTAATTAGGCTGGATGGAGAATAAAGAAGGAGAGATGTAGGCAGAGTGAAGGAGTGCAACAGATGGAGGGAAGATGAGTGAGGGCAGGGAGGCTGAAGAGGACGTGGAGTCACAGAAACAAGATGCAGACAGAGAGGAGGTGGAGAAAGTGTGTACTGTTCTGTGTGTTGTTCATCCACCTTGATAAGTGCATCATCTGGATGCCAGCAGTGTGTGTGTGTGTGTGTGTTGCTCTTCTCATGGTGAAGGCTGCATGAGACTCAGACCTGAATGCTGACTGCATCACTGCCACACACACACACACACACACACATATATATATATATGCTGCTGCTTTAATCCACTTCAAGCATTTTTCCAATGCTGTGAGCACCACAAACAAAAATCCATCCACCACCACTGTATTGAGGTAATTCTTTAATATTACGTGATTACTAAATTTAACAGTGAGTCATTAAATATGCAAATAGTATTATGAATTAATGTGTATTTTCATTTGACTTTTCCTTCACACTTTTCCACCTGCGACCTCAGTCCTACACCAGTAGGATGTGTTCCTGTTTATTTTCCAGTTTCCATTTGCAGAAGCAGATGTGTTGATAGACATGACTGCATACAAATGACTGAACCTGACTGCAAACTCCTTTGTCTTGATCACAGTTGCATCTAAGGCTCTGGCTGCTGGTCTCACAGCTGCATGTGGGCTGACTTCTCTTCATCTCTGCTCACACTCAGCCGTCCTCTTCACATTGATAAATTGTGTGTAATTTCAGGGATGAACAAGCATGAAAACATATGGGTGGAGAGGGCTGCTCCTTTTTGGCATTCTGTATGTACAGCATTTTCATTCTGGTTAGAGTATGCACATTGAGACAAGATGACTACAGAACCTGGCAGGCTGGAACCAGTCCCATGCTCATATGGTTCTACACAGGACCTTGATGGTTTTATAATTTGCCCTGAAAGAAACTTTCTATAGTGTCATGTTACTTTACTGGAGTTTTGAGGGTGATACCCATAGTGAAAATAATAAATATCAATATATTATGTCAACACACAACATAAACAAACATTTTGTGATAAAGATATATCTGACTAAAGATATTTAACATGACAGGACATTTTGAACAGTTAATATGATTAAAGTTTATATTATCTTAAATAATTAATAATAATTTCTAATTTATATTTTTATATTTGTTGGTTTCAAGATGGCGCCCCCTGGTTTTACATTAAATCGACAGAATACAGTTTGGTATCCGTCTACATAGATGAAGACCTTGTTTCCATACAGCCAATCAAATCTTTAATAAAGCACTAATGTCAGCATTGTATCATTGAGGCAGAGCCAGTCACACTGAGCCAATCAGCAGCCTACTACACAACACAAGACCACAAAACAACCCACATCAGCTACAGCTTAACTTTGCTGACTTGCAGCTGGGCTCTGTCCACAGTTTAATCCATACACAGCCAAAAATGTAAAAACAACAGTTTGTGTTTTAAGGGAGTTATGTGCTGGAACTATTTCTTGACAAACAGCAGTAGTTTGTCCATCTACCTTGCATATCTCTGCAGTGCCTCCGGCTATAGATGCAGCCAGAGAGCACAGATTTTAGCCTTTGTCTCTATAGTTCATGGTACCAAATGCTGCAACCTCACTGTGACACTGGGCACTGCACCAACTGTCTTTTTTGTGTTGGTAGGTGTATTTTTGAACTCTGGACAGAGCCAGGTTAGCTGTTTGTCCCTTCTTCCAGTCTTTATGCTAAGCTAGGATAACCACATCCTGACTCCAGCTCTGTAATTTACACACTGACATGAGAATGATATTGATGAATCAATCCTCATTTTGCTCATTGCAGCCTCCAACGCTCTGCATGCATTGACAGTTCTTTCTTTCACTGCTGGCTGTTCCGGAAATGTTGTCAAGTTCCTGAACAGTTCACCAAAAACTGTTTCTGGACAAGTCGTAGGTGAGAAACAGGCCATGCAGGTTCTGAATTATACTTAGTTTTATGTCTACAGCAGTTTGCTGAAATAGCTGTTTACAAAGAAATTTCAAGAGCACATGATCATCTTAACACTGCTGACTCCACTGGCATCTTATCATTCTCAGTGAATAATTTTCTGACTAAAATAGCAAAACCTGAGCTTGAGAGACTGTTAAATGAATTCTTGAAGGGCATTTTTGCTCTTGGGACCACTACCTGGGCCTGAACCCAAGATCATCTCAGGATGTTTTTAGCATCTCAGGGCTGCACTCACACATACAAATTCCTCAGCAGAAACATCAGTTGTTTGTCATTTTCTCTTGTAAACATGAAAGAAAACAGCTGCTCTGCACTCTGTTTTTATTTATCTGGTGCCACAGTTGTTTTCACAATGAGATCAGATTACAGCAGGTTGTGTTTCCTCCTGCAGCACCTTCAAAGAAAAGCATATTTCCTAATCAGAAGTTTTGTAACAACATAGAAAACTGCTCCCTCCTATCATCCCATCTCATCTGTCTGAAATATACACTAGGGTTGTTCATGGGTGGTTTCTTTTGCCAAACAACTACAGACAGAATGGGTATAATTTACTATTCAAATGCAGTAATCTCTATAAACAGATATCTGGATATGAATGCAGAATCTGGCAAGGGACAAGATTCTGGTATTGGAAGTGTTATGGTTTCTGTTTGTAGTCTGTTTGTAGTCCGAGTAGTACTGACCAATCACGTTTGAGCGGGCTTTGGATGCATGCAGGTAAATGTCGAAAAGCAATCGCGGAACCCATCGGCTATCGCCTGACGACAATTTAGCTTTTTATCAATCGCGGGAACCCTAGAGATTAGCTTTTATTAGCTTTTTAAAAAAATGTATCTGTATTTAAATCGGTGTCAGACAATAGCTGATGGGTTCAGAGATTAATCAATAGAATTAATCAATTAATTGTTTAAGTCATTCATCAAGCAAAACAATCTCTGGTTCCGGCTTCTCAAATGGGAAAGACTTTTCCAGCAGTGTGTTCCACTGCAGGGAAAATCAAAGAACAAATTATTGCCCATTACATCGACTGAGCTGCCCTTGAGCAAGGCCCTCCAACAGATCACACTGTGGTTGTATTGGGCAGCTTCCAGGTCTGAATGTGTGTAACTTTGTGAGTATGAGCCCTGTTCCTGAAAAAGAGAGCTTTGCTCTACATGATAATTCCATGAATAAATAAAGGTTAAAAAAGATGCATAATATGTTTGCTAGTTATATTGTCAAACCAAATGCATACACTGACACGACTGAAATCACTTAGTTTTGGGGTTAACAGGCTGTCTCTCTGCAGAGCAGGGAACTGATTTGATAGCAACAGGCTCTGTATTGTTTCCTGTGGACATGATTGGATGGGAGTGTTCAGTTTGTCTCTTGCATGTCATGGTATTGTTCCCAGGCTGATTGACCTATCCACAGAACAGTCCAGCTCGTCTCCTTTCGCTCCCACAATGGAACAGGACTATAATAGCCAGGTTTTTCACTGAGACGCTCTGTTGTTTGCTGTTCAGCCAAAGTGTGCTGGCAGTGGTGTTGTTTCATCTCACCTCAGAGTGAGGGCAGGATCCTATCAGCACTGACAGACCTGTGATTTCCCCACTGTGACACAGAATGGTTGCTGGTATCAAAACTGATCTCTGCAATGGGTATTTGGCATGTGCAGGTTTTGATAGTGGCCTGCTTGCATAATGTAATGTATTTGTGGTTGAAACAGGATGTTTGGGTGTGACACAACCTGCTGAGGGACTGTTCAGTAGCAGAGAGGCATTTGACCACAGTGCTATACCAAGTAAACCCAGATTACACAGGCAGTTCGGCCCTGTATGATCTGGGTCTGTTTGTATAACAGTCAGAAATGTAATATGATTTGTTTATTAAAACTAATTCTAGACAGATAAACTGAAGTGACAGGCATGGCCGTATTAACCTGTAGGGGTTAAAGTATAAATCCAATAAAGAAATTACCATCTCTCTTAGACAAATTGAATGAACTGCATGACATACTGTAGAGGTAAGTTTAGAGCTGCAACCATTAGTCGATTAATCCATTAGTCAATCAGCAGAAAATTAATTGGAAAATAGCTGATTCCAGCCTCTCAAATGTGAGGATTTGCAGAGTTTAGTCCAAAAGTTAAAGAGGTTCAGTTTACCATCACAAAGACAAATAAACTATTTTAATAAGCCATCTTGGGCTTTAGGAAATTGTGGTGGGAATTGTTTGCTGTTTTCTGACTAAATGATTAATTGATTAATTGAAAAAATAATCTGCAGATTAATCGATAAGAAAATAATCGTTAGTTGCAGCCCCAGTAAGGTAATGTTCCAAGGCTGGGTTTTTAGTAATTTGTCCTATTACAAATGTGAATGTGGTATTGAATGAGGTTTTCTTACTTCTGGAACCTTGAAGTTCCAGTTAGCTCCCTATAGCTGTCCTCCTCCCTCAGCCCCCCCACTGACCCACACTTTCCCAGCTTTCATTCGTTGTCAAACACTCAATAAAACCGACAGAGTAAACATTGATTTTAGAAAAGACAAAGTGTAGAATCATGCCTTTTTAGTTGTTGGCTCAATCTTCCAGCAGTGTGTGACCATGTTACAGTTACTGTACACCTGTTGAAGCTGCAGTGTTTGCACTTTGCTCTTTACTTGCAGACAGTGTGAACATCAATGTATCAGTAGTGAAGTTTCATTTTAAAGTGTTTCATTTAATTTTGATCAGTAGCTGAGAGGCTGTGCTGGGCCTGCAGGTCTCAGGATGACATGCTGTTGATATTCCTCTGTCAGAATTATAAGGCTGCTCTTTACTGCAGTGCAATCAATTAATAAGACTTCAGGGCAGGATGCTGATAGCTGAGCTGTGGCCTGATGCCAGATATACTTTGCAGTTGATTAAAGCCAAAATGTCCTGATATTTGAAATCACGGAGAGAAATGAGGTGTAAAGTTTAGAGCAGATATAGAAATGAAGTGATTACTGAAAGAATCACCACCACTCTTCTGTTTCTCCTCTGTGAAGCTTCCCCTCCACTCTGCTCCAAACTGCTGGATGTTATGGATGAATAGATTCCAGTGTTGGAACTGTGACCTGGACGTGCCCCTGGATGATCTCTGAATGTAAAACCTTCCCTCATCATCAGTTCAAGGCTGTCACTGTAGGGCTATACAGTCTTGAAAGTTAACAGTATGTTTATTTGATTTAAGAATAAAAAGCCAATATTTACTATCATCGTTTCCCCCACCGTTGCTTTCTGGTCAGTGTATGAATGCCTAGACAATTAAGCTCTCTATGAAAGTAAGAAAAATAACAAAAGAAAACATATTCCACAACATGTATGTGGAATCTAAACACATTGATTCATTAGATTAAATTCACCTAAACATAGCATTGCTTAGTTCTACGATAAATATGTGACAAAATAATCTCAGTGACAAAATAATCTCAATGTCCAATGGCTCCTTCTTTCTACACTTTTGTGTGCATCTCATGGTCTTCTTCAGTGAATATGGTAACAGGTGGTCACATATGGGGGAGATGGTAACCTGTCTCTGTTAAAGATGGTCTCTGGTGTCAGATGTGAACGTCCTCCTTGATCTCTCTCTGGCCGTCCACCGACTCTTGCTCCATGCTTTCTGACCTCTTTCCAGTGGATGCTGGGAGAGGTTTTGGTCTGGTGTTAGTCAGTCTTCCACTGATGGGAGTGTCCCCCACAGCTGTCACATGTGATGTCATGATGATGTCATACACCACATATAGCTACTCAACGCACATGCATACGTATACTCAACTTAACGTTCTACAACGAAGTTGAGATTATTTTGTCACACATATTGTTCCCTTTGGAAGTCAAGAATGAACTGCCACACTAAATATGTTATTTTATCAGTTTGGACCATAAAACCAACACACACCATCAGTGTAAATCTGTTTGCTTAGTTTACATTCAATTTTATCCAGTGTTTTTCTCGCAGAAAGTTGTATTTCTGTTGGAGTACATTCAGTATGAAGTCTGAGATATTTTTAGCTAGAATTTGTCTTGCTGGTTAAAACATGCTGTTGTTCTTCCTGTGATGGGGCTTGTACATAATTTAAGTGACAGGAAGTCACGCTGCTTTTATGAAATGCTATTTTCTGCCTAGTTTCACCTGATGTTCATTTACCTCATTGACTTCCCTTATTAAAAGTCTCCAGGGTTCATATCTCCTGAATTAAAAGCTAGCAGTCATTTCTAGGTTGACAGCATGTTTTGATATTGTAAGAAGTGCTGGTTGAGGATGAACTGCTGAATGCATATGCATATTTAATCATAACAACACTTAAAATGGAGCAGCCCCCAGAGGCTAAGGTATTGGATGGAACAAACCTTGACCTTGGAAATAGTAAGTTTCACTTTTAAGCCAACACAGATGAGAAAAGTGCTATGGATGACATCCTACTGGCTACTGATCTTGCATCTTATAAAGATACATCTTCATATTAACCCAGAAAAGTTTGTAATACAATCTAAATATGCACCTGTCCACAGAAAACAGTGTGAAGTCCTCATCATATTGATAAGGCTGACAGATCCTGCTTTACAGGATCATACATTTTCAAATAAGAGCTGTATTCAAATAATGGTTGCATCTCAAATAACAAATAAAATAACAAATACTGCACCCCACTATCTCAATGACAACTGAGCAAAGACTTGGGAGAGGCGATTAAAAAGTCTGGAAATGGCTAGTAAGTGGACCTTGAGTTAAGATTTTTACGTCAAACTACCGTTTTCAGGGTCAAAAAAGTAACATGTATTTTATGATATGGTCAAGAATATCTTTATATCAAAACACCCTGCAATATGATATTTTTTAAGGGCCATATCGCCCACCCTTACTGTCAAGTTCATCTGTCCAATAGGTTTAGATTTTTCTTGTTGACTATCGTTTATAGGTTGATCTCATGGTGGTGCTACATGCTGAACGTGCACAGCAGATTTTATGACCATCTGGCCGGTAGTCTAGTTCTGCAGCAGTGTGTTGGATGGACAGACAGAAGGACATTTTGAACAAGCTTTGTTATAACTGTTCCATAAATATAATGACTGTGAGTGTGTGCTGTGCTATCATCATTGACTTGCCTTTCTGATTGGACAGTGCTTTAACATTTTGCTGGGCGTTGTCTAGGGCTGAATGATATGCAAAGAAAATCATATTGCGGTTATTTTGACAGATATTGCGATTGCGAAATGAGTCAAGTTCAGTGGGAATGGTCATTTTTGCATTTCATTTTCACTGAAACAAATGTAAAAATGATAATGATGTGATTTTGATGATGATGTGATCTGTTTCAAACAAGCATGTTCCCTAACCTCTGGAGAATATGATTTGTAGGCTGGGGCATCTCTGTAGCGCCACAGTGCTTCATTTATAATGGTATGTTGTGACCCATTTCACCTTTATCAAAAAGCACTTGCGATTTGGACATTGCACTTGGCCATACTGCGATGTTGATAATATTTCGATCAATTGTTCAGCCCTAGCATTATCGTAACACACATTTTTAATGAATATCCTTTACATCAACCTGCCAGTTATTTGCACTTGGCCATGTGGCTGCATCCTCGAGTTGTTCCAAATCAGGGCTGAAGTCCAACCACCAAACAGACCTGCTGCTGTAGCTGTGTGCTAGCACTCTGCAGGAAAACAAATGCTTCTGACAAGCAAACATGGCCACCAGCAGCTATTAGAGAGTCAGAGCTCTCCCCTCATGGAAACACAACAGGAAGATTAATTTATATAAATGGAATATGGCATGAATTGTTTACATTTTTCCTATTTTTGGTGACATACTGTTGAGCCTTGATATCTAAATTAGATGTCTAATTACACAAAATGTTTTTTTAAGATGTTTCAGTTTTCTTATTTGCTGTATCACATGGGGGAATTCTGCAATGTCTCTCTTGATTTGTGAAATGGGTAATGTTTTATTTAAATAACAAGGGTTTATCTCTTTATGCTGTTTTCCTAGAATGTTATTGCCTGGTCTGAAAGAGCATTTAGGCCACCATGGGACATGAAAACTAAATAAATTAATGATTTATCATGTCATGATATTCCAAACTGTGGTTAGCTCCATCATATCAGAGGTACATCCCACTAAAAGACTGGTATGTGTTGTTAAAAGGATGTTTCTAGTTGATGACAACTTGAGTTCGGATTTTGTAGTTTGGGCTGTCATTTCAAATCAGATGGGGCAGGAAACAGGAGCAGTCAGACATCAGTCATTGTGGAAACAAGCCGGCAGTTCTTCCAGTAAAGCTGAAAGTGAAAAGTGTGTGTTTAATGGAATTTGGGTGGAGCTTCATGCTGCTGCCAGTGTTGGTGTTCTCTCTTTCTGGGTCTGTTCAGGTCGATTGCGTTTTGGGTTGGGTCTCATTATCCTCAGCTTCAGATCAGGTCAGACTGTTCTCGGAATTGATTTGGATCAATTAAACATTAAATGTGCTTGTTGGAATCAAGTGGGTTTTCTACAGGTCCAAAAGTGTGGGATCCGTTTTCGACCCGATCCTAAATGGACTGGTGGAAAACCTCCCTGATGAAAACATCTAGTATGCGCTGGGTGAGTAACTTTCGTGGAATGAATGGGTGCCATCTTATAATACATCCTTGATAAACTGGGATGTTTGTTTGGCCTTCGTTTTCTATTCCAATAGAGTTTGGTGAACCTGGAGGTCTGATAATCGGACTACTCATGTTTCTAGTCCTGTCTGACTTTGTAACGATGTTGCTGCATTCCCAGATCTCACAAATGATTTTGATGAGTTTGTGAGTACAGTGTTACTGTAACTGCCACAACTATGAAAATAAGATCCAAGTTGTAAAAAGCATGCAAACAAATGTAAAAAAAAATGTATGACAGAAAATCTGCATTTAAACAGTTCAAAAGATGTGTCTTTACCAGACAGGGAGTTTCTATCAACCAAATCCGCTATTCAATTGCAAGTGTAGCTTGACCCATCCTAGGGACTAAAACATCAGGATATCTCGGCCTCTGCAGCGTTGATTTTGACTGTTCTTTTTAAAATATGTCTTTTGACCCCCAAACTTTATGGAAGTGCTATACTAAATCACTGGAGTACCCCTTTAATAAAACACTAATATTGTAAATGCACACTTTACCTTGATTGTGTTGACAGTTTGACTTTAGCAGGACTTTAGCTCTACAGCTACATCAGAAAACATGAAACACAGTGTAATGCAACATAGTATAGTATATATTACTGGGCTCTATTGACTCTAGTGCTCGGCAGATGATCTTATTAGCTGCATTAGATGCTTCATTTTGCCTCATGAGAAATTTTTCAAGGAAAGCATTACCCAGTCACTCACAGGGACATAATCCATCTTCAATGACTTGTTACATAATAAGGAGTGATATTTATGACTGTGCATTACAGAGCCAGTGGTAGCAATATGAAAGCTGTAAAGACAAGTGTATGGAGAGTCTTTTATAAGGCTTTTATGGTGCCTCCCTCTAACAGGACGCAGATAGGTGTTGGAGTGGCCAGTTGTAAAGGAGAGAGAGGACAGAGTGCTCTATCAGGCCTTGACATGGCCACTAGATTGGAACCGAAGTGAATCACTGTGTTTAATGAAATATTCTCTCATTGCCACAAAGAAGCCGCGTGGCGTGGTGGTGTGGTGTTTTCTGGACAGATAATCAGAATCACAATCGTCTGGAACTATCTGGTATAACTAACCCCAACCTGAAACTGAACTTAGTGAGGTAAGCACATTTTTTAAACACATTTCTTATTCCAAAGGGTGTTTCATTTCATTCAAGGTTTTATGAGACTACGTCTTGTTTTCGCAAGAACAGAATCGAACAACTTTAGCAATATTTCTTTGGAAGCCACATTTTACTGCAGTCTCTACTTTGACTTAACAAACATGACATTCTTTTGGATTTTAGTTTATAGGCAGGTTAGATATCCAGTTGAAAAACATTTCATAATGCCATTATGTCATGTAATTATTGTCTTTAAGCACAAACTGTGCTTTTAATGTATTTGTTTTTCCGTATAAATGACTTACATACCATGAAACGATATAAGTAGAATTTGTAAGTGTATTTCTAAGTATATTTGACCATATTTGAGTAAGAAGCCTCCCTGTTTTCTAATCTGTTCCAGTTTCAGTTAGTTCATTCTGTCTGCTTCACTTCCTCCATGTTTACTTGTGTCTATGTCTTGATAAATTCTGTATAATGTACATTTCCACAGCACTAACAGAAATACTGTTCACACTTACTATTACCAGTCAGTTTAACTGTGCTGATCCTTTTTTTTTTCTTTGTACCGCAATAAACTACTGTCAGTAAAATCACAGCACTTGCAACACTGCAAAGATGTGTCACATTAAAGTCTTTCAGTGATTACAAGTGCCTAATTATGGAGCCAGGACAGTGACTTTGAAGTTTAAAAAAAATAAAATTTAGCTTAAGAATGATGGAAAGAGCAGTAAAGTAGAGGCTTGGATTTGATTAGTGAATAAGAACAGTATTTCTGTTAAAAAGAGAAATTAAGAGCAGCAGAGTGGTGAGTATGACATGACTTACAGTATAGCGAATTCAGCATTTGAGCTATTATAGCACAGGGAATTATAATTATTTGAACACTAGTTTAATTGTGAATTTACGGCAGGCATATAAAGGTAACCTTACGTGGCCTACAGACTCCTGATGCCTTGTTTGAGCTTATTATGTGGTACAGTTGGCTCGTAGTGTAATAATAATCATGCCCTTGTGATCTTGTGATGTCTTGTCTTGACTCATGTGTGATCTTACTTACAGCATACTGCCCTGGTTGTAGGCAGTTTTTGGTAGTCAGCAGGTGAGAAATCTGTAGCCTGATATTGCCATTTCATTGTCACTTCATTCATTCAGCTCGACACAGGGTTCATGTTAGCTGTTTTCTCTTTGGAGGGCAGTCATTTTGCCCAAACCAATCAGAAGTATCTGTGCAGTGTATGTCATTTTCAGTGGACACAGAAGCTGTGGTAGTGGTTATCAGACGCAGTTAATTTAACATTTGTCCTATAAATAAAAGAAAAATGTTGATTCTAGTGTTTTTGTTTCTGTTAAATGACGAACAACAACCTGTCCAGCTGCATCCATCTCATCCACACTTGTTGCAACGTTTGCTTGGAATGCATCCTTGCTCTGGCACTGGAAGCTGTCCTCATTCATACTACCATCTGCAAAACTCTTATTGCCTCAACTGTTTATCCAACCAGCCATCAATGAGCAATACACCATATCTATTTGAATCACTGACAATAAGACAGATGGTTTACATCCCTTAGCTGTGGTCAACTACAGCTGATGTGTACATGAGCAGAGAGGAAGTAACTTTTTTTTCACATGATGGACGTCTCAAGCTCTCTTGATATCATGTGAAGAACAGGCTTTCTCCCTCATCTTTCATGTCAGCACTTTTCTAATGTTCTGCAGTGTTTTCCCGGCACTCAGCACCCATCTGAGGGCTTCAGCTGGAGGACAGAGCAGGTCTGCTTATTCATGAAGGGATCTGGCTGTGGCCCCTGGAGGCCCACTGGAACAGCAGGCATTATCAGTGGTAAATGGATCCGAAAAGGCTTTGGCCAAGACAGGCTCACCACTGTCTGATTTATGGCTGGTGATGCAACAAACAGTTAGCCATGTTACCAGCAGAGATATAAGCATTTTCATGGCCACAGTTCAAGTTTATTTCAGCTATAAAATCTGAAAGATATGGAACAAAAACAGCAAGTGAATTTATGACACAGGGGATGTTGTTTGTGAGCTGCCAGGAGGAAGCTGTGTTTTAATACCCTGTGGACAAGGATGAACGGTCATACTGCTCTCTTATCTCTGACTATTGTCACTACTATTATAACTGGAGATGCTGTGTGTCCTTTGTACACTGAAGCTGTCAATGGCTGATCATTTGCACTGGTTTCTAATGACCATTCTATGACTTTTTTGTACAAAAGGTGTACAGTATTTCTACCAAGATGGCCATTCATGTCAAGATGCAAAAGAAAACAAACCTGACTCTGGGATATGTTGTTGACTTTAAGCAGGGGACCAAATTGACCCTCTGGACCAAAAACTATTTTTCCTTGGATTTCAGTCGCTTTATTCACAGGCGTATGCTATAGTCACTACATGTCTTAGCTAGGCATGCTATATATATTTTCAGAAAAAGGCTGCTTATAAATGCTATCATTTGCTGCTGTAATGTTCTCAGACACTACTGGTGTTGCTCTCAAAATGGCAATGTCTGTCGGTTGGTTGGTTCACAGCTTTGGTCCGGACTGAAATAACTTTTGGGTGAATTGACATTAATTTGTTACAAACATTTATGTCTAACCTGATGTTACACAGAACCATCTGAGAAGTCGTCCTTGGAAACTGTTTGGAAAAAGGCAGGCCCTTTGAAAAAATACAATTACAGTCTATCACGGGCTTCAACCAATCAGATCAGCGAACCATATGACGTAGTAGGAGAGCCAAAGCCAGTTGGGAGAAGAGCGAACACATCTTTTCCATGGAGAGAAGCCTTCAGTGCCATTCTTTGCTCTCCGGTTCTGATAGAACTGATGCTACAGCAGCATCTATGCTAACCGTTGTTGTTGTTTTCCAACAGTTGCTTCTCACTGTCATCACACCTAAACCACAGCCGTAGCCACCAGTAGTTCCTCATAGGACTCTGATTGGTCCGGACCACTGTGGTTCGGCCACAAGTGCATTACTTGAAGCCTGGCAAGATGGATTCTCACATGATCTCGTGAATCCAGCTGCCTTGCAAGGTAAATTCATGTCTCCCTCAAGTTGAATTGTAATACGGCATTGGCCTGAAAATAAGACAACACTTTTTCTGGAAATTATGTTTGAAAAACAACATCAGATATGCTCTAAAATGCTAAACCAAGAAAGTGACAGAAAGTAACATTGTTATTGTGAGAATGCTAGCATGCTGACGTTAGCATTTAGCTCACAGAGCTGCTAGCTTCCCTGTAGCCTCTTATAGTGTGTTCCCACCAAAAATGAAGCAAATATTCGCCTCGCTTTACTCACTCGAGTTTGACATCATTTGTCTTTATTTGTGTTACTCGCAATGATTAAATATTCTGGGTTCATAGCATCATCTGGAGGCGCACACAGCTCTGTGAATTTCACCACCTTCACTAGGAACTGCATCTGGATGACCGCCACTTCCAGCTCTACTACAGCGGTATGAACCAAAAAACAAAAAACAAAAATAAACATATTTTGCTGTGATTTAATTGCAATAAACAGATCAAAAGACTGCCGATATAACTACATCATGATGCCGATTTGTAAAAAGTTTGAATTCATGCTTTGTCAGGTCTGTCCGCAAGACGAGAAGCAAATAACTTTTAAAATGCTTGTTTTCTGAATGGAGTTCGGATTGATCAGGGCTAGTGACTTGATTCATAGTATAGTACAACCGATATCTACAATCAAGTAACAGATACATATTTTCAGAACTTACCAAGTAGTTCAACTTCCTCGCTTACTTTTCTCCAAGCAATCTGTTTTTTTTTGTCCAGTCTCTGTATAAAAATGAAGTAGTATCATAGAGCTCTGGATGCCCACAGGTGCCTTTTTTCTCCTCAATTTCTGATTCAACATCAGTGACGTCAGGAGTGGACTCAAACGCTGATAGGCTTTCATGACACGGTGTCACACGAATGTATCGGCGGAGTTGGAATATTTCAATTATTAATATTCGCACTGCGAATACATGAATGAAGCGAAATTTGTGTCTTTGCATTGACTTTACTTTGTATGTAATCTCACCACGAGAAAAGTTAAATTCGCTTTTGGTGGGAACACACCATTAGTCTCAGTCTTCTAAAAAAGAATGGATGGAGGAGAGTGTCAGAGTTCCAGGGATATAAGAACCATGTTGATGATTTTGAGCATTGGTCCAGTCAAGAAGTGCACCCAAGTGCATAACGGAAAACCATACATTTTATCACTCCTATTGTTTTTTTGTTTTTTATTTCCATTTGGCATGAATATATTTTGAGTTTTGGCACTACAATTCCCACCATGCTTAATATTATATAAACAAGATATATAATGTTGCCATGGAGTCAGTCAGTTACAGTAGCTATGGGCTAATATCTGAGTCTTGTTTTCTTGACTTAAAGTTGTTCACATTTTTGTGAATCTGCACTGTGGAAACTCATGCTGCATTAGCTGCTAGCAGTTCCTGTTTGCACTAACCATGAATGTACAGACAATGAATGCTGGATTTGATACTGAAGAAAAAGTCTAAATGTGATCAAGATCCAGACCTGAAGTTAAAAAATAACAAATAATAAATAAATAATACATTTTATATGACTTCTGAACTGGTTCATTGGCCTTTATACTCTATGGACTTCAGAGAACTGATGTTCAACAACATCTGTGTATTCCTGCTTAGGTGCCAAGAGTTAAACAGACCAACTGTATGAATCAAATGTGCAAAGAAAGAAAATTAACCTAATGGGTGGTTTTCCAGGACAGTTTTCTGTAGCTATGTTTAGGGAGGAACCTGCAGGATATCACTGACTGATCAGTTACTCAAACCATCAGGTGTCTGTTCGCTTGACTGCTGAATGCTTCACCTGTTGCATAATTCAGTGTGTCTGATGAGGGGGCACGTTGAATATTCTGTGTTTCAGGGGCTGTTGGGACTTGTGGCGTGTTTGGACCTCCCCTGTGGAGAAGCAGTAGATCAATGAAAGTGATTAACCTCCGTGTGAATCACAAACAGCAGGCTGGATAAAGGGAAGTGTCAGGGTCTGAATTCAGCCTCCCCTGCTCTCTCCCTTATCAGTCATTAGGGGTCACAGACTGTAATCAGTTCCTGACATTAATTGGCCACTGCACAGTCTGCCAGACAGGATCATTTCTGCTCAGATTTCCAGTAGCCCTGCGGTCTGGTGAGCTGGATGGAGTGAGGCGTTCGCTCCACATTAGACAGGAAAATGAATTGTTTAATTAGTTACCCTTCACCTCGGTTAGTGTACCATGAAGTAGATGCAGCCACCTGGATCTCCTCTGATCTGGTCCAAACTGTTGCATGTTAGGGATGAACACATTCCAGTATGGTGGTAAACCTCTACTATATTTTAAAAAATGGGACTCGCCGTCTCGCTGTCAAGCTGCCGCCATTCTAGCCATCCTTTTAGAACAACTAATACATTAGTTGTTCTACATATTTTTCAGTTTCTGTTGTCAGAAAAATATTTGTTCGCAGCATAAATATTATTGTGTTGTCCAGCATTCCTTACCAAGCTGCTGAGCTGCAAATAAAACCATTATTTTACGTTCGTCAGACAAAATAAACAAAAATACAGTTTAATGACAGCTTCTGTGCTGTGAGTTCGACTATGCTGACATTTAAAATGAGTGATACAGAGAGAGTTAGAAGAAACAAAAGTTTGTAACATTCAGTAGAGCTGGAAAATATCTAAATGAGCTGCTAACGTGAAACTCCAAAAAATTTAATTAACAACTCTAAACAGTGTCAGTAATTTGGCTGCAAAAGAACAGATGTTGCACTACGTTTTCAGAGGACATTGAAACAGCAGTGGAGCAGTGACTGAGGTGGGGCCCAGCCAAAACCAGGCACTGCTGGATACTGTGAACATCACACTCATTTTGCAGTGGGGACAACAGCATTTTCAGCAGCATCATGTAATTACACACAACAGACACACCTGTTATCCTCACTGTAATGAATATTTACTATAAAACAAATCTAATATCATGCACCACACCTCTATTTGTTTTCATTAATATTTATTGGAGTGTGGTAGAGCTGTACATATAAGGAGCCAAAAGTTCACAGAGGCAGTGCTGTTGTACAATGTTAACTGTCCAGTAAAAGCATTAACCTTAACTTTACCTTCAGCTAAACCATCTTTAGATGTCGACTTTCAGATAAAAAGGAATCATATCTCGTGTTTAAAATGCTATGGAGGTATCGGTGCCTCTTGTAAATCGTTGTTGCAGGGATGATGATGGACACTGTAGGCATTATTTTGATAAATCAGCCACAAATATAACATTGAAATGTTACTGGGACACAATGGGAAACAAGCAGCCATAAAACTTTGCCACACTGATTTATACAACAGTGTAATACTGATTCATTATACAATAAATATATATTTATATAAATGTCACCATGTCTATATTAAACTAAAAGTAGTTGCAGTATTTGTTCTGTATATTACTATAAGCAAACTGTATATGTAAGGCCCCTCTGCTGGGGAAAGCAGAGAGTAAAGAACACAAAACACAAGTAGTTTGAAGTTTGATGTGTCTGTGATAAAAGACGCAGCAGGTAGTGAGGTTAATAAGCAGGACGGAGGAGTTGAATTGTCTTAAGAGGAAGCTGACAGTTGTGAGCCTGTTCATGACTGATAGCGCACTATTGAGCTCTGAAAGCTCTGTACAGAAACAGACCCAAATGTCTCCCTGCTGCTGCCAAATATTGTGTTCCTGCAACCTGACAGTTCCCCCAGAACAGAGGCACTCTGAATGCATCGCAGTACAAAAGAATCTCCCAGCAGAGCTCACTTCTCTCATTTCCACTGCTGCTTCTCTGCAACCTGTCACGTGATTTCTTTTATTTATATATTTATTTTTGGTGATGTGGCTGATAGTTTGGCAACCGTATTCTGCCAAAATGTGTTGTCCCTAAATGTGTCTGGCAGTGGGATTGCCTTGATTGCTTCATGCCAAGCAAGGTAAAAACATAGTGGTAATGTTTTTGGTTTGTTTGTTTCAAATACAGGGTTTGAAAGAATAAAAGGAGCTAAAGATCTTGCCTCAATATCAAAAGTTTGACCCCCTGATGTCATGAAAGAGAATGTGTGCACAATATGACGTCTTATTGACGTCTTATTTTCATTACTGCAGGATTCTCTCAGATCTGTTTAAGTCAACAAAACAAAGACCATTTCCATTTCATTTTCATTAAAAATTACTCAATTCAGGACAGGATTAAAATGTAAAGGTCCAGTTTTTAATTTTAGTGTAGTTTACAGTTTAGTTCAGGTTTAGGTTGCACATGGCTTTAAAGTCCATTTCACAATAAATGTCAGGCAGTAATTATGCATCTCTAACATTATGATGATATTTGGATTTTGAAATGTAAATTTGGTCATAAAACTAGCGCACACAAATGAAATTTCAGTTTGATGGAAATATTGTATTTTAATATTGGCAGCCACGGACTTCTACACCAGCTGTTTAGAACAGCAAAGGAAAATGTCTCCTAACTTCTCCTAAAAATCATAAAAAATTAATAACTAAGTAAATAAACCTGCTTCGTCTTTAATATGGTTTAAACCAGTGCTGCATCATTAAACCTGACAGTAAATTGTGCTCAAAATGTGTAACATCATTACACAGTACACAGTGACTCACCAGTGACTTTAATTGTTGTCTCTCTGTTAGCTCCACTCTATAGCATTATCAGTACCAGTTTTCCTGAAGTGTACTATGACATTATGATACATTATGTTTGCATTTCAGAGCCATGTGAGTCATAATCTGCTTTTCCAATTCAATTATCTGATAAACAAGAAATTGAGATCCACTTTCATATCATATATGTGATTGTACCATAAAGATTTCAACCTCCTGTGTATATTGTGTTATGTAGTAATTATAATAACCATCATGCTGTCTCTGTGCTCTTATACTGCTTGAGTAGTCCTACATGTTAAGTGCTACTGTCAGGTTGTTAGTGGTGACTTCTCAGGTGGGCTGTTGGTAGCCAACACATAACAAATGGGGACTTGTGACTTGGAGAGTGCCCCTTTGATCACAGCACCTAGCAGCCAAATGTCTCAGCCAAGAGCAGATTACATCGGATCAGATTCAGACTGCATTGTCAGGCACTGTGAAGACATTTCACCATTGCAGCACCAAAGAGTAGACACAGCAGAACTAGAGTACTACAAAAATGACAATAAAGCAAATTTCAGTGACTGACCTCAAAAATACCAAACAAATAGAGAAAGGTTAATCACCAGTTTCACAAAACATATGGTGTATTTAGACAAACATTAATGTGAGGAAAGAAATGCATTCATCATGTTTGTTAGACCGCAAGGACGCACACAATGTGTTTTGGTCAGAAACATTGACTGTAAACATTACTTTTGTTTGTTTACAAGAAAACTCCACTGGGCACATAATGGCTGCTTGAGTTTGGACAAATGAATGTTAAAAAAATATACTTTTTCTCACACACCAGCACCTTTCTGTAACTGATTAGGCTGCTAGTCTCAACTTTTCCCAACTTGTAAAAACTCAGAAGGGTTTCTTTTTTTCCCATCATTGAAACATGCTGCTCTAACTCATTTCTACGATGTGAGTATTGATGAATTCTTGTCACCTACCGAGCTGAATCAGACTGAAGAACTTCTGCTGTAAGCAGAGGAGCTATTTATTTCATGCAAGGCAGCGCACCTCCACTATAAAACAGGAAACCCTATGCATTACAGTGTACCAAAAAAGTACTGGCATTCAATACCAAGCCCAAACCACTGGAGGGGCAAAAATATCTTAGCCCCATCTACTGAGAGTGAATATCTTTAAGAGGTTAAAACAGTCATAACTGATTTATTTGGCCACTTTGGGGCAGCATGACAAGCTGTAAACACAACATTGACATGTTATCACCATATGAAGTTGACATTGTGGACACGTTAGCAAACAGTCTGTTTATACATCTAGCAGAAATGCAGTCATGTTTGTGAAACATATCTGGCTCTTTAGCTGCTAAATGCTCCACTATGTTAACCAGCTAGTCTCTGTCTGTCTGCTGTCTGCTGCTGAGCAGGTAGTGTACATTGGGTTTATCAGAGCTTTTCACTGAAAACAGCTGCCTGCTGCTGCTGGAAATTAGGCTGATGAGAGACTGAACCAAAACAGTAAAGTTGTGGCCTCTAAAACCAAAACACCGGGCTGAAAGATGCTAAAACGCTCCATAGAGCTGAGGGGAACTGCAGAGTTCTCTGTGGGTTTTTCACTGCGAGTGACACGTTATACATCCATGATCCATTGTTATAAAACTATTGAAAAATGCAGCTTTAAAGAAAATGTGATTCAGTTCACCTGTTAGGACAAACTCTAGCAACAAAAGGACACAAAGACACACAGAGCTTTTCAGTATTTTTATTTTTTATATACAGTAGTAGCATCCCTGTCAGATAAAATATGAGAGAGATATCAGAGAGAGATAATGAACGGTGGAAACCAAAGACAGGAAAGAAGACATGGCTGTCATACTCAGTGTGACGACATTTCTGGTACATACAGTACCTCAGCTCACCTTCAACCATCAGCACCAAACAAAGACCTTTGATACATTCATTTTAATTTTCATACCTATCAAAATCAGCTTTTCAGATGTTTCAGAGGTTTCAGAACTTCTTCTGACAGCAGCAGCAGGCAGCTGAGAAGGCTGCTTGCTCTGTGTATCTTTATCTTTAAGTGCTGCAGCACATGGAAGTGTGAGTGGCTGTTTTGTTGAATACTGATGAATCTCTGTTGCTTTCTGTCCAGATTTGTTGTTAATTAATGTCTAACTTCTTTATGTTTATTTTGGTTGTACTTGTAAATACTACTGGACAATGATAACATATAAGTCACTCATTAGGATACAAAAATGGTCAACTCGCCACTTTTCAAACACTTCTCTCACCAACTGCGCTACCTGGCCAATGGAGATTCTCAAATGTAAACATCGAGGGAAGCGTGGGGGGGTTAAACACCATCTCCAATCCCAGCCACACAGACCATCTCTGCCCATTATCCAATTCTATAATATCCAGACATTGGATAATAAACTGGACGACCTCCGTGTCCGTATCAGTTTCCAAAGAGATATCTGGAACTGTAAAGTCCTTTGTTTCACCGAAACTTGGCCAAATCCTGGCATACCGGACAACGCCATTCAACCAGGTGACTTTTTTTCTGTATATCGATCTGATAGACCAGTAGACTTTGGGAAGAAGCAGGGAGGAACTACGCCCCCCTTAACATCAACAGGTCCTCAGTAGAGAGGTTGGACAGCTTCCAATTTCTTGGAATCACCATGGGGCCTGACCTAGGCGTTGCACACTGACACACTGTAAAGAAGGCAAGGCAGAGACTGTTTCACCTCAGACGCTTGAGAAAATTCCAGGTATCCCCTCGGATACTGAGAAATTTCTTTTTCTGCACC
Source organism: Macquaria australasica (assembly GCA_005408345.1). Classification (NCBI taxonomy): domain Eukaryota; kingdom Metazoa; phylum Chordata; class Actinopteri; order Centrarchiformes; family Percichthyidae; genus Macquaria; species Macquaria australasica. Next base: position 849,884 of record SEMN01000069.1, read on the forward strand.
ATCAAGAGCGTCCTGATGGGGAACATCACTGTGTGGTACAGGAACAGCACTGAACAGGACCGCAAGACCCTGCAAAGACTGGTTTGTTCGGCTGAACGTATCATAGTCTGAGCTTAACCTTTACACAAACTGCCTATGACTGAACCCTGTATGATTATATGTGACAAATAAACTTGAGCTTAAAATATTTCAAAGTTAATACAGTACATTGTGTGTTTTCATTAAAACTATCCGAAACTCTTCATCAGCATTCAAATGGAGGAGAGGAGCAGGCAAACAACACTTTGTTGTGAATTTGAGACTAACTAATTGGTCATTTTATATTCTAAAGAGAATTTATTTTTGTCTTGTCCCTACAGTCACAGTGCTGGTGCTGTGTTTATTTAAAAAGCTGCTGAGAGTTAGTGTTATGAGAGGCTGTGTTAATAGCAGTGATGGTGGATTGCGTTATTCCTAAAATGAAATGCTGCTTGTAACATGACAGTCAGACACTGACATTCCTCTGCATATTAAAGGCTCCCTAAAGGGACATTGATGTTGGTGTGTCAAATGAATCTGTTGTGTCATCACCACGGTCTCTCTTACCACATATCACGGTGTGGTTTAGGATGAGCCCATGTCACCTTGTGACCTGCCACACTCAACTGCTTCCTCTTAGATTACAGCAGTACAAGGCCAGCTTTTGTAAAAACCAGCAGTTTTATTATTATCTAAATTACAAGCTCCTAATCTATCCTTACTGATATACCCCATATACACTTTAGCCAATGACTAAGACTAAGGGCCCTATTTTAATCACGCAAGTGCAATGACAAGTGCAGTGTGGTAGGTCTTGGGTGGACTGACTGTGTGGGTGTCTCCAAACACACCTGCTATTTTGGTTCATGTATGTGCAACAGTGCAAAGTGAAAAAGGGCTGGGTGGAATATTGATCAGAGGGTGTGATGATTAACACATACACTGTCAGACAGTCACACCAATGGTCTCATCACTCTGAAACAGCTAAGCCAATCACAGTGAAGCATGACAGCTCAACAAATGGAAAGAGCTTCTCCAGGAAATCATATTGATGTCTGGATGTTGCAGAGCGGCATGACGTGAACACACAGGACCACAAATTTGCAGCCAGAGGCAGATGTGTGTGTTTTTATTTAATTTGTACAATGATGATAGAAATAAATAATAAAGAATGCTGATGAAGCCATTTATATGATCATAACAATCCGATGCTATTTCAGTTTTAATTCTACTGTATCCAACTGCATACACAAAGCACAAAGGTGGTAACGGGCCCAACTAAAAAGATTCACATTTATTCAAATCTGTCTCAGTACAATTCTTGCAGGCTCATTTGTACATTGAAACAGTTATTGGTCACTGGATTTGTTCTTCCTCTTCATACTGGCCATGAAGCTTTGCTTTCTAACATGATTCTAGGGAGAAGGATTCCTCTTTCAGTCTACATGTAGGAGATACTTGTGGATATTGCTCATTGCTCAGTTTTCTCTTTGGGTGCCTTAGTTAGAGGGTTAGCTTTAACATGCATTAGATTGTAATTGAGAGCAAAGACTCATCAAATCCAGATGTATAAAACCCCACATACACCAGGTATTAACATGTAATCTGTCTTTGGATATTTGGATAGCTGCATCTGATCACAGGCTTTTGTGTTCACACCTGGAATGAAGACCACTCTCCACCATGTGGTAATACCAGGTGGAAATGGCATCAAAATGCAAACTAGAGAGAGATCCATTAATCCAAAACATCTGGACAGAGGTCATGATACTGATAATAAACTATTAACCAAACCTGGAAGGTGGATTGAAGGGTGGCTTAATTTTAAAGGATTCAGATATTATGAGAAGAGGTGATGTCACTGTCTATGTCTACTAACTGTTTTGGTGATGGAAAGATAAATTGAATTTCAATATGTGTACTGAAACAAATGGAATGCCACAGCCTGGATGTGAGATTAATATAAATTACAGGTTTGTAGGGAACTTAATGTTTCTGTTCTGATCAGCTGTGAGCCTCAAAGGGAGTAATCGATGGATCTGTATTAAAAGTATCAATACCATAATTGTGTTATTTTTAAGTATAGGTTTGATACTGTAAAAAGAAAAAGAGATTCTTCTTTCATTTAATGCTAAATCATGACCATACTATAGAATTATCGCCACCAGCTGACGAAGAAGAGACAGCTGGTGTCACTAGGAATTTGGATTTGTTGTCTTCTGCTGTGCGTTTTTGAACATGCTGTACAACTGCTTTATTACCATTAAGCAGCCATTATTATCCACCTATAATTTCTAGGGTTACATCTCTCTCTCCTATGGAAATACATTCAAAGTTTTTATCAATGAAAAGTATTAACATGGTGTAGCGCGCTCTCGCTTCCCCGGGCCCGTCAACAGAGACACACACACAGTCTGCGTGTAGGAACCGGTCTGGTTCTTTTTATTTTCAGCCGTGTCCATTTTTCCCACTCTCAGCTGCTGTGGCTCTCCTGCTCCGCGTCGTCGTGTCAGTCGTCGTTCTCCTCTCCTCAGGGCTGCCGCTACTGATATGAGCACACAGATTAATTAATGCGCTGTACCTGCGTCTCCCCGGGCTACCTGCCCTGAGCTCCTGAGCCACTCCTCCACTTCTCCCTCTCTGCAGCCAAGCTCCAACCACGCCCCACCACCACACATGGTTATCAGCAAACAACATTTGCAGTCTCTTAAATTTAAAATAACTGTCCCATCAAGAACTTGTACATGCAGCGTTTTCTAGTCATTAGAATTCAATATGCATTCTCAGTCTCTCAAACTCTCAAACTCTCATTCTCAACTCCAGTCTGTCTGTTATAATCTTTACAACCCTTTGATCATGAGCTGTGTCTTGAAGTCAAAATGGAATAGGTTTTATCTAATGGTGTTCAGTGCTTCAGATGAAAATGAGATCCATTTATTCACAATCACATAAGTTTGAATCAGACTGGCTGTTGTGTACAGCCAGTTAATTAACTTTATTTTCTTGCTTTGGTGTTAGCTGTATTTGGAAAGATCTGACACTGGTTACATTTCAAATTGGAGGTATGTTATTAAAAGTCAAAGCATGTGTTATATTTCAACTATAAACAGAAAGACATGCTCTACAATCTATGTTAATATTATATTCAACTTTGTGTGTTACAGTATGTCATATTATAATATTAAAATAAACATTTATTCATTTATTGTCCAGGACCTTGGCTGGAAACCCTGAATTTGAAGGACCATAGCTAGCGTTGTGTTAGCCAGTTCCATTTCTGACCCAGTCTCCTTTAGCAACATGCCTGGACCCACAAAGCTCTGAAGTGAACCAGTCTCTTATCAAAGATTTGATCTATCTATCTCCCTCTTACTGTACAAAATATTTAATTAGCATTAGCAGGCTTCTCGGTTTTAGCTGAGCTGACAGGCATAAATGAAACTTTTGCTTGTCATCTTGTTAAAGTGCTCTCTGCAAGCAACTGTCTATGCCAAAGATTGTTTGTAAGAAAGAAACATCTCTCTCTAACATCACTCTAGGACTGTGAGTGGACTGTGTTTTTGTAGTTCAATGAGACTACAGTGATGGTCTTCTCAACTAAATAATCTAGCTGATCGCGTAACGTCAATTTCAGGAGTCGAAATCTCCCTCTTAAACTTTTATGCATATCATATCAATAATTTAAGCTTATCAACATAGTTATAGTAACTAAATCAGGGCCTCCAGTATTTAGAGCAAATACCTTGTGAAAAAGAAGGTGTGCAAAGTAAGTAGGCTGCAGCTGTTGGGAACATTATCTAGGCTGTTGCTCAAAACTGTTTCTGCCTTCCCAGTCAATTAGAGGTGATTACAGATATAAATGGAATATTTGACTTTTAGTGATAAATTCAGAGACTTGCAAAAGCTAAACCTAATTCCGATTCGATGATCGCATCCAGGTTTGAATTGATAGAATACTATAAACCCCCAACCCTAACCATAGCACTATTTCTAGTCCATTTACTAATATACATATGCACTAAATTGTATTTTCCAAATAATACATCACTTTTTTAGAAGTTTGAATGGAAATCAATGGCTGCCTGACATCAAAATCAAAATTGTGTCTACTGAAATTTGACTCCGGTTGTCAGTAGCTCTCAGTATACTGATTAACAGCGTCAAGGACAGAAGTATAGTAAGATACAAATATAGACATACAACTTAACAAAGACAACAAAGCTAAAGAAAGATAAGCTGATAAACACAGATAAGTCCTTACAGTACTAGAGTAATATGATCGAATAAGAGTTGCCAAAGATGCAACAAATAAACAAAAATAGAAAAAGTACAGAGCATAGAAGCAAAGCAGCCATCTTGGCTGAAAAGACAGGAAAACTTAAAATCTAATCTAAAATCTAAAACCTTTAGGTATGCTTGGGAAAATGGTCAGTGGTAAAAAAAAACAAACATTTGTTGTACAATTGTTAAAATATGAAAAAGCTCCTTTAATATGATGGCAATGAAATCAATTCTTCTTACTTCTTTCTTTTCATTTTTTTTCATCTCTCATTTACCAACTACCCAAACCCAAAGAGCACCTTCAACAAATCTCTTCAAGCACATAAATCCAGTAGAATCCACCGTCTGTCCTCTTCTCCTTGAATTAGTCACACGTCAGCTTGGAAGCTCCTGTCTTGGCTCACAGTGGTGACCTCCTCCTTCGACCCTCTCGTTCTAATCTTGCTTTACCCTTTACTTTGCTCCCCTGAATTTGGCCCCAGCTCAAATCTGAATCTGGCCAAGGAAGTCAAGATGCTGAGTGAATCATTGTGGCTCAGACTGAGATTATTGTCAGCCACTCCCCCACTTTAATTCAGCCATTACTGGGCCAGTTTTTAGACATAAGCTAAACTAATATTGGTGAAATCACTTGAATGAATGCAGTTCTCTCAGCTAGATTAGCTCTTATTGCCATCCTCACTGTATGCTAGCGGTATTGTCTCCAAGCTATTCAGGAGTTTTATTTATTCAAGATCTAATTCAAACCTGGATATTGCTCCTTCGCAGGTAGCAGGAAATTATACAACAATCAAATCTCCAGCCTTTGAAAAGTGAGCATGTGCTTGACAACGTATGACAATGACATGTTACATAGCTTTGACAATGTGTTCATCCCCACTGTCTGTCCTTTAACTGGTAACAGTGGTGAAGCCTTCTGATGGAATGAATACAAACCGTACAATTATTGTATACTGGTATCTATGTATTTAGTGTGGGCTGTGTACTACTTTTTTTTACTCTGGTATATAACACACTGGTATATAAACATGAACACATTCTGTTAGTAAGCCTTTAGGTTAACCTGACAAAATGTCAATTGATGTGCTGTTCTCTAGTCTTTGTTGCTGTGCCATAACATTTAATATGAATATTGATGGTCCCAAGAAGATGAGTTTGTAGTCCCGCCATCAGGTTAATATTTCCACCAGTATACCACAAGTATGAGTATGTAATGGGCAGACTGCCATGAAATTTATTGAGTCCATTCATGGTCCTCAGAGAACAAACATTCCCCATTGAAGACAGTCCCTGAACTTTTCTGTAGTGCCACCCTCTGGCCAAAATGTCAACTTTGCACACAAGTCAATACATAATCTAACCAGCAGATGTGGAGGAAGCAGCTTCATGCTCCAACCATTTTGATTATAATGAATCCATAATGTTCTGTAGTGCCAGTTTTTAACTCCACTGATGATAAGGCTCTACAGACCTGGTCATACCAGTAATTATAACAGCTACATTTTGGACCAAAATCAATTCATTTTAAAATGAAAATATCACAATCAGTGGATTCACTCACAAAGCCAAAATAAATTCTGACAGTGCTTTCACTGAGTTCTATTTTGTTTTTTTATTTATATTAATTTATATTACACCTGTGTTGTTGATGGTATTTGTTTTGTGGTGATGTGGTCTTAATGTGGGGGGACCTGATCGATTTGCAGGTCATGCAGGGATCAAGGTTCAAGGTTGCATGGGAAAATGGACTTTGGATGTAACCAGAGAGTCTGAAGCTGAATGAATGGCAGCCTCTATGGGTTGCTAATGGGGCTTTAGACTTTTACCCCCTATTCACTCAAACAGACTCAAACACTGGAGGTGTGACAGGAAGTCATTCGTAGCAAAATAACACCCTGAATCTGCCTACTGTGACTCAAAAGTAGCTCAGCTGCACAACCTGGGGAAATTCAACTTTATGAAAATGTCCTCTGACCTGCAGAAGTGACAAGCATTCACTCTCATTTTGATTCCTTTGGGAAATCGAAGCACAATTGTCTGTAGTCCAACTCAACTACTAAGTACGTAGAACAAAATGGAGCTGATTGTCACAATTAACAGCTTCCTGATTCTTTATTAGATAACTACAACTTGGATGCAAAAAACGGTGTATTAAAACACACAACGCCCTGGAAATGAACTAGTTAGTTGTGCACTGATATAGTGGAAAAGGGACAAAATAACTGCCAGATCAGAGCTGAGTATGTAAATCTATGTCTAGACAAGGATTTTGTCTTCAGCAGTAGCTCAGTTTGTTCTTTCCAACAACATTCTACACTGCTCAAAAAAATTAAGGGAGCACTCAATCATCACAGTATAACACCCAGTCAATTAAACTTCTGGGATATTGACCTGTCCAGTTAGGAAGTGTAAGTGTTTGTGAATCAAATTCACCTGCTTTGGTGCAAATGAAAGCGACAACAGGTGGACAGGAGAGGCAACAGCAAGACAACCCCCAAAAAGGGAATGGTTTTGCAGGTGGCCACGGACCCTGTCTCTCTCCTGATCCTTCCTGACTGATTTTCCTCAAGTTTTGCATTTTGCTAGTGCTCTTGTCACTCCTGGTAGCATGAGGCGGTACCTGCAGCCCATTCAGGTTGCACAGATAGTTCAGCTTCTCCACGATGGCATATTATATGTACCGTCGCAAGAAGGTTTATTGTATCTTCCAGCACAGTCTCCAGAGTGTGGAGGAGATACCAGGAGACTGGCCATTACACGAGGAGAGCTGGACAGGGCCGTAGAAGGGCAACAACCCAGCAGCAGGACCGGTACCTGCTCCTTTGTGCGATGAGGAACAGGAGGAGCACTGCCAGAGCCCTAGAAAATGACCTCCAGCAGGCTACTCGTGCATGTTTCTGACCAAACTGTCAGAAACAGACTCAATGAGTGTGGCATGAGGGCCCGACGTCCTCTAGTGGGACCTGTGCTCACAGCCCAGCACCGTGCAGCTCAGTTGGCATTTGCCAGAGAACACCAGAATTGGCAGCTTCGCCACTGGTGCCCTGTTCTCTTCACAGATGAGAGCAGGTTCACACTGAGCACATGTGACAGATGTGAAAGAGTCTGGAGACGCCGTGGCGAACGTTATGCTGCCTGCAACATCATCCAGCATGACCGGTTTGGTGGTGGGTCAGTGATGGTCTGGGGAGGCATATCCTTGGAGGGTCGTACAAACCTCCACGTGCTAGCCAACGGTACCCTGACTGCTGTTAGGTACCGGGATGAAATCCTCAGAGCCATTGTCAGACCTTACGCTACTGCAGTGGGCCCTGGGTTCCTCCTGGTGCAGTACAATGCCCAGCCTCATGTGGCCAGAGTGTGTAGGCAGTTCCTGGATGATGAAGGCACTGATTACATTGACTGGCCCTCACGTTCCCCAGACCTGAATCTAATTGAGAACCTCTGTGACATTATGTATCAGCGCATCCGACGCTGCCAAGTAGCACCACAGACTGTCCAGGAGCTCACTGATGCCCTGGTCCAGGTCTGGGAGGAGATCCCCCAGGACACCATCCGCTGTCTCATCAGGAGCATGCCCAGACGTTGTTGGGAGTGCATACAGGCACATGGGGGCCATACACACTACTGAGTCACATTATGAGTTGTCGTGATGAAATTTACACAAGTTGGATCAGCCTGTGATTTAGATTTTTCACTTTGATTTTCGATGTGATTTTTGAATCCAGCCCTCATTGGGTTGATGAGTTTGGTTTCCATTGACCATTCTTACGTCATTTTGTTCTCAACGAATTACACAATGTATATCAATGAAGATTTTCAACTTGAATATTTCGTTCATCAAGATCCACTGTGTGATTTAAGTGTTCCCTTAATTTTTTTGAGCAGTGTAGTTCATGGCTCTTACCTGGGAGATGGGTGTACTGAGAATTTAGTTTTTCATAGTTGTAGGACAGTAGGCTCTCAAATGCAACGTGTCTCTGAGCTGAGTGTCATTAATCGGTATGAGCACAAATAAAAACACATAAAAGTCAGATTTTTTTTAACGTGAAGATGTCCATGACCTCTTCTTTTAGGGCAAACGTTTTGCACATGTTCATGCCTCAGACTGGAACTGTAGTCCAGCTGTAACCTCCCACGTTGTCACTAATGTTTTCCAACCATTTGTCTTGCAGAGCTCATTCTTGTCGGTCACCATTGTCTTGTCTTTACTTTGAGGTTTTACAGGTTATTTTGTCACATGAGCGATTCCTTTGGCGGATATGAATCATGCCCATATGTCTAGTACATGATGTGCCCGTACGGTCATCTGTGAGCTGAATAAGGAGAGGACTGGCAGGGTGCTGGCCCTGTTTCTCTGGGAGCGTGACGTCCCCGGTGGCAGGAGGTTTGGCTTCTGGCTCGACGGCAGCCTGGCCCGGGCTCTGAGGGGATGTGACCCACTGAGCCTGGCAGAGCCCCGGGCACCGACAATCTGCTTGCTTCCCTGGATACTGCTGGGCAGGGCTGCGCAGCAACACCTCAAATGTCACAGCATCAGGGGAATATCATGCCAAGAAAAAGAACAGATAAACAAAGCAGTACATTAATGTTAAATTGACCGGCTGCACCCTCAGTTAATTTTACATTTTTTGATAGTTTTGAACAACTTGCCTCAGAGCCATATCAGTATTTTGAGGGGGCAATTTTCAAAAAAATAAAATAATTGTTGCACTAGAAAACTTTACTACTTTATAGAGGGACTGTAGGCCAGATCCTGTCTTTTAAACTCATTTGATATGCCGAATACAGAAATACATAAAAATGGCTGGACATAGACGATGACATCAATTAAAGTTTCTGCCTGTTTCTGCAGCCAGAAAATGCCAAGTTGGGCAAAATGTACTAAATGTGGTCAGCGCTGAAGTATAGACTACATGTTGAGATATAGGTCTGGCCATTTTAAGTAGACTTAAGTTGAATTGGAGATGTATTGGGGCCAGCATCAAGCTGCAATTATCAGCATCTTAAATATTACTAAACAGTTGCCTCCTTAAACATCAAGCAGACACCAAGCTCTGGTTTGGTCTCTGCCAACTCCTAAGGGAAATATCTGCTGTTTAGCTGCTAAATGCTCCACTGTGTTCCACTGGCTACTCTCTAACTGTGTCTGTCTGCTGTTTGCTGCTGAGCAGGTAGTGGACAGTGGCTTTATCAGAGCTTTTTCACTGTGAACAGCTGCCTGCTATATATGCCTGCTTGATATATTGTTAATATGAAAATATTGATAATTGCAGCTTTAAGGTGTTTGGCAGTGATATTGGCTGAATCACTCAGAGACAGACTCAGATTAGATGATTGATGAGGACTGGGACCTAAAACTGAATGCAGGCCTGCTTCTTAATATGTGATATGTTTAGGTGAAGCTGAGAACCTAGATGAGACTAAGTATGTGCTTACATTAAGAATTTTTGGAGTGGTTTAATTAAACTGTGCAATATCAGTTCATTGGTGACAACAATACCATTTGGTGGCAGTTTACTAAGAAGTTAGCTCGTCCTACCACAGAGAATGGTACTCAATTTCTTTGGGATCTATCACCTACACCAACATTTGCTAGTGGAATGACATGTTACCAAAACTACAAAACACAAACCACTAGTGTGTTTTATTACAGCTTGAGCTATAGTTTCCTTGAATTTTGTGTCTTGAACATGAAACACCAAAAATGCAGCTAAAAAAACAACAACCGTGGAATGATGGATTTGGATATTGTGTCTTATGACAGTACAGCTGTTTACACACAACTCTTCCTACACCGGTTTGAGTATCTTATGCTCTCTCCACACACACACACACACACACACACACACACACACACACACACACACACACACACACACACACACACACACACACACACACACAGTCCCAGTGTGGCAGCAGTGCAGTGTAATGGTTACAGTGACCAGCCTGTGACTGGACTGGAAGGTTGCCAGGTTACCCTCCAGCTCTCGTGTTTTCTCTGCCTCTGACGGAGCTCTGAACCAGCTGGCTCTCCCTCCTCAGGTTTCAGTTGACAAAATCAGCCATTTGAACCTCTCAAAATGGTGAACAACTGCAGAAAAGAACCTTGGTGGGTTGCTCATTCCATTAAAAGCACATGATCTTGAACTGACTCTGGCCTGTCTGAGGTTGGAGATAAGTTTTCAAAGGCAAACTGATCCTCATTTGTGTGAAAACAAATCATTGATGTCAAACCAGGCTTGGCCAAGCATCAAAGGCTGCATTTACACTTTTACATACTAGTCGTCATGATCTATTCCAAATTGTAATACTGATGCATCAATGTTAGAGGAGCATCTTTCCTCCTGCTCTCTCTCTCCCGCTCCCCCCCTCCCCCTTCAACCCAACCGGTCAAGGCAGATGACCGCCCACCCAGAGCCTGGTTCTGGTTCTAGACCTGGTTCTGCTCGAGGTTTCTACCTGTTAAAAGGGAGTTTTTCCTTGCCACTGTCTCCTAGTGTTTGCTCATGGTGGGAATTGTTGGGTCTCTGTAAATATAAAGAGTCGGTCTAGACCTGCTCTATACGAAAAAGTGCCCTGAGATAACTTTGTTATGATATGGCGCTATATAAATAAACTGAATAGAATTAAATTCTACTGTTGTAGCTACTCGAGGTGGAGCTAGTTTGACTTAGCTTGTTTTAACTACTTTATATACTGTTAGCTAGTTTGAATTACTTTATATACAGTTTATTACTTTAGTCCAGTGGTTCCCAACCTAGGGGTTGGGTCCCTCCAAAGGGTCACCAGAGTAATCCGAGGGGTCGTGAGATGATTAATGGGAGAGTTGTGATACACTAATTTGTTTTCTTTTTTGGCCCTTTCTCTAATCTTTGATTTTTTGTAAAATATTGGAGAGTTTTTACCTCTTTGGGCCTCAAACAGTTATTAAAACAAAATCATGTCAGAAGTTTAGAGGAAAAATGTCTCTTTTGTGGAACTACTAACAACTCATAGACATCTGAAACATGACAAGGGGCTCAACGAGACACATCTTTCTTTGTAAAGGGTCACCAGCCAAAAAGGTTCAGAACCTCTGGTTTAATCTTTACCAATATGCAGCATTTTGTAGCCTTGTCGTGTTTTTTTAATGTAAATCTGATGTGATGGGAAAATCCAATGTGGGATGCAGTGTATAAACAGCAGAGAGACAGACGGGGTCGAACCTGCTCTATCTGATTGCAAATGCAGCCCTGTGAACCTCTTTGCTGCAATTAGGAACTGGTTTTCCCATTAAACCTGAGATAAACAGTTGTAAATAACGAGCAAGTCATTGTCCTCTCTGTGCCCTTAAGTCCTGTTGCCACTTTAATTAGTTGTGTGGTAGTTTGAGCCTCACCTTCAGTCCTCCGGTGCCTCTCTCTATCTGTCTCTCTGTCCTTTCAGTTTGATGTAGGGTTTAATGAGGCTCTCCTGGGAGTCCCAGCTGACGACTGTATACTTTTATGGTTTATCAGTGAGGTCAGCCAGCTACACATGGGTTGGAGCTGTTGAAGTGTTTTGGGAGCTACTGGGGAATTTAAGGTGGAAGCCCACCTGTAGAAAAATAGAAACACCTGTACAATATAATGCAATGCAACTGTCCTGCAATAACAGTGCACGATTTTATTTGCAATCACAATAACCATCTGCAGTTAAATACCACCATAGGGGCATTGATCTACGATTCTTCATGCAACTGTGTGAACTGTTTTCATTGTGTCAGTATCCAACACGCTTGTTAATTTGCAGTAAACAGAATAATGAATCAAAACGACAAGCTTGATGTACACATAAGCATGGAGGTTTCTGTGGTTGCACAGACTTTAACCAGCTGACCAGCCATGTAGCTGTGGCCTGACAGTTTGCTACATCACTCCAGTCCAAAATGATTTATATTAAAGTCTGGGCACAACAAGCTAACCCTGACATTTTTATGTTTTCTGAAACATGGTTGTCGAACAAAGTTAAAAATTTTCATTTTTGTCTTGATAACTATAGTGTTCATTGTGATCTGCCTTCTAAGGGAGGAGGTGTCGCATTTTTGTGAAAAGTTGTTTATCTGTCTCTGTTGTTACCTCTTTATGTAAGCCGAAATGTTTTGAACTCTTGGCTGTAAGTGTTTGTCTGGGGAAAAATAATACTGGAAATTACTACTTTTTGGGTTTTATCGTTCACCCTCTGCACTGGGTGCAATAGATGATTTATTTGATATCCAGCTATGATAATTCAGAACTTCTTATCCTGGGTGATATGAACATTAACTGCTTAACTAATGCTTTTAATAATTAAAAAATCTAAAATAATGCTGGGCAAACAAATTGGGCACTCCTTTTCTTTGAAGCCCTTTATGAATCTCAAAGTGCTTAATTCTCTTTGTTCTATTGATCCAAAAGTCCACTGAGGCTGATCAGTTAGAGCCAAGGCTATTATTGGCAGCTCCATTTTTAGTTCAACGCTTAACTTATATTTTTAATCTGACTGTGGTAACAGAAAGTATCCCATACTTAAGGAAGACAGCCTACGTCCTACCTTTACATAAAGGTTCAGTTCAATGAGCTAAATAATTATCAACCAATTTCTAAACTATCATGTCTAACTAAACTGGTAAATGATCAGGTGAGAACATTTTTATTTCAACCCTCCATTTTAAAATTTTATCAATCAGGTTTAGACCTGTGGTCACATGTAGCACTGTTGCCAGAAATGGAGCGACGCCTGCGAGCTAGTTCAGGCAGTCAACTCGAGCTGCATTGCTACACATGTGACATACCTCACTCTCCTCAACCATCTACCGAACACACCCTCACAATTTGGCGGTCTATTTAAACTGCAAAAATGTCCCATCTCTCCCTCTGCCTGTCAAGGCCACTGCTGCCCTGCATCAGTTTTGCCGCTTGTTCTTTCAGCCCCACCACCACCCCAGCATCCACCTGCAGGCTCCGGCTAGGGGGGTTTAAGATATTTGCTCATCACTCCCCAATATCTCACGTAAATACATTGGCTGGGAGTGATGAGGTCGGAGCCTAGACGCCAAACTCTAACTACGTTCTGCTGCATAATAATCATTTCAACGTGAGTTGTCTGACTGAACTGGCTTAATGCTCAAGGTGTGCTCAGACTCTAACTGTGGATTCTGTCCCCCATATCTGACAGTGCAACCCTGTCTCCTAGAAATCATGTTTATATGCAACAAACTTGAACAGAAAATATGTTTTGAAGGAAACGTAATGCCAGAAAGATTATGTTTTCTATTAACATAGAAAACTCTTGACACTTGATGTTTGACAGCAAAAGCATTTTGGTAAGGGAAAGATCGTGGTTATGCTTAAATGTTAATCAACATGTCATGTCTCATGCTTCAAGTCACTGCAGACGTTTTCTGTATTAAACCAGACCATGATCTTTCCTTAACCTTAACCATAAATAAGTTTAATAATGCTGGAGTCATATGAGTGGGTATTGTATTGTAAGATCAAATATTTTGCCAGAAAACAAATGAAATACATTGTCAGTGAGCATTTTACTGAAACATCCAGTATCAACATTTTTGCTACTTGTCCGTCTTTGTGAATTAACAACATTTTCCTCAGTGTGTTAATAGAAAACGTAATCCAGGCAGCATTACATTTCCTCTAAAATGTATTTGTACACATTATATTATACACTTGCTTTTAATGACTAATTGTCTGAAATCTACAGTTTACACAGCACAAAGTTATCGACAGACTGTCATTTGAAGTGTCACTATCTTTAATGGCCATAATCTGAAATCTGAGAGTGTTTCTTAGTAATCCAGCATGTCATCATGGAGACAACTGTTTTTCATTTATGGAGGTAGTGTACAAAACGCTTTTTTTTTGTGTGATAAGTTAGTAAGTAAGTCATTTTGTGAGCCGTTCAACTCATGCATACTGTAAATGTATAAATGGCAGTAGAAAACAATTTAACATCAGACAATATCCACGACTACTTCCAGTATAGGCCCAAATACAGATATGTTATTGAAATAAACAGATAGATGTAAGCTTTGCATTTTATCCCCAGTGTACAGCTGATGTACAGCATGTTGGTGCACACTAAGCTACAGTTTGGGGAAACACACAGCTCGCTGCCTTTAGAGGGATTTGATCAGCAGTCTGAATAAGACTGGAAGAAGTTCTTGAAGCAGCTTTTAAACTGCAGCATTAGAACAGCGAGACATATGTTTGCCTTGTCTGTGTGCAGGTGTGGGGGTGTTAGCCACTTTCAATCCCTGAAGGATTTGAGGTTTCTTCTCTAAATGTATTCAGTAAGCAGAGAATTGGTTGTTGGCTTTGAAGGTTTTAAGCTGGAAATTCTTTCCTGAGGGGATGTTGCCATTGAAACACCTGCATCTTTTGCATCTTTGTTTTTTTCTCTCTTCTGACAAAAGGAATACTTTTGCACTAGTCTTAAATTCAGTTTAATACAAAACGACCACTGCAGCTGATACAGGAGTCAATCTAGCCACACGCTAGATAACACAAACCAGAAATCTAATTTCTGAGTGAGCGGAAACACAATACACATCAGTCTGATTGTTGTTTTTCTGAAAGGCTGAATTCCAATCCATTTGACCATTAAGCAGTGAGGTCCTTGAACCAGAGCATAGCCCCTTAGGATAATGGATCTGGATTGGGATGGATAAGAGAGCACCATATACATAACAAATACATGTATCTAAATCTTATATCTAATATTAGAGGCTTTATTGTGTATTTGTTTTTGTCACATGGCTGTTTAAGGGCAAAATGTGACAAGCTTATTTTATCTACATAATGTAAATGACTTATTTTACACCATTCAGAGCCTAATTGTGTATTGATATGCCAGTAAAGCAATTAAGTGTCTCCCAAGTGTTTTCATCAGGCCTCACTTCTAACAATACATTGGTTCATTCATAAAGGATGATATTTTGCCGGTTGTTGCAACTGACACTGTAGGACTACATGCTCAGAACAGTTTTCATTGTGTGTCACATGAAAACTGCAGCTTTCCCCACAGTCTCACACTGGACGGCAGTAGTCTGTGTTGTTTTAGCTGTAGTTTACCTGACACTGCTAGCATTCAGATGCAGAAATTAGGATGCTCTGCATCACGACATGGCTGCACGTGGAGATTCGAATCCCGTTCAGGCTTCATGTCCCCCAGAAAACAAAACAAAACAGAAACATTCAAGTACGACTCAAGGTCCATACAGAGATTTTCAGATAGCAGCCTTTATGTCCTACTGTCCAAGACAGGGCTGTGTGCTTTATGTCTTGCTCCTCCCATGGCGGTGTTGAACCAACAATTACAGGGACTCACTTACAATGCTGTAATATGAGGTTCTACAAGTAACAAATATTAGTAGCATGGCTTTTCTTGGGGCACCCTGGTAGCTCACCTGGTAGAGCGTGTACAATTAAGACTGAGTCCGATTCCAGCCCAGGCCCTTTGCTGCATGTCATCCCCTCTCTCTTCTGTCCTTCCTGTCTCTCTCTGCATCTGTCACTTTCCAATAAAGGCATAAGTGCTTTAAAAAAAAGAACAAAAAAAACAAACAAACAAAAAAAACAAGGCTTTTCTCAATATAAGTAGAGGGTCTTCACATCTCTGAGGACATTATTTTGATAAATCAACCTCATATTCGAAATCAAAGTATAATCTCGAGTAGTCTGGTTCCAGACCTCAGAATCACCGCCCACATCTCTGATTTGTTCAGTGATTCGAATAGGTCTGATGTCATACCCAATGATGCATGATAACAGCTACTGTACAGAAACATGGCCATAAAAATGCAGAGTGCTAATTGTTAAAAAGGCTGATCTTTCTTATTTTATCTTTCATTTATGTTTACCAGTTTCGTATTGGTCATCACAGCTGTCATTCAAAGACCATAGTTATCCAATCACGCTGTGTACACCTAGCAGTTCGGCCCACCCACTACCGTAACTTCTCGTCGCGATCGGGAATAACAGAAACGGAAACTTACCGACGATCGTTTGGGTGCTGGAAATATTCCAAAGTGTTGTGCGTGCATAAAGACTGTGAGTGTTCAATTCTTGATATTTGTGTATGATGTGATTGATGTGTTAAGCGTATTTTTTTCATGGTCCTTCGAGCCGGATCCAGACCTGCTGTGGATTAACATGTTGAATTACTCAGAAGAAGAGGAACCTATTGTGTGCGTCAGGCACCGGACATTCACCCCCACTCACCTGGTCAACCATGATCTCATAGGCCTAGACCAGATGAGGCGTTTGTCACCACCACACACAGCACCACACCCACGAAGCCGCTACACAGCTGATGAAGAGGAGCGGCAATGTATGGCAGACCACGCACTCTCAGCTCCTGTAAGCCAGGCCTGTTACTCACCACCACGATGGGTGATAAGGGACCAGTGGGTGACCAACAGAGAAGAAATGAGGCAGGAAATCGAATATCTCCGCTGTCAGCAGGACGTCCTGCTGTCAGAAATGCAGAGGATGGGAATGGATCATGCAGAACGTCATCCCAGGCCAAGCTACGAGAGGGAGCAGATGCAATACCATTCTTGGCTATCCACAAGCCCAGCGCCAACACACCGGCAAAGTATGCAAGAAGCGGGGCGACTCCCACCTATTCCAGCCCCGCGGACCAAGAGACCAAGCGCTATCCCTGGAGAGGCTGCATGCTCGACCAGTGCTGGCCCAGTGACGGGACCACAGGAGCAGGTAGCGGATAGGTTGCTCTACCCTCTTCAGGATGCCTCCCACTCACGTTCGTCCAGTGCGGAGGGACATAGGCGGGAGCCCCATAGATCACAAGACTGTTATCGCTTTTCTCGGCTGGAGGGCTCATTGTCTCCGTACCATCATCGGTGGCGCTACATGCATAGAGCACATAGCCCCCCATCTCCCAGTAGCCTCTCCAGGATGTATAAGGGACCCACACCCACCATACCAGACTTCATTCATCCAAACCCCAGAGAGTTCTCACGGATGAAAATCGCCTTGGAAAACCTCCTCCCAGATGACGCTACAGAGAAATTCAAATTTCAAATCCTGATGGACCATCTCAAGTTAGAGGAAGCGCTATTGGTCGCAGACTCCTACAGTAACTCGAAATACCCCTTCTCTGACACCATGGCTGCTCTCAACATGCAGTACGGACAGCCGCACCAGTTAGCACTCCAGCGGATTGCTGAGCTGATGGATGGTCCGAATATCGCCAGTGGGGATATCAATGCCTTCAGACTGTTTGCCCTGCGGGTGCGCTCACTAGTGGGCATGTTGGAGCAGCTGGGCAAAAAAGGTGAGGTAGAACTGGAGTGTGGCTCACACGTTTCTAGGCTGTTAGGGAAACTCCCACATGATTTGAGATCCAGCTTCCGCCGATATATCCACCCACACTGGACTCCCATTCCCACTCTGCTCGATCTGGCAGACTGGCTGGAATATGAGATCCAGGTACAAGAGGATAACACCAGGTTCACTAACAGCTCACGGAGAGATCCCCCAGCAAAGGGCCAGGACAAGCGAAGAGAGCCTAAGCCTGCTGCCCGCACAACCACTGTACTCCTTGGCACAGAGACAAGGTCCCCAGGTGCACAGTCAAAGGCTCCCACCACTAGGTACAAAGTTAAGATGTACTGTGCCTACTGCGACAACGGGAACCACTCCCTCAATAATTGCACCCACTTCAAGTGGTTTTCCCAAGAGCAGAAGGAAACCTGGGTTAAGGAGAAGAATGGATGTGTGCTGTGGTCGAGACCATCATGCTCGGGAATGCAACCTTAAAATGCGATGCAAGACATGCAACCGCCGACACTTAATGGTGCTCCATGAGGTCTCCGAGAGGTTTCCTGAAAGATCAGAGAAATCTCAGGATCAGACAGCAGTTGCAAATTCTGTCCTGCTTAACACCACTAATGAGGTACTGTACTTAGACAGACCTCCAGCGGGTCGTAAGGTCCTCTTAAAGCTCAGAAAGGTCCTGCTGAGGAACGGGGATAGAACTATGGAGACTTTCGCGATCCTAGATGATGGATCAGAACGCACAATCCTCCTCCATGCAGCGGCACAGCAGCTTGGGCTCAAAGGACAACCAGAGGACATAACCCTCCGCACAGTGCGACAGGAACTACAAGTTCTTCATGGGGCGGCGGTCTCCTTTACCATCTCTCCTGTGGCAGAGCCTAAGAAACTGTACACCATCCAGGGTGCATTTACTGCCAAACAGTTGGGCCTGACAAAGCACACCCACCCTGTCAAAGCTCTGCAACAAAGGTTTCGCCATCTCAAAGGATTGCCATTGCAGCACATTGTCGAGGTTCAGCTGGTGTTACTCATTGGATCAGACTACACCCACCTGATAACACCACTGGAACTGGTCCGACTTGGGCCACCAGGAGGACCAGCTGCCATTAAGACCCGCCTTGGATGGACCCTGCAGGGCCCTGCACAGGAGTTGAGGCACAGCCTTACTGAACAGCAGTGCCTTTTTACATCCACTCTCCCTTCACCTGTCGATTTGTACAGTCAGATCGAAAGACTGTGGCAGATTGATGTGCTACCATGGCGAAGTGAGAAGGCCAGCATCAGATCACGTAAGGACCAGGAGGCCATAGACCTTCTTGAAGCCAGGACTGTGAGGGTCGAAGAGGGTGGGGTCCAGCGGTATGCAACTCCCCTACTGCGCGTCAAGAACATGCCTCAGCTACGAGCACCAAAGGAGGCTGTTCTCTCACAGTTAATAGCCATCGAGAAGAAGCTGTCGAAGGCACCTGATCAAGCTGAGGCCTACAAATCTGGAAAAGGAAGCTGGAGCAGGCTGGCTATGCTGCCAACCTGGCACCTGGTACTGAGGAGGACACCGCCACCAGCTGGTACATCCCACACCATATGGTGCAACATAATGGCAAGAACCGTGTAGCCAGTATGACCCACTGGGCTACATTGTTTCCTATACCACTAGGGCCAAAATGATAGTCCAACAGCTCTGGGATAAGATGAGAGACTGGGACGACCCCCAGCTACCTGAAGTCCTCCTCCAGGCATGGAGAGAGTGGGAGAGGGAATTGCCAGACCTGCAGCACATAGCCCTCCCAAGGTGCTACAGCAGCCCAGAGATGGACTTCCCCACCAGCTCAAGAGACATCCATGTGTTCTGTGATGCATCAGAGCGGGCTTATGGCTCAGTGGCCTATCTCAGAACCGAAGACCCAAGTGGCAAGGTTGAGGTGGCATTCCTCACAGCAAGATCAAGGGTAGCACCTAGGAAGCAGCAATCAATCCCTCGTCTGGAGTTATGTGCAGCACTCACAGGGGCGCAGCTCGCCAAGATACTCCTGACAGAGCTCACTCTTCCCACATGCCAAGTTACCTTCTGATCTGACTCCACCACGGTCCTCACATGGCTCCAATCGGACTCATGTCGATATAAAGTGTTTGTTGGCACAAGGGTGGCAGAGATACAAGACCTTACAGACCGTGATGCATGGCGCTACGTGGATACCACAAGCAATCCTGCCGATGACATCACACATGGAAAAGCTCTTGCTGAACTAGGAACACAGAGTCGCTGGTCCCAGGGCCCATCATTCCTGCACGGGACTCCTGAGCAGTGGCCTAAGAAGCCGGCCACTTCACTGACTGAAGGAGATGAACTCAGAAAAACTACATTTTGTGGCCTCACGCTACAGTGACAATCCCAGATACCCCAGAAGCTAGTCAGTTTACCACCTTTGGCAAACTTCTTGAGGCTACTGCACTGTCCATTCATGGGGCGGCTGAGGGAAGCCCCTCAGCCAGTGACTTCCAAGAAGCAGAGATATTCCTTCTCCAGCGAGCACAGCGGGAGTGTTTTGCCACTGATGTGACACACCTGAAAGCAGGGAAGACAGTTACCCCGAGCACTCTGGCCTGTGGGACGGGTCTCTCAAGTCCTCCTTGGATCGGATGACAGAGTCAGGACTGTGGAAGTACAAGTTGGAGACCGGACCTACATGCGTCCGGTGGCCCGGATCATTCGTCTTCCTGCCCTGCCTGATTAGAATCCCTTCATTAAGGACTGGGCCCCCCTGATTAGAGGACCTTTGTAGTGTTGTGCAGATTTCCTCAAGAAATCTGGGGGTGGCTGTTAAAAAGGCTGATCTTTCTTATTTTATCTTTCATTTATGTTTACCAGTTTCGTATTGGTCATCACAGCTGTCATTCAAAGACCATAGTTATCCAATCATGCTGTGTACACCTAGCAGTTTGGCCCACCCACTACCGTAACTTCTCGTCGCGATTGGGAATAACAGAAACGGAAACTTACCGACGATCATTTGGGTGCTGGAAATATTCCAAAGTGTTGTGCGTGCATAAAGACTGTGAGTGTTCAATTCTTGATATTTGTGTATGATGTGATTGCAACTGTATGTTGCATAAAATACAGGATTTTCTGTTAGTAATAATAACCATGTTGTTGCTAGCTTGTTACTGTTGTTAGCTCTATTGAAACCTATACTGTTAAATCGCATACTACTTTAGTTGCTAACGTTATGTGTAAATGGGATTGGTCATTGCTGCACATATGTTCTATTAAGTGAATTGTTTGTTTGTTAGCGCTGCCTAGTTCATTCTTGTAAATATAAAGAGTCGGTCTAGACTTGCTCTATTCGAAAAAGTGCCCTGAGATAACTTTGTTATGATATGGCGCTATATAAATAAAACTGAATTGAATTGAATTCTGGTGCTGTTACTGTAGTAAGTCACACTGTTGATGATATTGTGTGGAACCTTCTAAACCTTTCTACTGTACCACATCCATGCACGTGCAATTAATATTTGATATTAAGGAGATTGAGACTTCATATTGTGCACAATTTCTCTTTTGTGAACAGTGCCTTAACTTAGATATGCATATATGGGAAAATCTGTAATCATATGCATATTCAACAATGTTTATTATTCCTTTTCAGAACCACATCTTATTGATCTTTGGAAATTACTAGTGTGTGTGTGTGTGTGTGTGTGTGGATGTACAGTACTTGGTGAAGAATTGTGACCATAAACTTCTGAAATTCAACTCCACCTCTCTGTCTTTTACTGGACATTCTGCAGTGGGTTTGAATCCTGTAACCAGCTATACTTTATAATAACAGGTGAGGGCTACATCAGCCAGCCGTTCAGACGGGTGAGAGCTTCCAAAAGTTAAGCGTATTTTTTTCACTAATAGCTGGAACTGTTGCTTATTGAACATGTATCAACCTTAAACTTTGGGTCTGACTTCATCGATTAGCCCATAAACACTGTGTAATGTGTTTGTCCTCCTCAGTCTCAGAGGTCTGAATACCAATTACTTATCAAGACACCTCTTAGTAGCTAGCAGTTGTAAGTGAGCTGAAACAGTATAAAAAGGCGATCTTTATCTTCCTCACCGCTTGTTTCCCTCACTATGTCTGTTTGTATCTGCTAGCATGGCACAGTCAAAAAAGACACAGTTTGCCGTTGCTCTGGGATTGAGAGTAGCTCTTGACAGAAAGTATTGCTTGTTGAAGTGTGCTGGTTAATGGCATGTGGGCAAACAACCTTTGCATTGGCAGGTTTAGAGAGATGCTGCTGGTCTGCTGTAGGTGTGGTGCATCACACAAGAGTGCCTTCTCAACCGTGCACCCAGAGGACCTCTCTGTATTAGCAAAGCTGCATTCATGAATATAAATGGATTCCCGCTATTATAACACTTTTACACCTGATGTCCAACACAGAAACCATTGGTAAGTGTTGGCTATTAGCGACAGGCTCGCTGTATGACATTGAGGAAATGAAGGTGTACTAAGTTGTCCAAATAGATAGGATTCAAGTTTAATATCTTCTTATTCTCATGACTTTGCTGAAATGTAACATAAGTGTAGGTGACAATGTAAGTGAAGGGACAGACCAATGTATCCCAAGTGGTATCTAGCCATAAACATGTTTTGGTTTCCTTTGCTAAGGTTTTGAGATCGCAGCAGTTGTCACTGTTTATACTCTTCTCTGGTACATAAATTAAAACAGGAGGTGCAGTTAACCTGTAGAATTCTCACATATCTTGTGTTCAAGTGGAAATTATGGCTCTAAGGTGTCCATAGAGGCAAGGTCCAGGGTCACCACATCCAGCAGGGTTTGAATATCATGAATATAAGCACATGTCAAGGCACCAGAATACAGACCGTTGTGTTTTACTACACTGTCTCAAGGTCAAGATAATCTTTATTATCCCAGAGGGGCAATTTGTTGCCAGCAATAATACAATTATCACACCAATCAGCACACAAACAATCCACACACAAAAAAAAGTGTAATGTCTCTGGTGTTATGACTATGGACTTCCCCCACCTTCTGTGAAATCCTAAAAACAATATTTCACTGAATATGATGAGCGCGGCCCTCCACTGGAAGCCAGTGAAGCTGTAAGAGCTGACACCTGCCAACACGACTCCAGGCCCAAGGCTGACTCCCACCTATTTGTTTTGTAGTTATAACGTTGGATCAGCAGGAAGCTAATAGTTTCAGACTGTCACTCTCCAGTAAGTTCACCTTTCTAGTCAGATATCTACTTCTGGCATTTACCTTGGCCAGTTTACCTGTTGTCTCGATGACCGATGTCATGCTCACCACTCTGCTGCTCTCATTTTCTCTTCCCTAACAGAAATGTTGTTTTCATTTTATAATTCCAACTCCACTTCCTACTTTGCTGTTTTTTCATTCGGTGTTAAGCTGCTCACAATGACATGTAATACTTTCTGCTGTTATGTCACATTAGAACCTTACTATTCTGCCCTTTAAACAGCTGGAAGACTTTTAATGTGAAACATCTGTGCAGTGTCATTGACAGTAGCTCAACAGCAATCAGTATGTCTGTTAGAGAAAAGAAACCCAGAGAAGCAGTGTGGCGAAATCACAAGACTCTGTTGCTGTGCTGAATTACTGCTCTGGTAATGTGGTAATGGACAGGTAATTCCACACTTCCACTGTGTCCTCACTGTCTTTTACCCAGCTCTTATTAGTGACCAGCTTTTATTTGTTCTTGTCGGCACAGTTAGTGAATAGATCATAATTGAAAACATAATAGAAAATTCTAAAAAAATAAATTAATTAATGAAAATGAAAAAAAAAGTAAACAAAATCATCAAACAAACTGACATAGTCAGCAATTCTTAGTAATTACATAAAGTAATTAAAGGTCCACCCAGCGAGGACCATTTGTGTTGACACATAAAGCATACTGTTGTACACAGGCTGTATATCACCAATGAGAATTTATAAACCATCTGTTTAGGTGTTTAGAAAACATATACAGTAAGCACATATTTGTACAAAGTCTGTATGATATAACAACTAGTTGAACAAAAGGGATGAGAAGCTAACTGCCTAATTATGACATTTCTGGTACACAAGTGTAAATTTTAAGCTGATTGTGGCAGAAGAAGTGTCAATAAAATTGTTAGGATTTATCCTATGGCGAGCATGAGTATAAAGAGCAAATACATTGGGAGGTTTTGGACGGATGGACTAACTGAATGACCAAACTCTCTGCTCCCTCGGTGACATGATGGGAGGAGCAACAGCAGAGAAACAGTCGTGTTTTAAGTGAGAAAGAAACAAAAGAGCATTGCACTGCTTGTGGGTTGCTCATAATGTGTCCAGATAAAGAAAGAATATGGCAGCTTTTATCCCAGGAGGAGGGGGGCACGTCGCTGTGAGGAGTGATATGGTTGACTATTACAGCTGACTTTGCACTTCCATGACAGCACCTAGGGACAGCATCCTTTAACACACACACACACACACACACACACACACACACACACACACACACACACACACACACACACACACACACACACACACACACACACACACACACACACCTCAACATGATGCTGGATCATTCAACAGGCCTGATGAGAACACACACAAGCATACAAGCAGTAACGAGGGCCAGAACATGTCATGCACACACAGACAATGAAACATTTGGCACAGCATTGCATAGAGCAATACTGACTGATAGGACTGACAAAAAAGAAAACAAAAAAGAATGTCTATGAACAAGCACACAAATTAGCTCATTGAAGCCAATATAAAAATACAAAATATGAAAACAGAAACCTGTTGTGTGTGATTAGTTTAGCATGTCAAAGGGAGGGCTGAGCAGTGTCACATTACAGCAGTAAGATGTGTTTTGTACCGGGGCTGGAGATCGATGAGGGCAGCAGGAACACATCCTTCATCAGGTGCTGTTGGGAGAGTTTATTGAGCAGCTCGTAGCAGAGGACATTAATTTGACAGGTGTCAGCCTCCCGGCCACGCTGCTCTGTCCTCAGACCTGTCTGCTCTCAGCCAGCTGCCTTGTTAGACACATCGCTGATGACAGATCACAGGAGGTGACGTGACCAACACCAGGACAACGACCTTGTCTGTGTTCTCTCTGTTGTTATCTCTGTGGCAATGTGTGCAAGCCATCGATCGTCTAAACTATAAAATGAATACCATGTCAATGCCGCATTGTTTATTAATGCTTAAGAAGTAAATGAATCAACAGTCATACAGTACTCTTAAATAAAATGACATGGTCTCTCTGTGAAATCAAAAAGAGGAGGGACATAAATACAGTAAATATCAGGCCTGCCTTCAAAAGACAAGACTAAATGTAAAGCTCAAACTATGTGATCAGGCAGGTGAAGCAGGCCTGGCCGGCTACAGTGATGTGTTTAGTGGATTAGCAGTGGTGTAATGATCAGTGTACACATCTCCACAACCCCCTGGTCAGGGCAGCAGCCTCATCTGTCTCGTGCTGGTTTGGGGGAATAAGGCAGAGAGACACAGTCAGGTCCTGCAGCTGCAACAAAGCCTCTGGACTGCTATTGTAGGCTGTTGACGTTACATATTTGAGGCATCTTCCAACATAGGTTAATTATTTTACCTTTAATTTTTTTTTTTTTAGAGAATTTAGATATTTGTTTTGATCAGAAATCAACTCAGATCAGATCAGAACTTCCCTAAATCCAATAAAAAGCAGGACAGAGATGACTCCCACGCAGTGGAAGTGTCAGTCCTGGACAGGGATTTTCCTAATGTAACCTGTAGCCACACAAAAAAGAGCTGGTGATAAACTGTAATATACCACTTCAGCCTGTTAAGAAACCCAGAGCTTCCCACAACTTTCATGCCTAGCTACTGTTGCTAAGCTATGATTGGAGAATCGCTGTTTGAGGGAGGGGTTTAGCAAACAGTCAATTTCTGTTTGAGAGTAAATGAACTGATTAAAATATCAATAGAAAACCACTGCATTGCACTGCACTGATGCTGATGTAGTCTGATGTCAATGACCTTGTTGATCCTACAAACCAAAGTCCACAATTCCAATAAATGCTGCCTGAGCCTGATACCCATACGTCCTTTTCCAGCAGTGTGTTAGTGTGAATGATGAGATATTGTAGTAGAAGTGGGAAGTAAACTTTTGAGTGTTGCATCACCTTCAAAAGCTGACGAATGCATTGCCTTGAACAGAGATCAAACACATCATCTCCCATCTGTGCCTCCTCTGAATTCCACCACATGTATTCACTGAGAATTTCTTCAGCTTTACCAGCTCTTTCTCACTCGGTTCACTTTCCATTGATCAATTTGTTTAGGTGTCTCACCCTGACAACAAACACATCTGCTCGACATATAGATGATATCCCAATCAAGATACTGAATAACCTATTCATCCTGTTCCTGTGCAAACACAGCTGATAAGTAATGGAAACAAATGGAACAAGCCCGGCTTTACATTCATCACTATGACTGTTTTCTAGAGCTAAGCATACACCGTCACCACATACATCTGTTTGATGATTGTTGATTTGCTGTGATACAGTTCATTTTCATTTCATTTTTGCACACTGATATTAGTCAGTTATGTAAATTAGAGGCAGTTTAATTTTTTGGAACACCTTGACATTTTAACATCAATTTCCTAAGCATTCCTTTTTAAAGCCTACATTTTTAAGCTTTCTCTAATGTAATGGCACAAAACAGGAACAGCACCTCAGTGTTTCTTTAGTGGAAAAGTTCCACTATGTTTGTTCTTTTCAGTGGAGCCAAAGCAAGGGAGAAGAAGGGGAACATGAAGCAACAGGATGTATGGGAAATGTAGTTTTGGCTTTTAAAGACACCAATTAAGAAAACAGGGAAGACAGTCACATTTGTTTACAGTGAATATACAAATGTATTAGGGACTGTACAAACATTATTGGGGGTGGTGCTTCCCAGCGTTATTAATATTTTCTTTGGAGCCTCCCCTTGACTAAGAGAAAAAGTGCATTGGTGCAATTTCGCATTCAGACTCCTGTCTGTGGTTAGGTTCAGGCAACAAAAGGTTAAGGTTAGGCAAAGATCATGGTTTCAGTTAAATGTTGATAATCACGCTGTGGTTCGAGTCACTGCAGACTTTTTCTGTATTAAACCAGATCATGATCTTTCACTAACCTTAACCAAGTGCTGCCAGTGTCGAAACATAATAATATACAAGTAGTAATGCTGTAGTGACTATGAGAGGATATGGTGATCTGATATTTTGGCGGAAAACAAATGAAATACGTTGTCAGTGAACATTTTACTGATACGTTCAGTATCAACATTTTCAATACGTTAATCAACATCATTTCGTCTTTATGCTAACAGAAAATGTAATTCGAAATATTATGTTTCCTTCAAGACGTATTTGCTGTTGCAAATTAGTTGGAAATGTAATTTCTAGGAGACGGGGTTGGATACAGAGATCATTGTCCTCTGCATATGGCCAAACAAACCTTTATGACCTGTAGTGCACCAAAGCCTTCTCTTACAATAAATCTCACAAGGAAAGAAAAAAATATAAATATAGGATGGTATAATTTTCATACAGTCCCTTACCAACTTACCAACCACTACCGTCAGTACATGCACTTGAAACAAACTCTGGATCTCAACATTTATCCATCTCATTTTCTTTACAATGAGCATTACAGCCTCACAGCTGCAAATGTGGCTAAATACTCCTCAAGTGCAACACACTGGCTACTTCATGTAGTGGTTCATTTGACATGACTGACACCTGCAGCATACAGACAGAAGCAGTCATGATACAGTAGCTGAGATGTTCTCCACCTGTGTGTGGGATGGCCTTTAGTCTTATTTTACTTGTTTCATGGGAGCAATTCAAACAGAAGGTAGAGCCTGTTCAACAAAAGCCTTTCTCATCAGCCCCACGCAAACATTATATGTATGTATAATAATAATAAAAATAATAATGATAAAGTATAATGACAAGTATAAATTGTTTTCACATTGGTTACAGCTACTGTATGAAACCAGTGATCAGCTGATCACAATGTTATGAATCAGCAATCAGCAGCAGTACAGAAACATCCCTTGGAATATGCCTTACTGCTGCAGCTGCTCTTGTCATTGGATCTCATTTTGTTGGTGAATCAACGCAGCTCCTCTCATGGTGGGGCAGATAGCCCAGACAGTATGAGTAGATGTGGAGCTCACTGTGACTTTGCCTACCTGCAGCATCAGCTCTTACAAACATGTGGGTTGTTATCACCTCATCATTGTGGCCCCCTGGGATGGCACATCCATGGACTATGTGGGTGTTATGAAGCACTAGAAAACATCATCAGCACAGATCATCAGGCGTGTTGTGGAGAGGGGGTACTGATTGCCACAGATGAACACATTTGGATTCCTATTATGTATTAGGAGTGCTTTTGACTGTGTGAGAAGAATTACACAGGAGCCTGCTGTGTCAGTCATGTGGCAGGTTATAAGCTTAGATTGTGAGCATTAGCAGAGGAGCACATCACCGGGCTACTGCTTCCTCCCTACACATCAAGACTGTCATCAGGCTTATGGCCATCTGATTCTGTGGTTTGCATTGTCCCTCACATGTGCTGACATGTCCATTTTCTAAATATTAATACTCACAACTGACAAACATGGAGCACAAAGATGCTGAATATCAGATTGTCTCATGCTGAGGTGTACAGGGAATAATTACCTTACAGGAGGAAATCAGGAGGCTGTGTTTAAAGAAAAATCCAGCCTGGACCAGTTAGAGCTGGCTGAAATAGTGTAGTCTAAGCTGGGTGTGGATGGGCCTTGCTGGTCTTTGCTGGACAGGAAATCTCTGATGTTTTCTGATTAGGGTAGCAAATGAGATCATGTATGCTGTTAAAAACACAAGGTAAGGTAGTCAGGGGCGAAAACAGTATTTATGGTCTGTTTTTGGCAGTCGTTTATGCTAGTTGACTACAGGTTGACCTGAGCTTATACACCTTTCACTTCACATCCATTGCCCAGATGTCCAGCGCCAATGCAGGGAGTAGTGTGTCCAATATGTAGCAAAGCCATAAGAAGGGCTGTAGAGGTAAGGGTGGTGGCTGGATACGTAGCGCGTCTGACTTTCATGTGTCCCCTCTCAGACCTGCAATCAGTGTTCTTTTTTAAAAGTAGTTGGCTAATCCTAACCATACCTCAACCAACCCTAATCCTTCCATAGTGCCACGTGCAGATATTGGAGTAAAAAGGATTTTTTTAAAAAGGGATTGTTAAAAATAGAAAGAGAATCCAGAAAGGTTGGTTTGGGTAATAGATCCAAGAGTTTGAGGGCCTATCAGAAGCCAAAAAATTGCATATAGGTTTATAATACTATGAGATGGGATTTTACAAGTTATATCAATTTAACATGTCAACATTTTGACATTTGTTACAATTATCACCACTTCTCTATGTTTCACTGGACAACACAGGGGGTTTGCTGGACCACATGGGTCACATTGTGTTGGGTGAAAATTTGAGCCAGGGTTCAACTTTTTTCTTTTTCTTTTACCAGAGCACACCTTCCACTGTGTAAATGAAGTGGCCTCATTGAAATGAAGGAGGAGCCTGGGTTTTTGCACATCGCGCTAATGTCTGTCTGATTAGACCAAAGTGGGAAGAGTTTGCAGTTTGCTTTCCTGGTATGTCTCAGTAAAGCTAGCTTACATTGTTGCAGTGAGTAGCAAAAGCACTACCTTCTCTCTTACCATTGTTTTTACTTGGCTTCAGTCCAGAGTGTCCATGTAAAATAGCTATCGACTGCTTAGAAAAATCAGTAAAAGCAGCATCGTGATTTCTCATGCTTATTTGTATGTTGTGTGTTCAGATTTCTATGTCCAGAGCAGCACTTTATCCAACAAATCTTGTAGAACTAACATCTGTGGGAGGCAGAGTGTTGGGAAAGCAGGTGTGATTGGACAGATTGTCAAGTCTCCCTGGATTGAAAAGCAGCACACAGAGCATTGTGTGTGGCTGTCAGAGAGCTACCAGGAAACCTTTAGACAGACCTTTAATTATCCGCTGATGAACAGAGGCTGTATTTGTAATTAGAGGAAGAAAATGTTAATGCATTCTATTGAGGATAATGGCACTCACACATCACACTGCTCAGGCATAAATCTCCAGAGTCTGTGACTTCACTAATGTCATAAGGCAACACAACCACACATATTACTGATAGAATGTCCTCACTGCAGAATGTCTTCATACCATTAACTAAACAGTCACCCTCACAAACAGAGAATGATGCTGTACTCTCACCATGCAGTCAGGGAGATCAGTACATTTTTAACCCTTTATCAACATGGAAAACTGCAAAAAACCAAAACAAAAAAAACATCTGTTGCTACGCTGTGTGTTGTACTTTGTTTTGTCTCCATTTGTGTAGCTGCTGTGATAATTCGACTGAATTGCCATTTTGTTTCACTTTCACATGAATTAATTCAGCCTGGCATCATGTTCACAGTAGCTGATTTATATTTGGGATGGGAGTATTTTGTTTTGACCAAAACAGATGGTAGTGAGTGACATATCTGTCCTGCCCTGTTTTCAGTCACCGGAAGCTGTGGTAGCAGTTGCTAGGATCAGTTAACGTTTTCATGACAATCAAAAAGAATATGCTGATTTAAGAGTTAGAATTTCTGTAATTCAACTTACAACAGTCTGTACAGCTGCGTCCATCTCATCCATGCTCGTCAACATCTTTGTGGCCATTCCTCTGTTACTATTTTCATGGATGCAGCTTTTTTAGTAGCTCTGACACAGAAAGATGACATCAAAGTGATGCTGAATGTTGATTGGCTGATTAAAGTTGGCATTTAAAGTTGTCATGCTGCTATAGAACCACCTTTTAGCTGAAACTGCAGCAAATGTGGTCTTGAAGTCTTGAAGTAAATGTGTCATTTAATTTGGTTTATGACACAGCTGCAACACATGCAGGAAATACCCAGATTTCAGGTAGCCTTCAACATTTCTCTCAGTATGGGATTTTCTTTCAGGAAGTGGATTGCATAAAGTATGTGATTGGAGAATAGCTAGCTATCAGGAGAGAGGCAGGTTGCACACTGACACAGAAAACAGACATGCACATGCCATGTCTGTGTAAAGGACAAGAATAGAACAAGAATAAACAGACAAAACTAGATGCCTTTTATTATAATGCATTTCCAGAAGTGTGGTTGCATGGACTGTAGTTTAGTGAATTAAAAATGCTTGAATCAGACTCTACAAAAATTCATTTGACTTTTATTGTCTGAGCCTGTGGAGAGCTTGATGGAAGCCTGCGTATTGTCTCTATCAGCATTTTCAGAGAAGCATCAGTGTGTTTAGATATTTTTTACCATTTTTATGTCATATTCATGTGACATCTTCTGGAACAAATAGAGACTTTGGATATGTATTGTATGTAAATGGTGCCTGTGTGCTGTAGTATTCAGACAACAGGCTATATTAAGCACTGCCATGTCACAATGAGAACACTCAGACTAAAAATAGAGAGCAGCAGAGCTGAACGAAAATGTAAGGTATATAGATTGTACCTCTTTCATGCCATTTTGAAAGATACAGTGAGAAAATAATATAGGGTAAAGTTGCTAGTGATCTAACAACTGTCATAATCTATGGATTGTGCATAGTGGAACAGACTGTCAGCCTCTTCTCTCCTAGAACTATACTGAATCACGCTCAATTACGAAAACAGCATTCAACATTCAAAAGAGTTGAGCACATAATGCTTCAGATCACTCCCCTGATGAGTATATATGTTTCAGTCTGGTGTTTCAAGCTGTGAAGTAATTTCTCATTCTGGCTTTAAGCTACATGGTAAATACTTGCAAATGGTATGAGGGTTAAAATACAGCAAAAGAGACAGAGCAGGGAAGGTAGAAATCGGCAACGGTTGATAGAGGAGAAGGTTAGGCTTAATGTTTTTCAGCGTGGAGTACCTTTTTAACCAAAGCCAGAAAGCCATATTTAAAAGGACCATACCAGTGTTTTGCAGGTTTTAGCTTTGTAATTACAAATCATTTAACATGTGACTATTTTTGAGTGCATTCTGTACAGTTTTACATATGTGGATGTGTCGTTCATACTGCTGCAGCAGCTGTTTGTTTCCTGTCATTTCTGTACAATATGAAATACCAGACTCTACAAACTTGCTTGTTGTGAAATCCATCACAGCAAACATCAAGTCTGATTTTGTCAATATTACGTATTGAACACATACTGCAGCGCAGCTTGCTCTTTACAGTGATAGGGGTATTCTGATGTCCATCGAGCATAAAAGTCCATAAATTAAATCCAATCAAAAGGTGTTCGCCATAACTTCAGATCTGACCTCTTAATCATGAAATTTTCTTCAGTATCAAAATTAATCTAGTGAATGTTGTCTGTACATCTATGGTTAAAGCCCAAACAGGAAAAGCTAGTAGCTACTGTAGCATGACTTTCCATGGTGCAGATTCACCACAATGTTCAGCATAATGTAAAAAAAAAAACATGTTTTCATTAATCAGAACATGATAGTAATGCTGGTGGTAAAAACTCAAAAACGTATTAATCTCAAATAAAAATAACTGGGTTAACAAAAATCCAATAGTCTTTTCATTTTAAAATATAAATTCATTTGTGACAGTACTAAGGCCCAGAATATCCTATCAACATGGTTGTTATACCTCTGGAACACTGACACCCTCCTCTCTCCATATCCATCCAAGATATTTGCTGTCTATTAAAAACCTGTGGATATATGTTAACGTAAAACTTAATTAAAAAGAACTTGTGCAATTGTGAGCAAACAGGAGAATAGGAATGTTGTCCAATGAATACAAATAGAGGATTGGACATCCTGTCAAAGCAGAGTTTTAAATGTGAAGAAATCTGTGTCCATTTCTGTACTGAACTTTCTTGGTGTCGTCCTGTAACAGTCCTCTGTTGACCACTCACTGGTTTCATAGAGTGATATAAAGCATTTTCACTTTGTGAACCACAGACAGAATGAAGCAAAGTGAGTTAACCAATAGGATTTCCTCTCCAGTAACAACCAGACCTTGAAGTTTTTAATAAAATGTAAACAGGACTCAGGTAGAAGCTATAGAGACATGCGGTGACCAGTCAGGTTACACCAGCAACACCATTTAATCAACAGCTGTGCTGAGTTATCCCATAGTGGTAGCTGTATTAGAATGTCTGATCACATGTGCTTTATGGTAGATTGCATTACTTAGCTTCAAATGTACTAATCCCAGAATTTGTGTATGTAGATAATGGTATATTGGCTGATGGTTTTTTAACATAAATCATGATACAGATCCCTTAGGTTTTTTTTGTTTGTTTGTTTTGTTTTGTTTAATTGTGACCAAGATACATACTAAGCGGGACATTTTGCAGTGTAAAGATAAACTTGTCAGTTCTCTCTGGTGGATAAACTCTGTAATGGAGACACTGTTTCTAAATGACCCTAAACCTAGTTTGGCATTTGTGTACTGACATTTCTTGTTACTTATCAGCCAACATATACACTGATACCGATATATCTGCCATAAGCTAATATCTGCCTGGTGGATTTATCAGTCTAGCTCTACTTTGGTTACCCATTGTTCTGTGGTGATGAGGTGGTTCTTTGAAATGATAAACTGATTGACCTAATGTTATATGACGATGTGCAGTTTGTTTACTTTGACCAACTGATCAATAGGTGAAGCAGGTGGGGTCAGCCCATTAAGCAGAGTGGAGACTGCTACTTTCCTCAGGTTTTCTCAGTCAGGTCTGGGATTTAAACAAAAAAACGTGCACTCACAACTCTGCTTCTCACAGGGCTACGTTTGGAGCAGTCCTGCAGAAAAACAGCATTATTATATGAACAATGTGCTGATTTCAGAGAGCGTAAACATGAAGGAGAAAAGTGATGCATTGCGCCCAGCTGCACAGTAGCTGACTACGCCTCAATGCTTCCTCAAGACCTTTTTTAACCAATTTTTGGCTGGACCGCAGCAAAGCAGGCCAGCCCTATAAATGCTAAAGTCTTTCCACATTGGTCTGTTTAGTGTTGGAGTTTCCCTATTGGCCGTTGCTCTTTCAAACAGGCACGGACAGTCCTCAATTACATCCTCAGGAGCATATTGACCATACACGGTCCAGCCATATACTTTTTGACCTAGTCTTTTTGAAGTTTGAAGTTCAGGCTTCAGTTCACTTCCAGTATTATTGTGTTTCAGCCTGACACATTTTGTTTCTGAATCTATGATTTCAGAGGGTTATTAACAGGCAACTCACATCACTAATCACAGATGCCAAGCGGCTCTTTGTAACTGAATGAAGGGAAAGGAATTGCAGCCAGTTTCCTCTACCAGGTGGCCGCTCACTTTCTGGGGGAACTACAGCTCGTTTGATGTGTCTTTTGACCCTGTGAAATTGCAGGGGTTCATTTTGCTGAAATGATAAATCTTTATGAGAAACATGAGCTGGCAGGCTTTTGAAAATGTGCTCTGTGATGTTAAGTTGAAATGGATACCCTGTCAGAGCAGCCACAGCAGAGGTAAAGAGATGTTCTTTGTTGCAGATGGATTTATTGCCATTGACTTGTTTGTCTTGAAGCAACCAGGTGCTGCTGTGGTAAAATCACTTTTGTAAATGGAAGTTGTCAAGCTGATCCATAGTGTGCATTAATAAATAAATATGATTTTAAATAGATTTTTTGTCTTTAACTTGTACTCAATCCTTTTAACAGTGCTAAACTGAACCCTGAAACTGAATATCTCTGGTGTCACTCATAGTGTGAGGTTTAAATTGTAGCTTCAGGTTTATTGCTGGCCACCATCTTTGTCAGTTACTGGAGCCCGAAATCTTGATTGGCGATGAAGCCTGGATGGAGTGTGCAAGCAGCAGCCAACACGGTTGAATGTGATAGGCTGTGACACCTGTCAATCAAGCAGAGACTTGTACAGTATAGGGGCTATGCTGCTGTTCCTTTTGCCCTCATTTGCTGAAGTTCCATTCTGGACCAAATCAATACCAATCCAGTACTACTACTACTAAAAAATCCTGCCAACCTTATGTTCAGTGAGTGATGATGTTATTGTCTTTAGTGTTGGCATTCATTTCTTTTAGTGGCTGAACAGAGGAGGGACTTGTAAGTTGTTTTCATTATGTCGGTGATCTACTCAGCTGTTATGGCTGTTTGCCTGAAAATGAATATAGTCTTTTCTTCTACTAGAGGTGGGGTTTAAAGTCCAAGTTCAAATTCAAACTTATTTGTAGAGCACAGTCTCATATAGAAACAAAATGCGCTCTACAAAATGAAAATAAGTTCAAACATAGATGCAACCAGACAGACACAACACACACAGATACACATACAAAACAAACTGTGAGACATGAGTCTTAAGAACTGAGAAATGTGTTGGATTGATAACCTGGGACCATGTCAGATATACTGTGTAATATGATGTGATATATCATGATACTGTATAATCTGGAGCCTCATTATTAACACTTTATGAGACCAGGAGGTGAATCCTAAAGCCTGTCCTGTTATGAACAGGTAGTTAGTGGAAATGTTTAACGATTGGAGTGATTGAATGATGATGATGATTGGGCAAATATGTTTTGGAAGAAACATAACTGCCATCTGGCATAGTTTCATTGGTAATGCAGGAAGTGCTACTTTCTAGAATCTATTGCCCAGTGCCGAGTGGTTCTGTATCTTTATCTCTGCCTGACAAGCACTGATCAAAACATGGAGGGCAACATGACAAATGCATTCAAAAAGTGAAAATGAAAATGAAAATGAGTTTCTATGACAAGATTCCATCCATATTTAACTGCATGCTGGAAACTACGACTTCTGGTAAGAAACATCCAATCACAAAGCTCAAAATTTGGTTATGCTCCACTAACTGCGGATGGAAACTAAATATAATTTTCATTATATTTAGAAAATTGACAATTTGCAACTCTAGGTCAATTAGAATCAGCAAGATCAAATGTTATCACTCAATTGAATGGGCGTTATCAGTGGTTATCAGCCTCATGGATATGGGTTACAAGGGGTTCGTGTTCCGTGTGAAACCAAAAGTCAACGTCGACTTATTTAAAGATTTAAGTTAGCGTACATATAACGTTATGCCACATCACTTAAATCACGTGACTTCTGTTCTTATTTTAACCCAAACACGATCTTTTCCTAAACCTAACCAAGTAGTTTTGTTGCCTTAACCTAAGGTGACGTAGCAGGCCTCTTCTAATCCATATCTATGAGGCTGATAACCCCCATTCAATTGAGTGATAACTTTGGAAACAGGTGTTTGTTTTGTTCCCAACTGCAACAATGAAGCATTCACTACAGCTCTGAGCCGCGCCTCTGACTGGCTTCTTCTTCATAGCAATTGCAGTATTTAGAGCTTTCTGCCAAATTAATTCAGACAGATGGCCATAACATAAACCAATCGGATTGTAATATTATCTGGGAGCGTCACAAGTTTCTGTGTTAAGTAACATTGAGGATATCATGAAAAGAGAAATATGAAATGGGAATTCAGAGTGGGGAAGAATTCTTACAGAACCAGCTGCTACTCCCGCTTTGTAAGTTTATTGAGTGGCTGAAACATAACCATAAAAGAGCTTAATCATGCTTTAGTTGCCACAAGCAGATATTCAAGGAAAACAAATAAAATACGTTGACAGTGAAGGTTTTGCAGGAACGTTGCATAAGAACATTTTACTAATTTGTAGACACTTTCTTTTTATATTGATAAAAATCTTCAAAACATGATTTCTTTCAAAACATATTTTCTGTTTCGAATCAGTTGTGTATAAACATAATTTTAAGAAGACAGGGCTGTTGTTTGCAATGTATGGGTAAAGGTGTTTTATGCAAGAAGTTATGTCCCTTTTCTGACACATTTGCCATCTTAAGCCCAGGTGGTCTGGGCTCTTGTGTGTGAATGACATAGAAACACTTCTCTAACTCTTTGAAGTTCATAGATTATTTGAAATTGTAATTATAGGAGCATTTAACCAATTAAATCAAGTATTCAGATACACTGAGCAGCTCTTAAATGTGATACACCTTTAAAGCTGATGCCACATGTTCTTAAAATCAACTTTCATTTCTGATTTTTGGACCTCATCACTGTGAAGTGGCGGTGTTGTGTGCCCCCCCCCAATGCTGTCCTCTGCTGACACCTGGTAAGGCATGAGGGAGGGGTCTGTCTTACCTGAGCTGGGCCAAACCCTCAGCTTAGCTTCCCACCAGAGCAGAGCCCGCCTTTCCAGATGAAACCCAACACCTGTGACATCATGCACGTCGACACTGGCTGCTGGCTGGCCGGCCCTGCTCACAGAGCTGCAGGCTGTTCACTGCTCTTCACTCCCAGGAGAGATCAGCAGCTCTGACCTGCGCTCCCAGCCACAAGGACCTGCGTTCAAATCAATCACGCAGCTACAGAGCTCTGAAGCCTCTACCTGTGTCTGACCTCAGCAGCTGCACACCTCCTCCGGGCTTAGGGCGCCGTCGGCTTGGAGAAGAATTGTTTTATGGGTTTTGTAGGGGAATTGTTCTGTCTGAAGGCTGCCAGCACTATTTCTCCTTAGGATACTTTTCTCCATGGAGCTTGACGCAGGTAAGCACTTGCCGTAGGTTTCATACTGAACGTGGCCATGCCTTTTCAGACTTCAGTTTTTTCCTTATAACTTTGAATGTGGCTTTGATTATTTTCAAATATCTGAATATCAACCTATCACTGGTTTAACTGTGGGATTCATGGATTGCATTTAACAATAAAAGACCCTGATGAGTTGTTCTCTACAGATGAGGGTCTGTGCACTTACACACTCGCACAAATAGCAAGCAGGGGAGACAGAGAGAGAAGAATGAGCAAACAAGACAGAGTACACCGAATACTTCACTTCCCCTACAGGAGGGAAACTTTGAGTCCGGTGTGATTCACAGCAGAAACATAAAGAGTTCTTCTGGCTGTCCTTGTTTGATGCTTTAACCCTCCTACATGCTTCACACAGCCTCCTATGTAAGAGTTAAACTAAAACAGATTTTCATTAATAAAGTCTTGTGATAATAGTTTTAATATTCATCTTATTTGTAGAGTAATT
The DNA here is from genome assembly GCA_005408345.1 of Macquaria australasica. Lineage (NCBI taxonomy): Eukaryota > Metazoa > Chordata > Actinopteri > Centrarchiformes > Percichthyidae > Macquaria > Macquaria australasica. Next base: position 887,674 of record SEMN01000069.1, read on the forward strand.
TTCTAAGTGCTTCAGGTGAAATGAACAAATCCACAAATACTTAAGACGCACATTACATGAACCCTGTGAGCAAAAATCTAGATGATGAAGTAAAAAGGCACCATGCAAGTTAAACAAGTTCATGTCAGAGAATAGTGAAACATGTCCATCAGTGCCTTTATTTATTTACAGAATTATTTTTTGGCCTAAAAGTAGCCAGTTTTAAACATACCGAGTCTAAAAATACTGGAATTAGCTTATAAAATATGTTTTTAATTGTAAGTTTGAAAAAAAAAAGTTTTGAAGTTTCCTTGGAGAAAATTAGTTCTTTTACAGAGTTGAGTGAAAGAAAAATAATTTAGAATTCCAGTTTTATTTATTTATTTATTTATTTTATACTTTCAAACTGAAATGGAAGAAATAAATTTAATCTTAGCCACCAATTTGTGCAGATTGTCTGGGGTAGTGCCTCCATTTCAACCACACTATACAGCTAATCCCATAGTCCTCTGCAGCCTCTAAGTTGTTAGTTTAAAGAAGCCAGACTTTACTGACTGGCTGTCCAACATGTTACTACAACCCATTTAACTATGTGTCCGTTCATAATGAAGGAATGTACAAGCTCCAAAATACTGGTTACTGAAAAAAAAAAAAAAAAAAGAGTAAAACTCTTTCCCACCACAAACACTTATAGCCTATAAGAAAGAGGAAAACTAAGTGTTGTCTTTAATACGCAGCAGTCTAGGTATTTATGACCCAATCAAATCAGTATTTTACACTGGTGCAGTCTAACAGCAGACACAGAAATAACAACTGCTCTACTGTGTGATGGGATGAATTATAACATTAATAGGAGAATTGGACTGTTGGATCTAATTTCCCTAAAGCTGAGTGGAGATCCACCTTTTAATTTTTTTCTCAACATTTTCCTTATGGAAGGTTCCACTGCTAAACTCCACAGTGCATCCCCATCAAAAAACTACTTCCAAACAATTTCCAAAGTTAAACCTGAATGAATTAAACCAAAATGAAATATGACAAGAATCTCAAGCATATGCATTGCGTTGTTTTCTTTCTGGCCACTTACATAACTACATGTGGGAAAAAAAGACATATTCCCTTCATGATCAAGTATAGCTTGTTTGATCGATATTGCTATGGATGTAACAGCTGGCTGGAGGAAAACAGAGAGAGATTTGGACAGAATGAAACTTCACTGTATTCTGAAGAAGTCGATCCAACAAACCCTATTCTTGCCAGATTAGTGGTGCTGATGCAACTTTATGTTCTTTTGTTTTGGCATTTCAGTGTTGATATTCAGATCATTTTTGAAAGTTTAAGTATGAATGGAAACCTTTGAGATGTATAGGCATTATCTAGTGTGGACATGCCCTCAGTGGTAGAATTTTAAAGAACAAAGAGAAAGCATTGGAAATGAATGCATGGAGCAGAGGAAGAGGCTGGGCAGAGGAAAAGTAAACTTCCCTCTCCCACTTGGTTCATGTGGGCCAGTGTTAGCTGTTGGAATAGGTCATCACCTCATCACTGCTTTCTATACCCAATCATATGTTGCTTTTGACCCCAGCATTGAGAGTGCACCTCCTCCGTCACTCTCCCCCCCTGTCCTCCCACTCTGCCACTCGGCGCCACATGCTGGAATCTGAGAAAGGACTTTGCTTACGGAAGGTTAATTGCCTCTGAGATTCCTGCGCTAATGGAGCTAATCCCGCCTTTGTGTAGTTTGCGCTACAGATTTGAGCTTGTTTGCCAGGTTATTGTGTGAGGTTGCATGTATTAATTGAATAGCATTGAGGCTCTGTGTGCTCTTGTCTTTCTAATGAATACTTCACAAGGAGCTTGTTTTCACAGACACAAACCACTACCAAAGACATACACAAGGAAAATATATGCTTACACACGTGTATGAATGTATGTACATTCAGATGTCTGAAGTCTATGTGAACCCTTTGACTACCTCTGGATGGAGATCAAGCTGAAGTTGCCATTAACACTGTTAATTTGGTTGCCTTATGAAGAGAGCATTTCACTGTCCTCCTTCCCTCTTTGATGTAGGAATTCAAAGACCCTTCCCTCTACCACAAGCTTCAGAAGCAGAGTTCAAAATAGATGGAATTTATTACCATTTTATTGCCCTGCCTCTGTTATTTAGTGTGTCATCCATAACTGGGCTCTGTGTGGAACTTAATCCCTCACATGTCCCGTTCTTTGTGGAATGACATTGCGACATTTAAAATTGAATTTGTTTTTTTTCTCTGCCTTGTTGTTATATTTTCACAAGTGATTCAAGTTCTTTACATAATGTTAGAAATGTATGACTTAAGTGTTAGCAATAGTAAGCGATCCATAGCTTATCATAAATAAGAGATGTAAATATTCTGCTTTGAGGTTCCTTTTATTATATCAGCCTGAAGGAATCCTCCTTTGCTGTGAAGCAGTCAGTGATATGCAGCCTCAGAGACCAGTTACAGGCTCCCTGCAGCATTTTCTCAGAGTCTACTGCTCATCAAGGGGCCTCTCTGATTCAGCAGCTGCAAAGAAAATCCTTAAAGGGATTGTTCAGGGTTTTGTAAAGCCTATGTGATTCATAATGAACTTCAGATTCTTTCAAAGAGTTGCTGCACCCTCATTTTTAGCGTTCTGTTAGTCAACTGTGATGAAAACGCCAATTACCAGCTATCACCTCTGGTGGCACATTAACATAAAGTGTGCTCGGTCACACCAGAAAAGTGGCACAGCAAGATGTTGTAGCTAGTTTTGTTCATGGAAAAATGGACCTGAAGGGGTTAGCTCTGCTGGCGTTACGTTTCATTCAGTAGAGATTCCACCATTTGGGACCTTCCAGTTCTCTGTTCGCTCAAAGGTCAGCACTTTCACGACAGTTTGCAATTTGTCAGTCGTACAAATTTATGTGTCAAAGTTGAACTCAGGCAAAAGCTCAGGCAAAATTTACTTTGATTCCATGAGCGAATCATCTGATTGCAGCCATTACATTGACTTTGGTGTGAGATTTCAGCCCAGTATCTATATTTAGTCACATAACTGCCCGTAAAATGCCACACTGTTGTTTTTACTCAGTTTTCTGTACAGATTAAACAAATGAGATAAAGTGTTTAATAACGGAACTTTAGAGTTGTTGGTACAGTAGGTGGATTTTGTTACCTTTGGACAGAGCCAGGCTAGCTCCCCCCTGTTTCCAGTCTCTGTGCTAAGCTAAGCTAACCAGCTGATGGCTGTAGCCTTACATTTACCAGACAGACATGAGAGCGAGGTGATCTTCTCATGTAACTCTCTGCCAGAAAGCAAATAAGGGTATATTCCAAAATGTAGAACTATTTCTTTAACTGGCTGTTTGAGTTGCCTAACCTAACCTAACCTTATCCATAGTTTATTTACCCCAACCACAATCTTTCCCTAACCCCAACCTTCCTGCAGTTGCCATGCACAGAAAGGCAGAATAAAAAAAGAAACATTGGGGTTTTGCAGAGGTGTCCAGTGTCAGGTTCTTGTCTGGCAATAGGGTTTGAAATGTTGCCGGCATAAATGCTGGTGTGAGCCCTAAGAGTATGAATAATGAAACAGATGAAACTCTTGTTAAAGCCCTCCACTGTCACATTGTAGAAGCAGTGACCGGAGGTACAACAGTGCAACCTGCGGACCTTCAGAGCAGATTCACAACACCGCCTGTGTGTGAAGTCACCAGCCAAGGATGAGTCCCGACACGCCTGCTGAATGCAGCAGGGGGGGCTCCACCTGACTGGCTGTTATGACAGGAGTTATGGTCTAAGACAACCACTCTTTGCCTTCATTTCACCAAGCCAGGCTGAATGGGACAATAAAATGGAGAGCAGGGGAGGGCTGGGATTCTTTGAATATGTGTCATCATTCATACACCAAAGAGGATATTTATCATCAGACAGAGCTGAGGGGCCGCCCTCCTCTCAGCCAGCCTGTCTGTCTACACATACATTAGTATGCTGATGGCTGATGCAGAGGGAAATGATGAGTGACTCACTGATACTGCTGGTTATGGGCAGATATTTGTGCTGCTGGCAGGTATTGAATTTGAATTCTGTAAACCTGAATTTACCTGAGATAACTTCTGTTATATGTTGGCACTGTATAAATAAAATTGAATTGAATTGTATCTCATAATATGGAACTACAGTCTGTTTTAAAAATAGAGTTTGATCAAATTGAATTTGTTTACACATACAAAACTTGCTTTTGAAATGGAAATGACCTTTTGAAATTGAATTGAGCTTGATCAAATTAACAGTTGATGTGCAGGATTTTCTTTGCATTCATAGTAAAAGACAGTCTGTTTACCTTGGAAAGAAGACTACATTCACACTAAGCTGCTGAATCTGGTAATACTGTTTCAGACATTTAGACTTATCAGACTGTGCTCCATGATCCTTTCACATGCACATCATTGTGCAACTTTCTGGTCACAAGCAGCTTCTACAGTAATCAAGCCTGTCAAGGTTAGACATAATATGGCTCAGTAACACAGGCAAAAGTGTCCTTTGAAAAAACCTCCTTTGGACAAACACGCTGATTCTCTGTCCAGGGGATCAATATGTGGAACTCAAAAAAATCAAGACAGGGATCATGTTAACTCAAGGTGTAACAGTTTGTAAAAGAGGGATCAGTGTAGTCAGGAATAAGTAGGGGCTTTTCTTGACTTTTTAATGGTATGTCTGTTCATTGTTTGCAGTTTTAGTTTTGTATGCCTTTTCCTGTTGAGTTTTGTGTCCTTGTATAAAAGACCATCTAGGCTATAAATTCTGGTTATACAACACTGATGTATGTTAAGATAAGATAAGATAAGCCTTTATTGTCCCACAGCGGGGAAATTTTTAAAACTGTTCCAGTTCACATTAATGCATTTGCAAAATGTATAATAAATATAGTAGTATATTAATAAGCAAAGTGACATATTAATAAAATCTAAAATTATACACGAGATGCACAATAAGTGTAATCTACAATCTAAAAAATGTATAAACTCTTAGCTTCAGGTGGTTGTTGCACAACTGATTCTGCAGTGGATATTGGAAATCACAAAAATAGCAATATTAGTGTTTGTTATGGATTAGGTTGATTGCTGTGAGGCTGTCCTTTTCTTTTCACTGTTCTTTTGTGCCTTTTATTTGCTCACCTGTAGCTTAAAAAGCATTTATGGAACATATACCATTCATATATTGTTATAAACATCATTTTATATTGTTTTCAAATTTGCCTGAAAAAAGTGACTTTTTTAAAGACACTTATCACATCTCCTAGTTTTAATGCTACTAAAATGACTCATACGTCAAGTCTTGCATAATTCTCTGTAGATGGGTGCTAACACTTTGCTTATTGATACATTCCCTTAGTTATTAAGTTTTAAAGTCATAAACATCTATTGTATTTATAGCTCAGATATTGAATACAGTACAAACCCATATTTCACATTCATATTTCAAAACTTATCAATTGTACACAATCTGATGACGTGCAGTTTATGAGTTATTACGTGTTGTATAATGCAGTAAAGTGCAGTAAAGATGCCCATTCAGTCCCATTGTATTTATAACTCAGCACCTGTATACAATTCAAACCCATTTAAAATTGAACATGCTCAGTATGCCACACTGATCAACTGTGAATAAGCTTATCATGATGACATATAGAGTTAGTTAGGTGAGTTATAGACTGTGGATTTAAAGCCCCCATTCCCTCCCACTGCCTCAGTACCTCAACCAGTATCAAGGTTAGCCTCAGTGCTTGCAACAGTCACACACATTCTTTTTTCCTGAAATACTTGTCTAGCTAGTCTTATTGCTTTTAGTTCCTCAAATGCAGTTAAAATCAATATCAGGTTGATGTAACCAAATTGTCAACAAATGCTAACACAAACCTAAGCATCATTTAAATATTGATTTTTAAATTTTATTTTGGCCATAGTAAAATGTATAATGAAATAAATATTGACCATAGACTAAATTAACTGAAGCTATTAGGACAAATGCAAACTGTCAGCAGAATATAACACCCACATCCTGCCATTTCATTACACTTCTATTGTACCAGTTCACCTCTGTCAAACTACAGGCCTAATTCTTTTCTGGTTGGTTTCATGCTCATCCTCCACACCCATCCATCAGTCCAAACCCATCCACTTCAGTCCTCCAGAGTCAGGTCTTATTTATTGATCTGTCTGTTGACAGTTTTGTCTCCAGTAGTGAAGGCGTGAGGGAATGTGACTCTCTGGCCACGCAGCCTGGAGACATGACGGATCAGCAGCATTCATATTTAACAGTGTTTATGAAGGTGGTCTGTGAGCAGCTGTCCTGTCAGGAAGTGTCACCTTAAAAGCTCCAGTTTGTCTGTGGCCTTTGGCATGGTGAAACACAGTGTGGTGACATGTGTGGAGAAAACAGCTCCCGTCTTGGTGATGGTGTGCGTTACACATATTGAAATGTAACACTAATAGGCTTTGCTGCCAGGATGCAAATTTGAGAGATTTTCAAAATCAGCAATATAGAGAAAAGAAAATCACCATTTTTTTTCTTCCTCCATGCAGTATTGGTTGCTTCACTGACTTGTAATTTGCTATAATATACTGTATTGTTGCTGTCTAATTACACCATAATTATAGAAAATAGGGAGCTGTAATTAAAAGGCCTACCACAAAATGTAATCAACAGCTTTTCTGCCACAGGAACATTTTGATTTTACCCTTTCAGTAATACCAGCTTATCACGGTGTCAGCACAAAGGCTTCCATCTTGCTTTATTTCATTTCATTTTTGTCAGCTTGTCAGCTCTATTAGAAAATAACCCCATTTTCTGTTTTGGAGAAAGTGTTGTTGAGATGGAGATAATGCTGATGGCTTCGGTTGATTTTTGGAAATGTGCTATATAGTGACAGGACTTTGACAAAAGATTTTTACAGTAATAGGCATGTACAGGAAGTTGACAGCAGAGAGCAGGGTTTGTTTCCCATGCATAGTTAGGGCCTGACATTCCCAGAAAATTCAGACTTCTGAAATCTACTGACAGTCAATGCTGATCCCAACCAGGACCATATAATGATTGATAACTGGAAACCCCAGATATCCAACAACATCCTTTACATATCCCAGCCTGTGATGCTCTCAGTAGATACTATAGTCAGACCATTATGTGCTCCAGTGCTCCATGAGTAGGTTTAGAGTGTGAACATTCATTCTTGAACAGTAGTTTTACTAAATAATCTTAACTCAAGATCCACTTGCTAGTTTTTTACAGAGCTTTCAGCCACATCTCAAGGTCTTTATCAGCAAATGGAGTTTGCTCACTTGTCATGGAATTGGTTCAGACCTTAGAATGGAAATGAGGTTACTTGATAGCGCCGAATCTCCAGAAAAAGGTTGTAAATGGACCTTGAGATAAGATTAGTTTGGATTTTTTGTTACTCTGTAATTGTGTGACAGGTGTTAATTTTCGAGCTTACTTCAGGTCGTGGCCAGAGTTCTCAGGAGGAATTCTTCTGCAGTGAGCGTCCTCTTTCCTGGCTTTGCTAATTTCACTCAAGCTATTGTAGCTGAATGTAACGCAACTCAATTTTTAGTAGCAGGCTATACATGTGAAAACAGTGGCAGCAACTGTCAGTTCACTTTTAGCTTTAGCTGTGATCATTCTTCTCACCCACTGATGTGTACCACACAAACAGGCTCACTCTCTGCCTTCCCTTCATACACTATATCACAGCGCCCACATTTAACACAACTGTCAATATAGCAGCAGTGCAAACGTATGACTGAAGAAGAAAAATCTGTACTCTGTGTGATATGAAGCACACTGTCTACATTGGGTTCACTGGCCCCACCTTTTTTTTGTTGTTGGTGGCCTTGCAGTGCTGTGTTTCACAAAAGTTTAGGACTGCAGAGGTTTTGGGTCGACAGCACACTGGCCCTCGAGGATATTGGGCTGCTCTGGCAGTAATTGGCTGAGAGATGGCTTTTAGAAGGACATAAATTATTCACCCGAGCCATCTCTTTCTATCCTCGAGATCTGCGGGAAATTGACTCATGTTGTACTGAAAAAACATAGTTCTGTTTGTTCTTCCAAACTTTTCTCAGTACGACATGTTCTTACTTACTTGGTTGCACTTTAATGGTGACCATCTCATACTGACAGATTAATGAGGTCTCTTGGCTTGCTTTTTCCATTTTGACAGTGTAATCTTTCAGGTTTTTTTTTTTCTTTTTCCTTAAGCTTTTTGCTTGTCACCATTAAATTTGTCTCAATGACCCAGTGTTAATTTTGTCAACAATAACTATGAGGAAGTGTAATGCTGCATTCACATGGAATCAGGCAGACGGTAGACGGCTTCTGGACGGTACTGGAAAGACAAACAAAGTGACGGAATGGCAGGACTGCAAAACGAAACACGCATGACGATATGTTGCTATGGTGATGTCGTATTATTTACAAAGAATGGAATAAAATATATGAAATAAAATATTTCAGTCTATTATCTTATGTAATTATTCTAGTAATGCATGTAGCTATAAAATGCAGCTTTCTCTTAATATTCTATTGCAAACCTAAAATTAATGTTAAATTCCCTCCAAAATATGAGGTCATTCATTCATTTCCAACATGGATGGAACTTGGTGTATCCCTTGTTTATGTTTGTCTGAAAAAGAGACGTTTTTAGCTTCTTGTTGTCCAGATTGTCCATGTTTTCTCCTTGTGTGGGGGAGCTATGTAACATCTGGTTGGAAATGAACAAATAATTATTATTAACTTTGGATGGCAATGCCATCTACTGTTACTGTTGATGGTATTCTCTGCCGGCCTCACCTAATTTTACAATCCTGCTCTCATCCACTAAAATGATATCTGGTTTGCCATCTACCGTCTCCCTGATTCCATGTGAATGGAAACGGCCTGCATGCACAAGCTCCGGATTAGTAAAACATTATTCTCCACTGCCCAAACATATCTTCTTCAGAAGCTGGTTCAACCGCTTGACCTGTTGCACTAATAAACAGCTTTTTGTATTAACATTCAGTCTTTGCCAGTAATGTTAGCTAACTACCAGATTTATAGAGTACATTGAGAGCAGGATTAATGTTGGCTGTTAACCATCTAAATCTCAAGGGACACATGAACTATTTTACTGTTTTAATGCAAAATTAGACAAAGGCAGGCTGGCACGCAGACATGTACAAGGGGTAAGCTAACGTTAACATAACATTATGTTAATGTTACTCTCACTTAGCGTTACTTTCATATGGCTCTCTCTCTTGAGTATAGTGCAGGATTAATGCAGGCTGTAATTATCTAAATCTTCCTCTAAATGTTTGCAAAATTAATATCATTGCTTTAATGTTAGCCAACATTTTAATCAAACATCACTGATGACGTCCTAATACAGGACTAAAACTTTATCAAAATGCCAAAATGAACGCTGCTCGGACTTGTGCATGTGCGTGTGGTGTCAATAGGGCAGGACAGACTTCAGTTCATTGGTGTTGGGTATTTGTGAGTTATAATACTCTATAAATCTTTCCTTTAATTCATTTCTCTCTGTGTCACAGGAATCCATGACACGCAGTCAGAATTTGACTACAAAAACAGTGATTTAGCAAATAGAGGCTGTTTCATTAATGTAATGACAAATAAATGACATTGTTACAAACATGGCAATAACTATTTACAAAATCATCATGCGCGTTGGTCCCATTATTGCATAATGACAACAAGAAGCCCTACAGTGAATGAGGAGGTGGCTGTTTTTCACTTTAATTGATTAGAGTGTTAGATATCAGATGATATCAGTGATTGATGAGTGCAGTGTTTCATCTCACTGAACTAATGTATCAAAGCTCTCTGAAGGTTGCTTCTCATCCATGTGCTGCAGCTGCCAGCTGACAGCCAGTCTTTCCTCCTGCCAGCTGTCAGGGCCGTCAGTAAGTGAATAACCCCATCAATAAATAGCCTGTATAGTATCTGTCAGACTCCACAGTGATGAGGGGGACTAATCAGTGTATGTTGTGGGGCTATAGGGAGAGCCATGACAGGAGACAGGTTGGGTATTGACTGCAGGCTCATCGCTCTTCTTACATCACCTCTCATTTAACAGCTCAGTGATATTTAGTGTGAATCACTGTTCCAGGTTCAAACAACCACACCGTGATGCTTTGCTCTCTCTAAAGTTGTGGCTTGTTGGCATGATGTATTCTTGGAGTTTAACATTATTTTCTCATGCAGATCAGTTATGTTTCTATTAATCCTGTGATAGACTAAACTTCATCTCCATCCATGCAGTGGGTGATTATTTCCCTCTTGCTGAATGCATGCTTAGATAGACTCTTGTATCCCAGAATTCTGCACGAGTCTAAAACAGCGACCTGAACCTGGCCCATACTCGTGTCTTTGAGACCCAAATCAACTGGTACTGCCAAGTTTCACACCTGTACCCAACCTGATGCCATATATATATTTATCTCTTGCTGACTGTAAGCTACCTAAACTAATGCTACACATTGGCTATACTCCTACTACTTGCATGACCTGCATGGACACCGACTATTGGCACAGTGAGAGAGAGAGAAATTGGGAGAGAAATGTCTGAATATTGAAAATAATCTAAACTCAAAGTCCAAAGCCTGGTCGGGTCAGGCCGGGTAGCAAAACCCCGACCCTGAACAGGATAGGTGGGAGAAATGAATGGGTGGAATTTTTAGACTTTAATTTTGTCCATGTATAATCCACAATTGTAGACTTGGAAAATGGAATCCTTAATGTTACTTAGCTAGCAAGTTAACTACAATAGTAAGCATGTAAGATTGCTTGCTAAGTGGCCAGAGACTCAAGGGTGCCACTTTCCCTTTGGTTTCTATTCATCATTTTAAGTTAATTCTTGTTTCTAATTCTTGTTTTAAATATTTATTGTAAAGCACATTAAACCATTCAGTATTTTCCAGTTGTGGATGCTGGAATATGATTTGATATGTGGCAGGGAAACTATTTTATAACCCAGGAACTCCAGTTTGAGTAATGGATTTTACATCTCTGGAAAGTTATTATGGCTCCTTGATGACCAGGTAGAAGTACAGCGTTCATGTTACATTGTAATCTAACAGCAATGTGTGTTTACACACATATATGACTAGCAATTGCTGTGCATAGTCGATGTTGCTTTGCTTGCGGCAAGCACTAATGGACCTCATTCATATGCCACATGTTATGCTTTGCTCTCCTTTATTCACTTCTTATAGACAGTTAATGATAAGCTGTTCAGCTACATGTGTGTAACTGGCTTAAAGGATACCAGTCAGCTCAGTGCACTCGTAGCTTCCAGCTTTGTTTAGCCCAGCTAGTGGTATTGGCACCTACACCAGCACCTCCTCCCTCCATCCTGTGTGAATGACTGCAGCCCTTATCTCTGTGGACTTTGGACTTGAAGTGAAGAAAGGCCCAGCTAAGACACAATAAAGGAAAGCTTTTAACAGTACACTAAGGCTGGGGGATTTAGACCACAACTGAACTGCTAAATACTCATTCATAGGTTGTAGAGTGGAGTTCATCACCAGTGCACAATGAAGCCATTCAGCAACTGCTCTCTCTCCAGTCTCTCTTTTTGTCTCCCTGATTCTGTATCTGTCCTTTTCTTCTGTTCTGTTAATTCTGACAGCTCAATGGATCCAGCTGAAGTATCAAGTGTGTGTCAATTAGATTACTGGATTCTAATGTCATGACTGCTGATGCTCATCTGATAACAAGTTATAAAGAAGCTACTTGGAATGTGTACTTTTAAAAGATCAGTTACTTTACAGGAACACATTCAATTACAGCAAAGCTAGCCTCAGAAATCTGTGTTAAGTTACAGCTAGGTAATACAAATATGAATATCTTATTCCAATACAAAATGGAATAACTGCAAACAGAACCAATGATTTAGCAGACAGTGAGCTGGATAGGTCCTGTGGTTGAGCTTAAACGACCACACCAGTGGTTTTGCATGTTTCAGCCTATATTACTGGCTTACACCTCACATTACTGACAACTAATTAAGCATGCCAGTTAAATTTTTCCTTCTTTTCAGGTGTCCATTGGTTTCAGCTCAGTTTAGTATTTGTCTTTAATGTCCTTATTTCTTTTACGTCAGTACAGTTTAAAGCACTGTCAATTCTTTCTTGTGGTGCATTCACATACTGGAGTGAAGGTGTGACACAAAGAGTTTTGCCATTCAACTGCTAATAGACCCTTTTCATGGCAGACATTTTGACCAAAGCAGGAAAAGCACAGGTGGAAAAGGGTCTGTTAGCAGCTGAAGGGTTTCTTGTTATACTGTTTACAGTGGCTTTATGTCGCCATTGTACAGCACCTGCATTGTTTTCCATTCTTCTCATCTTTAGAAATACATTGTTTATCTATTTGCTGGTGTATTTTGGAAGGATTATGTATTCACAGAGGTTTGCAGGTTACAATGCAGTTTCACAAGACAATGTCAAAAGTAAAGCAAAAATTATGATGACCTCTTGCAAGGAGGGGATTAAACAGAGCAAATGTTGTACTGTAGTCAGTTTGAGCTACAGTTTACTGAAGAGAGAACGGTGCAGTGGATGAGCCAAATAAACTGGCATAATGTGACCAATCATCCTCATTTCAGGGTTCACTTTAATCCTGATGTGTTGTACATGTTTATAGAGTCCTTTAGAGGCCGTCAGTACCAGGCTCTGATGGTACCTTGTTTATGTGAGCAAGTAAGGTTACTTTACTTTTCCCTGTAACAAAACTCTGAAAGACTGCAGGTACACACAAATGAACACCTCTCTAACACAGTTTCAACAAACATTGAACACTATACTCTTCATGCAGATAGGATTTATTGCAGGGCTGTTGTATTAGACTACATTAGTTTCAGTTAGGTGGACCTAACAAACTGGACACTGAGTGTGTGTTGAAGGGGACATGACAAGATGACATAATTAATAGTGTTACCAGTTACTCTGATCTGTCATGGCATTTCATTACTGCTGTGTGTGTGGATTCTTTTTTTTTGATGAATGAATTACTTTCTTCTGCCCCCATATGTACCCTGTGTGGTTTTATCAATATTAAGGCTTTTTTTTGTATTTCTGCCATTTCCACCCAGGTTTATTGATGCATAAAACAAACTTTAAAACGTGGATAAAATATACCTTATGCCTAACTATGAACTGTCCTTATCATGATTTAGTTTAAGTAATAATGGTAATAGATACAGTGCTGATGGATTCACAACAAAAAAGATCATTTTATGAAATTCCTTCATCTTTATTTGACTTTGACTTCCAGGTGAGTGGCAGGAAGAATCCAAAACGAGAGTTAGGAGAGGAGGTCTAGACTTTTTATTTATTTCTATTAAGTTACTTTCTAGTAAGTTTCATTCTGAATTCACTCTCATCTCAACCAGTTAGACAAATTCCCTTTCAGCTGAGACAATTCACTCCCCTCTCTTCTTTTCTTTCTTTCTCTCTTTGAGACTGAAAACATAATTTCCCTTTTAGAGCTGATTGAATTGAATGTATATTAACCCAAATGAAACCCATTTCTGAGATTTGCCACTGATGCTTTTAGCATCATTACTGAAAGAGTACAATAGCAGTCCAACTGCACTTTATGTGAAGTGTTCTGTGCCTGCAGCTAAGTGCCACTGCTGTCTATAGAAAGACAAATCCAGATGCTTTTATCAAATCTGTCCTAAATTCTTGTATGTGATCTGTTATTTAATGTGTTCTTCCACCACCACATGAATGAAATGAAAGAGTCAGTGTCTTGTCTAAATCTCCACCTGGCTGTATGACACTAAGTGGCTCACCTGTTGAGGAAAGGGGATTGTTTCCTTATCAACAAACACACCTTAACACACAAATAACCTTCTGCTGAATGACAGCAGTAATGTTGTAGTGTAGAAGTGTGGTTGGGGTGGGTGGTGCTGTCAACCCTCCCAGCATACATTTACACATTGAGGGCTGTACTGTATGTCGCAGTCCGCTGTGTGCCTGCTCAGAGCAGGTTGACAGCTCAACATAGTTAATATATAATATTTTGGTCACTTTATGTGGTGAAGCCCACCCATAAAAATCACACACACACACACACACACACACACACACACACCTTTCTTCATGTTTTCATCTTTCCATTTGTATTCTGCAGTTTTCAACCACGTGACTTATGATCACACAGACAGTTTTTATTTTGATTATGGTATTAATGCCAGTGAGGCAGAATAGAGATTGATTAGTTATTCTTACCAGCTCTGTAATCCACAACAGTTAGTATCCCACACTAATGGCCACTGATGGCCTCTCTTTACAGCCATCTGAAGGCTGCAGGTATTTGTTCTTTCTGCAGTCTCTGACTGGAGTGATGTTGCAAACTGTCAGGCCACAGCTACACAGCAGGTCTGCTGGTTACATTTTGTGCAACAACGGTCCGGTACAACGCCCGTACTACTGCTGACGTTGCCCCAATCCACCTGTCTAATTTATTTGTGGTTGTTTATTTGTGATCATTACTAGATCGTGTTTATGTCACAATATGAAAATTATGGGCAGCTTTCTCCTTACCAAATTGTCAGCAATTATTTTTTTGGTGTAAAACAGTCAAATCTAACTGAATAAAAAACTGAAATTAGACAAATACAAGATGCAAAAAACTAGAACACATAAAATTTTACTTTGATTTTATTTGAGGTACTGTGGTAGTGCTGAACTGCAGATGATTATTGTTTGGATGATTGTGATGATTAACAAAATCGTACACTATTACGCACGGAAAACGTGCAGAAAATGTCCACAAAAGTGAATTCAACTAAAAAGGGTCCTCATCTGCTCTTGGCCGTATATTTGAGCTACTGCATTCATATTTGAAAGTCTGCAGATAAATGACTTTTAAATGACTGAATTTATTATGAACATTGTTGTCCATTCATTTTCGGTTGATCGACTAGCACTAGATCAGTATCGACCCAAATGAGCAAGAAAAAGGTCAGTAGTATACATTCATGCAGTGGCTCAGAGAACCGTTTTGAACTGATATCATCTTGAATGTACAACATGGTAGAGTCATTTTTCATTTTGGTGCTCTGTTTGTAAGGGTTTCCAACATTGATGCAGGCCGCCGTATCGATATCTGGTCAACATTTTGTGAAATCAAAATTAGCTAAATTTGATATCACTTTTTGCAAAGCTGTTTTAACTGTAGGAAAACCAACCCACCAAGTGATGGAAATTATATCATTTTTATTTTGATATTTCCATGAATTTTTTTCTGACAGTTTCTTCAACTGTTATTTTTAGAGACATATAGCTTTTCAGAAAAACACAAGAAAAGTAGCTTGTAGTTGCACACTCTATTCCTTTTGTAAAGCAGCTGTTACCTTTGATGGTTTCTGTGGAGATAAACTCAGTGAGCCAGAGTGATTTTAATATTTTCATAGCAGCCTGTGGGCTTAGCTTCTGGATTCAGAACTTAATACTAGAAAAGAATATCATAAAAACCCAAGTGAAATATTTCATACAGCTTTAATTGATTGAATTTATGTAGTTTAGTTTCTGTTTTTAACGTGATCGTGACAGCTTGTGAGGATCGTTCTGAATCCGCTATCACGTCAGTATTAAACGAACTGGACGTTATACTGCACTTAAAGCTTTTGTTGATAAGAAGATGTGTTTGCCGTACTTCCTACGGAATTCTCTCAGCACTACGTCACACGTGTCATTGCTCTGATTAGTTATAGGTCCATCCAGTTGCTTCTAGAGGCATTTTGGTCTGCGCTCCTTGATAATGCCCCTTGGAAAGGTCCGTATTTGGGCATTGGTCTGGTGATGTCAGGCTAGTGGGCCACTGCTTGTTAATTAAAAGGCTCTAAGTGGATCCCTTAACCTCATCAGTTCCACCAGAATGTGTTAAACAATTGATGTATCTTGCTGTCAGTCTACATATAGCTAGTTCCTTATGAGCTCACATATCACTAGTTCCATATGAACAAACTTAGCTATCGAGCTTGGTAACTCCTTCTTGTGCACTGCTATACTGATCATAGCAACACTTTTGCTATTGTAAATAGTTTCCTGTGTTATTTATTGGTTATGATGCTTCTGTAAACAGTGACATCTAAGGAGTTGACCCTTGACCCCTATTAGGTCAAGAATGTTAGCAACATGACTTGAATAGAAGCTGAGCAAAAGTTACTTTCAGTTTTGGCACTTGATCAGTTTTCCCATGTGTTTTGTATTGGTTCTGATGCAGTTCTCAGCCCAGAGTTGCTGTCAGTTTCACCAAAGACCTCACGTATTTCACTTTTACATGTCAGCTGTTGTTTTTAATTCTAAATTCTAATTCTACAAAATGCAATTTGTTACTGGATTTTTCTAGTCTACTAAATTCTACCTAAATGTAAACCATTGAAAATCTACACTCCACTATTCAAATGAAATGTTTCTTTATTTTATAACAGACCTGGTTAGCTTGAAGAAGAAAAGGTGCAATACATCTAAACTAATAAGACTTAAGAGGTTGATAACTGGAAGTAGAACAAAAACACACCTTTTAGTCAAAGTGTTAATTGCTTTCACTCTCAGCCTTCTAACCCCAGTGTTTTATTACTAAATCAGTGGTAGTCCCTGACAGACAGCTTGATGACATGATCTGACTGTAATTGCACAACACATCCAGTAATCAATATAGTGACCCTCGGTCCTCTAAGAATGCAGCATTTATTGGTTTTCTTTTTTTACAGACCAGACATTGAGGAGTCTAGTGACTTAAAACACTTACGACATACAGTATATGTAGATAATGTAGTCACGGTATCTTTACCCTCAACACTTCACATATATATACATATATGACATCACCTTGGGCACTGGGAAATTGTGATAGGCATTTTTTCCACTATTTTTGGACATTATATAGTCTAAACAACTAATTAAGATTAATCAATGAAATAATCATGAGTTGCAGCTTTAAGACTTCTCATATCTCTCTGTTGAATATGTTTGGTTTTCCTTTTTTTCTGACAACAGTCCTGTTGTCAGTTTTGTGGGAACACGTCGTGTACGGTCTAGCTGTCTGCATTAGGTCTGCCTGGTACTATACCCTAACTCAGCACTCCTGCCAGTGTTCACAATGAATTGATAGAAATATGAAAGCAATGCTGCCTTCCAGGCACTCCCTCCAAAACAAATATTTCTGGTAATGGTTGTCTGGAATTTAAAATCACTCAGCAGCACTGTATCATCTCACTGCTATTGTACCGTATCACTCTGAATTCTTTTGGATGTCTTAGCCTGTGCCCTGCAGCTTGAAAAATGTTGCAAGATGCTTGTGAGTAATAATGAATTTGTGTTACTTCATAACTCAGACTATTTAGCTGTGAGGCTTTGCTTTTATTACCTCAGTTCTGCAGTAGACACAGGTTTTTCCTTTGGCCAAGTATTTGAGCTTTAATAGGGGACATTAATACATCGAGCTGTTGTGTTTGTATCCACCTGATGAATGTCAGGCCACTCTTCCCTCTCTGTTAGCTCTGTTTTTGGTCTCCACCAACTCCTGAGGGAAATATCTGGCTCTTTAGCTGCTAAATGCTCCACTACGTTCACTAGCTAGTCTCTAACTGTGACTGTCTGCTGTTTGCTGCTGTGCAGGTGCCTGCTGTGGCCCGAACACTATGCTATGAGGGTGGTAAGAATAAATCAGCTAAACAATGAGCTGAAACTCACTGTAAAGCTCAGTAAAGCCGAGAGGAGCAGCAGATTCAGCTGATAATTCTCTGGAGGTTCATCACTACGAGGGACACCTTTCACATAGTCACACTGTTTTCACATTTGATATACTGTTAAACATATCACTTACAGCTGCTTTAAACATGTAGGCTACAAGATAAAGTTTCTGCTGCAACCCCATGTGTACAACAAAAATATATGGTTTCCGTGGGAGATGCAAGTGTTGCATAACATTTAACTATGTATCCTACATGTGCTTGTTGTCCTGAGAGGTGCTTTAGTCTTTCGAGTGTTTGTATGAGTTGGCTGTTATTAGATG
Organism: Macquaria australasica; assembly: GCA_005408345.1. NCBI lineage: Eukaryota > Metazoa > Chordata > Actinopteri > Centrarchiformes > Percichthyidae > Macquaria > Macquaria australasica. The sequence goes on from SEMN01000069.1 coordinate 905,748, forward strand.
GACTTGAATGACCTGGCCATTATTTTTGCTAATGACCAATCCTTCATTTTTCCTGACGTTTCCAAAAATCCAGCAATTTTTATAACTTTACGATACAGACAATCTGACAATTGTGCCTACTTTACACAGTGACTGGCCAGGTGAGCAGAGGTGTGACAGCAGGAGGGGTTTGAACTTCTCTCTCAAGCTTTCTTTTTTACTTCTTCACAGGACTACTTCTGTCATTTTCATATATTCATTTTAAAGGAGAAATTGATGTCACAAAGCCAAAGAGAAAATATGTTTTTGTGTTAGTGACAAATGTCAAGGGAAACAAAGTTCTCTGGGTCTTAATGTTTTTGCAGGGAAGTTGGAATGTTCAGTGTGATTTTAATTGGATTGGTTTATTTAGTTTGGTTCTAATTCATCATTTTACACAAGGGAGGACAGGAAATGCAGTAATAGCTCCATGAAGAGTGACTACCTACTGTGTACGTGCACATATCATATTGCTGCTGTCCACTCAGATTAAGTCTAAATGTGTCTAACAGCGAGTAGCTTCTGCAGCAGCAGTCTGTTGGAGAGACAGGGTGGCTCCCGCTCTTGTGGACATGCACTGCTATCTGCTGTTACCGCCTGTGTTGTTGATTGTGAAATTGATGTTCAGCTTTTCCAACTTTCTGTGTGCTTGTCATGTTACCATGACAACTGCAGGAACCCCACCTCATTACTGTACAGACGTATCAATTAGATTTTTGAAATTTTGGCCATTCTGTCTCTGTTTGACCAGTAGAAAGGCGCTCCTTCGCAGTCAAACAAAATAAACCTGTTAATGAAAACAGGAGCGCTGTGTTGTGGTCTCCAAAAATAGTGCTAATCACAGTAATGACTGTATTAGAAATAGTTGGCTGTGTTGTCATCTCTAATGCAAAGTAAATTTTCTCCCACAACATTTGAGCCATTGTAGTTGCCAATGCTGAAGATTGTGTCTAATATTGTATTTCAGTTAACTTTTGAAATTTAAAAAAGATCAACCAAAAACAATTTTTTGGTTTGAGACAAGTTTTATTACAGATATGCTAAAACGCTGCAGTGCTGCAATGTAAAAAGTAACTAAGCCAGACAGAATGTACAGTGTCTTTACAGTGCCATTAGTAAACAGTAGTAATGGTATGGAGAAATGCTGTTTATCCGGGAAGACTGTGGAAATCCAGCACTTAGTCTCCTCCCTGCCTTCCTGTTACAGCACACCTAATGACATGTCAAAGCTGTTGGAAATTGTCCCCAAACTTTCTCTGAACCCTTTCTGTAAGACTTTCTCTAATTTCTCAACTTTCAGAATGAACATTGAACATGGGATTTCAGTCACACTGTGTGGAAACATTCAAAGCTTTCATGAATTGTGTGAATGTGTTTTCTTTTCTTTGAAATCTCTTCCACAAAATAAAGTTTTTAGCTGTCAAGTAGATTTAACACGTAGCATACTGAACGGCAGATAAACTGGATGAATGTGTCCCGTTCGAGCTGTCGGCTGTGTGCATCTGCATGAATGGCGACGTTGATGGGATCCATGTTGCTCTGGATTTCACTTGAGAAAGGAGGAAAATCAGGAGAAAGTACAGCCTGACCACGGCTCTCTGTGTGATTTGCTTGTGTGCTGAAGAGAGTGGTTTGTATCAGTCTGATCCCAGGATTCACAGCGTTCTATCTCAGCACATATTCAGCCTTGATGTGAAATCAGGGGAGTTGTGAAGACTGGGCTGTACTTGTGTTCTAGGTGCATGCATTTCAGTAACCACATGGAATCAGTGGAAACATGTTAGAGATAATCCACCACAAGCCACTGCTTATTGTAAAATACCGCTGCAGGCAGGGTTGCCTGTGAAGTGCATTATTTTGAATAAATCTTCTTCTACCTGCTCAAGTATTGTTAAGTTACCATATTTTTGGTTAATTCTGTTGGGGTGTCCCCATAGCCTTGTAGTATAAGACACTTACCATGTAAGCACAATGCCCCTGGTTGGTCTTTGGCTGGGGATGTTTGTTACATGTCATCCCCCATGTTTCCTGTCTACCTCTACTCTAAAATGTCAAGTCAAGGCAAAATGACCAAAATAAGTAAAAGACTCTAGCTCTAGCTCATGTGGTGGTTGGTTGACGGCCGTATGCTTTGTGGTTCGATCCCCTGTTTTATGTGTCAAAGTGTTCTTTATTGCTCCCAAAATGGGTCAGCCAAATAAATGTAATGTGATGTACTGTTAAGGATTACATTGGAACAACTTTCCACATGTAAAACAAAAACTTGCTTGCTTACAGCTTGCATGGAATCATCAGTTTGGACAAAAGTGTTTTATGAAATGATAATCATCACAGTGTGATTTCACTTAAAGCAGAATTAGCTGGAATTTTTTACTTTTTTGAGGCAGCAAAACAAGCAGTAAACACAACATTGAGGTATTACCACCGTATGAAGTTGATATGGCTAAGGCGTTAGCAAACAGTTGCCTGTTTACACATCTAGCAGATACAGAGCAACATTAGCATTCATTAGAATTAGAATTCATTAGAAGTTTCTGGAACAAGTACAATATTCACTTTGCTTTAAGCTCTGGTTTGGTCTTCACCAAGCCCTCACCAGCTAGCCTCTAACTTTCTCTGTGTGCTGTGTGTTGTTGGTTGATGAGAGCAGTGAGACTGAACCACACAGTAAAGTTGTGGGTCATAAAACCAAAACACTGAGCTTAAAGAGGCTAAAATGCTCCGTACAGCTGAGAGAAACTGCAGCGTTGATAACTGTCTGTGTGTTTGTCACTATGAGTGACCCCTTTCACATTACACACACATTTGAATCATTGTTAATATAAAAAACATTAATTAGTGAGGCTTTAAAGTCTATAAATGGTATACCTGCTGCAGCGAGCACACTCTCACCTGGACAAAGCTGGCAGCACTGTGAGGATCATGTTCTTTGGTTTCTCTAGTGCCTTTAACACAATTCAGCCAATACTGCTACGAGAGAAGCTCCAGAGGATGTGGGTAGACACCTCCATAACCTCCTGGATTATTGACTACCTGACAGATAGACCACAGTTTGTACGGCTGAGGGGATGTGTGTCTGAGCAGGTGGTTAACAGCATAGGATCACCGCAAGGGACTGTACTCTCACCCTTCCTCTTTACAGTGTATACCTCGGACTTCCAGTACAACTTGGAGTCTTGCCATGTGCAGAAATTCTCAGATGACTCTGCAGTTGTGGGGTGTGTCAGGGATGGAGAGGAGACTGAGTACAGGGAACTGCTAGACCGCTTTGTGGCGTGGTGTGGGAACAACCACCTCCTCTTGAATGTGGCCAAGACAAAGGAGATGGTCATGGACTTCGGGAGGACCATCTCCATCCTGGGGGAGGAGATGGAGGTGGTGGAGGACTACAGATACCTGGGCGTCCATCTTGACAACAGACTTGACTGGAAGTGCAACACTGAGGCTGTCTACAGGAAGGGACAGAGCAGAGTTTACTTCTTGAGGAAGCTCAGGTCCTTTAACGTGTGTAGCAAGATGTTGCATATCTTTTACCAGTCTGTTGTTGCAGTCAGTGCAGTTTTCTTCGCAGCTATCTGTTGGGGCAGCAGCATCAGGGCCAGTGACAGTGACACTAAGAGACTAAACAAGCTAATAAGGAAGGCTGGTTCTGGGCTGGGGACTGCTCTGGAGCCCCTGGAGGTGGTGGTGGAGAGGAGGATGTTGCACAAACTGCTCAGCATAATGGACAATGATTCACATCCCCTGCACAACCTACTAGTCAGACAGCAAAGCACATTCAGTGGGAAATTCCTGCAGCTCCGCTGTAATAAGGACTGCTACAGGAAGTCACGATATGTGTTTATGATTCCCCTCTGAGCCGGGAGAGGAGACTTATCTTATATATATATATTAAATATATATATATATGTATATATATATATTTAAATCTCTATGTATTTGTTAATTGTATTTTTCTTGTCAATACAATTAACAAATATATATATATATTTGTTATTATATATATATATATATATATATTGTCAATATTTTTATTGTACTGCAACACTGAAATTTCCTCTTGGGGATAAATAAAGTCTATCTATCTATCTATCTATCTATCTATCTATCTATCTATCTATCTATCTATCTATCTATCTATCTATCTATCTATCTATCTATCTATCTATCTATCTATCTATCTATCTATCTATCTATCTATCTATCTATCTATCTATCTAAATTATTGCCCAGCACCACTTCAAAATGTTGGCTTTCCTCTAAAGGCAGAGATGTGTGTGGAACTAAACCACAGTCTAGGTATGAATGAATCATTAGTGTATGTAGGACGTGTACAAATAATAGACACTGGAAAAAAGGTAGGAATGGCATCATTTGATTAAAAGTATCACTGTTCTATCTCCCACCAAAAGAAACTCTAAAGTGAATAATGAAGTCTGTGGCCTCGTACCAAAAATGGAAGGTTAATGACTTTTAAATTTAAATGCAATAACCTGGAAAGTTAACTTGTTTTCCAGTGTTGCTAACGATATCAGCTCTGGCGTTTTTGAAAGACTGGTTAGCTAACATTAGCAGAAACTTCTTCATATTGTTTGGTTTGTAAACTCTGCTGTATACTGAGTAATGAGCTTAAAGTAACTAGAATATTGTAGGTCTTGGAGGCTATCTTTTGAATGCAGACAGATAAGAGTGTGTAAGTCATGTATTGATACATGCATTGGAACTTTTTGATCTGAACATAAAGTTTTAGATCTGTGAATGTTTTCAGTGTCCAGTGTTTTTAGTATACAGTACTGATCTGTACCTGTATCAGAGTAGAAGCTTTGCAGTACTTTTTGATGTGAACATCAATCTGTAAAAGTTTACTTATTTAATATAATTTGCTTTGTTGTATTACATCACAGTAGAACAGCACTACTGATTTAAAGTTAACTTTGTTGGTAAAATGACACATTATCCTACTTTATACTTTACTTACTACTATACTATACTTAATTTATTTAGATGACCTGTGTGACTTGGCTTCTGAGCCACTCCACTGCTAAAATCAGCGCTTAGTTTCAGAGTATATTTAACTTGCCCCTCTGAAACAACAGCTGGCCCCAGTCTGGCCCCTGTGGTTTACATGGGCTAGAACCACCACTGAGTGTTGCTGGTTTGGTTGTTCATGTTTGGCTCAGGCTGATGTAGACAAATAGCAGGGAAATGAGAGTGGAGCCAGGTGCTTTCTGTTTCTGCAGGTGCACTTCATTTCTAAGCGCTGTGTTCTCAGAGATATTCCTCTGGCTGAAAATGAAAGGTTTAATGTGCACCATCATCTTGCAATGTTGTTGTCTCAGAAATCAGGTACACTCATGCAGAGTGTCAGTGTCTGCTGTGGCTGTTGGTTATTTAGTCAATTTAGGTAATGGGTTTAGTGCATTGCTCATTTTACATGCTGAGTCCATGTCATTTCTTCCGTATTTACAGTATATGTAGGAATACTTGTAAAAAATGTAAAGATACAGAAAACATCAAGTAACGACTAAAAAGGGACTTTTATGATTTTTCTTGTGGAAGTCCAGACACCAGGACGGTATGGGCGTTTCAGTTATATACAAATACAACAACAGAGGAACCTCACAGCCTTTAGACCAGGAGCCCCCAACAAGCAGAACTGAAAACACTACAGAGCAGTTTCACCAAGTTCAACCCAACAAGAAACCACATGAAGAGCTGGTTTGTGCTGAACACTAACAGAGTATCTTAATGTCAATACAGAGATCCACTCAACAATCCAAAAATGAGCTCCTTGTTACCCTCTGTGCGTATAACATGTGTATGTAACAAATATATTTGTAATGTACATAGAAATATATTACAGTGGCCAGTTTATTAGGTACAACTTGTGTACAACAAATGCAGTCTAATCCAACCATCCTGCAGTAAATCCTCCATTCATCAAGTTTGTAACATTCAGTTTTGTTGAAACTGTTTTGAGAGGTGGTGATTGAACTTTATGGACGTTTGGGAGGCTGCAGTTTGCAGTGCTGTTGAATTGTATTGCATTGTACATGGTGGTGTTTCTAATATTAGTCCACCCTTATTGATATAAATGGGGTTATATAATTGAAATATTAGAAACACTTATCAGTATATCGCAGTATAATTCAACAGTAGTTGCTGAAATGATCATACAGTTGACACAACACCTCTCTGAAACAGTTTCAACAAAAACTGAACATTATGAACTTCATGAACGTAGAATTTAGATGAGATGGGTGTGGGGGGCTGCTCTGCAGGTGCGCTGGTCCTGAATAATATGTTTGTCATAATTGTAGGTAAAATGTATTGAAGAAAAAACATTATAATAATGTTGAGTATTTATAAAAATACCCAAGTCAACCCCACCAGATGTTTAGAACAGCTGGAGGGAAAGCTTTAATGAACTATGTTGAAATGCAGATTCATAGGTGTCACATGACCACACACCCTGAGCTATACAGAACCTACATCTGTAACCTAAGTTCTCTTGTCTCTTTGCAGGTGTCACTCTATGATTGTGTGAGGTTGTAGCCAATCAGCAGCAGTGTCAGGACCAGAGGAGAGTGTACCAGCAGTCAGACCATGGACCTTAGATTCAGATGGCTGTCGCCTCTAACCAGGGGAGCTCTTCATCTCCTGCTGCTGGCCAAGCTGGTGCTGCCTTCTCACACAGAGAGTGAGTACTAATATTATCCATACAGCTCAGAGCTCTGCCCACATGTTAACAGTTTTAAGGTAACAGGTAAGATCCAGTAGCTGCTATGGAGTCTGCAGAGACAACTTTTAAATGGGACTTTGTTATATGACTGAACTATGGCACTGATGTCAAGGTTTTACATAGAAACCTTTTTTACTTCAATACATTATTAATGCATTAGTTTTCAGATTAAATACTGTTTATACAAATACACAAGCATCCCTGAGAGCATTTGTAATCCTTACCTTCTTCGGCACTGATGATTCAAAGATGTGTTTGGAAGATTTATCAAACCCAAAATACACGTTTATCTGAAAGGTATGCAGAGAATTCCTGTGCTTCTCATTGTTTTGGATTGACTCACACTGGGTGTTAATCTGAGTAGCTCCACAGGAGTCCCATTAACAGACAAAAGCAGATACATGGTCACCCAATCTTCCCATTGTACTGTTACATAAGTCCTTCCCCAGTCACACTGTTGGAGTATGCACAGGAGTAATGTGCTGATGAGTTTTACATATTGGAGTAAATACTCACATTTGATGGTGGGAGTTACTTTTACCTTTTTTTTTTTTTCAAGTAGGATGTTTTAAAGGCATGCTACAGACACTGTTCCTATTGTACTTTATCATACAAATAATCTCTAAATTTATATTTTCACATTGTATCAGCTATTTTAAGCACAATGAGCACCAAATAGAGTCAAAGTCAAACCAGAACTCCTGGGTTCTGTTCCAGAAGTAAGAAAAATTCACATTAACATTCAAAATGACACAAATCACAAAAATCATGCAGTTCACTCCATTGTCTAGACAGAGAAAGTACATTTTTGAAAAACAATATAATGTCAGTGTTTACGTAATATTTCTCTTTTTAGCAGCCTTTAACCAACACCATTCCTCACAAGACTGTTATGGGTTAAATGTCACCAGCTTGACTCTGACTGAGGCCAGCTGAATGGTGAGCTACAGTAAAACAATGGACAGCCGAAGGGCGTAGATATTTTTAAAGAGTAATTTAACACCAGGCTGTTTCACTGCCCTCTCTGGTGAAATGTTTCAGCTGTGTTTCACCTCTCACCACCTCCAGCATCACTAAAGGTTGTGGTTGGGTGTGGTCAGAAGCATATTTTGTTGCACCTGTAACCACACCCAACAGTGATGTCATGGGGTCTTTAAGTACACCTGTACATCTGAATGGGTCAACGCTAGTCAGCCAACCTCCTCCTGACCAGGGGTGGCTGCCTGGCTTTGACAAACTGCATTCAAAATCCCACTTAAGTAAAAGTACAAAAGTATTATCAGCAAAATGTACTTAGAGTATGAAAAGTAAAAGTACAGATGGCCACTGTGAGTGATGTATTATTATAAATTACATTATTAGATCATTATTAGATATGGATAACTCTAAATATTAATAAAAAATATAAATATTCTGTCCACAAAAAATGAATTTTCCTCCTTTTCTCAGCCCTCATGCATGCACAACCGCACTCTCACAGGCTGCCATTTGTTACTGCATGAACTGAACTCTGACCATTTTCGCACCTCTGCAACAGCACTGATTACAGCTAAAACATTAGAAAGATGACTTTAGAGGAGAGTGTTGGTAAATAGCTAGTACTGCAGCAGATCCTCATACAGCATATCATAAAATATGGATAGTAAACCCCAGGAACATGCTTCACTTTGTTATATAAAAAAACAATGGCAGAAACCAATTAGTTACAGAAACTAGTGGAACAGAAGCTAACCTTGAGGTGAAGTCAGGATGTTGACTCTCTATTAGCTAAAACACAAACAGGAATGAATAAATAGTACCAAGGTTTGGTTGTGGCTGCTAGATCTGTCTGTCTAGCCACTGTGTCTTCAGTTTCTCTAGTCACTCTCAGTTACTCTTCACAGTCTATTTGCTATACCCTGCATCCAGCACCATGAATAGGAGAAACACTAAAAAGGTCAACAACATTCAGCTCCCATTATGAGCACAGACTCAGAAAGCGGGGTCATGGCTGGGTTTGGAGACAAAAAAATGATCTGCATGCATTGACCAGACCCTGGGTAATGCAATGATGGTTCTTTGGTTCTCCCATGAGAATCGTAAACCGAGTCAGCTATGCGTAATGAGCACAACATCAAATTTGGGGAGGGCAAAATGGGTAGAGGTGAAAGGTTGAGTAGGAACATTAAGGAACATTAATGGAATTTCATATTAGTTTAGTCAGAAAGGGAAATAAGTCTGACATTATATACAGCTGACAGGAGTTAGCCAATCTTTTCAAAATTCAAATGTGATATCACAACCAGTGATGCCTGCCTACTTTCAGATGATGTAGTATTTCATACAGCAACAACATCAGATCTATAGAAAGGTACTATCTCTGCTGTTTGTATTTCATTTTGTTGCCTGTCAATGGCATCATATCCCCTTTACCCCCTCGAGTTGCTATAACTTCCAAGGAAACACAGGATACGTCAGAAAGTGAGGAAGGAAGGAATACAATGTCACAGAATTATACTCTGTAACAGTAATACAGCATTCTTTCTGCCACACAGCATACATTACGAGACCTAATTTATTCAATTCAATTCAGTTTTATTTATATAGCGCCATATCATAACAAAGTTATCTCAGGGCACTTTTTCATACAGAGCAGGTCTAGACCGACTCTTTATATTTACAGAGACCCAACAGTTCCCACCATGAGCAAACAAGTCAAGGAAAAACTGTTGATATGATATTTCAATATTGATCTAGCTTACTATAATGTGCTACTATTAGTGGCAACCTAATGCGTACGGTAACGTTATAATGTTACAACAATGTTCAACACGCTCATAAAGTTATTTTTAGTATGATTGTTTTGACCATATAACAGTGCTGGTCTACCCCACGATTGAATTCGCCACACAATGTTAGCTACAGTAGCTGTATGGGTAGTTGACTCATCTAATGGTAACGTTAGCAAGTTAATGATACATTAGCTAATGTTACTTGTGGTTATTTCATTAGAATGAAATTACATAATGTGAATAAAACTTTAATACTTTACCTCATCCGTGAGCATGATTTCTATTCTGCCTGAGTCACGCAAGATAGATTTTCATTGGCAATGGTGGTTGTTTAACAATGAAGACAACAACTCCCATGATCCCCCGCTACTTCACGATGTCATAAAACAAAATGTATTTTGTTATTATTTTGATTGAGAGACCCCTAGTGGCAGAAATTACATACTGTGCGTTTAAGTCAGTTATGGAGAGTATGGTGCATCAATGCAAGTCCTCAGGCATCAGCATAGTTTACCAGACAGCCAGTGTTTGACTTAACATGTGAGTTGTCAGATGATTTGTCCAGTCAAAATGTACATATTTGATCATCCCATCAGAAACAATGAGTCATTTATAAAGGGACTAAAAGAAGCCCCTCAGGTGTCACCTAGAGGCTACAATGTTCATTACGAAGTATTTGTTAATATGTTGGTCATAATCAAAAACCTATGAATGATTTTGCATTCATTAGACCTTTAAAGAATATGCTGCCCCATTGGACTTTTGTTTGCAGTATTGTTGTTGACCGCTGGTCAGAGCTATTAAAAGTTAAACCTGTTGTGCTAGAGGAATTGGTTGGAATTGATTGGACAGGTCTGCAGAGGTGTGAAAGTAGGCAAGCGTTGAAATCCTCTTTCTTTTTTGATTCTTTACACATCTACTCCTGTCACTTTTCCTGTGTACAACCGAGTTATCCCCGTTTGAACAATTATCGCCTCTCACCCCTCTCTATCGCCCTTTTTAAACAGAGATCCCACAATACTGCCATAAAGAAGAACCGTCATTACGCTGTCTTTGCTTATTTACACTGAACCAAACAACAGCTGCTTAATGTTGCGTGATTTTAGATAGCGTGCTGGCATTCCGGAAGAAAAAGAGGCATGGCGTGTAACACAACAGTGTCGACGTCTAGTGTGACGTATAACATAAGCATCATTGATCTCCTCCTCTGCTCGGAGGGTAAGGAGCTCCCGACATCGTTGTCTCCCCAATTCCCAGACATTTTTGGTTTCTGTAAGTTAGCTGCTAACTTCTTCTTCTTCTTCTGCTAACTGCTGCTAGCTGCTTTTTAAATCCCCCGGTGGTGGGTCACACACATAACATGTCTTCAGCTCTGTTACTACCTCCACTGCTGTCTTAACGGCAGAATAACAATGCCCCCCCATTCCGTGTTCGTACTTTTTATACAGACAGCGAGGCGGAATAATGTAATAATTGTCTTTAGACTACACGTTGTATGAACTAGCTCTCTGATAGAGCTACTGAGACCTTCATCCCTCTATGTGTAATTGAGTAGAGTTTTTTGATAGCAAAAACTGCTTTCTTGAAGGCACACATTTGCTCCACCACAGTCTTGCAGAACTGGCTGCTCAAGGACATATAATTCACTGCTTACCCACTTCCTAGAAGTCTTCATAGATTGTTGGGCACTTAAGAGGCAGCAAGAAAATACAAAAAGATGGAGTATTTTCTACTGCAACATGCACTAATCAGGATGCTATGCAGTACAGTACAGGTCCCATTTGAGTTGAAGAAATCCAATGAAATGTGAGAATAACCTGAACAATGTAAGACAAGAAGCAGAGGAGGAAATGGAAATTTCATCGCCTGCTTTGCATGTATGTAGCTGTTATTTGCTGATGCGGGATTAAATTTTACTGTGTACGACCGGTATGCCCCTGAGTGAAGTAACCTAACTCCCAAATGTACCGTTAGCTCACAGAACAGGTACAGGTTTATAAAACATGAGCTACATTTTATGGGACAATACAAGAAGTAGAAGCTTACAGTATGTTGGTGTATGGGTATCTGTCCTTCTAAAAGTAAACAATATTTGAACATATGTCAGTCATTTAAAGCACAATCACTGTATTATGCTATCTTTTTACAGTGAATTACTCATTTTCCTATCAACAAACAGTAGGTGCACTTGCAGCTCTAACAGCAATGATTTGAAAACACATTGCTGATGCATGTTGGGAGCAGTGCTCAGTATGTAGGCCAGGCAGGGGCAGGACGATGCCTCTAAGAGGTGGAGGAGGAGGTCCTCAGGGGGCAATGTTTCTGATCAACAGGTTCATTATCGGGGCTAGTTTCTTTATGGCTGCAATGAACACACTGTGTAATTTCCCTCTATAATTTAGCAGATAGGAACTGATCAGTGGGGCTGTGTCAGCAATTACCTTCCAGTGTGAGCACTCTGCACTCATTCATTTCTCACTCAGAGTTGAGATTTTCTCAGATTCTTATAGAAACCATATTATACTCTTGAATCTGATTGCTTGTGTCAAAACATGCACCCCTTTTTCTCAGAATTATAGCTCAGTCAAATTAGAACACACAGACGTCATACACATGCTGCATGGCTACTGAGGATGAAGGTCCATAAATCTACCTAGCAGTAATATAAGAAAGGCATTCCTTATAACTTGCCACACAATCATCAAATTTAAATGTTTGGTCAAGTGGTGGTTGTGTGTACATCCATGGTTACAGGGCAAACAGAAACTGCTAGCAGCTAAAGCAGCATGACTTTCCATGGTGCAGATTCACCAAAATGTAAAGAAATATATTTTTGAGCAAAGTTCATTGCTGACCCAGGAAATACTAGTTTGACAAAATGATCTTAACTCAAGGTCCAATTACTAGCTTTTTGTCAGGGTTCGTACAAAGTCTTGAAAGTTTGGAAAATGCTTCAATTTAACCCTTATGTTTTTAAAGTTAGGAATATGCTTGAATTCGAAAATACTCCTTGAAAAATGCTTGATTTATAATCTGGTGTTTCATCATCTACACAGTCACTCATGTAAACCAAAAATCTTTTAATATTTGAAATTAAACGATCCCATCGTCATTTTTTTGTTGTCTTCTGGCATTTATAGTAACAATCTAGATGTGATGATAAAGGCTTCAAGAGTCTGGACATTTTTGCTTTAGGTACCTTGAAAGTGCTTGAATTTCACTCTTAAAAAGCTGTACAAACCCTGTTTTGTGGAGCTGTCAACTGCATTTCACTTAGGAATATTTTGTCAAACTCAAAAGAAATTAGGGAAAAAAAAATCTTTTAAATGATGGGCATCATGAACAGAGTGTGTTTAAAGTGCATGGAGAAATGAAATCTCACCTGGAAGAAAACACGAATGCTTGTTGTACTATTTAGAACATGGAGTAGTGGTTCACACAACATTTATAAAAATTATCCTAAACAACAAAAAAGCTTTTCCACCTGTTTTCACAGATGAAAACTTTCAGGGCTTCCATAATCATGGGAACCATGAAGCAATTTCTTATTTAATTCTTTACTATCTACTGTATAAATGCTTGTGACAGTACAATGGCTCAGAATGTCCCATCAACATGGTTCTTATATCCCTGGGACACTGATGCTCTCCTCTTTCCAATCATATACTGTGTAAAGTCCAATGGATATACTGGTGAGTCCAACTATATCAGATTATGTTAAAAAACGTTTTTTGTCAAAACCTGTCCTAGAACATGCATAGTATCACTAGCATGCCAATTCATGGAGTAGCCCAACCTAACATAACAATATATGGTAATACATGGTAACACATGTAGTGACTATGCCTTAAGCCTGTAAATAAAGGAAGTAAAAACCAAGCAAAAAAGCCTTGGACTCCAATGGTCAAAAAGAATACAGCCTGTGTGATCTCTGTGTGCCTATAGGAGCTTTGTGGTAATGATGATGCACTGTAATGTTCTGCTGTGGATGTTTGTGTGCTTGGCCAGTTAGGCAGTTTCTGGTAGTTTTCACGGCCTTAATAGCTTAAACATTTTTATTATTGCAAGACAAAAGGCAGAACTTGGAACAGGACAACACGAGGAAAACAAAACAATGAATACAGGACAGGTTAATCAGAGAACAAGGTGATGTTCTTTGATTAACCCTAAGGAGGGGGACTTTTGAGAGATTTAGAGATTGGCAGTCAGATTTGGCTGTGTTTGAGGAGAGGAATAAGGTGACTCAGCCTTCTTTCCCCATGCCATCCGCTCCAGAGAGATCCGTCAGAGTGCCTTAACAGTTCCCATGTGCTAATGATGGTGGGGCGGTACGGGAGGAGTTTAGTAGGGGTTAAAAAAATTCAAAGAAAAGTAAGACATAGTATAAAATACAGAAATGGTTATACCATCAATAAAATTAAAGTGTTACTCCACCCTCAGATTCAGCTAGAACCCTCTCTCCCAGCAAATTTAAAAAAATGCAACGAGTGAGGGAACAACGACTGTAGGAGGCGTGGCCTTGTAGTGTGTGGGTCAGGGGACACAGTTTTTTTTAATATATAAATTTCATGACATAGACGGGTCCCAGCCGGTTGACTCTATGTCAGCATTGGCCTCGTAGGTTCCGGGCTGATTTAAACAGTAGATGGCCATTTTCAACCCATGAAATGCTGATTGTGGAGATGTTTCCCAGTTCATCACGTAGTGTAGTGCAGAGAGGTGAAACTGAAATGGAACTTTTCTCTGGTGATCATTGGATGTAATTCTCTGGTATCTCAGTGAAGTGTATGAAACTACACTGCAGACTGGAGTCTGTGCTTACAGCGAGAAGCAGGGTGACAGCTGTCTCACATGAATGGTAGAAATTAGGATCTCCCTGCTGATGCAAATATGGCAATGTGAGACGTGAATGAGATGGATGAATGGAAATTGTGATTTTAATACAACTAATCACACAGCATCCATCAAACACTGAAATCTTCTCCACATGTGCTGATGAGAAAGACCTCTGAGTGTAAAAAGCATCAACAAAGTGACATTATGTCTGTGTGAGCTGGTTTCAGATGGAAGTTGTTCTCTGTTAGAAGGAGCGCTTTACAGTTGTCACCTCTCTGTATCTCATTCTCACCTCATAATGCTGCCGAGAGGAATTCTGTTTTTCTACCACGAGTGAACTCAAAAGAGTGTGAGCTGTACTCTGAGCTGATTTTTGAAAGGGGGAGATTTTACAACAACAACAAAAAAAAAACCTTTTAGAAACTTTAGTCTATTTAATGACTTTAATTGCATATAAACAGACAAGCTGAGCACAGTTGATGTCTATGTTATTTCCAGCTGATCTGAACCTGTAGACTTTTCAATAAAATAAAAGTTTCAACAAACTCGGTTTCAACAAAACGGGCATACTATGTTCAAAATGACCAGTAGTAGCTTAAAGTGCTTACTTAACAACAAGATGCAAATTATGAAAACTCCTGCAATTAAATGATACAATGGTTGTTTAGCCTGAAGCACTCTGGTCTACTTTAGCTTGACAGCTTATAAACTCTCTAAAACACATACCAATCCTTCACTATGAATGAATCCAACAACAGCCACCAAGCTGCCGCCAATGGTCATGTCTACCCACAGACAAAAACTTCAAACTTCCAAAATCCATTTAGCTCTAAGCCAGTCAGCAGCCTGAATACATAAATCCACAGCCACATACAGCCCTCAAATGGTTTTAAAGCATGACTCCCAAGATCACTGTGAGATGATCAAAGAGTGATTGCATAAGCTGATGGTAGTTCTTCGAATGTGATTAGAATCTAGTAATCATCTGAATTTTCCTTTTGTTTTTAAATGCCGTAGTTATCTGAAGTCTATCTCCTGAGAGTCAATAGTATAATTTCAGGACACAATAGTTGTATTCAAGCACTCACAATGTTCTCATCCAGCCGAGGCTCTCTTTATGGCTAGTATGCTGTAACCTTCCTTTCCCCCTACCCAGCTTGTCTTTGGATTTGCAACTCCCAAGGGTCGCATACACATAATCATTTGCAAAATAGAATCAGTTTATACCCTGTTTCTTTGCCTCCCTCCTTCCAGCTTTCATGCAGTGTGATGTTACCGCTACCATACTTGTGTGGGAGGCAATTTTGTGGGTCATGAACAAGGAGCAGGAGAGAGCAATGCATTATTTATAAGAACAAACACAAGTGGCAGCAGTATCTCTGCATCCAGCTCTCCAAGTTAAGATTTCTGAGTCTCTTCCAGGCTGACGGACTGTTTGTGGGTATTAGATTATGGAGAAAACAGGAAGGTAAAATTGTCTGTTAAATCTAGGCTATTCAGTATGGCTGTATGGACTTAAATGCATATCTAAATGCTGCTCAGTGCTACGTTGGTGTCTTTTCCCTTCTACTATCCAATGTCTGTGTGTTTATGCTTAGTGAGTGAAGATTTCCATGTGAATCAGGCTATACATACTAATGTAAGGAAGCCATACATATACTAATCAGCAGAAAGAGTCCACTGTAACTGAATATCACACAAACAAAAGGCAAAAGGAAAACTCCACCCATAGACACTCTCACATAGTTATGTATCATAAGTCACTCATGTTGAGTTAATTGCAGAAATGATTTTATGATGATCCATAAGAATGTAAAGCTTCATCTTGATAAAGATGAGCTGTTCTTGGCGGAGGTTTGACATATGGACTTATGTCATGAAGTGGAATTAGAGAAAGGTTTGTTTTTCTCTTTCAGAAAAATGTACTTTTATGTCTAGACGTGACTACAAACATACAGTTAGTCGGGAATGGAAAGAGTACTAGAATATTATAGTCAAGTTACGTTTATAAAAGTACTTGTTTAAAAATATACTTTAAAAAAAGTGAAAAGTAGGTCAGTTAAAATGTACTGAATGACTACATTACAGTTTTAAAAAGGGGCAGGGGTCAAGAAAAAATGCTATATGATGTAAAACCTAGCAACTTTTTGGGTATCCATTAGTTGGGCCTAGACAGAATTTGCAAGACAGTCTGAGCCTGTTGTTGTCGACTGATTGATAAAAATGGGACCCTGTGCACTAACTCACTAACAGCAGGCTCCATAATGACCCTACCAGTGTGCAGGTTCTGAGAACTAAACCATTTGTCCTGTCCTGGGCTAACTGGGTGGCTGTTGGTTTGAATGAAAAAACATAACAACAAACTTTTGAGTTGACTGAAAACCAAATAGGGGGGCTTCCTATAGGCAACATAGGTGGCTAACATTGTGCATGGGAAAAAAAATTAAGTATAAAAAAAACATATAATTTGATTGTCGCATAGTGCTTGCTCATGGTGGGAACTGTTGGGTCTCTGTAAATATAAAGAGTCGGTCTAGACCTGCTCTATTCGAAAAAGTGCCCTGAGATAACTTTGTTATGATATGGCGCTATATAAATAAAACTGAATCGAATTGATTCCCCAATAACTAGATTCATTATTATTTTTTAATTGTTGTTGTTATTGATGTGTGTGTGTGTGTGTGTGTGTGCCTGGGGGGCATGCCTAGGGCACCGAATGTGCTAGGTCCGGCCCTGACAAAAATTGCCAGGTGACAACTGAAAGTCTATAATCTGAAATGTCAGATTTGTGTTACCAACAGTTTATGCTGACAGGCTCGTCAGAGAGCAGCACTGGGGAACTGGCAGGATTTTCTGTATTAGACGGCAGGAGAGTTGTTCTGTGGAAAATCAATGAGCAGACGTTTGCTCTTTCCTCCATCCTCTGTAGAGGGGGTTCACTTGATAGGCCATATAAATATGCTATTTCTGTTTGCATAGGACTCCTTTTCATAGTTTATGGGATATCATCATCATAGGAGACTTTAAGATGACCATTCATTTAGATACTTTTTATTTAGTAATATTACATGACATTACATTTATTTAGCTGACTATTTTATCCAGAGCGCTTTACAATGACTGCCCAAAAATTTGCAAGAATCATGCAAGTACATCAACTTCATCAAATATGCTGAACTGCTTCAAGTGCTAGATTAAAGGAATAATTATGTTTATTATAACTTGGTCCTTAATTTTATACTTTTGGCCTCAATTCCTATCAGTAATAAAGTAATCAACAAGTTCCACTCTATCACCAAACAAGAACCATTCTGCAAAACCCTGGATTATGTTCAGTTATCTTTTTTAATGTTCAATGCCAACATTTTCAAAAGTCTTTTTTTTTACAATATCTGCACATGGCAACTATGATATGGTTAAGGGATGGTTAAGGTTAGGCATCTAAAACACTGAGTCATGGTAGGGAAATCAAAGCAAAGTAAAACTGTATTGCACTTCTGTGACAGAATGCAAACTTGTCCTACACTTGCATCCACCACCCCGGCCTCCACACCCTTACTTTCCAACTTGCTACATAAAGGGCATACTACTTTCTGCATTGACACTAAACATTGACAATGCATGTAAATTGTGAGGTGGGGAATTTTCCAATATGGATGAAATTTATACAGATACTGGGCTGTCAAGTTAATAATTAAAATGAATGAGAACATAGCTGAGAAAACAAAGTTAGACAGTAAGATTGATCCGTCACAGTTTACAGAGACACTTCCTGCTTTGACCTACTTCCTGTAGTTGTGTTTGTACACAGTTTTCCTGTGTAATGAGAGATTTATACTGATATTTTGAATGTAGTCACTTTCGGTTTTTACCTGCAGATAAAGTAGTTTAGGTAATCTGGAGAAGCTGCTGTAAGCATCTTGTGGTAGTTGAATGATAACCACTGTTTGTACAAATCACTTTCTATTGAATGAAATCAGGCTTTCTTTTATCTGCTTTGAATGGAGCTAACAAATGGGTTAATGCTGCTTTTTGAATGGAGTACAAGGCAACATAGGAGAGATATTACTCTGCCCGTATTGGCATTGACGACCACTATTTTATTCCTGTTACAAGTTAACTGTATTGACCTCTGCACAACTAAATAGTCAGGCCTTTCCATGTAAGTCTGACTTGTTATTGAAGAACTTTGCATGAGCAGCTCTCCACTCCTCAGGGGAAGGCTAGTAAGATAACTGTGAAAGGCACTGCAGTGTTTCTACCTTGGGTGTCCAGAAGTAGGGAGCCAGATTGTTTATGTGTCACTTTGACTGATCAGAGGTTGATTTGCATGGCTGCTCCCTCTCCACTCCACAGCCTAATGAGTCTCTGTGAGGAGAAGACACTTTGTGTGAAACTGTTGTCACTTGTCATTGTGAATTGCCTCTGAAACACAGCTTTATTCCGCCTCACACAACATTTGACTGCCTGGCTGCATGCCTAGACACCATTAAATTCTTGAGCCCAAATGAGAAACAGGCCTGTAAGTGTCCTGCGGTGGGTGCCAATGAGATGTGAAACAATTGGCTGTAAACTCAGGAGTTGAGGAATAGTTTTGTTGAAGAATTGTTGTGACCTAGGAATAGTATTGACTCAGTTGCATGAAATAATTCTAGTCGGTCCTCTCCAATCACATGGTTTTAGCACATTCTGCACATTATCTGAGGTGCTGTAACAGCAAACAGTTTTATTTATTAATGCCAAAATTGTTATTCATGACAGACCCATACCATGATGATGGGGTTGAGGGTATATTTTGCTCAGCTGTGTTAGTCTAAAACACCTGCAATAAAACTGCTAAATCAACCAACTATTTTATCATTGTTTGAGTCATCATGAGTTTGAGTTGCCATGATGGTGTAAATGCTGTTTCACCGCGTTTTTAACTGGACAGCAATATTATTAAAATTTAAATATGAATAGACATTGGCACAAACCTCTGTTTGTTAGCAGCTTCAGTCCAAAAATCACAATGCCACACTTCATATCCATGAACATGGGATGTGAGGAAATCAGTATGAAGTGACAAGGTTTCACTACAACTGGCATGGAGAGTGACAAGCAGCAGTACAAGGCAGTTAGTATAGCATGTGGATGGATTCCCTGGCTGTTGTCAGAGAGCCATCAGAGTGGAGGAGGCTGTGCTGCCACAGGCCTCTGCAGCGTCTCCTGTTTACTGTGGCATCATTTACCAGAGTAATTGAATGAAGAAAACACTCTGCTCCTTGGAGCTAAACCACCCATCAAGAGATGAGCTCCTGACCAACACACTTTATTCCTCCAATTATTCTGTAGCCCGGAGTATGTTGGATATGCAGGACAAGGCTGGTCTGTCTGAGAAATACATTGTGAGTTGGTAGGATTCCAGAGTATCCATACATGTAACCATGCTACCATGCTATTTTTGTAACCCCAAACTGTGGCCCTGAAAGACCCACTGCAACTCAAAAGAACACAAGTAGATGCAAATAGACACAAGCAAATGAAGAAAACAGCTTCATCAATATGACAACACATGAAAGTAAGGAAAGCAAACTAGGGATGGGTGATACCAAACTGTTTTAATTCGATATGATACCGATACTTTTTGTTATGGATACAAATCATTTCTTAAATGGGTATGTGATTTTTCTAAATAATGGTCATTTTTAGAAATAAAACACATACCTAATAAGTTTCAGGGTGTGTTGTTTTTAAATGTCTGAAGCGGTTACCCGTGTTGCTGTTGCATGGCACTTTCTTGTCACAAATAGTGCATCTAGCTGTATTTTTATCTACAGGTAAAAAGTAACACCACACCACGCTACATTTCCTTTCTGCCATTCTCTCACAAGTTTGATGTGGAAGCATGCGACTGTGCACGGCTGGTTTCTACAGTTATGTGACAAGGGCCAGGGCTGTTTTGGCACAAACATTATACAAATGTACTGAAAACGTTCCGGGGACACTAAAAGTGATGAACACAGCTAGACACACCTGGGACAAGATATTGGTAGCCATGGTTTGTGGCTAATAAAGTTGCTGAAGTCGACTATCCGTCAGTGGTGTCAGTGTCTCTGTGTTTGGTTGTGTTTTCTATATGTAGTTTTGCTTTCAGTTTGATCAGATTTGATTGACAGTGCTGGCAACAAGCAAACAACCCACCAACTGTCATCGCACATACTGTATATTCAAATGTTGCTAAACTCTTTGGTACGCAAAATACATGGCATCACCTTTTCTTTTTACAACTGAGCCGTTCCCACTTCAAACCAGTGAGAAAAGACAAATACAGAAATGATTAATGTGAAATGACAAAAGGTGTTCTAACTTTGGAAGAAAATGTCCATGTTGGAGTCCATCCTTCATAGTAACAATCTTACATTAATGTGTCCCTCAAATACAAACACATTACATGTTTTGTCATTCATGGGGTTGTTGAAGCTGTTTGGTGTATATACGGCACATAAACCTGTCTCACTCCTCAGATTACTGATACAAACTTTCCATTTAGTCTCTTGTTGGGTTGAACTTGGTGAACTGCTCTGTTGTATTTTCAGTTCTGGTCTTTAAAGGATCATCTGGCTCAAACATACAGTTTTTAACTGTGAGTTTCTTCTGTTGCTTTACAGAATACTGTAAAGCGTTACAGAATGCTATGCTCGATTCTTAATCAAGTTTCTTGTATCTTTCATAAAAATAATGTAATGTAGAAACAACTCTCAGTTTACTCATACTGATGTTTCATACACATAACAGGGATCATCTACACAGTGCAAAATAATTACATGCTTCTGTAATTTTATTGATGGAAGTAGACCCATTAATAAATGCAGTCTATTCACATTTTTGTAATTGTCAGGCAAGCAAATAAAAGCCCTCATTTGCAAAAAATGAACCTCAATGTATTATTCACTAATCAGATGGTGAACTGCCAGATTTTTAAATCTCATTTGTTTACTACTTCCTTCTTTCTTTCCTTCTTATTTATAAAAGAAGCAACACAACCAAAGCAGCATAAAAGTCAGAAAGGAGTCAAATATGTATTATGTATTATATATATGGAATACTATCATATTCCAAGTAATGGTATTTGCAGAAGAGAATTGCACTGACCCAAACACAGTCCCTGCTGTGTTTTTATACTTCTACACACTGCCAAACACATTAATGATTTGTCTAGTTATAGCTATGTGCCATTAT
The DNA here is from genome assembly GCA_005408345.1 of Macquaria australasica. NCBI lineage: Eukaryota > Metazoa > Chordata > Actinopteri > Centrarchiformes > Percichthyidae > Macquaria > Macquaria australasica. Next base: position 927,336 of record SEMN01000069.1, read on the forward strand.
TCTCAATAAATACATGTAGAATGAGTTTAAAATAATTTAAGTGGCCTTTCCATTATTAATGAGGACAAACTGGGTTGACAGCCTTTATTGATTTCCTGCTCCAAATAGCCTCGTAATTTTGTTTCCGTATGCAGAATATGGTTTCTAGTCCAGTTTTCAGTTGCCGTTTGGCTGCTGTCTGGCCTCTAGCATATGGCTGAACTAGTTTTTAGGAGTCTGTAATGGGCAGAGAGTAATGTCTTGATGGTGGTGTTAAATCTGGCAGTGACGTGGAGAGGGAAAAATCTGTAAGGAAGCCAAGGAAGACAGGGTTTCTAAAAAATAAGGCAGAACATGTGACATGACTTCCCTGCTGGTGGCATCTTTCAAGCAAAATTAGCCAGGCCCATACAGGCTCTCATACAGAAGAGAAGGTGATTTTAGTAATACAAATACAGTACTTTTACATTTGTACCAATCTGCTGTTGATATTACTTAAATTTTGTCAGTAGCCTGCAATTTAACTGTCAGAGCAGGCTAAACTGTAAATTCCCCTCTACTGTATGCCTATCAACTTAACAAACAAGCATCAGACAGCTTTAAAAACAATCTATTCCTATCTCCAATTAATATTATTATTACATAACAAAAATGTGTTGGTGCTGATGACTATCACTGATGTTGTGGTGGATCACTGTAGGACAATGGAAACACTGGTCATGCTTTGCAGAATGCTATGTAAAAATACTAATAACACAGCTTTGAAAATAAAATATTCAAATGGAGTGACATTTAAATGGACAGCATTCACCCAAGACTTGAGATTTGACTCGAACTTGTTTCCATTGGCTTGAGACTTAACTTGACCTTGTCACTATTGACTTGAGATTTGACTTGCCTTTTTTTCCCCCAACTGACTTGAGGCTTGACAAGAAATTGTCTTGATTGACTAAGACTTGACTTGGACTTGTCCTGATTGCTCTGAGACTCGACGTGGACTTGTCTCCATTGAGCTGAGCCATGATCTGGACTTGTTTTCAATTGCCTTGACGCGTTACTTGGACTTGTCTCAACTGACTTGAGACTTGACCCAGAAGACTTAAATAGCAGCCCTGGAACAAGATTATTAGTGTTGGCATAGAGGGTGTGCACTTTATGCAAACACTAATAATGTTGAACTACATTAAGGTTACTACTAACTACCACTTGGCAGTGTAATGTGCCAATAAATGTCTATAGAACCATGTTTACGATTCATATGTGTTATAATCATCTCATATTTGTCCATTAAACAGAAAAGGTTTCATGAATCTGAACTGCATCAACAAACTCATTCCCTTCCCTACAAAAGGAAAGCCTCCCATAAAAAGCATGTGTGGAGAGCCAGCTTGTGTCTCCTGTGGGCTGCTGCTTCTCTCTGCCTCCCTCCTAACTAAACAACCTACCCTCCATGTGGCTCCAGCCATGCATGTTCAATAGCTGCTTTGTGGCTCTCTGCTTACTGTAGGGGTGCTGCATAATTTTGTTTGTGTGTCAGTCAGTGTTCAATCTCACCTCCTCCAGATAACATGACACACTGGCTGTGTTAAGAGTTATATGGTGTTTGAGCAGATACCTTCTGACCATTTTGATCTCCAGTCAAAATGATCCAACATTACAAGGTTTTGGTAGACTTTTACTTTGCCATTACATAAAGCACCGACAAAATAATTCATGTTTCCCTGGTAGATCACTGGCTTCACAACCCTATGCTAACACCTGAGTGTACACTATGTTGGGTAATAGTCAGCTCCATGTAAACTCTTTAGCGATAAAAACTAATTCAGAAGTGGCTCAAGATGTCCTCCTTTATTGGCATCTAGATGCTGGAAAGAAGGAAACTCTTCAAATCAACAGTTGTTTTTCATAAAAAATTAAGACATCAAAACTAACTGCCAATTCTAATCTTTTTCATAATTTTGAAATGTATAGATTTTAGCTAGTTTTTAAATATGATTTTCATAGGGGGCATGTTTGTTTGATTCACAACTTTCTTGAGGTCAGTCAAGTCAAGCCTCCCATCAAGGATTTGACCATTTAGAGCCAATGGTTAGAAGTTGGATCTGGAAAATATGTAAAATGCTCTGCCTCTTAATCAAACACATGTTAACATTAGATGAAGAAGTTGAACAATACAAAATTTGGCACATAAGAAGGAGGTTAGGATGATAAAGGGAACTGCAGAAGCAAACACCGTTGGCACGAAGGTATCAGCACAGTAGTCAGGTTATAAATGCCACTGTATACATATAGTGTATACTGTATGTAGCCTATGTGTGATGTTCAATTTATTCCAAGGCTCCGTTTTAAGTGTTGCAATTTTCTTGGTATTCCCACTTTCCCTTTCATCATGGATGTATTGATTTTTCATTATAAGACAACTTTACATTGTACAAAGAAACAGCTTCCAGCTTTTTATCAGCATAATGAGTCAATAATAGAAGTAGACACACCAAAAAGAAAATAAAAGACTATTAAAAAAATAATCATAATAGTAATCCATTCAATTCAATTCAGTTTTATTTATATAGCGCCATATCATAACAAAGTTATCTCAGGGCACTTTTTCGAATAGAGTAGGTCTAGACCGACTCTTTATATTTACAGAGACCCAACAGTTCCCACCATGAGCAAGCACTATGCGACAGTGGCAAGGAAAAACTCCCTTTTAACAGGTAGAAACCTCGAGCAGAACCAGGCTCAAGGTGGGCGGTCATCTGCCTCGACCGGTTGGGTTGAAGGGGGAAGGGGGGAGCGGGAGAGAGATTACATCCATTACATCCTGATACAAGTTTCTCTTCCTGAACTCCCACACTTTTACTAAATAACTTGACAATTTGAAGGTCTATTTTTCAAGCAACCCTTCCATTCATTGTGAATCATTCACTTCCATCAGCTCATTTGTATCCTTTGTTTTTATTGTCCTTTGTATTGAATATTGTATTGGATCTTTTGCTTAATGAAATAAAATGATACTCCTTTCCTATTCCCCCAGATCACACATAAACAAGTATTCAATTTTCTTCTTCCAAAGGAGCGTACAACCTGAATCAAGTAGCAGTATAACAACTCTTATTTAGGCTGGTATACACTTTGAGCACAAATAGACCTTTTTCCTTTGCTAGACTAATAAAAAAATACAATTTTCAGTAAAATAACAATATAATTACACAGTAAGTACACAATTTTGGTTTAGATCACATTTGCCTGTATGTACTTATTTTTGGGAAAACCCAGTCTCCCTTACAGATATAATATACATCTCCACTTTATCAAAGGCCAGTTTTGTTATTTATCCCATTTACTTGTTTGGCCTGTCTATTATTGTCCATATAAGTTTATCAATTTCATAGCCTGGCCATACAAACTTCCATCAAAACAAAAGGGCTCCATCCTTATACCTCCCATTATTGTTAAAAGTTGGAGCACATCTATGTACACCCAAAAAATAGCTGTTCCGGTTTTAAACAGCTTCACTCCTGGTGTAACTCCAATGCCCCAAACCCCAGCCACATAATCGGACAAAACACATGATTTGATGTAAATAGGATCTATAACATGTATACATGTTGAATGTCAATACAGGATGGTGGCTAAAGAAGCCACTGCATTTTGATTGTGAGGGACTGTCATAATATGAGTCAAAAACGACCAAAAACTATTCAATTGTAACTGTGGAATCATGATGTGACGTCTTATTGCCCACACTGTTACCAAAAGCAACAAGAAAAGCAGCAAGAAAACAAGACTAAACAAAAATGGGACCCAGAGATGAGATGTACAGTGGCAGCTTAATAGTTACAAAATGTGAAAAGTTTGGATTTTTTTCTTTAAAGTGGATCTTAAATGCCGGTCGACCTTGTCTAAGCCATTACCTAAAGTGCTTTTGCACACATTCGAGTTCAAAGGTCAAGGTAGTTGTATCCTCTGTGTGTTGTGAACCCATCCAGAGAGTTAGCCATTAGCCACTGGTCAAGCAGCTAGCAGGAGCTGATCTATCAGTTGTGTGTTGTTCATGTATTACAGATCTCTCTAAGTTGTAATAGACTGGGTTGTGAGTGTGTTTTGAGTCAGAACTGACTTTGAACTGAATTGTTGGCAGTAAAACATTTTGCAGTAAGCCATCCAGCAGATTTAGTAAAGACAACTTTGCAACAAAGATGGAAAAGATGCTCTGATAATGCCAAGGATGGCTGAGTCTGTAACCCTTTATGACCTGCACTTTTCAGTGGAGACTTATCTTCTACTTACTATTGAGTGCAAGCAATTGTAGTAAACATTACTGCAATGCATATAGTAATATCTTGATGAAGTTTCTCTACAGTGGTTGAAAGTCCTACTTTCCCATTTTCTTCTCATCATAAATGCATATCCTTGTGGATTATATGTGAGAGGTCAAATGGACATATTTCTAAGGAAATAATTCCAAGAGAAACAGCAAGTACAGGGTCAGAGAAGAATGCAAGTGAGAGACAATTCACAGCTGCCAGTGAAGTGAGGTGAGGGCACCAGCTTGTTTTACATTTAGACTGTCAAGCCTCAGGGTCAGCCAGCAGCAGCCATGGGAAATAGATAACTTAATAATGGTACAGTCCCCTCACTTCTTCTCCACCCACCTCCTCTGCTTCCTTGAAACCTCTGATAAAACCCTCTGTGCTGGCTTGACTCTCACATGGTAACTTATTTTTGCATAGTGCTGTAAAGGGCAGTATTTCCCTGCTGTACATTGACCATCCTCAGGACCCTACGGTAACCTGTTGTACAACTTGTATGACTGGATTTCCATGGAAATGTACCTGGGGAGCAGCTCTTGACTCCGACTATACAAATGGGTTTTGAATCACATTGAACTTTAAAGAGCACACTTATCAGTTGCCAAAAGTTACAGTGAAAATGTCATGCCTTGCCTGCAAAATGCTCTTCATGGCTCCCTGCCGGGGAAATAGGATTTAACCCCTGCCTTGAACATTCACGTTCCTCTTTGCAGCCCGCCATTTTGAAAATGTTGCTGTCACAGTGCTGTAAATGTGGAATACTGATCGATGGTACAGTTAGTAGGGCTGTCCCGAATACCATTTTTGGGGCTTCGAAGCTTCAGCCGTTACAGTTAGACAACAGAGACCGAACTTTATTGCAAATGTTGCTAGGTTTAGGATACTAAAACACTTGGTTAAGGTTATGAAAAGATGGTGGTTTTGCTTAAATATGGAAAAAGTACATACATTTTGCACTTCAAGTCAGTATGCAGATTTGAGCAGAATTTAAACAAGACCACCAACTCTTTCTAACTAGGGCTGTCCTAAAATGCGTAGTACAATACAAGTTGTGCACTTCTTCTGTGGTGTCTCTGCTGCATCACTTGAGGTGTTTAAGAGGGAGGGGCAAGGTTGAAACTTTCCAGCCAGAAGCTCACTTCTCAAACCTCTCTAACTCAATATATATGTTTGTGTCTATATAGCTGCCTGAATTAAATGACCTATGAATTTGGAAGTGTGGGTGGCTTGCCACAGTATGTTATTGGGTATTGTATGAAAAGGAGCCATGAATGACAAACCACACAAGTAGAGGGCAGGCAGGCAGCAGCCTGTGAAGAGACTGATCTTTGCGTTCTGCTGCTTTACAAAGTTACAGCCGAGAATCAAGCTCTTATTGGAGGAGAAGTGCTGACAGAGGACAATCTGAGGGCAGCAGCGAGGCAGGGGCGGAACTGCTGGATGACAATACTTTTATGCCTTCAAGCACCAACACTTCAAGTATCATCCACCTGTCTCAGCCTGTCTCCACACAAACACTGCCACACACTGCCCCTGCACTCAAGAAGCCACTTCTACCTTCTAATAAAAACACTGGCATTATGATTCTTTCTCTGGGGACAGAGGGGTGGCCTCTGAGGTGGAACATAGTGACTTTTCTGTGTTTTGTTGCCTGTCGAGCTCCTATGTGGAATATTTAATTATTTGTCTAACCACTCACGCATTGACCACTGTCTGTCTCTGAAGGAGAGCAGGGCTTTGTGAGTGTTACCATGGAGTGCTAACAGAACCTGGTGTCCTTCCAAACAATGGATCAGAATTCAATGCATAAGTGGATCACAGAGTCTCAACAGAACAACAGTGCTGTAGTAATATAAATAACACCAAAGATGACTAGCTTGTTCCACCAGACCAATTATCTTTTGGAGCAGAAATTAGTGTCAAAATGAAAATTGACTCCATGATTTTATCCTAACAGAAATGCAATTCATCATCAGTGTTATCAGCATTTCTGATTAATGTAGCAACACAATCTAACTAAGAGTAATCAGTTTGACAAGATGAGTAAATGATGAAATTACCAGCAAACTTTGGTTGGTAAAGCTTAGTTTTTAAATTATCCTGCACTAAAAATCATGTGGTGAAAAGGATGATATCTACTCAGTGAAAGAATTATTTATTTGGGGTTTATCATTTTCAGGCTTGTGCACAAAAGCGTAGTATGTAGTTTTGTCCATCATTCCTCTTACTAATCCTTATTTCTAGTACAGCCACTGTACTCACCAAGTTAATTGATGTGATCTGCAAACATGGCAACATGGCTGAGAGGATGTCTGGCGGGGCAAGAAACACAAACAGACAGACAATCAAACAGGTTTCAAAGAAATCCCCTTATTTGGAAGAGAAAAACCAAGCAAATAGGTCAATTGTAACCCAACCTGTCTGTTGTAAACATGCGTTGCAGTTTACAGACCGACATACTTGCTTAATTTTGACCTACTGTACTTGCACTACTTGGGTGCTGAGGGATCAGGTGAGGGATTAGTGCCAAGTGGTTTGCTCACTTTCAGTTTTACCTCCAAAGAAAGTGGTTTAACAGAACAGGTTGTAAATATAATTCTACTGGGGTAAAAATGTGGCTTCCCCGAAAAGTCTACTGGCTAACAGAGTAAACAACCTGTGCATAAAGGTGAGAAGATCAAATGGTGATGACTGGTGGGTGTCAGACTCCTTTATCAGGCCCCTTTTGTCATCCATGTCACACATGTGACTATGATGATATAAGGTCCTGACCTCCTCTGCATGCAAATTATGTAAATCCAGGTATTACACACGTCTCTCAGTTCTTACAACCATAATAAGGGTACATCAGTTTACTTGTCAAGGAGAATATTACTCAACCTGTGAAAACAGTTGTAAAGTACAATGTCCTGTGTGTCCTGTGGCTCTGAAGGGAGCTTTCTAAAGTCTGAAAAAAAAAACCCTGAAGATGTCATTATAAATGTATTACCGAAAGTCTGTGTTACAAACTGGTGTGGAATTTGTAAGAAATGAGCCTTTACCAGTCTAATAAAAGACACTCGAGCTTCATTATGGTATTATGTTTCGTTATGGGAAATGCTGCTTTGATTTTGACCATTCTTTTTTTTTTATGTCTCTCGCAAGTCCCCCAACTTTTTGGAAATGCAATCCCCTAAATTGGCCCTTTAAACCTCTATTTATTTAATAATTGGCCAGCAGTCGTCTTCCCTGATTTGTCTAGCACATTGCTATATTTGTTCTTGTGTTACCCCCACCAACTGTTGATCAGTGAAATAGTGTGAAATTGAGGGACGCTTGCAAGCTCTACACATCTGCAGTCGGCATGAATATGTATTGCGTCACCTGTGTGCTTGAGAGCGTATCATTGTGCGCCATTGTGCCGTTGTTAGGAGAGCACCAGATACAAACAAAATGGTGGCCTACTCATCAAAACATTGCTCCATAGTGCCACTAGTGGTCAGAACCACCACAGGGTACCATTAACATATGGTATATATCGTTAGCCTCATAGCATAATTGCCTAAGTCATATTTCAATGTTTTTGGAAAACAAGAAAAAACACAATTTTTAGAAAACACATTGGTATTTTTTATTGATATTGTAACAGTACATTCAAACAGATGTGTGAACAAGTATGCAAAAAGAAAAAGACCCATCATCAATTGCCTAACAAATAAAAGTGACTTAGGCAGTATATGCCATGACTTAGGCATTTTTTTCTCTTACATATAAATGCAAACATAACATAACCAAAGTTGTTTTACTCTCCTAAATATAACCAAGATGTGTTACTTGTCAACCTTAACCAAGTTGTTTCTTAATTTCTAACCTTAACCACTGTTTTCCTTTCCCACCCTTAATCGAAGTTCCATTCAGGTGCTTGAAAAATGACTTCACTTGAAGATTTGCTTAAAAATGTCTAAAATTGCCTAAATGTCTTTTTATGGTGATGTTTCTTATTTTAAGTGTAAAGATTTGTTGACCAGAAATGAGGTAATATTTTGCTAGTGTTAGCTAGCCCTTAAGCTACTTCATCATGCCTTGTAGCAAAAAATGTGATTTAAAGTTTAAATACACAGTTCATAATCCCTTTGATTGACTGAAATTACATTTAGTGTCTAGAAAATCATCTTACCAGATGAAAACGAATCAAAGAGAAGAGCTAATGCTTCACTTGTGGACAGCAGAGCCCTCTCTCTCATGCTTTCTGCCATTTTGTTTGTAGCATCAAAATTGCCTAAGTCAAAGAGACGACTGAGGCAGATAGTGTTTTTGGATTCTAATAAGTGTTGTGATTGGCCAAGGACATAGGCAGAAAGGCAGAATGATGCAGCAGTGGTAGGAGAGTAAAGTTAGGCAGATATCACAATTTGGCCAAAAAATGACAGGCAATTATGCTATGAGACTAACGATATGGACTATGGATACATATGGACTTCATGACATGACAGGACATGACAAGTGTAAATATGATTTATGTTTTGAACAACACTATTATCCATGCACAACACTTATTTCAGACCTTCATTTTGGTGATGTACAGTGTTAAAGTTCCAGTGCACACCTTCAGTGAATGCAGGTCTCAGTGTTGGTTTATGATACATATTTATTATGCATTCACAGCAGATTTTTCATGGTTTTGATCTGTCCATTCACATCTGTCTGCTCCCTGTCACTATTACTAAGACTGACAGGTGCTGCTTATTATCATGCTAAGGATGTTGCTTGGCTGTCTTTACTGGCATTGGGTTTGACTGGGTGTGGCTACAGACATGAGACAGCTTTGGAATGAGCATATTGTTATTGCAAATACTATAGCAGATGTAGTGTGGTAAAATCCCTGTAAGTTGCCTGGAGATGTTTCTTTGTCAGGCCTCTTTATCTGATACTGGTTATTCTCTCTTCCCCGCTCTCGCCTCTCTTCCTTCCCTTGCCTTTATCTCGCTGTCTCTCTCCCTTAGGCATGCCCAGCTTCATCAAGTCCCCTGACGATCAGACAGGGATTTCGGGAGGAGTGGCGTCGTTCGTATGCCAGGCGGTGGGTGAGCCCAAACCTCGCATCACCTGGATGAAGAAGGGGAAAAAAGTCAGCTCTCAGCGCTTTGAGGTACGACTCTGGAGCAAGCCTCAAAGCTCCCTGTCTGATGTGTTTCACATCTTCACTGCTCATTATCTCTCTGCATTTGTGTGCATCTAAGAACGAGAGACACAGAGCAGGAGAGGTTGTGTGCTGTCATTTTATACTTGCAGTTACGGTGTGTCAAATTACCACCATGAACAAAAACCTACACAACAGCTTTCCTCCATTTAGTGCCTGTTTGAAGATCACTTAATGCAAATCAAGTTAGTTGCAATATTCTAATGAGAACAGCTGAGGCTCAGCATTACAGTGAGTAGAGTTCGGTGTCTGCAGCTTAAATAGTGGCACTGACAGGTTAGAGAGCAGAACTATGATAACCCACTGTAGCTGAGCCAAAGGCCAGCACATGATAGGCTGTCAGGTTTATTCAAGTACACCATGACACCTCTTACCTCTGACTTCCAAGGTTCCAACAGTTATCATTGATATTTTAAAATGTGATGTTGACTCATCTGTTAAATGAGTAAATTACAATTTTGCAAAAGTATCCACATAGCTACATGTTAGACAGTAAAGGTTTTATTCTTCACTTTCAAAGGTTTGAAAAGAGTTTTAAGCCTGTATAGTTTGAAGGCAGTGTGTGCTGTGGAAAGGCCCATGGAATGAGACTGAAAATGGCTTCAGCTAGTGATTATTTTTGAATCAACTGATTGATAATTTAGTCTATAAAATATCAAAAAAATAGTGAAAAATTTCCATCACAACTTCCCAGAGCCCAAGGTGACACCCACATGGTCCTTCATGTTTCTATGAACCCAGCTCAAAAACCTGAACCTTGCTTTGTTTGCTTTTGTCAAATGTCATGTTGTGGAACAGTAACGCAGGTGAGAGCAGAGACTATTGTGATGATTAAAGGATCAGTCAGGCATCACTTTTATATTTTTTATAATTATTAACACTTACCTTAAAAGACCAAAACCAACAGTGAATTTATCCTAATTATGAAAAACATGTTAATAAAAACACAGGCTGCTTAAAGGTGTCATATTCCTTTATTGTGATAGAGCAAAGCTGTTAAAACATGAAACATGCACAGTGACAGCTATGTGAGATCGAAAAGGCAGTGGTGAAATGCTGTAGAATAAACCACACTGGTCATGTTGGTCACCCAGTGCAACAGTGCCTTATGGCAGAAAGGTACAAGTTTATCAGGCTATCGCTACACAGACACTGCATATTAGTAGGATACATTTATTGATGGTTTTGGGATTACACCAGCATTATTCTTTAACTATACATTGTTGTTGCTTTAAAGTACTTTTAGGAAGATAGGAAAAGTGAGTGAGAAGTGATTTTCTGATTGTGCGAGCCCGTATCATATAGTTGTTTACCTTTTAGAACAGCTCACTTTGAGTCAATGGCTACGACTTTCTCATGGTATGAAATCAAGGAACAGAACCAGTAAAGATACTTAGTTTACATCTTTTATACTATAAGTTACTCTGTCACCAAATTTAGTTTTGAGATTTTTTTCAGGGATGATATGCATCTTTCAGATTTCAATAGTTTGTCAATTTATCAAAATAATGCCCACTGTGGAATTTGCTCTGACATTTTGTGATGTGAGGACCTGCTAGCAGGCCAGCCACCGGTCAACGCTCATTGTCGTCTCTGTTGAGAACAGTCTTATCTCAGCAGCCCCTTAGTGATTTACCTGTGGCACTGTGGCACATGTTTGAAAGCTCCAAAAAAGCTAAGAAAGACATGTTCCGACATGCAAGATGTGTGTCAGCTCATGGAAACCACTGAGTTCAAGAATTATATTGCTGAAAGATCAAACCTTAAGTACAATGTGAAGTGAATTATTTAATTGACAAACAAGGTTGCTGGTCAACAGATAACTAAAACCTTTGCATTGTATTTTTGTATGCAACTGCCTGATGTGGTTTGACAAAAAAATGAAGTGAACAAAATATTCCCTGTGATGGATTACCTGCTACCATTTCTATATAATACATATGAATGGGTCCAGACCTCCTCAGAGTCTCCTGTCGAGTCTCCACATTTGAATGTGCAGAATCTTTGTACACTGTGGTAAGCTGACCAGAATCTAGGCATTTTATGCATGCAGCTGCATTAATGTACACAGCAACTGCTTAATTAACAGGACTGTATGAGCCAATCTGCAGGACTCTGGAGCAGCAGGAAGGCTCATTAGCTGCCAGCAAACCCAAATGACTTCAAGTGAAGTGACTCAACAGTCCTGCGTAGACAGAGACACTTGGTTCATGTCGTTGGGAGTAATAGGAATTATCTTCCACCTGTCTGCTCAGCATTACTCAAACTGATGGCTACGCTGTGTGTGGGGTGGGTGGACCTCCTCCCACTGCAGGGAGACAGGCCAGCTCTCCACCTCTCCTTAAACTACCCTTTTATTTCATTTTATTTGGTAGAATCAGGCTTTTGACTGATTAATACAAAAGAAAGATAATCTTCAATAAAGGTCAATCAGTGGTCAAAGGCATAGATGACTTAAAGCATCTATATCCATCCAAAAACATCTTTGATGTACCCAAAGGGCCATAGTTACTGATCTTGGTCTTGACCAGTGCTTAATGTTGACATTTTCTCAGCTACCTCAAAATTTTCGAAGATATATTTTGGGTCCAATTTCAGTTGTGTTTGCCTTTAACACTACACATCATGTATTGTGTTATATCATACATACTTTATATTTTGCTGATAAAGTTAAATGTCTGTTGATTAATTATGATTGTAGGATTTAGATATGCAGACTATTGAGTGGGTATCTCTTCAGACAAGTATTAGGTCTTCAGCACCATTTCCATGGTGTCCTTAAGCTTTTTTGTTGTCTCTTTGCTCATTGTCACTGCCAAGTGTCTCTTCTAAGATTTGTATTTGTATACAAATATTTAATTATATACTTTGTTCTCCCATCCACCATAAACTCCTGTCTTTGACTTTTGCTGCACCATTAAGTCACACAACCTTCAGCATTTCTAATCTTAATTTACCCACTGGGCATCAGTAAAGTGCTATCATACTGCCAATGAGTTGCACATGAATGTAATTTGTAGAAAACACATTTGCATTGGCAGGATTAATATTGTTTACTATTGTCACTATTTTTTTCTCCTGTTTTGACACTTATCACTACATTTCTTGTTAAAATGTCCTGGTTAATATTAAATTGTTCCAATAGACGCATGATCTCTGCTGGAGTGAGCTAAGCAGCTTGAAGCTGGAGATGGATCAGGGTTAGGGTGATCCCAAACCAGTGCCGGGTCTGTGTTTTGATTTGAACTTGAACTGGTTGAACTTCGGCCAGGTTTTAGTATAGATTCAACTAAGGTTGTCTTACCTACAGTCCCGCTCCTTTTTTCCATTTCCAAGCTCCTTTATAATGGCTATATAATCGGCTCATGTCATTCTGAGTAAAGAAATGTTTCTCCTTTGGGCCAAATGTTCCTCAAACTGATGGCTTCCCTGTGTGAAGGCTGGGTTGACCTCCTACTATGGCAGGAAGAGAGTGCAACACTGCACCTCCTTTATTAGAGCAAGAATGTGATTCCTGCCAGTTGGCTTATTGGGTCACACACACACTGCAGTGGGGCGGAAGTGTAAGGCCCAGTGCCCTGACCTCTGAGTCTTTACCCCCCCCCCACATTCCTAAATCCCCTCACATACCAGTCAAGTTTATCCCGGTATACATCCTCCTTCAGCTGCTCTGAGGGTTAGGACTCAGGTCACTCCAAGCAACATGATCAAACCCTGTGAGAACTTGACCATTCTACTTTCACCTTCTCACTTCCTTTAAATTTGAAGAATAATTCAGGTTAATTGTAACTTGGGTCATTTTCGTCATTCCTGTACATACATTGTAATCACCATAATTTGCTGAGATCTGGGAACACAGTGACGTCGCTAAACCTGACAAGATGAAAAACACGAGCAGTCAGATGGTCAGGCAGGTTGTAAACTTCCATCTCAGTTTACAGACTGACCTCCTGTTCAGTTTTAAGCAACTGTATTTACAGTAGTTTTTTTTTCTAAATCAATTTCTTAAATCATTTTTATTTTTAATTTCTGTCTTACTGTCCAACTTTTTATATTTCCCTCCCTCCCAACACCTATATGGCACATGGGGAAAGTGAACCAAACGACACCAGACAAACAAGGCAAGGGGAACACTCCAAATTTATTTCCCACTCTGGATTGTGTAGATTAATTTGACTAACTCTCCACAGTGCCTCAGACAAGGCACCAATTGTGTTTTCTGTAGCACCATTACTCTGAGCTATAGAGAGTTCTAGAGACATGATATCCAATAATGACCATACCCATTGAGTAATCTAAGCACCTACTTACTGTAGTTGTGTGAAGTCACAGTTGTCCTGTGCAGTGAGGGACTATTAGCAACATAGTTATGCTAACTTCAGTTTGACCTCCAAATAAAGTGGTTTAGATAATCTGGATAAACTTTTGGTTTGTTACCCTGTCTGACTGTGATTCCTCATGTTTTTTCAACGTGAATAATTAACTTTATTTATATAGCACCTTTCATACAGGGGGTGTAGCTCAAAGTGCTTTACAATAGAAGTGAAGAAACAACAGAAAGAGAAAAAAAACACGCATAATAGAATAGTGCAAATACTGCGAAATAAAACCAAGCAAACAAATTGGTAACAAAGACGAGAAGCAGCAAATAGCAAAAGCAGGTATGCCAACAACAATGTAGTATTTGAAAGATAGCACTAAAACAAAGAAAGGCATATGACCAATAAAATATGTCAAGAAAAAACAACAATAGAACAAAACAATAAAATATGTCTAAGATAAAACAGAGATAAAACCAGACAGGGGAAGAGTGACAATTAGTTAAAATCAATGCTGAATAAATATGGTGCTGTACATTTATACAAGTAAATGACAAGAGGCAGCAAGACCAAAGAGACGAACTACAATTTAGCCTGCAGTAGGCTAAATACTTTAACATTTTCTAATTAGAATTCATATCGTTAACTTCCCTCACAGTACACAGAGCAAAGCTTTTTGCAGTAGGGAGAATGTAATGTGTTTATATCAGATCACATAGATTGCATGTGTCTTTATTGATTTTGTTCAAAATCATTTTATAAAACAACACAAACCAAGATGACAAATCACAATTACATAAATGAAACCCACATATGGTTGGACAAACAAACCAACAATACAAAAGGAACTAACACACACACACACACACACACACACACACACAATTGCTGAATAAACAATAACATTTCATTTTGCAAAGTTTAAGTTGAGTTGCTCATGCTGATTAACATAATGGCCATCTTGTCTTTCAGCCTTGTTAGGCGTCCCCTTCCTAAAGAATGACCTCGCAGAAGTTTGTACTATTATGTATTATTACTACATTAATACAAAATAGCTAGTAATTATTACAGCATATTGATTATGATTTCTATTAAATTCATAAAAACATTGTGTTACGCTGGTTAACTTTGTTAAGATCTCAAGGATACTTCTAATGGCAAGTGTCGTGGTAGATGCTCATTTATTACAGAATATGGATAATCAACCCCAACAACATATTTGACTTTTCCAAAACGACCAATTAAAGAAATACTCAAGGAGAGGAAGAAGCTAATGGAGCAGAAGCTAGCTGAGCTCAGTTATTATAGTTTTTATTTTTTAGCTTTAATTGAGTCAGGCTAGTGTTTCCCCCTGCTTCCAGTCTTTATGCTAAACTAGACTAACCATGCCCTGACTCCAGCTCTGTGCTTAACACACAGACAAGAGACTGATATCCATCTTCTCTTCTCGCTCTCAAAAAGAAAGCAAATTTAACAAACTGTTCATTTAAAAATGGTTTGCCTACCCACTTTTAAAGTAGCCTGACAGTCTAATAATGTAAATGAATCATTTGACATCTTTAGGTCCAAATTCATCACAAGGCTCTAACAATCAAAAGTAGTCAGGGATTGAAACAGGAAATTGTATTGAACTAGCTATGAAATGTTCTATATTTATCTGAAGAAGTTCCTTGAATCTCCTTTGTTCTTTGAGAAAATGGGAAAGCTTTCTGGTAAGTTAAGCACTATTGTGTTATATGAGTCTGCTACAGGCATGAATTTGAATGGAAATGTCACAGGTGATTACTTTAATCCTCCTCTGCTGTCGTCTGGCCAGGTGATTGAGTTTGATGACGGCTCGGGCTCTGTGCTGCGTATCCAGCCTTTGAGGACCCACCGCGACGAAGCCATCTATGAGTGCACAGCCACCAACAGCGTGGGAGAGATCAACACCAGCGCCAAGCTCACTGTCTTAGAGGGTAAGACCTGACTGCCTGTCTGCCTTCCTCCCTGTCTCACTAATCTTCCACACATGCCACGTGTCCTAGCTGTGTTACTCCTACGTGTGCCTGCTCACAGCCTGTCCTCACCTCTCTGACAGCTGAAGGGATTTTCATGTTCATGTGACACTATGCTGCCCTTACATTAGAGCTGGTCCTCATGTGTACAGACAACACATTAAGCTTCCTGACTCATTCCCACATGCCTGTTTGTGTTCAGTTTTAACCATTTAGATCAACTCATCTTAGTTAGAGTGGAACAGTGTTGCACTGAGTCACGGTACCTTAAAGGCACATGATTTGATAACTGGTGTTGCTGAGTTCAACTGAGAGCTGTAGCCTGTTCCCACGACAGGAACTTTTCCATGGGGCCCAAGAACCAGGAGGGACAGAGATTTCTTGTAATTTGTATTGACATTAATAACAAAGTTGTTTAGTCTGCTTCCTGACTAGTCAAGAGATAAAGAGAAAGGGTGTGTGTGAACACCCTGGGAGTACCAGTGAACAAGTTTCAGTTTCAGTTTCATTTATATAGCACTTTAAAAAGGAAACAGGTTTTGCTCCACAGTGCTTCACAAAGACAGACATATATTCATACACGTACAAGCACAAAGCATTTATGTGCATAAGCATAAGATGCTGTGGAAATAAAGCAAGATTAAAATGGAAATAAGTTAAACACAATGTAAAACCCAAGGGGAAAAAATAAACACAGGTTAAACACAATTAAAAGCCAGAGAATAAAAGTGGGTCTTAAGGTGCCTCTTAAAAGCATCAACAGACTCAGCCTGTCTAATGGCCTCCGTCAGGCTATTCCAGAGCCGAGGAGCCACTACAGAAAAAGCCCCGTCACCGGCCTTTTTTTCCACGAACGGGGCACAGCTAACATGCCACTATGGGAGGATCTGAGGGGTTTAGTGGTGCTGTAAGGGGTGAGAAGTTCTGAGATATATGTAGGAGTGAGACCATGGAGAGATTTGTAGACAATTAAAAGGATTTTGAAGTGTATCCTGAAGTGAACGGGGAGCCAGTGGAAGAATGCAAGGATAGGGGTGATGTAGTCTCATTTCTAGCAAGTGCGAATGGGAAAGGGTGGTTTCAGTTGGAGATAAAACACCACCAAACGCCAGAATCCGAAAGTGAATTAATTTAAACTGCAGATTGATTTATCGGTTTTATAAAATGTGTAATCTTTAGCTTCCACTTGGCGTTAGTGTCACACGTATCAGAATTTAGCTTGGTGATTGGAGGCTTCTTACCGAAATTAACCTTGGGAGTCATAGTTACCTTTTCTACTTAAGTTTTTAGAACCTGAACGAGACTTTTACTTTTGGATGCCCCAAAAACTCCCACTTTGCAACTGTATTTGTTTCTTCTTGGTTAGGTTCTGAAGCAGACATAAATAACCATAACTCAGCAGATCGACGCTACTTTGGAGACAGGTGCTCTGGTGCTTTCAGTCTCCTCTGCCAGCTGTGCATGTCTCTTTTGCATGCATTCATTGCATCCATCACAGTAGTGCTGCAGTAAATTCAAAGAATAATATGATGATTCTGTCCTCTGTTTCCTTGTGGGTGAAAATTGCATATCAAAGGCTGTCATTTTTTATTGGTTATTGGTCTAATTTGTTTAATTTTCTCGGTTCTTCAGATGCAGTGGAAACACAAACAGGAATGCATAAAAGACTTGTAAAGTTTGAATTTTGCCCTTACATTCGAGCTGGTCCTTATATGTACAAACAACACATTAAGGACTCTTTTACAATCATTCCCACATACCTGTTTGAGCTTGATTTGAACCTTTTAGGTCAAGTCAGTTCAGTCAGAGTGGAACAGTGTTGCACTGAGTCATGGTACATGATTGATTGGGTTTGCTAACTAGTCTAACTAGCTGGAGACACTAGCTGGTACAAAGCCTGGTGATGACCACAAAATGTGAAATCCATATTCAACCCAATAATTACTACATTAAGGCCACAAGTTGCTTTTGTCTTTTTTTTAGTTTGATCATTATATATTCAGTTCTTTTTTTTAAATTGATGTCATCCTTTTGGTAATTTGGAATGCACATTTTCAAAACAAAATTAATGGAAACAAATGCATATACTCCATGTCCATACAAGAAAACCAACTCTCATTAACACAGTCCTACTGACATCAAGCCTGTTTAGATGACATCAGCTAGCATGAATAAAAGGCCATCAGTGCTGGCTGCTGTAAAATGCACAGCTGTGTATCACATTTTTGGAGAACACATATGCGTGTTAAGAGTAAACATAAAGGCCAGTTCAGACCAAAGATTCGCAACGAGACGAGTTGAAACTTGCAACTACTTGCAACGTGCTGGTCTGCAACGTTCTGAAACCTGCCAGTTTACACCAAAGCGACAAGACAAGACGGCATATCGTTAGCAACGACTCTTTGTACTTCCGTTGTAACTGCCGGCTTTTCAGGTGTTTTTTACAGCTGGATATAATTTGTAGCGTCTTAAAATAAGAATGACGATAGTGATAGTGAGTTACTTGCTACAGTTGCATTTTTAGTATTGATGAAATGGCGAAAACATAAAAAACTGAGAGGGTCAAGAATTTGGAGCCATCCAGGGGTGCTAAATACCTAGTACCCAATACCCAGGGGGCTTATGCAAATTTATGCCGTGAACTTGAGACAGGAGATCGCCCCTCTTTTGTCAGTTTCTCCTGTCTATTCCTGGAGCAGTTCCATCGTTTAGAGGAGTTGGTGTCACTATGGAGACAGCATTTCACCAGGGGAACGGCTGATGATAATGCTGCGCTTCTTGGCGACAGGTGAGCTACAGCCCATAGATAAAAGAAGTTACATGACTGACTGTTTTACAAGAGAAAAGAGGGCAGATTCAACAATTAAACAAAATTAAAAGTATCCTCCTGACTCTGCCATAACAACTGCGGGCTACTCTATTTTTCTTGCTCTTGCTTTTTCATTAATCATTTAGTACATTATTTCATTACTGTATTAATAATCAGTGTAATAAAGAAAATAGGCTATACTTAATCGAGCTGATTGGCTGTTGAATCAAGTGACGTGCCTTACGTTCTAAAACCAGCCACTGGCGACTTGATAAGCTGAGTCGCAGGCGACGCCATCAGCCGGCTTGAGTCAAGAGATGGGCCAGTTCACACCACTGCAATTTTTCCCAGCGACGTTCTAAAATGGTTTTGTCTTGTTGCAAATCTTTGGTCTGAACTGGGCTTAATGTTCTTCAGGGGAAAGAAACCAAATGTTTCTGGTGGTGAAAGTGATCGATGGGCAGCATGTGGTCTTTGCGGTTCTCAGCTGACGCAGTGCTGTCGCATTAGGTCTGAAGTGGAAGAAAGTGGCAGCTTTGGAAGCACTGATGTTACCTTAATAAATGTCTTGGCTCATAAGGCAGGTGTTGCTTCACTTGCATTGTCAGTTCTGCTCCAGTTATTTAAAGTGCACAGACGGGAAGAATGAAAGCCTGGGGGTGTAGCTTTGTCAGTGGCAGCTTTCACTGCCATCTATTACAATGAATTCCACTAGTTGTCTCTAAACATGTAGTCTAAATACAGTGACAGTATCGCTGCTAGAAAGGGGAATATTATAGTACGTCTCAATACAGCTCTGCAACAGCACATTCACATTTTCTGAAGTGTTACAAGTCTCCAAACCTTCATCCTCATGGTTACGAGAAGAACTACTTGGTTAAGGCTGGGAATGAAAATGGATGTCGTCAATAGACACCAAGCAAACAAACCACTGTTGCAAAGTGTCATGCTGTGTTGCGCCTTTGACAGGACACAACTTATTAGAGTTTTCTGATCTGGCGTCCCAATGAGCAGGATGACATCGTTTGTCAGTGCCTGATATAATAATGATGATGATGATGATATAATGATATGATCTGCTTGTTTTTGTCTATAGTAAATACAATCAACATTATTGCTGATGTTTTTTTTTTCAATACACCTCACCTATATTATGAGACATATTTTATTCACAGCCTCCGCCCACTTACAGTACAGTTCAGCGCACCTGAAGAGCAGCTGGTACACACTTAACTCCTATAACAGCCTAATTAGTCTCACGTTTAACCTGTAAAACCCATGTTTTAATGCTTTTGTTCATCATTTGTGATAAGGCAATATCAGATTTCAACACAGTCAGAAAAATAAAAACTGTGCGTCCTGGTCATAGTTGAGTTATAAAATCCTAAGGCACCACAGAGCTTCTCCAAAGGGGCTGCTGAAAGTTAAGTCAACGTAAGAGTCAGTCACATTGGACGGCAGTAGAGGAGGTTTTACCAGCATCTGGTTCAAAAGTAGTTCAGTCAACTGAGCTGAGAGCGTCGGAGCAGAAAACAAGTTGCGCTGCATTTAATGAGGCAGCTACAAAAAAAATAAATAAATAAAGGGATTTGATTGGTAGAGTGAGATCTAAGCTTCGAATCATCAAAGTTCCTTACAATGATTGTTCACCAAGTACAAATTTTGCTTTAATTTTGTTCATATAATTAGTGAAGCATTGTCTGTTCTTTTTGTGCTTCTTGTTATGATTTTAATCAAAACTGTTCATTTGATGTTTTGCCT
Source organism: Macquaria australasica (assembly GCA_005408345.1). NCBI lineage: Eukaryota > Metazoa > Chordata > Actinopteri > Centrarchiformes > Percichthyidae > Macquaria > Macquaria australasica. The sequence goes on from SEMN01000069.1 coordinate 947,693, forward strand.
GTGATTGTATCTCTACCATAGACACATTTCCATTATAGTGACTACACTAAAGCAGACATGGCTTTGAGCTAAGCTCCCTATTTGATGGCAAAATGTCAGAATGTGGTTTGGCTGTTAGATGTCTGAGTCCCAAATAGAGCCCAATATCTGTGCGTGGTGGTGTTTATTGAGCAGGAATGTTTTGAATGTGCTTTTGGCTGGGAACCTCCTGTAGGTGTGTCTCTAGACAGCTCTGTTCTTTGGCAGCGACAAGATGGAGCCCAAACACATTTATTTAATCGACACTCTAATTGATAGACAAACAACCACACACAAAAAAGGGCTGTCTCTCTGGCAGCCTTTTCAAAATCACTCAGGAACCCATTATACTTACTCTGCCATGCAGATATTGTCAGCAGTAAACACAGCCCGAGGCTCCAGAGCCTGTTGCACCAAACAAACAGGCCTTTTCTCACTAAAACCACAAATATTCTTGTTAAAAGAGACTGGCCAGACTGATAATCACTGTTAACAGACTAATATTTAATGCACAAAGCTACAAAACACAGAATAAGCTGTGCTCTGATGCACATGTATACATGTCAACTGTGTTGTTGATCAGTGATGTGGATATTTTTAGGATGGCTCAGGTTTCTCCATACATCTGCCAGGGTTAGATCATCAATGAAGCGTTTGACAGAAGCCCAGGTAGATTAGGTAGCAGTTCATTAAGGTGAGCGACAGGTTTCATTAAAGATTTTCACTTGTTAAAGAGTAACAAAAAGGGAAACCCCCATTATATTGGTCTACATGGACTGACAAATATTTAATTATAACACTAATTAGTTCGTGAAAAAAGCTTTCTGGGTCAGACATACTGCATTATTTTGGTGATACAGTGTGGGACAGTATTGGTTTCTTATTAAATACTGGATAGCAGTCAGGCAGTGTGCTACATGTCTGACACTATAGAGATGTCTCCTTGACTGTAACGCTACCTTCGCCAACACTTTTGTGCATGAAAACAAATGGATACATTTCTATGAAATTTTAAGTGATTTTTTTTTCCATGAAAAGAGGATTTAAAGTAATATTTCTGATGCCCCCTAATGTGTAGATTGCTGTAAAACCTAGTAAAATTACTCCTGAGGATGAGCCCACTACATGAGTTTTCTAACAGTGCCACCATCAGACCAAACTGTCAGAAGATACAGTATAATCTGAAAAGCATATCGACATGCAGTTTGCACATTCATGCTCTCAAGGGGATGATCCCTTTTTTTTCTGATGCTATCCTTAGTACAAACTTTATATATTTAGCACCAGTACTGCACTACAAATGGCTTACTGTCACTATGAAACATTCTCACATTTATGGTAGAAATTTGAGAATGTAATTTGAGAGAACCGGGCCTTTATTTCCACTTCCCCCTGTTTTCTGATCTGTTCCTGTTAGAATTTGCTGTTAATGCAACACAAAACATCTTCCATGTTTATTTGTTGTCTTGATAGATTCAGTATAGTGTACATTTCCACAGCACTAATTCCATCAGTACAACATCAGAGTCATGTCATACTCACTACTTTTGCTGTCTGATGGTTGACCGCCACCATTTATCCTGGAACTTGCTCATTCCTTCTGATAGCAACATGAAAAATAGCCGATTGAAAGTAACACTTCTGTTACATTCACATCCACAGCATTTGATGATGTTACACTAGCTTACCTTTTATAAATGTCGGCGTCCATGACATTACTGAAAGCAAAAAAAAACAGCAGTGCAACAGCTCAAGCAGCTAAATCACCTTCTGAACAACAACAACATTTTGTGCAGCGGAGGACACTGTTTTACTGATGAGGGCTACAGTGTGTAATTTCACAGATGCGTGCAGGTCGATTTGCATTAAAGACTTTGCATTAAAACAGTTATTAGTTCATTTGTCCATTTGTCCAGATTTCACTTTATTGTTTAGTTTTTATTCGTTTACGAAAACTAGATTTCGTCATAGCTCTTGTTTTCAAAGGTTACTTTTTATTTAGTTTTAGTCTTGTTTTCATTGTGAAAAAAAGGTTGTCAACGAATATTTTTCATCATAGTATTTGATGACAAAATGAACACTGCCCCTCCGCCAGGGCCTTATTGAAGGACCAGCCAGTGCGCTGAAAAACAATAGGTAACTGGGGCTGTAATTATAGATATGTGATCCTGACCCATATTTATCAAGCAACTCAGAGTGGGAAATCCCTCCTAACTGGGCAAAAATTCTCAGTGACACCTTTTATTTTATTTTTTGGACTACAGGTAAAAGCATTTTATTGACTTCACTTACATAGAAAATCCCTCCTATCTGTGCTGATATTTAGGAGAGAGTCCTAACCTGTGAGGAGTCGCCAGGATATGACGTTCAGGCAAAGAGATGTTTGGAGACGGCTTGATGACAATGATCTTATTAAAAGATCCTGTTTTGACGAAAACTGAGTTCTCTTTTAGACTGACCCAGTGTGTGATGCAGAGGAGTGAATGAAATATTCAAGTTGAAAATCTTCATTGATATACATTGTGTAATTCGTTGAGAACAAAATGACATAAGAATGGTCAATGGAAACCAAACTCATCAACCCAATGAGGGCTGGATTCAAAATCACACTAAAAATCAAAGTGAAAAATCTAAATCACAGGCTGATCCAACATGTGTAAATTTCATCACGACAACTCATAATGTGGCTCAGTAGTGTGTATGGCCCCCATGTGCCTGTATGCACTCCCAACAACGTCTGGGCATGCTCCTGATGAGACAGCGGATGGTGTCCTGGGGGATCTCCTCCCAGACCTGGACCAGGGCATCAGTGAGCTCCTGGACAGTCTGTGGTGCTACTTGGTGGCGTCGGATGCGCCGATACATAATGTCACAGAGGTTCTCAATTAGATTCAGGTCTGGGGAACGTGAGGGCCAGTCAATGTAATCAATGCCTTCATCATCCAGGAACTGCCTACACACTCTGGCCACATGAGGCTGCACCAGGAGGAACCCAGGGCCCACTGCAGCAGCGTAAGGTCTGACAATGTGTCTGAGGATTTCATCCCGGTACCTAACAGCAGTCAGGGTACCGTTGGCTATCACGTGGAGGTTTGTATGACCCTCCAAGGATATGCCTCCCCAGACCATCACTGACCCACCACCAAACCGGTCATGCTGGATGATGTTTCAGGCATCATAACGTTCGCCACGGCATCTCCAGACTCTTTTACATCTGTCACATGTGCTCAGTGTGAACCTGCTCTCATCTGTGAAGAGAACACCAGTGGCGAAGCTGCCAATTCTGGTGTTCTCTGGCAAATGCCAACTGAGCTGCATGGTGCTGTGAGCACAGGTCCCACTAGAGGACGTCGGGCCCTCATGCCACACTCATTGAGTCTGTTTCTGACAGTTTGGTCAGAAACATGCACGAGTAGCCCGCTGGAGGTCATTTTGTAGGGCTCTGGCAATGCTCCTCCTGTTCCTCATCGCACAAAGGAGCAGGTACCGGTCCTGCTGCTGGGTTGTTGCCCTTCTACGGCCCTGTCCAACTCTCCTCGTGTAATGGCCAGTCTCCTGGTATCTCCTCCACACTCTGGAGACTGTGCTGGAAGATACAACAAACGGCACATATAAATATGCCATCGTGGAGAAGCTGAACTATCTGTGCAACCTGAATGGACTGCAGGTACCGCCTCATGCTACCAGGAGTGACAAGAGCACTAGCAAAATGCAAAACTTGAGGAAAGTCAGTCAGGAAGGATCAGGAGAGAGAAAGGGTCCGTGGCCACCTGCAAAACCATTCCCTTTTGGGGGGTTGTCTTGCTGTTGCCTCTCCTGTCCACCTGTTGTCGCTTTCATTTGCACCAAAGCAGGTGAATTTGATTCACAAACACTTACACTTCCTAACTGGACAGGTTGATATCCCAGAAGTTTAATTGACTGGGTGTTATACTGTGATGATTGAGTGTTCCCTTAATTTTCCCAATGAGTGACATTACAGAAATCATTTCTCCTTACATGGAGGGCATATACATTAAAAGGGGTGTAGTTGAAAGTGAATTGGCAGTGGAGGAGAAGATTCCATGTTCTTCATGACTAGGTGCACCACATCCAGTGAGTTTCCAACATTATCATTGCATGTGCCTGTGTAACGTGCAACAGTATTATAGGCATTATATAACAATGTGGATGAACAGTTTATTTGCTCATACATGTAGACCCACAGGTAATTTAGCATTTAAAATGTATTGTTATTTAATATTTCAAACCGCAACTGTCTGCAGCTGAAAACTACAACATGTGAAATAAATCCCATCCAAATTGGACTAAGACAGCTTTGGAGTTGCTGGAAAGCACATAACTTGATTCCTCCTGCTTCTAGTCTTTGTGCTAAGCTAGGTTAAAGCTGGACTGAGGCTATCTCTATAATGACATTATATTAATCTTCTCATTCCACTCTCAGTAAGACAGCAAACAGGTGTATTTCCCCAGAATAGTAGACTATGTAACACATTTAGTCTTGTGTGTGAATCAAATTTTCCCTTAAAGGTTTTAATGTTACTCTACCGCTGAACATGAGGTTGTTATGGGTGTTGCTCTTTGTTAGGGAGCTGCACAGACTAAAATAATTCCATTAGTCTTTATTTAGTTTCATTAGTCTATTTTCAGGCTTTACCACCCTCATATAAATTAGATTCTGGGAGAAAAAATTAGATTCAAGAGACTTTGTACAGCTGCTTCATACAAACAAATAGTTAGTAGTCACATTTCAGATCTTGAAGTAGGCATAGCCTAGAAGAGATGTGCTGGTTATGAATCTAGGCTGTATATCCATCTCAATCATTTGCAAGTGCAGATGGTCTTATCCTCCAAATAGTAAAATCTGAAGAAGCTGAAAAGCTTTCAGTACATTTCATAATTAGACCTACTTCCACTCTAGTCACCATTTTGTGTCACTATTTTCAAAAGGTGGGTTTGCCTTTTTTGAAACAAAACTCTTCTGTGATGCTCCACTTGGGCTCTCTGTATGTGAGTGTGTGTGTGTGTGTGTGTGTGTGTGTGTGTGTGCCAGTTGCAGAGAGCATGAGCGCTAAAGAGAGAATTGAAATTCAAAAAAACAAAACGGCAAAAGCAATAACAGAGAGTGGGCAGAAATGAGAGAGTGAGGGAGAGAGAAAGAGGATGAAGACGCGGCAGAGTCGACAGCAGGACTCTGGGTAATGAGAGTGCAGCATTAGTCATGAAGTGAACCGACAGAGCTTAAGGGGATGAAGGGAGGGAGAGGGTGAAGACAGCAGGAGCTAAAGCCAGTACAATGCAGATGGAGATGAGAGGTACCTCTCACGCGTGGGAGTTGTATGCCTTTCTGCAGAAAACATCATATACTTTTCTCTTTTGGTTGATTGTGACACTCAAGAGGCACGTCACTCCAAACAAGCCTCCTGCACTTGTTATGGCCCCAGGTGGTACTGCTGGCTGCACTGATAGGCACTGAATCAGCATCCGTGTCTTTTAAAGTGCTAGAATTCTTTCCCACTGTTTTCCTGTCTTCTGCTGCTCGCTCTGTGTCAGCAATAATCAATCTCTGTGAGGTGACTTGAATATTTTTTCTTGGTATACTTTCCTCTGAGATGCCCTGCCTGAGGGCACTTTGACAGTGAAGGTGGACAGTGTAGAGAGCTCTCTATGTGCTCTGGCAGAGTGCATGATGGGGACAACCCTGACTATTAATAGCCATGTTCAAAATGTTATGAAGTCACAGCTTTCATTAATAGCTTCTTCTTCTTCTCCTATATATGATGTGCATCTGCACTAATATGTTTCAGCAAATAGGTTTAGAAAGAAACTTAATGCCGCCCCAGTTACATTCTTTTAATTAGGAAATATTATTGATTAACATGCCTGCCAAGTCAAAAATGTTCTTACTGAATGTACCTGCTAAATGTTGTTTGACGATGTATTTTATTAGTTTTCCTGACAATATCCACTCTCACAATACAATATCCGCTCGTAGAAAGAGCATTTTGTGGGTATATTTAGGCACTGAAGGCACTTTGTGAATGTTAGGGAAAGATGGTGGTCTTAAAAAAAAAAAGCCAATACAATGGAAACCGCTTATAATGATCATGGTTATAGTGATCAACTGCATACATGGATCAAAAAGCTTGGGGCTGAATCATTTGTTGCTCATTTGCTGTTTAAATAATTTGTTTATAGTAATCAAGTAGTCCACTTACAGTGTTCATTTTGGGTCTTTGTAAAACTACGGTAATTATATATTTTTTTACTTTACTTCCCTGATACTTTGCCTGACGGTAACCTGTCTGCTTCTGGCTGTCTACCTGAGGCTGCTGCTGCGAGCATATTGACATCATGACAGGAAAAAGAAAGTCATTTTCTCTCAATGAAAAACGTCGTCTCCTCGAAGCTTATGACAAACTGCCAAAAACGAGATGCAGCAGCCAAACTTGGTGTTCCTCAGGCTACAGGAAGTGCTAAGCTAAGTACAGTCATTTAATTTGTACAGTCATTTGAAAAGCATTCAAACAGCTGTACTGTATTTTTAAACAGTCAATAAAATTCAGTAAATAGAGAAGCTGTCCGTTTTGCTACTTTATATTTATGTAATAAATATATATATAATAATCATCCACTTGTGATCAATTTGACTGAACAGATATAATATCTATAAGAGGTTTCCACTGTAGTGACTTGAAGCACAATACAGGATGTGTTTACTTAATCAATATTTAATGATATTAATATAAAATTCTATAATTTCAACCAACCAAAAATTGAGCATAGCGTTAGTTCAGGCAGGCCACTAAGTCAAGCTCAGCTCATGATCCTAGCTACATCAGCTCATCAGCTGATCTTTAAGCCTGCCCACATCAGCTGATGGCTCAGCTGATTCCCTTCTATGCACCCATTGGCAAATTCATTCAGGGCGCCTTATTTAAGCTGCTTTAGCCTGCCTACCCTTGTTGCTTCCTCTGCAAGCCGCTTTGCTGGTGTGCTCTCCCTGTCCTAGGCTTTCCATGTATATGCACGTGGAAGGGCAGGGAGCTCCCAGAACAGAGCCATGCTGCCAAATATAACTACTGCAGATGGAAATTAAGTTTTCTTTGACTAAAGTGGTACTGACTGAAGTGCTTTTCTTGCCTAAAACTAGTGCTCAGGATATGAACCCCAGTCTCTGGTGTCACAGTCTTCTGCCTTCCATGTGGTACAAGAACATTGTATTTTGTTCCCTGCAAGAAACGTCCATGGCCGAAAGTTATGTTTCCTTCAAAAACCTAAGTGGCAAAATAAATGAGTAGCATACAAACATCAGGGCTGCATGTGGAAACAGCTGATGTTCTTGTTCAAATCTGGTTAGCGCATAAAATCTTCTGCCACAAAGAAAAAAATGTAGTTGGATTTGGTATCAATTTTTATTATTGACAAAAACAAAAACAAAAAAAACAAATGTGACAGAAGTGCACTTGGAATTAATTTACACTCACCAGGCATGTCAGTACATCTTCAACTAAAATGTTCAAACTGGAACTGGAGTTGAATTTGTGCTGACGCAGAGCACACAGACCATTTGATCTTCAAGAGTTCCCTTCACTGTTTCACCATTTTATATATGGAGTATAGACAGTTGAAAGAATAAGGTGATATTCTCTATTTTTCTCACGTGTGTGTTGTTATGGTTGTCAGGGATACCCCACACATATGGCAGGGCACTGAGGCAAATTTACCACTCTCATATCCATCAGCACACATGGAGAGGGGTGGTAAAGCAGAGCAAACATAGCAGCAGGGTACACACTCATCACTCAGCAACAAGCCTTTAGATTCTGACCACTTTATTATCATGTCCAGGTGTCATTATTGCCCACCGATCTTACATTCTTAAAAAAATACATAAAAAAAATAGAAAAAACAAACCTCAAACCAGGTTTAAGTTTAAAGTCCATGTACTCAGTGCTTGTGATACCTCTCCTCATATGATTTCAAATTCAGCTACCTATTATCAACAGCTATTGTCTTTTCCATTTTCAAATAATAGCTATTTTTTCCAGTGTAGTAGTGTAGGGGAGTATGTGGATTTCTTGTGTTTTAATATAAGTTTCTTAAATACAACTGATGAAAGAAGAAGAATCCAATGCCGTGTATTCCTCACTGTCAGTGTGCGAAATACTCTTATGACAATCTATGGCATGGCGGGTAAAAAATACTATATACTGTATATAGGAGGTGACAAGGTGACCTGCTCCGATTACAGGCAAAAAATGTTGAGGCGACTAGGAACTAAATAAATGTTAACAAATAAGTAGATAATTAAAAGCAGGAAGAAGCTACATGTTTTCAGTAAATAATTTTCGCTTGTGTTTCCTCCTCAGACAAACTCAGTGTATGTACTATGCCTAATATTACACGCAGCTGGCACAGCGTGGATACCTTCATTAATTCACCAGGGTTTAACTGTTAAAGTTGGGGTAGGCAAAATCTGTGCAACCTAAGCAAAACCTTCCACCTCTCTCTGCTGCCTCATATCACTCTGCTAAGCCCCTTCCACCAAACCCAGAACTTGAGCTAATGAGCTGAAGCTCAGTGTGGAGGGACGTGTTGCTGCAGGCAAAGGAGGTGCTGGAAATTTATCACAACTTGCAGGATTTTTGGCAGGATTTTCCGCCATTAAATCGGGCTTTCACCATCTGAAGGGACGTGGACGCGCGTCTGCATTTGTAGAACAGCCAACAGTGATTGGCTAAAGTCTCCCGTCACGGGCTAGATTTTCTGAAGCCTGAAAACAGACCCAAGAGGAGGGTCTGAAGAAGAGGTTTGCTCTCAGACCACTTGAATTACAATATGCAGCACGGTTATTATGGATTTGTTGGCCAATGATTCCATAACAATACTGCCTACCAAACCTTTAACTGACTTTATGTGCTTTTCTGACACTGGTGAGCTTCTCTGAAAGATTAAGTTTATACAGCAACATCATGAATAGCAGAAAATCTCCAAACCCCATGTTTTATGACATTGTTTCCAGATTTAAGGACTGTTTAAAAACTTTCAAAATTTGATTTTGCCATCTTTGAGGGGTCCTAGTTGTTAATTAGGGGGTCCGAGACCCCCCATATTTTGCACACTGCTCACTGCTGTATCCTGTGATATATCAGAAATCAGAAATCCTTTAATAGTCTCACAGTGGAGAAATTTACATTGTTACAGCGCAGATAAGAGGTAGAATAAAGAGATAGATAAGAATATAAATAGAATAAAAATAGAACAAAAATAAGTAAGAGCACGAAATATCAATAAATAAGTACACATCCATGAAGTGTATAAGGTGCATAAAGTGTATGGGAGTGTATATATTGCACATAGTGTTATTATTGCACGACAGTGAGGTAACAATATATAACAATATCTTATATAAATATACAAATTGATGGATTAAAATGAAATTTCACCCCCAATAGCTCTGATAACTAATGTTCTATATCAAACCAAATCTTCTGAATTTGGCAACAGCCCCAAAAAGCGTGGATCAATGAATCCATAAATCCACATTTAAGATTAGAAGATATTTATTAACTTTGTCTTATGTACAGGATATTCTGTACATTATTTTATATTGGATTAAATGCAAATCATCATTGACCGTAATATCTCTTGTTAAATTCCAACATTCCCTCCACCCCAGTATTATATTATATACTTTGTAAAATATATTTTTGAGCATTTTCAGTGACTTTCTACAGCATTTTATTACTTACAAGACTTGGGGTAATTGTCTTGTTTTGAAAATAACCTGTATGGAGAGCAGGGTGAGCCAGGTCTTGTACCTCTGGAGTAAGTATAGGTAAAGTATTTTGCTCAAGGATACTTTGGGAATATTTCCTCATGGCGGATTTAACCCAGGATGATTTCATTAACCAGGAGTCCAACCTGCGGCCCTGGGACCTGATACGGCTAATTAGTTTCTTTATAGTCCTGTTCCTGCACTAGCACTCTCCATCTCCTGCATGGAGGTCATCCGTCCCTTTGGCCATTTAGGCACCACAACCCTCCAAAGGCTGGAGAACTGCCTGACGTTCAGCATATACACACACACACACACACAGAGAGAGAGAGAGAGAGAGAGAGAGAGAGAGAGAGAGAGAACTTTAGCAGTGATAAATGACACATTATGAAAGATGAATGACAGCTGCACTGCTGCTACACACCAAGCATGTTTATGAAGCCGAACCTTTGCTGAAGTCATGGTGCAGCAGTCCCTGCAGGTCAGAGAAAAATGAGGCAGCATCAGTTTCACCATCAGCATCATTGGGAAAGAAAATGTCATTAATCTCTAACTTACAGTACAGATGTCATTACTGATATTTAAAAGACATAACAGCCATAGAATAAGAATGATTTATTTAAAAAAAAAATAAGTTCCCTACAATATTTCTAAGATCTTGCTGTTTATTTTAAATCCCTAACAACAATTTTGCAATTCTGCAAAAAAAAAAAAAAATCAAACTAGAAGAATGCTAATGTAATTTTACCATAAATCACAGTCTTTCATAAATACAATCCAATTGAGAATCAATTTTAAAAATCAAATCTCGGTCTACATAAACAGGCAGCTTTTGTCAGTAAGAAAGCTATAAAAAGCCACTGTCCACTACCTGCTCAACAGCAGACAGACAGTTAGAGACTAACTGGTGAACATAGTGGAGCATTTAGCAACTAAAGAGCCAGATATATTTCTCAGGAGTTGGTGGAGACCAAAAACAGAGCCAAAAGGAGAGTGAATATTGGACTTACATTCATTAGGTGGACATAAACATGAGTGCTAATGTTGCGCTGTGTCTGCTGGATGTGTACATAGGAAACACAATGTGTTGCTAACACATTTTCCATATCAGCTTTATAAGGAAATAATATATCAATGTTATGTTCACAACTTGTTTCCACTGCCCCCAAATGACCAAAAACAGGAAACAATACAATGTGTGATGTCGGATGTCAATTAAGCTGTGACACTGGAATGTCACTGCCAGTTAAACTTCTAAAAGAGAAAGCAACATGTCTTTCATAAGATATTAAACTTGTTTTCCAAGATCTTTCTTGATGTTTCTCGATTTTTCTTCTTTCCAGCTGTGAGCAGCTCTTCCATTTCCTTTGTGCATTGCATTGTGGGAGAATAGTGTCCATCGACAGCACACTCAAAAATCAACTGTATTTAGCATGTACGCTGTCTGTTTGAAAATACTTAATTTTGTTTAGTATGGATTTAGGACATGTCGCTTGTCTTCTTGGGCAAAACAATAAAATATGTTGTTTGTAACTGACCTCCAAAACCACCCATACTGTATACTTGTAAATGTTTTGGCACCACTAAGGTTAAGATTTGGTTAGGCTTAGGCACAAAAACGACTTGGTTAGGGTTAGAGAAAGATGGTGGACATCTACAGTTTCATTATCATGTTGGCTTAAAAGTTGAGGTTCAGAATTCATTCTTGACCCATTCTCAACCAAGTTCATGAATTAATTATGAATGTTGTCTGATGCTGTTGTTTGCCTTGGGAGGACAGTCTCAGCCAGCCCAGTGATATTGCGTGGATGAGAGTCAATTTATCAGGATGAACAAATATGACAGAACCAACCAAACTTCCAGATGGTAATATGCCTTTTGCAGCTGTTTAATGCAATGCAAAACCAGTGTCATACAATGCATTTTCCAGTGTTAGGCATTACCACTGGCTTCCACCTTCACTACCAATAATCATAGCCTCTTGTCTGGACTTATTATGTTGAATACTGCTGGTGTAGAAATGGCTCAGTAAAGGAGGAATTGAAAATACATTTTCATTTGTAGTCATCCCACTGTGGAGCTACACTTTGAGGCCTCAGGGGACTCAAAAGCAACACAAGCAACAGACAACTGGCCAAGCTGTAAACATATTTATAATTCTGTTACCAGGAGCCAAATATAAGAACATTAGGCAAAAGGCCTTGGCTGGCATAATCAGTGCCTGAAACCTAAATGTACAACAACAACGTAATGTCTTGATGTCTGTAAACACAATTTGGTTTCCCAACTGATATTATTAGATATCTTGATGCTAGATTTATCAGTTTGCCGGTGGTCGTCTATCTTTTATATAATGGATATGAGTCATACTTTTAGTGAAATTGATTTGTACTCCACAGTCATCTGTTAAATTGAAAACCCTTAGTCTGAATTCATGGTAATTGCAATATGTAACATTTTGATTCCACACATGGTTATCCTTCCCAATTAGATCTACTGGATTTTCTTTTATTGTTTTTGATTTTCTGATTTTATTTTGTCGTGAAAACGGTATGAATTAAAATTAAAAATAAACTAAAATGCTGAACATCATTAGTAGCTCAAGTCTTCAAAAACCCATATCAGAGGAACCATGATCTTGGTTAGTCAGGGTTTTTTCTTGATTATGCAGAGATTTCTGAATATGGTCATAACATGAGGCATTCACTATTCATTGCAAGTGTATATCCACTTGGCTTCTCCTCACAAATGATGCTTTCTGCATTTGCATAGCAGCAGGTTTGCAACTGACATAAAGTACGTCATGTGCCCATGTGACTCTGTAACTGCCAACCATTAGGCCCAAAAAACATGGGTGAACATTTCCCCCTACATATTTGCCAGTGTAATCCAACCAATCGCCCTCTATGGCAGTGAAGTTTGGGGTCCACTGAGTCATCAGGACTACACTAGATGGGACAAGCATCCCATAGAGGCCCTGCATGCAGAATTCTGTAGGTCCATATTAAACGTCCAAAGAAAAACACCAACCAATGCATGCAGGGCAGAATTAGGTCGTTACCCATCGATTATTAACACAAAAAAAAAAAAGTAAAATTTAAATTTTGGTTACATCTCAAACTGAGCCCCCAAGACACGCTGAGTTTTCAGGCACTACAAACCCAAGAACTGAACCCCAAAAGGAGTCCCTTCTGTCAGATAGTCCTGAGACTTACTGATCAAATAACAGCAAACACTGTTCAACCTCAGACCAGCACTGCTTTCCAACCACTGATCAGAGTAAACCAAATTATTAAATTAACAAAAGATGCCTATCTGGAACACTGGACCAATCAAACCAAAACTCAAAACTGCTATCTGACCCTAAACCATGAATACAGATTGGCAGAGTATGTCTTTACTGTCAGAGATCCAAAGCAGAGACAGATCCTGACCAAATACAGACTCACTGACCACAGTCCAGCCATAGAGAGAGGACGACACAAGAAGTCCTGGCTACCAACAGAGGACAGAGTCTGTGGTCACTGCACGACAGGTGAGGTAGAGACAGAGATGCACTTCCTCTTAAAATGTGACAGATACAGTCAGACACAACCCCCCCCCCACCACCACCACCACACACACTAAACATATGTGTATATACGTTTTCTGCTGTTTTCTTGATTTTATGAATTGCCTTTTTATGTTTATTTTTAATCTGAATATTACCTGATGCTTTGGCCTAACCCTAACGCACACACTAAACTTCAACACAAACTTCCACAGTCTCACATATGTGTATTTAAGTTTTTTGCTTTTTTCCTGATTTTTATGAATTGCACCTTTTATTATTATTATTATTTTTCTTCTTCTTCTTCTTCTTCTTCTTTTTCTTCTTATCATTATTATTATTGTTTTAATCTCATTATTACCTGACGCTTCGGCAATATTGTCGTTGTTACGTTCATGCCAATAAAGCAAATTGAATTGCTCCTGATGATGGTCTCAAATTAAAACCGTGAGATTATGGTACCTTCAAATGGGGTTGTGTTTGTCGTGTCTCTGCTGCTTTGATTTTGACCAATTTTCTTTCCATCTGTCACTCGGAAGTCCCCAAACTTCATGAACGTGTGATACAAAATCTTTGAGTACCTCTTGTACCCTACAGTACCCTAACCCTAACCTCAAACTGCCCAAAACCTGCCTCAAGCCTTAAAAAAACATTTGAGTGTGTGGCTGCTGAAATACAGTCATTGAAATTGTTTTATGTAATGTAGACATACAAAAAAAATTTACTTCACCTGCAAGCCCCCATCTTAATGCTTAAATGGAGATCTGCAGGTCTCTTTCTTGCTGCAGTGTTGAGTGATATTTCAACTCACAGGTAACTGGGTTGTCCTTCACTGAGCTGCAGCAGCGTGACGGAAAAATGTGACATGGTGATACACAGCACCTGTGTGGCATGTCTGTCTGAGGATGATGAAAGCTCCATGAGTGGTTATGTGAGTGATCCAGAGGGTTGTCTCTGCTCTTTGTACATATCCTGCACTGTCCTTGTCTGAGCAAACATTCTGCAGCTGTATTCTGAATGCACAGATCTCTGTCTCATATGCTGCCTTCTGGCTTTCAGGAAGGAAGAGGCTGACAAACTAAGTCTGATATTTCAAATTGTTTCTTTGTCTGAATTTGCCCCTTGAGGACTGACTGGTGCTGTGGTAAAAATCACAAAGAGTCAAGAAGGAAAAACGGATACAAATTTGACATGGACAGCCCACGGTGCCTCCTCATCACATACCTGCAGTGTGCACTAACAACATTAACATCTCCAGCAGTGGAGCTTATTAGCCATGCATATAAAGCTTTTTTGCTAACAGAGCAGTTAACCATTTATGGGGAATCAATTATCAAGCCAGTGTTGCACAACTGGCACGTCTGTCACAACTTCAAATGCTGAAAATGAGTTCAAATGGAATAAAATGAAAGAGGGAAATCTCTGGTTGGAATTACTCTGCAGTGGAGCAGAACAGTCTAAAAGGTCTCTCATTTTGCAGCCTGTGTGGAGGTAGCATTTACTGCAACAGTATTACAGTGGCAGCACTGAGCTGTGGACATGACCTTTGGCCCCGTAGAGCTGGGAGTAAGAAGGAGGCCAGTAGGGTTAAGGCCCTGGATCTGACCTTGGCTCAGGGCCCCTTGGAGTGTTCAGGTCATTTGTAGGATTATACACCTGTTTCCAGAGGAAGGCGCGACCTAACGGCCATAACTGCCACGTTCAGTGTCAGACGCTCCTGTGCATGCTTTCACGCACTGCAACCTTTTGTCACTGAGTGTGTTCTGAGGAGAATGTTTCAGTGAGGTGAAGTTACTATCTCTGAGGGACTGAAAAATTAAGTTGCTTCACAAAATAACCAAGGTATACCGGGTTTATATATTAGGTTTATTTAAATGGACTGTAAGCAATATCATCATTTTTGCTAACTTCCTGTCTGTTCTTCAATCGATCAGACACCTGCCAGTATTAGTTGACTCTTGAGCTGACATGAGCTAGATTTGTTTTGCACTGTAACGTCTGCAGATTTTTTTAGTTAGTTAGTTGCAGTCCTAAATGTAAAGTTATGCATTTTGTGACCTTTTTAAAAAAAAATAGTTTTGCATTGAATTACAGTAATGTTTGAAAACTGCAAGTGGGTGGAAAGACAATGTAATGGTGTAAAGAATTCACTGATGCTCATAAGTATAACCTAATCAATACAGGACCTTTTAGGATGATTGCCTTAAACATATCTTTGACATTTCTGTCCTACAATTTCTTGTTATTTATCAATCGATATAAATGATGATACAATATGTCTGTGATGAGCTGATATCAACTGATATATCATCCTCGATTATTTATTAGGTGGACTCTACTCATACTGTAATATCTAATTAGTTCCACTTGTAGTAAGACATGTTGTTTTGGTAGGTGACTGGTTGTGAGCACAGTAGGTGAATATTAAGACCAATTTGATTCAGTTTAGGAATAATGTTAGGAATGATTTGCTAAGAATCAAAGTGGTGGAGCTTGTTTGGAAAAGATGATTTCAGGGGACAGAAACTCCCTCAGGCCTTAATGTATTTTCGAGAAAGCTCATCTGTTGTAGTCAGAGTTTTACTTTCCTAGACCTGGACTTCTAACAGTTGTTCTCAGGTCAGCAGGGATTGGCAAAATTTGGCGGCACTCTTCTTTTTTAACTGTTCTTTGCAGAAATATTGTGAGGATTGGATAGAATTACATACTCTTGCAAATAATTCAAGGGTTGGTTAAATTTGCATGAGGCCTATGTCTTATAATTGCATGGTTTCAACTTCCTGGAGGGACTAACTTACTATTCCTCATTCATCAGCAAAGTCTCTCCCACTAAGTCCTCATACCTAAATGACAAAACAGGTAATTTGTCATTGCCTTGCAAAACTGTTACAAATCAGCGTTACAAAAAAGATTCATACTAATGTTTTCTGATATGCCACCCCTAAAGTTTGGTTAAATTAGGCAGCAAAAAGGGCTTAATTAAGGTCAGGGAAAGATGGTGGTTATAGCAAAAAGAACCCAGCGTTGACTGTTGTCAGGAGACATGATATGTCAGACACTTTGAAAGCCTTAACCCTTCTCCCTAATAAGCAGCATTGCAACGCCGTAACATCACACCACTCTCCTCTTTACTTCTGAGAGAGAACAGCCAATTCACATGACCACAAGACGCCACTTGTCAGGAAAATGTAAACCTGGGTAATTTTGAGCATTTGAACAAATGCCCGTTGCTGTTGCTTTTCTGGTGAGGACAGTCTCGTTTCTACGCTCTTTGCTCTCATTCAAACAAGTTGGAAGTTCTACCATGCAACTATTCAATGGAAATTCAATGTGAAGTTCAAACACTGGTCTCCATTTATTAAAGCCTGTGTGTAGGTGTGTAGGTGTGCAGTGTGCATGTGTTAATGTGTCTGTTTATGTATGAGCTGGTCACATGTGTGAACTGCGTATGTACTTATCTGTTTTTCATATCCTTCATCTTTAAGCCCATCATCATATTATCTTACTTGTATGCTTGTGTTCATGATTAGATTTCAGTGCTTCCCTGTAGTTAACACTCTCATGTTGGCTTCCCCCTCTCTATGTGGAATACCTTTCAGACAGGCAGCAGACAATGCTGAATGCCACAGATAAATGTGACGGAATCCAATGCGGTGTTTTTAAGCCCTCCCCGCCTTGTGCTTTTGTTTTCCTGCCCAAGTACAAGCTATTATGTTACAGATGGGATTACATAAATAGTGAGCATAATACACCAGGGCCTCATGTTCACACACTGACAATATATTATGAAACTTTAGACAGATTCTCTCATGACCCAGGCCACAGAGGTGAATGGACACAAAGGTCACTAAAAGGAGTTACCTCTGTATTTCTCAAAGCCAGGAGGGTGTTTTCCTCACCAGCTACTTGTTTGAATGTGGGAGTTTCTATGATGGGGCCTTGGGTTGGGCTGAAAATGGCAAGCTGCAGTACTGCATTCCTAAGTAACGGGCACTGCCAGCAGCAGGCCGGCTCATTGGTTTCCGTCTTAGGGGGGGCTACTGGATTGAATGAGAAATACTGGCACTAACAAGCTGTCTCATAAGTAGCCAGGGAACAAATGCAGAAACTTTTTCCTCACACTGTAAGTGGTGAAGAAATATAATTGAAATTCAGATTTCTAAATTAGTCCAACTAAAGTGATGTTTCAGAGTGTAGAATAAAGACTCAGCAGCCTTCATTATCAGTGTCATATAAAGAGGAGTCAGTGAGCAGCCCAGTGACATGAACTTATGTTCATGTTCAGGGAAATCTGACATTTCCAAATTTTCTGGTGTTAGATTTCTACACACAGAAGTATAAAAATACCAGAGCTTTTAAAGGCCATCCTTCTTATCAGTGAAAAAAAAGTGCCCGGTCAGACCAGAATGTGGCACAGCAAAATGATTCTGCCCATCTTCACAAAAGAGATGGTACCAGAAGCTTGGTGACTGCTGATGACTTACAAGGCTACACCTGACCGGTTTCATGCTAGCTAACTGGGTCATGCCAGCACTAGCCAGCCAAAATAGCCTTCCAAGCTATCTGGCTTGCTAACACCCAGTTACAAATCCAGCTTTGGTAGCTAAGCTGACAGAAAGTTAACAGTTTATTTAAGAAACATATTTGTACGAACTCCTGTTATTTTCAGTGGAGTTTATGCTCTGTCAGAGGAGATTTACATAAAGGTAAATGGTGCAAAACAGCTAGTATGATGACATCCTCCATGTGATGGCTTCTTCCATCCGTTCTCTGGCTCTGCATTCCCTCAAAAGTCAGTACTGTCAACATGGTTTGTTATTGGTCAACAATGCAAAATTTGTGTTTTAAAGTTCACCGAAGTTGGACTGCAAAAGTTCTGTGCTGATTTTCTTTACCCCCATTAACAGATCCACTAATCACAGTGATTCTATTGAAATTGATTTTGCTGCAAAATTTGGCTTTAATTGCTGCTGTGACCAGTCCCTTAGACTGTACTCATTAAGTAAACTGCTGAGATCTGGGAACACAGTAGCCTCGCTGATGATCAGACAGGTTGCAAACAAAGAAAAAACAAAGGCAAACCGTAAAATTATTACCCAAACTGTCTGTTGTTGGAGCCGAGTTGACTGGCAATCTTTGTTGCATGTCATGACTCCCCCGTTTCCCAAGTCTTCGCTGCTGAACTGTCCAATACCCCAAAAAAATAAAAAAATAAATAAAAACTGTCTGTTGTAAGCATCCATCACACTTTCAGACCCACTTTCTACTTCAACCTTGCCGTACTGTACTATTACTATTGTAATTGTGTGTACACAGTTCCTGTTCAATGAGTGGTTAAGATAATCTGGATTTAACTGTTTGTTTGTTTGGTTCGTCTGACTCATGTTTGTTGCCTAGTCACACTTTGTTGTAGTGATGTCACTGTGTTGTCATCTTTGTTGAGTACGATGTTATAACAACTGACAGTAATGGTGGTCAGATCTACAAAGACAAGACCCCCTTTAAGTAAGAGATGTTTGTGTGATTTGGTTTAGGAGGTAATTGTGATGCTACAGTGTTAATCAGAGAGGGGTAGAACATTTGTTCCTTGTCAAGACACCTTGACACCAATGTGACTCTGTAGAAGCAGCTGGCAGTAGGCTTAGTCGAGCTTGACTTTGCCTTGAAGTCTTTGTTTTGATATTAGATTTGTAATAAAAATCTTTTGAGTAGATATCCAAGCCACTGAGTGGAAAAAAAGAGCACAACCTGATCCTAACCTACTGTGTCAATGGCATGTTAAAATATAAATCTCTGATTTATATTTTGTAGAGGAAAAACATGAAAGAACCTTCCAAGATGCCAGGATGCCTTGGCACAAAGATCAGCAGCTCTAATTATGGGTGTTTTGTAAGAAAAGAGACAGGGGGAAGCCCTGTCTGCCTGGCAGGGATACTCCTACTGCCTACATACCAGAGCCAAACCTTCAGCTTTCAACAGCTCTGTTCTCCAAGGACAAGGTGCAGCAGGGGGGGTGGAGATGTATGAGCAGTGAGATCAGAATTTAATGGCAGAGCTGACAAAGTTCACAGGTTCACCATTGTTATAACAGACAAACCCGATGCAATAGCTAAAAAAACAGACGTATTCAAAGCTGTGCTATGTGATTTCAGTTACCTCTTATTGGAGCCAAATTGAGAGAATAGGCTGGGTGGAGCTGAGGTGGGATAAGCAAGCCACAACCGCCATAGCTGATTTTGATAAGCTCAAATACCTGTCACTCAAGCTGGACATACTTCTTCTAGTAGCCTTAATAAATCTGTCATGTTATTATTTTAGAGCAACTAATCCAGTAATTCTGTCTTCTAGTTCCCCCAAAATCTGTGAAAAATCGATGACATACCCTGGGACTCTCCGCTCGCTTCATATGTTTAGATAAGGATGGTAGCTTTTTGAAAAATGGTCTAATATTGTGGTTATTTAATATTATATTGTGGTTATTTAATATTAATGTTTTTTAGCATTCTTTAATGGACATTATTTCCCATAAGCCCTGGACATTCGCGACAAGACCTAAACGTCACGGCTTACAAAAGAGGCAAGTCCGTGGGTGAGTTGGTTAGATATGTCTGTAAAAACAGGACAGGGAGGAGTGGATGCTCTAAATGTTTTTAGACAGCAGAGATTACAACTCAAAATGTGGAAAGATTACTTTAGAAAAGAGTGTTGGTGAGTTTTACGGATGTGGATGAAAGGTTGCGATGGCATAAGTACCCACGTTGACAAGCTTGTACATTTTCCAGGGAGCTGTAGTTTTTTCTGTGCTCACACGCTAATTGATGTTTAACTTAAAATCATAAAGGTTTCCATTTCTAAAGGCAAGAGCTGTCATAGATGCTGACTTGTCTTAGAACATGGAAAGTAAACCTCAAGAACACAGAAAGAAGAAAGAGGCTAGCCCGGACATGGCGTCATGACTTTCTGATAATAATTCCCTCAGCATAAAGCCTGCCTCTAACTCTAACTGCATGCGAAGTTCAACCTCTTTCCTTGTCTTGCTGTAAAATCTCTGCTTTACATCCTGGATTAATTATGATGCTCATATAACAGAGAGCAGGCTCTTTAGGTCTTATGCAAGAGGAACTTGAATTTATAAAAAGAACCTTAAAAACGGAAATGAGGCAGGTTTGGGAGGGATGAAATCACACCCTGCGTTTGTCTAGGGAACAGAGGTAAATGCGATTTGTTTTATCTGGAGACTGCATACGATGAACTGACAACTTTGCTGATTTGAAATAACGTAATGTTAAGCTGTGATAAAGGTTCACAATATCAGTAGCTGCTACATAGACAACACATGCAGCTCATTAGTTTTAATTAGCTCCACCTCTTCACTTCGTTAGCATCAGCTGGACCGAAACTGCTTCTGAGTCTCAAGCTTTCCAACCAAGCTTTAGTGCTGTCAGTAAACATTAATGTTCCCTGTCGTCAAACCACCGGCCTCGGTGTCAGGTAAGACCTTCCTGGAACAGAGACTGATGTGTTTTCTGTATCAGGTCATTCAAACAAATATGTTAAGACACAAAGGAAAGTGTGTCTCCTTCATTTTCAGCATATTTTCATTATATCTTTGTCTTGTTATAGTCTTATATATTCTTATATCTTAGGAAGAAGTCATATTTTATACTCTGCCACCTATTGGAAATTAAGAAGTCCATGACTCTGGCTTTAGAAAAATTGTTATCATTTGACCTTGATGAGTCTTGTGTTTGGTTTGTTATGTTGTTAAGTCATGTTTTCAGACTGAGTAATTAAAAAACTAAATCTAAATATAAACTTATTCAACTTAGTCAGATCCATTGTTACCTAGTCTTTGAAAACATTTGGCAGACAAAGGACATTTAGGCTTTTATTCACTTCTTCTCTTACTTTAAATGCAAAATGTTACTTTTGGCAACTTTGTAATTTTGTTATAATTTAATATCATTCAAAATAAAATAACATTTATAAAATAAAAATTAATTACAGAGCGGTCTCTGGCATTGGTTGTGACTGCCCCCGAGGATTTTTCTCCGGCCATCCACAGGTTGATGACCTTTGACCGCTTTGCCCCTTGATAGGACTTACCATCTCCCTCCCACATATCTGTTAATCGTGTGATCAAAATATCATGTTTTGGTCACGTGATAACAACTAAACCATCTCTATAACAACTGAGCAACACCAAGGAAGGCCACAAGATGGGACTGAAAGCTTCAGAAACACCATGCATCTTGTACCTTAAGATGAGAAATTTTTGCCAGACAATTAAAATGTTAAAACTCTCAACTCTAACAAGGACGTCCTGCAAACAGCAACATGTATTAGTTGTATTAGCAGTACTGTAGTTGTAGTAGTAGTAGTAGTAGTTATGATTGTAATACCTAACCTATCTACTAGACAATAATTCTGATTTCGTAACACTAGTCAGTGTTTCCTGCTCATTTCATGTCCTTATTATAGGCATCACTTTGGCCAGCTGCCCTCCCTTCCTGCTTCCCTGCACCCTGAAGGCTGGTGGTGTGTATTGTTTTCAAACCTGGGCTGGCTCCAGGGCCAGGACCCCACCTCCTGTAGACGGGTAAAGGATTGGAAACTGAGGGCAGTGGTAGTGCGGGGTGATGGAGTGGACTGGGGCCCAGGAATGAACAGGCATGCTTCACTATTATTATATCACATGAACACGAGTCTGCGCCCCGCGCTACCACCCCACCCCCCCTGCACATGCCTTGCAAGTGGATGTTCCACATAATTATTCTCATCCATCACCCATACAGGCTGCACAATCCAGCCGCCTTCAGACACTCACTGAGCAGCAGGAAGCACACACACCATTTTTCTCTTTGTCACATAGATGTGATGGCAACACTGGAGGGAACCAGCAGTTCGCATTGTGCTGCATACCACAATTTTGACTTCCATGTCAGTATGGAGACCATCATGTTACTTTAATACCAAGTCAACCAAGCCAAACCATCAACTGAAATGCCTTCACACCACAAGTCACTTACAGTATGTTATAACACTCCATTTCACATCTAGTAGTACTTGTAGTGGTCTCCAACTTTGTATTTTTTTTGTTTTGCTTGTATGTGTGGTAGTTCACTGTAGACAGAACAAGGAACAATTTAGCAAAGAGAGAAAGTGATGAGACAAATGGCCTGGGTAAGATTTAGGTACAAAAAGTTTTGGAATTGGTCCAGTAGATCACCTCAGCCAGCCGCGGCGAACGGGCTGCAATGGCTGCTACGTAATCCTTATCCTGTGAGAAGTCCATCCACTAAAAGTGCTTGTTTTTGCCACTAACAGGCTCAGATTGTTATTCGAAGTGTCTGACAACATATGAAAAGGATCCCTACAGAGACAGACCTTTTTTTAAAGAGTTTTTATTTAACCAGAAACACCGCCGTCTTCCTGCAACAACAACTCACCTCTCGTGAGATTTCAGAGCGAGACTTCTCCTTGAGCGAGACTGTTTCTGGTTAAACAAAAAGGATCTTACTGACCAATTCCAAATATTTTGGTAACAATTTGTCATTTAGTCCACACAATTTGTAAAAGAAAAAAAAATACTGCCCAGATTTAGAAATACCGGAATTACCCTTGAAGTTGTAACTGAAATTTTAAGCACTGAAAGATATTGAAGTGGTTGAAGTTTAAACAGATTTGTGAGTGACGAAAGGAGCTGGAAGTGTCAGTTGAAGTGTATGTCCTGAAAGAAGTTCAAATGTCACTTCAACTATCATCTTTCAGTTTTTACAATTGCAGTGTCAGTTGAAGTGCAACCAGTAAAGACAGTAGACTTTACAGCAAAGACTACTGTCTTTAAACACAGTATAGTTTAAGCAGTAAAGTGGAAGCGGCAGATGGATCCCACATAAATACGAGATCTCATGTGTTCCTGTACGAAAACAGAAAGACATCCATCCATTTTCCTCAGTGTGTCATTTTTAGCTTGTTGAGGACGTCCTCTATTCTGCCTTGATACTACCTTTGAAAATATCTTAGAGTTTTGATGGAATAGAGGTGACTGACTCACTAATGCATGCAGCTGTTCTCCAAGCAGCAGTTTTCAGATATTCCCTCCTATGACTCTTCTAATAAAAGTTAATAAGACCTGGAAGTCTTTGAATTGCTGCAATCAGCTTCTCCATTTTGCAGCTGTGTTATTTGGTCCTGTGGGTGTCAGTTGTGTGGTGACACATGGGCATGGGTCTCTATGGAGTGATCTGTCATCAGCTAAGCCATTTAGCTCACTGCCATTCATTAAGAACTTGGTTGGAGGCTGATGCTTTCAGCTTGTCATGCATCTCAGCCTCATGGCCACATTGGGGGCTTGTTTTAGCCTTAAGCTCTGGACCTGGGTGCTTTCTGTCACGGCTTTGTTTGATGAGTCTGAGTGGCCATCCCTTATTCCTCCTAATTACAACCCCTTCTACCATATTTATCTGGATGATGGAAGACTTCATCAACAAAAGTGTCCCAGTGTGTTCTGGAAATCTTTCAACACTTGCAGTCTTATCATGAACTTGGGAAGTGTTGGCAGTTAATGTAAATGTGTAACACAAGTAGGCACATGGCTAAGTATCAAGACTGCTTGGTAGTGGGAGAGAGCAAATATAACACCCTAAAGCTAGTGCCAGTAGCTATTTTTCATACTTAGTTCTCCATTTACTTTGTGATATATTTAGCAATTTGGTACACAATGTGTGATTCCTGTGTTTGCACTGTTTGTAGCTAGGGCTGACTATCACTGGCCTGGATCCAATCCTCTGAGTCACTGATAACATCTCTGATTTGTTCAAAGATTCAAAAAGGTCTGGTGCTGTGCTCAATGATGATTGTTTGGGGTTAAAGTCAGACAATCTGATCAAAAGATAAGTATAAATAAAGTATAAGTAAACATTATTACAAATCTGACCAGATATCCGATAGTAACTTTCAGTACTTTGTGCTGTGGACACATTTGGGCAGGTGCCAAAAAAAATATTGAGATTTGGGTTCGATACCCATCTGTTTAAACGACTGATCATGAAACCACATGACAACTCACTCGTTCATCCCCATCACACCTGTCTTTCTTACATCAAATCCTGCTGTAGGATTATCCCTTGCTGGTTTTTGGGATGGGGTTTCTAGTGCAGTGGTCACCCTTCAGTCTTTATTGGCTTCTAGGGATATCAGAAATGAGTTGTAAGTCCTCCTTTTGGCCACCCAGTTAATGGATTACAGACTCACACAACATTAGACAGAGGTGCTCTGGGCTGTTTACAAGCTGCTCAAGCACACCAACCCAATCAACTCCTGTTGCTCTGTCAGTGGGAGTTCCATCAGGTATCCATGGGGCATAGTGCAAACATGCCCTTCGAACAATATGAGACAAAACTTTAACAGGGTGTAATCAATAATTATTTTAGTGAAAAAAGGAAATAAGAAAGGCTAGAAATCTGATCAGCTGATGATGGCCCATACTTGTTAAGAATTCATCTGTGACCAACTTTAATCAGCTGACAAATTTTACACATACTGGTCAGGTTTCTGTTTGCTAAGATCTACCATATAGAACAGTAATAGACTTCTTCTGACATTTTTGTGTGAGAGAGAGAATAATTTCCACTGGGGAGACATATCCCCCTACTTTGATTTACTCACTAAAATGTTCTGTGACTGTCCAGTTGCCATAATCTAGATGGAGAAGGTCTGACAGCTGATAAAAAAATTCATAAGCTCCACTAGGTTGCAAGAATTGCAAGTGAATACATTTACTGAAACTATAAATTTCAGAATTTTGGCTTCACCCTGTAGTGTCTCAATGACAATAGGATTGAAGTGTTTGTTATTGTGACAACATTTTCAACAGCTAAGAGAGATAAGCAGCCTGGGTAAATGCTGTAGCTAGAAGATTATCAGCAGCATGCTATGCTAATGATGTGTGTGAGTAAACGTGTGTGTGTGTGTGTGTGTGTGTGTTGATGCGTCAGCCCTGGCAGCTGTTCTGTGTATGGACAGAGGAGCCTGGTGTGGTGGCTGGCTGTGACGGGAACCCTGTGGGAGCTGCTGTGGGTTCCCTCTCCTTGGTAATTAGAGTGGGCAGGATGCTGGTGTAAACACACACACACTCTCTCTCACACACACACACACACACACACACACACACACACACACACACACACATAGAGTGAGCATCCTGTGCAGCATTTCACACAATGATAATTTGGTAATTGTTTTTACCAAATTGTTTTTTTTTTTGCTTACTGCTGAAAGTAGGTGATGCTATGAGCCATACTCTCCTGTTTCAATGATTAAGAGTGATAAACAAACACTTTATTTTGAGGCTATTAAAGCAAAGACATGCAGCTAGGATCTGTAATAGCACTGCTAGAGATTCTTTGTAATATTTGCATTTAAAGTACAACTGGATTTTTTTTTTAGGTTTGTCAATTGTAGCTTTGCATACCACCCCAAGGCACATATACAAGAGATTACATCAGCTCATGAAAATGCACTCATATGCAGCTGTTCAAAATGTATAGCCATGGTACTGGTAGCCTTAGAACAGTTCAAGATTAAATAGAGAAACAGAGGGACACATATAAAGCTAAGCAAGCTTTATGCTAACAGTATATTGCTGGAGCCGCATCAGGGGTGGACAGATTACAGTATTTTCTTTTTTGACAGTTTTATGTACATTATAGGACACATGCAGTCATCAGTTAGATGGACACGTTTTTAGACAACAGATATCAAATCCTTTATGATTCATACCCTGTTTAACATATATAGTGTATATGTGAGAGTCTTCAAATGAGATACACATCCTAAAATGACCAAGAAAATAAACAAGACCAGACTAAATACCCACTTTTGTCTGTAGTGGTCTTCATAAAGCATCACAATACAAAACGTTGGGCAGACCAATCAACATGCTGTAGCTGGTGATTTTAGTGTAAACTTTGTCCTGAAGGTGGCATTAGAGTCAGAGTTCATCCTCTGGGGACCATGGCATTTTCATCATCTGCCCTTTAAATTGTGATATATCTTGTAAACAACTGGAGAATTTCACTTCATAGTGGTGATAGAAGAAAGATCAGGGGATCACTAAAAAAGTTAGAATTTATTGTCTGGGGATCGTAAATATTCACAGCAAATGTCACATAGGCTATATCCTTTTTTTTATTGGCATGGACCACCTGTAACTGAAAAGGACTTTGTGTGGCCGGGGGAGTTATGACAGTTATGTAAAGGGCCGTATATATTCAAAAACGGACTTTCTGTTAACACTGCATTGGGTGTCTTCATAGACAGATATGTCCACACATGGGCAGGTGATGGGAATTACATCTCACTGGGGCACCCTGGTGGTCTAGGTTTTCAGGCGGCAACCATGAACTACTTCGCGTCTGGCCGAGGATTTTAGTTGCATGTCAATCCCCATCCCTCTCCCTCCTCAATTCCTATCATCTCACTACTGTCTGCTGTCTCACAAAGGCATAAGATGCCCCCCCAAAAATAATTATTTAAGAAAAATGATGTGTCAGTGACCCTCTGGCTACTCTGATCCGAAAAGTAAAATTTGACCTTCAGGATCAAAGCCGTGTGATGTTGCTAGGGAGCCAGAGACCCTTGTAGAAGTCAGGAAGGAATGAGTCAATAAAGTGTCTAGTCAATTCAATTTTTTCATATAGCCCAATATCACAAATTTTTCCTCAGGGGGCTTTACAGTCTTTACAGCATATGACACTCTCTGTCCTTGTAAGTGTGTGAATTTGATGCAGGTTTCTTTTATCCATACCACGAAGGTTCCCCAACTTTAACCAAGTAGGTTTTGTGCCTAGAAATGGTCATAATTTTTGTGATATATAATTGTATTTTCATTTTTGCAACAGTGATGTGTAACACTTTTGGAAGACAAACAATGTCCTGCTGATAGGTGCGTCAGATCAGAAGACACTAATGTGGGTCATTGTATGTACTCATCCTCTGGGAACCATGAATATCAAATTTCAAGGCAATCTGGTGCTGAAAGTTCTAGTTTGGACCTCCCACTCTTTGCTATTAACCAAAACCACATTATCTCTATGTCTTGGAGCAAATCATGAAAACCTTTGCCACAGTTTGCTACTCCAGGGCCTTGGCTGACCAATTTTCTATATTACAAGCTTTAAGCAGGAAAATAGCTAGAGTAAGTCAAACTATCTCTGGCTTAAGTGACTCATTTAGTAGCATTTCATGGGACAGGTAGGTGCAAATATATATGTTGATTTCCTTGCCTAACCCACTGAAGCGACTCAAACAAGTCTTATGAATGTACCATTTAGGCTTCTGTCAAGAATCCAATTATCTTGTGGGGCTGTGTGCACAGGCCTGCTGCGCTGAGCCTCGCTGAGGTTGAATAAAAGGAGATATCCTGTTCTATCTGTCAAAACCACCTTGCTCAGAATGATGGATAGCAGCTCCGTCGTGCACATGATGCTCTCTAAAGAGGAAAACTCCTCCTTCATTTTAAAGCAGCATTGCCAATTACAGCTACAGCTCCGGTCTACCGGCCCGCCTGCTCCTCTGCACAGAGCTGTGGTTCTGGAACACTGAACACTAAAACCCCGACTGAATGCATTCAGATTGGATGCCCTCAGCAAACCCAATCTCGCTCAAACGCACACACACAAATATGCATGCACACAGGTAGTTATCAAGGGAAACATTGCAACCTGTGAGGAGGTGGCTGCCATGGAGAGTGGTTCAAAGTTTCCATTGCCAGAAAGCATCAACACTGTTGCAAAAACAGAGAGTAAATTCCTAAACAGGCATTAATTTCACTAGCTGAATCTTACTTTTAGATCTGTGCATAACACATGCTTTTTTCAGTCCTTAGACCCAAATAAGCACAGATTAAAGATTTGTAGGGATTGCCTCTCCTTCCCCAATCCAGTGTATGTTCTTGTAAGAGGGTGTATTTAGTATAGGGTCGATGCTGCTGTTGTGGTTTCTGCTGTAAAGAGATTTCAGACTCAACTATCTGCCATCTTCCTCCGCTGTTTATCTCCCCATAACGGGCCCAACACTCAGCTTCCAGGCTCACAAGCTCATACTGGCAAATATAGCCTAGTACACAGAAGCAAAGGGAGATACAATGACAGAGAAACACACACATACACACCCATGCAAGACATACAGTGCCTGGGTGTTGTAGGCTGATAAAGAAGCAATTAAAGCCATCAGATTTGTCCCATCTGCCTACATCTCTGCCTTACTCACTGGTGACATTGAGAATTACTTTATTTATCTACTGAGACTAAGTTCTCACTCAGTCAGGATTTGAAGCACACTCCTGTCTACATGTATCTCTAACTTGTGGAGACTTTCTTTAACTTTTGCATCATGCTGTGAAGGCCATCTGTCAGGAAGTTACCTGCAGTGGAATTAGAAGACAGAATGACACTCTAATGATCCCCATGGAAAACAGTATCATTTCAGCAGACAAAGTGAAGGCTGAATTATACCTCTGTCTAGGTGTTGGAGGTGGTTACAATAGATAAGTGTAAGAATTGATTTATAGCTCAGCGGAGGATTTAACCCATTGCTTGTTGTAGCACACATGTATCATGAATTTAATTCTCTAATTTATTTTGGTATCGAGAGCAACAATTACACCAAGGAGAAGCTTTACCCTGTAAATGACTTTGTTCAGTCCGCACATACATACTGTGGATAGAGTCTATAGCCCATACACCATTCTGCTGTATGGGCTCTGTATGATTCTTTTGCAGAAGATGGACTCGTCTGTAGCCTTTTTGATGGGCAGCTTGAGATAGCAAAAGGAGGCACAGTTAGGTGACCTTTTTCGAATTTCTTTTTTTTTTTTTTTACTTAAGAATGTGACCCAACTATATAGATGCCATTTATACCTGGCTGAGATCCAATCACAATGCAAAGTAGACCACCTCCAGATGTGTTCTGGTCCATTCCAATCGCATTCCAATGTGTGGTGCCTTTACACCTGCATTAACATGTGTTTTCCCTGATCCTTAATAGATATCCCAACCGTGTTGCCAGAACATCAATATTGAATAACTCTGTTATCTGCACAAGCAACTACGGTATGGTTAAGGTTAGGAAAAAACTGTTGTGTCAAATAAATTGAGGCAAGGGTTAGGCAACTAAAACACTTGGCTAAGCTTAGGAAAAGATGGTTAACAAATGGTTAATAAAAATGCAAATGTTAATTGTTAGTCTGTGATAAGACACAAACTAGTGTCTCCTGCATGAAAGTTGGATTATGTTACACACCCATCTACCACCTTGACCTCCGCACCTTCAGGGCTGCCAGTATGCTTCATCAGAACTGCTTGTCGGATGGTCACATACACACACACCTTTCCAGAATTGGGGAGTCTGTGTGAGACAGTTCCTGTAACTATCTGAAACCGACCATCCACAGACATTCACACCCACTTCACACTATGATTTGTCAACTGACTGTGTGGAGGTGAGAAAGGAGCCAGGGTTTGAACTCTCTCTAGCTCTCTTTTTTTGATCTTTACACACCTATTTCTGTCACTTTTTATGTGAACCACTGAGTTAATACCAGGTGTACATGGGAGTGACCGTTTCTCTGTAATCAGATTACTGTTATCCCGCTGTGTAAATTCCATCATTCCCTAATGATGACAGTATTGTGACATTTCTTCTGTCACTAATATTATCATGGATTATGTGCAGTTGCCCATGGAATTGACTTGGTAATGAGTGCATCACATACAGACTCCTGGTCTTTTGGTGCCCTGATGCAGATGCGGTGAATCTGTAAAGCTGTGGCCTGTGAGTAAACTGCACTGTCCTGTGAGGCGCTCATGGGGTGTGTCTTCAAAGGCTTGGCTTCAAAAAGCTCCAATTAACAGCTTATTAGGAAATATGTATGTGGGAGGGGTATGGTTCCCTGTGTGTATGTTCAATTATTTGTATTCATGTACATGCCTATGTGTGTGCGATACATGCAATAGCAGAGACAGGCAGAGATAAATGTGAAATGCAAATAAATTCTTGCAACTATTTACTCTTGATGAAAACATGTGAAGGTCAGTCCTCTAGTAGGGCTGTGTGCTGATACCTGGGGAGAAAGCGCTGAACAGGTGTGTGTATGTGTGTGTGTGTGTGCGTGTGGCTATACAGACGGGTGACAAATTAAAGGACAAAGCTATGTAAATGAGTGGAGAAACATGTGGAATGCAGATGCCTCCATAGAGGGCACAAGGGCTCACTTAATAGTTTGAGTATGAAAATGATGTGAATCATGTGCAAGGCTTCACTGTCACCTGATTCTAATCCAACTGAACAGCTATGGGAGATTTTGGTGTTAAGGCCCCTATACACTGGGTGACCTGCGATCTTGCAAGTGTCAGATTTTGTCATCTCCCTCCTGCATCGCTCTCGTGTCTGCAGCAACAAAACAAGCATTGGCCACAGCGTTTGCACAGTATTTGTTTTGTTTTGTTTTTTTATTTATTCTGAAATAGCACATTAGATATGGAAGCTAATGTGGTATCTGTCTGTACTGTATATGTCTGTGGGCATTGTTGGTGTTGGTGTCCCAAATTTCTGACATGGTCTGAATGTTGATGCCGGCTGTCTTTGGTCACCAACGCTAAAATCAGTGGACGCGTCTCACTGTGAAACCGAAAACCTCCTTTTTGGTTTGATGACCAAATATTTCACCACGTTTTGGTCATGATTGTTAAATTCCATCTGGGACAGTGTTCACACAGTGTTCAGGGGTCTATCTTCTGGAAGAGTGTCGTCCATCACTCCAGTAGTGTTCAGAGACTTGTAGACTCTATGCTGACCTCCAGAAGCTGCTCTGGAGACTCATGAAATTTGCTTGGGATATTGATGATCACCACAGCAGCAAAATAAGTGGACAATTCCAAAGCATAACTTGTAAGTTTGTTCCTTTTCCTGCTGGACTGTCTACCCATTAGAAAGGTACACAGTACATGTGGGAGCTGCTTGTTGCTTTTAATTGGTGCTGCACTGGACCCAGCCTCCCCTGCCCTCCTCTCTGTTCACACTAAGACGCTCCCTGGCTCTTTTAATTTGCCAGGAAGATCTAATTAAGAGTGTATAGCTCCGGAGAGGCAGTCGAGCATCTGCTTGATTAAAGTGATGGACACAGATGGGGAAAGGCTGTCTTTGACAAACTGTATGGTTCAGAGAGGCATGGTGTCTTTTGTTTCAAGCCTCTCAGGTCACCCTCTGTCTGCCCACTCCACACTGGTGAAATGTTGATATCACTGAAAGCATCATTGGCCAGCGGCAAATGTTTTGGTACTACTTGAATGCCAAAAGTTTGCTCAGTGGTTGGTTGGACTGGCTGTCAAGGCTGACATTGGTTAACTGCTCCCAAAGCTGATGATTGTTTTCAAGCAGCTTTGGGGTCAAGAAAGCAGAGCTGTAGTAAATAACAAGGGGAGTGCTCTGACCACTGAAATACATTCTCTCAGTCCAACAAGAGGAATCATAGAGTACTTCTGAGAGTGAACACATTTAGAAACATGCTCTTTTATCTTGATTCAAACACATCATTTTATACGAATGATTCATTCCACACATAAAGTGATCCTTCATCTGAAATCTCTTTGCAGGACGTATCAATCTTTTTTCCACCATACCTTGTCACCATTGGAGTACATTGTCACTAATATGTTTCAATGTCAGCTACTCTTAACAGCCACATTTCAAGCCTGCAGTCTCTGATACTGAAAAGATTTACATAAAATCATAACATTAAGCAACATACAAAAAGACCCAAATCAGATCTGCATTCCCAGAAAATGCATGCAACAAATAGTCAGTCTTTTGCACAATTATAGTCTGTATTGTAAAGGCTGTAGTAATAATGTTAGGCAGTAATCTGTGAAATATTCTTAATCTCACTGTTTTATTAAACATGCATGGATTTTACCTATAATCATTCCATGAAAATGTATTTTTCACACCCCAGTCCACATACATAATATGTGTGTAGATTCACGGCTAAACTCTGCAGATGCACAGACACAGATATATGCATGCACACAAGCCTGATTTCTACTCCCACAGTTACAGGTATTCAAATGGTGAGTCTACGTCCCCTTTCAAAAATAACTTTAAAATAATGCACTTTGCTTCGATGGATATGTCAGTCACTCCTGGTTGGTTAGGGCAAAAAAAAGAAAGACTTTCTCTTAGTGATGGTCAGATGCTCCCATATTATCACTCAGATGTTTTAAAACTGTTAAGAGCAGAGTTTGAAGGATCAAATTGTTCTGGAGGGTTGGCATTGTGTCCTCAAAGATACTGGACTTTTACAAGGACATGTTTTTCTACTAAAAATATTACCATGCAGGTTATCATTGTGTTGTTGGTAGGCCTGTCGCAATTATTACATGACGCCTGATTGTGATTATTTGTGCTGATCATGATCATTTTGCGCAATTGTCAGATTCCACAATCAAAGGAATTTTATGCCAATGTTATAATAATAATAATAATAATAATAATAATAATAATAATACATTTTATTTATCAAGTGCTCAAAGACGCTGTACAAGATAAAATAGATGTCAATATAAAATCAAGCTCTAAAAACTACATTAAGCACTAAAACACAATAAAACAGCATTAGACACATTATACACTGACATAATAAAACAACATTAAACACTAAGACACAACATATAATCAGGTTCTAAACACAACATGATCACACATTAAAAGCCAGTTTAAAAAGGTGAGTTTTTAACAGGGATTTGAAGGTGGGGAGATCAGTGCAGTCTCTGATGGGTTTGGGGAGTGAGTTCCAGAGAGAGGGGGCAAACACGGAAAAGGCTCTGTCGCCCCAGGTTCGGTGCTTGGTCCGCATAGGCAAGGAGAGGAGGTTGGCTTCAGATGAGCGGAGGCTGCGGGAAGGGGTGTGATGGTGGAGCAGGTCCGTGAGATAGGAGGGGCCTGGTTATTAAGAGCTTTGTGTGTGAGGAGGAGGATTTTGAATTGAATGCGTTGTGTGACAGGAAGCCAGTGTAGGTTCTGAAGGACAGGGGTAATGTGGTCTCGGGAGTGGGTGTGGGTGAGCAGGCGGGCAGCCGAGTTCTGGATATATTGAAGTTTATTGAGGACTTTGGATGATGAGCCGTAGAGGATGCTGTTACAGTAGTCTAGTCTGGATGTGACAAATGCGTGGATAAGGGTTTCGGCAGCAGAAAAGCAGAGTGAGGGGCGGAGACGAGCAATGTTCTTGAGGTGAAAGAAGGCAGTCCTGGTGATGTGGTTTATGTGATGATCAAATTTTAGCTGACTGTCGAACATTACTCCAAGGTTGCGAATGTGTGGGGAGGGATACAGTGTGCTGTTGCCAAAAGTGAGGCTGAAGTCGTGGGTGGTTTTGGTGCGGGATGTGGGGCCAATGATGAGTATATCCGATTTTTCGCTGTTCAGTTGGAGGTAGTTTGTTCGCATCCATGATTTAATTTCAGTGAGACAGTTGGTGAGTGTAGAGTGAGTCGTGGTGGTGATGGCTTTTGTGGAAATGTATAGTTGGATGTCGTCAGCATAGCAGTGGAACTGGAGGCCGTAACGACGGATGATTTTGCCAAGGGGGAGCATGTAGAGGATGAAGAGGAGGGGACCAAGCACCGAACCCTGGGGGACGCCTTGGGACAGAGGAGCAGTGGAGGAAGTGCAGTTATCGATGTGGATGAACTGGTGTCTGTTGGTGAGGTAGGATTTGAGCCAGGAGAGTGCAGTGTCTGTGATGTTGAGAAATGATTCCAGGTGGGAGAGCAGGATGGTGTGGCTAATAGTGTCGAAGGCTGCAGAGAGGTCGAGAAGGATGAGGATGCTGAGGTTACCAGAGTCTGAGGAGAGGAGGAGGTCGTTGTGTGTTTAGAGCGGAAGCCAGATTGAAATGGTTCAAAGAGGTTATTGGAGATGAGGTGAGATTTTAGCTGAGTGGCGACAACACGTTCAAGGATTTTTGATAAAAAGGGGAGATTGGAGATGGGCCGGAAATTGGACATGATGTCAGAGTTGAGTCCAGGTTTTTTGAGAATGGGTGTGACAGCAGCCAGTTTGAGTGAGGAGGGGACTGCTGCAGAGCTGAGGGAGGAGTTAATGATTGCAGTGATGAGTGTGGAGATGGCAGGGAGACAGTCCTTGATAAGTTTGGATGGTATAGGGTCCAGAATGCAGGTGGAGTTGTTCATTCCAGCCATGAGGGTGGACAGTTGTATTGGGGTCACAGGGGAGAACTGAGATAGAGGCTGAAAAGTGAAGGGGGGGGAGTGAGGCGGGGAGGTGCGAAATGCATTGGAGGTGATCAGGTTGCTGTAAATGGTGTCGATTTTTGTTTGAAAAAATGAGAGGAAGGAGTTACACTGTGTGTCTGTGAAGGATGAGGAGGTGTTGTCACAGGGTTTGAGGAGGGTGCTGATGGTGGAGAAAAGAGTCTTGGGGTTGCTGGAGCCAGAGTTTATGAGTTGTGAGTAGTAGGTGGAACGAGCTGTTTTGAGGGCTTCATTGTATTGTTGGAGATGGTCTTTGTAGGCTTGGAGATGAACTGTTAATGTAGTTTTCTTGTATAGTCGTTCCAATTGCCGTCTTCGCGATTTCATTTGGTGGAGTTCAGGGGTGTACCAGGGAGCTGAATGTGTGAATGAGACTTTTTTGGCTTTTATGGGAGCCAGTTGGTTGAGGCAGGAGGAGAGAATGTTGTTGTAGTAGTCCACTATTGCTGGTTATCGGACGACGGTGGAGGGGAGGCAGACATCTTGCAGGTGATGGAGGCTGAGAGAGCTGAGGGAGAGATGGATTTGAGGTTTCTGAAAATAATTGTGCGTTTGTGCTTTGGGGTGGAGATAGGGATATCAAAGTCTATTGTGATGGCCAAATGGTCAGAGATGTGAGGATTGAGACTGGATAAATGAGGAATGGTAAGACCAGTGGAGCAAACCAAGTCCAGGGTGTGGCCACGGTTATGAGTGGGGAAGTTGACGTGTTGAGAGAAGTTGAAGCAATGTAGCATTTCCAGAAATTCTGTGGCATATTTACAGGTTGGATCGTTGATATGAATATTAAAATCTCCTAGGAGGAGTACAGATGGTGATATAGCACAAAGCTGGGTCAGAAGGTCAGAGAGCTCGCAAAGGAAGGAGGAGTTTGGTTTGGGAGGACGGTAGATGATAGCTACGACCAGGGGAGTGGGACCAGAGAGTTTGAAAACCAGGTGTTCGAAAGAGGGAACAGTAGGGGTGGAGATGATGGTTGTTTTAATGTCCGCTCTATAGATAGCAGCAATGCCACCTCCCCGGCCTTCTGGACGGGGTTTGTCGATGTAAGTGAATCCTGATGGAGTGACTTGGTTTAATGAGAAGTAGTCAAGAGGTTTTTGCCACGTTTCAGTAAGACAAAGGAAATCCAGGTTATTATCCGCTATGAATTCGTTCAGAATGTGGCATTTATTGTTTATGGAACACGTGTTAAGTAGGGCCAGTTTGAGATGGCGTTGCATTGTGATTGACTGTGTGGACCGGGGAAGTGGACGGAGATTAGCCAGATTCACGTGTTGTTTGTTATGATGACGTAATGCAAAAGTGCGATGGGACCACATGGACGGGATGGAGTGTGGAGACGTGGAATGGAAGAGAAACTTACGGCCAGTGCCCCTGTGTGGGGGACGGTGTTTGCGGAGTGAACCAGTCTCTGTGAGGATGTCCATACAGTCCGGAGGCAGGTGGTTATTGAGGGAGTGGAGGTCTAACATGATCCGGTGGAGGGGCGATAGCACGGAGCTAGCTTTAGCTTTTCTCTCCTTTCTTTAATTTGTCCCGCAGACGTGGCGCTCCTTTCGATGTTATTTCATCCTAGTTGTTCAAGTCCAGATTCCCACCGGAATAACACGACAGACAAGCGTAATTTCCCAGCGTTTTCTTGGAATATTTTCGCCGTCGTGCTGCTCCTCGGCGCCCCGCTCAAGGACATGAGAAATGTTGGCCGTACCGTCCGCTTCCTCTCTGTATCTGTAGAAATGTTTCAACAAATAGAATGCGAATCAGGTGCTTTTCCATCAGCTGGGTTGCGACAAATAAACGGTCTACCTGAGCACAAGGTTCCAAT
The DNA here is from genome assembly GCA_005408345.1 of Macquaria australasica. NCBI lineage: Eukaryota > Metazoa > Chordata > Actinopteri > Centrarchiformes > Percichthyidae > Macquaria > Macquaria australasica. The sequence continues at coordinate 984,205 of SEMN01000069.1, forward strand.
ATCAGGAAAAAAAGAGAAATAAAGAGCTTGGCTGTCTAGATTGTACTGGGGCAGGTTCTTTTGTTTCAGTTCATATGAGACCATATTTCTTGCTTTCTGAAGCAAGATGATGACAGAGAGGTGCCAATAACAGGTCTCTTAATTTATAGTGGAGAGTCTCCCGTATGGGTGAATAGTGCATTTGATTCTGGGGAAAGTTTTGCTAGAGATCATGTCATGTGATATTGGCTATATGATTTTTTAATTCAACGAATGAGTTTCCATCGCCTATTTGTCGCATAAACTCTTTATGGACAAAAGAAAAAAAAAATCTCAAGAGAGTGTAAAACCTTTTTAGCATTGTTGTGGAAGTTTTGTCAAACTTTGTCACTTCCATCCAGCTTTTCTAATTAGATAGTTTGCATACAAACGCTTGGCTGGAAACATGGCTGTGTTTCCCCAATGCATATTAACTTTTGAAAAAAAATCAAGCGTTGTTAATCGCAGTTATTCGTATGACAATAAATCGTGAACTAAATCTTTGTGATTGTGACAGCCCTAGTTGTTGGTCAGAATGAACACGCTCGTGAGTGAAACTTTCGAGTGCACCAGGGCACATATTGTCTTTTGTGCATGGTCCTTATCATGCCATGCATTGTGTTCTGTGTTTTACTGTACATTCAACATGTGGCTACTGGTTAAAGAGTTAATACTGTAAATACAGAGTAACAGGCTCTTATACAGATTTTGTGCAGATGTGTGCGCGTTATGATACAAATGGGAGCCTGGCGGACCAGTGGGGTGATTGGCTGAAGTCAAGCTGACCTGCTGATGCTGGGGTAACACTTTTTATGACGGACATATCTACAGTGCATTATAAGCACATTCATAAGACATTATAATATATTTATAAGGCTTTATAAAACTCTTTATAAACGTTTATAATCATGCATGACAACCTATAACACGGTTTATAAAGTGTAAGTGGTGGACATAATGTATTATAAGCATTCATAATGCTTTATACCTCCATGCCAAAGTGACAACAGTGTTTGAAAGAAGAATCTGAGTCCTGGGTTACACAGCACATTATAATTACCATAACTTTAGCCAGTTATAAAGACACATAGAGAACTGCTTTAACATATCATAATATCATATCATTATAAATTCTAAGCCTCTGAAATGGAATAATGTCTTATAAACATTAGTAATATGCTATAGTATGACTGTGAGCTTTAAGTAAAGTGACAGCACTGTATAAGGTTATCAGCAATTGATACTATAGCACAATTATGAGGACCGATGATAGATTGACATCTCAGATGCTATGAGTACAGACACAGCCTCATTTTCCAGATCAGTAACATTGACCATTAGTGCTTTATTTTAATTTCTTGCGTTAACATGAAATAACTGCAAATAATTTGTTGCTGTTGTTGTGGTGAGGACAGTCTCTTCCTGTCTGTCTCAACTGTAAACCACTGAATAAGTAAAAGATTGAAAACAATCTTTAAAAAATGAAATAATTATCAGCCAATTTGTGCTGTGCTCAACACAGCTTTGTTTGTAGTTTAGTTTTCGCCTTGTACTGTAAGTGTTCAACTCAACAGACATAATCTCCTGATGAACAAACCCTCAAATGTGGGTTTCAGATCTTTTAAATTGACTTTGTGCCTGTGTTTGCACATGCAGCTCCCTGACAGCCCTCAGGCCTGTAAATCCAGCCTACTTGTATGAAGACCTATTTTCTGTACACACCTCCGACCCCACCCCGCCCCCTCCTGACCCCCCTCCTGTCACCATCAGGCCTGATCAGGTTTCCCTCTGCGCTCACAGAGCTGTGGCTGCTGCATTACAGCCAAAAGCCAAAACACCCTGTCACAGCAGGCCAATGAGCTCAGTGTGCACAAGTCTATTGGTGCTCATCTGCCAGGCCGCTTTACACCATTACACTAAGCGGGGATGCACCCGGGCTGCAGTTTTTACTGCCCATAACAGTGTATTAAACATTAACTCAACTTAAAGAGAGAATAAGTGAGGTCTTTACCCTCCCACAGCTCAGAAGGTCCATAATCCACCTGTGAGGGGTTGATTGGGCTGTTGATCGATACCAGTGGCTCTGTGATTACTTGGCTGGCTGCTGCAAACTCACTTTCTAGCCTCTGTTGTGGAACACAAAACTCCCACCCCGCCCACTGTCAAGACACTATCAAGTACAGCTTACTCCTCCCTATTGTGAAACTGTCACTTTGTTTTGGTCAATTACAGCCTGCTATAGCTTGAGAGGATGGAAGACATGTAACAGGAACTTTTGCCAGACTTGCTAGAAAGGGATGTTATAGGACCTACTGATGAGAAACAGATGCTGAGAGAGATCATAGATTTATTATTACCACTTTCTAATAAGGCACTCTTTATAGGTTTGTAGATTATAACTAAAGGCTTTATGAAGGTTAATAAATCATGTACTAATGCCTCACAGATCAGTTATATGCTATTTATAAGAACAAGATTAAAAAGAATCTTGATGACTACAGCAAAGCCCTATATGTGTTGAGCACAAGGGCAACAAATGTGTATTTAATCCCAACTGCTCCCAGTTACATGACTCACTAATCACAGTGTTAATAGTCCACAGCATGTGGAAAATGGCTCATCAAACAGAATGCACACTGGTCTCTTCAAGTAGGAAAATATCACGTCCAGTTAGTGCAGAATGGCAAAGCACAAATCTACAGCACCATGAATCTGTAGCTAGAGGCAGACTCTCTGTCTGTGTAAATTTAATTTATGTTTGTGGTTGTGGAGAAATATAAAGTTCATTCAGCATGCATTCCATGAGTAACGATGATGAAAACACATCACTACCACATGTTGATCCACACAGTAATCATCTCTGTTGCACAAGAACATTTGTACAATAAAAGTACACATAAAAATGCTTGTTTTTTTTTCAGATCGAAGTGATCAATAAAACAATAATGCCAAGATAAAATATTGTGAAAAATATAAGCTGAAACATTTGATGTCTCTCTCTGTCACTTTCAAGTTATAATGTGTGCAGATTTACTGATACCAGTACAGTTTGCATGGCAGTTTAGGGGTATCAATAAAACCATGTTATAGCTTTTCAATATAGTGAAAAGGATGCATTATCTCACAATCTGGTTCATTTTAAGAAAACCACTTTGGCCAGTAGAAATTCAAAGTGGCAAACTTTAAATTTCAGAAGCTACTTTGGCTTGTTATCCAAAAAGTGAACTTTAAACCCTATGTGCATCTGGACATGTTGCCCAGTGACTGCAACCTCTTGGCTTAAAATCTACAGTACATTGGTCAGTCAAGGTCATGAATTATATTAGTACTTAATGATGGCTGTTATTTAAAGGGGAACCCTACCAATTTTACAGATCAAAGCCTGTTTCCAGGTGTTGGGGAGTACTATTACATATGTGAAAACTTGTGTGACTCCACAGGGAGCTGTGTGGAGTCTGATAATGCCAATGTAGGTTTTGAAAATGAAAAAAATCTGGGGGTGTGGAGGCTTGAGGCTAGAGGCTCAATGATATCTCTGGTTCTGCTGCATCAATTTTGATCCTTTTTTTTTTTTTTTTTTTTTTTTACTGTTCATCATGAGACAATGTTATAGGAGTAACAATGCTGAATCAGTGCAGTAGTCTTTTAAAGGGGCACAGAAAGGGATGCCAATCGTGGCAAGAAGCACACAACTTTCCACAAAACTCATCAGCAACACTTGTTTTTGAATCTAACTGAAAGTCAATTCAGAAAATAGCACCGTGATCCCTGTAGCTGTTGGAGCGAACATCATAGCATATCTTTGGTGTGTAGGAGATACTGTATGCTACAAGCTGTAGATTTCAAGTAAAAGTGTTTTGTTGCTTTTGATCTGACCTGGTGCAGGTAGTCAGGTTGTGATAGCTGCCATGCAGTGCGGTTCTCTATGACAGCTACAAGGATTGCCTGGGGACTACTTTTCTGGTTGGACACATGTTTGAGATAGTTTCTGTTTCATTTAAGTTTTTATTTTTAATTTTTATTTTTTTGGTAAGCCGAAGGAAAAAACATTAAATGATGCTCTTACCTGGGCAGTGTTCCATGTTTGGGCCTATTTCTTGGACTGATGAAATACTGCAAGTGTTTTAAAACACAAACCAGGGAACAAAGATGAAAACATTTAGGTAAGGAAACAACATGGTATCACTTAACAGCAGTTGGTTACATTTCTAAGAGCTTAGCAAGACCACCAACACAATTACTGTGTTTTATGTCCTTTATCAGGCAGAATAAATCTGTAACCCCCAATGATTAAATATTAATATTTAAGCCTGATATGATTCTGGCATCCAGTAGTATATTGATATCATTGCAGTGCTAGCATTGAAGCTGTTCTGCCTCAGCTGTCAGCGAAGCCTTCCCATACTCAACACACAGCTCTGGGACTCACCTCTGGATCCACTCACTTTACAGTTGACTCAATTCAAAGAAACTGCCGTTCACCTAATAATGGAGCAGTCTACCTTCTCAATAAGCTCTCCATGGATTTGATATAAGCCACCTTTCAGGGCAAAGTACTTCCTTTTTGAGTATGAAGAAAATCCACTTCCCCAACTGAATGAAGTGAAAGTGAATTACTCAAGCGTTCAATGAAGAGTCTGAGCTGAATATTAGAGGTTGTCTGAGGTGGTGTTTGTGAAGCTGTTAAGTTTACTCTGCATGTATACGTTCTTTGACTGACAGCCAATCAGCTGCAGCACAATGACAGCTCTCCTTGTGTTTCAGCATTGCTTGCCTTGCTGACAAACTTTAAAATCCAATTTCAGTTTTTTTCCCCCATTGAGTCACAGTGGATTAAGTTGTAGAGTCTCATTTAAAAAGCATGGTAATTCCTCCCCTCTCAAGTGTGTGGCTGTGTAGCCTTGGAACAGCTACATTTACTGTGAAGCCCTTCCATTTATATGCTCACAAAGCTCATGCATGAATATCAGGTGTCTTGGGAGGGGTACAAAATCCTACATGCATAACCAGCTTTGCTCTATTATCATGGAGCGTGTCAAAGATTTAGTTCTCTATAGTTATTAGTTGGGACCACGTCATCTGAGACAAAATAGAGGTTATAGGGTTTCAGGATGACTGAAAGATGTTGCTTTCAGTCGTCTTAGTCTGTTAAAACAAATGCAAAGCCGTTTCCTGATTCCCAGGCTGTATCAGCTCCCTGAAAAAACAGTGCCTGTCTTTCACAGTATTCCAGACAGCAGTACATGAGCCCTGGATTTCACATGTTGTTGCTTCTCATGTTTGCCAAAAAGAAGCATTTTCCATCAGAGACCTAACTTGTATTTAATTAAAACTGCACAACAAAATCAGATCCAAAACTGTAAAAAACAAACGAACAAAAAAAAAGGCTCATATTTACACTGGGAGCCTTGATCAATCATTACAGATACAGTTAATAAGTTCAGAACATATAAACAGAGAGGGATGTGTATGATTTAAACAGCTGTCTGTGGAGATTACCCTTCGTTCTAGAGAAAAATCAATACAATAGGGGGTCCCAGAGTGAAGTGCATTTAATACATTTGGTAAAATGGAAGCGTATCTATTCTGTGAGATGGGCAAGTGGTGGATGTCAAAAATGCTTCTAAAAAGGCTTTCTGTGTGGATAGGCCTTTAGTGTTCCTTTTGTCTGCTGTTTTTAGATTTAATCTTGGTTTTAGCCAAGAACACACATAGAAAGAGAAGTCATGGAGTGATGGGCATGTTTTTTCTCTCTTTATTTTCCATTCTAAATTAAGTATTTAAAATTTAGTAAGTTGTCTACTTTCATCAAAATATCCTCACATTTAAATAGTTCCTTCCTAAATAGCCCATTGCCACTGTATCTTTAAAAACACTGACCAGATCACAAGTGCCAGCAGCAGCCACTAGGACTGTTTGTGATTCAGTCTTAATCAGCTAGTGGAGTCTGGTCTACCACAGTTGTTTCACAGAGTTAGATGCTTGTTTTACTCTTAATGCTTCCTAAAACTAATACATTACGTAGCAGGCATCCATTGTCTCTGTTTCCAGTGTGGGGCACTTGGATGTAAATTATTATGAGCAGTTGTCGACAGTGCTATTGATTGGTCAAGCACATACTGTATGTCATCACATCACAGCAAAGATGAATAAAACAAATACAACATCTTTGTTTGAGGAGCCACACAGAATTAGAATCAGCTTTAATTGCCAAGTATGTGTACACAAGCAAGGAATTTGACTCCAGTTTTAAGTTGTTGTTTAATGTTAAACAGTTCCAGTAGGAATACACATACAGCTAAAAACAAGGACAACAAAGCTGAGCAAAGATGGGTCAAACTAAACATAGAACTATTATGTACATACAAGTTGGTTGTACACAAATACAAAGTGCAAAGGAATACATGTTAAATGAGTCAAGTACTAGATTACTTTATAAACATGACATGGGTGGTTATGTACAGTATATATATGTATACATGTCTATATACAGTATATACAGCAAGCCGGATTTATAGATGGATGATACATACATGTAAGAGCACAGTGTGTATTTTAAACTGTAAATATATAATTTAAAGTTTGTAGCTTAGTGGATGTTTTAGGCTACACTGAGACAGAATCAGTTAATGCTGCGAAAACGACAGTTTTTCCATTCATTTGAACCGGGATACTGCGTCACACTGCGGTGGCCAGTCACGCCAGCGATCAGACCAGCAGACGTCCAGGTGAAGGAGAACTTTGTTTACCTTGTAGCATTGTAGCATTAGCTGTTTAACGTAATATTCCACTGTTTAGTGAGCAACTGTGAAGATGGAAGAGAGACTGATCAATTGTACCACATCTGTACAACCCTGCCACGAGGGAGCACAAAGACGTTAATCACCGTGCAGTTGTTTGGTGTTGTATCGTCTTCAAGCTGGGATTGCTGGTTAGTATGTGACACTCCAACACTTCTGCACACCCCTACGTTGAATCGCCGCAACGCCTGATTCTGTCTAAAGCATCCTTAGTGTTACAGGGTTATTATAGTCCTGAATGGAGGGCAGGTTGGCACCAGTGATGCTATCTGCAGTCTTGACTGTCCGTTGTAATCTGTTCCTGTCCTGTTTGGTAGCCGATTCAAACCAGACAGTGATGGATGTGCAGAGAACAGACTGGATGATTGCAGTCTGTTGGGCCTTTTTGATGATTGTGTCGAGGTGTTGCAGGATGTAGTGCAGTCCCATGTTGACTGCATCATCCACTGACCTGTTTGCTGGGTAGACAAACTGCAGGGAGTCCAGCAGGGGGCTGGTTTTCATGACCACAGACGTCAGGGCAACTGGCCTGTAGTCATTGAGTCCTGTCATAGAGAGTGTCTTTGGGACCGAGATGATTGTTGAGTGTTTGGAGTAGGAGGGGACTTCACACAGCTCCAGTGATCTGCGTGAAGATGGGGGTCAGCTGGTCAGCACAGGCTTTCAGACAGGAGGGTGACACGCTGTCTGGGCCTAGTGCCTTCCTGTGCTGCTGTCTCTGAAAGAGCTGACACACATCCTCTTATCCTCTTCACAGATCCTGAGTGCATGTGGGGGGTCAGTGGGGGGGGGGGGGGGGGTCAGTTGATTGTGTGATGATGATTGTGCGCTCTGTGCTCCTACTGGTCAGCTTCATGGAACACGATGTGGAATTTGACGTGGAAGGCAAAAAATTCTGACATGCTAGTCTTTTTGTTGGGACATTGTGAGGTGTCCCAGATGGGGTGTCTTCCACAATGATACATTACATGGGATAAACCGATCAATTGTCATGCCCGACGCCCAGTTTTGTTCCTGACACCCTATTATTGGCGGAGAGTCTGAACCCGACATAAGGTGTCAGCTTATGTAGTGACTGGGAGCATTGGGCCCAGGTGCACCCATTCATTCCAAACTGGCCTACCATTTAAAAGAAAAGGAAATGAGGCACAACCAAACAGGCCAGAGGGCCGTTACACTGGCAAGTAATCTAATACTGGCAACACAGGAAAAGACTGTTTTAACATTGATAAAGCAAGCTACAAAGACACCAAAGCACAGTTTACAACATCTGTTTACAAATTGGTTAGTTTTGCTTCTGGGGGATGTTACAGGGGGCCCTTTGTTTAAAACCTTTATTTTACAAGGATATCCTGTGTCAGTGTCTGTGTCCTGAGATACTTTTTTTTTACCCTAATGCCACACCAGTTGGACATTTGAGTGTACCTCTGGTACCCTAACAGTAACTCTACGCAGGTGTGTGCACTGTAATGCCAGCAGAAGCCATGACAAATTACTGGTCTGTTAACTTGTTGGTCTGTTAACTTGTTGGTGTTAACATCAATGCCATTACCACAGCTATTGCTTTACATCCCTATGTGGAACTGTGTTGTGCTGCTGTATGTTCTCTTTCCTCCTGCCCCCCCCCCCCCAACCCAACCGGTCGAGGCAGATGACCGCCCACCTAGAGCCTGGTTCTGCTCGAGGTTTCTACCTGTTAAAAGGGAGTTTTTCCTTGCCACTGTCGCATAGTGCTTGCTCATGGTGGGAACTGTTGGGTCTCTGTAAATATAAAGAGTCGGTCTAGACTCTATTCGAAAAAGTGCCCTGAGATAACTTTGTTATGATATGGCGCTATATAAATAAAACTGAATTGAATTGAATTGGTCTCATTTGCTTACAGTGTGGAGTGAAGAGAGAAGTTTTCGACACTGGGAGTCTTCCACTGGCTTTCAGCCATCCTGGCTGTCACCTCTCCTTTGTTCCCTGGAGTTTCATTTTTTATCTGTCGCTACAGGATTTCCTCCCCTCCTCACAGCCCATCCAAAGCTCTTTATTAGAGGCTGTCCCAGTGTGGCACAGGGAGCTTGTCACACTGCATGTTGAAATGTGTGAAAAATCTGTGTCATTGTCCTTTTAAGGAGAAGATTGTTTTACTCCACTACAAAGAAAAAAGAAAAAAGAATACTGATATTGAAATCATCAAATAGCACGATGAAAATATAAAGTCTAATTGAAAAACCTGAAATGAAATGAAAATGACCAAAATGGAAAAGCTCAATATGGAAATAGATAAGGATCTATCTATAATGAAAGGAGAATTTGCAAGGTCTGGAAGTTCATCATGTCTTACACAATTTAACCCCCTCCTGGGTCTGTCTCAATAAGTTTGTTGTTGCCTAACCGATATGGATCGCACTGCAAAGCTGGCTTCACTGTGGGTTGGTTAAGGAGCTCTTTGGCAGTCAGTTCCCCCCTGTGCAAGGTGCCTCTGTGCCCAACAACTTTCAGCCCCACCCACCACTCTTAAGGTCACACCTCCTCATTTACATAGGGCTAAAATATGAGGAGTCATTAGCAAATTCAACAGACAGGTAGGAAAACCAAAACTAAATTAATCACTATCTTTTTAAGATGCTTTCTTTATCCTCTCCATTATATTTTTTTTATCTGTGCTTTTCCATGTAACTGTTTATGACCATTTTGATTATTGTGGTTGCCATTTTCACTCAATAGTCATTATTTTGTGTTGCCATTTTCAGCATTTGTATTTAAGCATTTCCTTTGTCAGCTTCTGCCATTTCACTTTCCATTGTTATACTCCATGCCACCCTGTGTCCTATAAAATAAGGTCATATACCACAAATTATTTTTCAATAGAAATTTTTATTAACCAGCATTTTTCAACACTAATGTAGGAAGTAATGTGTCTTATATTTAGTGCAAGGAAAAGTAGAGACTCCGGTTTAAGTCAGCATTGATTCATTACAATATTTAACCATGACTATGCCGACTGCCCCCCCCCCAAAAAAAACAAACAAACAAACAAACAAAACAAAAACAAAAAAAACAGACGGAATCACTTGTTTTAGCAAATGCTCCAAAACATCGTTTACGTTCAAGTGACAGAGCCCTCTAGTGGCCGTAGTAATTACTACAGGAGCAAAGGAGGAAGTAGTGTGATGTTATTATAGAGCGACATAGATGGAGGAGGAGGATGTGGATGGATGGGTCAACAAAACATCAGACTTTAACATGAGATTCCACTGTTTGTTTAAAGTTTCCTACTGACAGTCAATGTTGATTGTTATTGTAGTGTGGTTGTTATTGTAACCAACAAAGGTCCCCTAACCTATACTAAACTTTTCTTAACCCAAACCTTTTTCTTTCCCTAACTAAGTCCTCTTTGTGCCTAAACCTAACCAATCCTTAACCAGAGCATAATCAGATCATTTATTTTTTTAACAGTAATGGTTTTGGATGTCACAGGCAAATGATGATGTCCTGTAGGGGCATCAGATCAGAAAACTCTTCTATGTGTGGTTTGTAAAGGGCAGTTAGGGCAGCAAAAATTGGCAGTGAACATTTTTTGTTAATATATTGATAAACACATATTCCCCCAAAACATATTTTGCTCTTGCAAATAGCTACTTAAAGTTATTATTGAGAGAAAGGGTTGTTGATGATATCAATTTGTTGTTAAATAAAAATTACTGTGTAATTGTATTATTAAAAACTAGTAATGACGTTATTATTTATTGTAAAGAGAGTGAGGCAGATATTAATCCTCTGTATGAAAGGAAATGTCATTATTATTAGAGATTAAGCAAGCACAGCAAAACTAATCTTTGCTGTGTTATCAATCATAATTCAAAATAGGAATAGGCCTGACCGTCCTCCCATCACTATCCTTGATGTCTCTTATAATGTAAATATAAATGGACATATTCACCTACAAGTACCTGACTGACTTTATTTAATAAATCAGCAAGGGAAAGTTTTCAAGTTAACATGAAAGTTCATATAGAAAACGCGCTCCATGAGTTGACAAGTGTCTGGGGAATAAAAATTATAGAGTGAATTTAAAATATCATGCAGTCATTTTCCTCAGAATTCACCATGGTTATAGCAAAGGCTAATTATGTCCTTGTAGCCATGTAATCATTACTATCATTTCTAATGATTGCCATCATCTCTAGGAATGAGTCAGAAATGTGAGTCTCAGTCTCCTTTGTGTGTAGATCATAAAATCCCTATCCACAGCTGTCATCATGTCACATCTGGCAACAGCCTGCTGTTCTGCAGTGCTACTCGGGATCATATCTCCTCAACACTGACAGTCAGATTCATTTTTAAAATCACAATGCAGAAACAAGAAAACAGGTTTGAATTTTGTTTGGTCCACAGTCACAAAATCTTCAGGCGCAAATGTGACGCATTCTGTCCCAAACGTGTTATATTTATCAAACAGACGCACCAGACTGAAGGTGCAGTTTGCGTGTGCTTTGTGTGAGTGTTTGCAAGGTGCACATTTATATGTTCATTGGCCTACAGCTTAATATTTTGCAAGGATGAAGAGTATTAGGCAACACCGAATACTCAAAATACCCAAAAAGAATAGATTGCAGTGCTGATAGCACCATGAATTGCTCACTCGCTATCTACCTGACTCAAGTTCCGATTCACAAAAGATATTGCGCTTGTTTTGTGTCTGATTGCCATTTTCCATCCTTATAAATGTGCGTCAGTTACCACCAACTCTCTGAAGATGCTAAAATTTTCACTCTAACATGGTTTCTTTTGGTCTTATTTGTGCAGGTTTAGTGGCCACAATCCTTCTGTAAATTTGCCTATCAAAGGTTTGATATAATTAAGAGGTCCAAACGCAGGTATACTAAGGCAGCACAACACTTGGACTTCCTGGGACTAGTGTCCCACAGTTTACCTGTTTATTTATACCCTCCCCTTTATGTGGAGAGCCTTCCACATTAAGGGCCAACTGGGGCCAAAGGGTGTCAGAACAGTAGATTAAGACAATGCAGGTACAATATACTGTAGATACAGTGTAATATACATCTCGTATGTGAATCCTATATAGATGTAAATGCCACACATTATTGTGTTTTTATTAATATTAATACACCTAGCATTAATCTGTACCCTCACCTAGCATGTTGTGACAGTTGCAAATAAATCATGTATAATGTATGAGCTGGAGCGGTGTGTGAAGCTCTCGCTGTTGATGTGTCTGTCCTCATCTGCATGGACTGATGTGTGGAATGGGATTTTCAGCCCATGATTTTATTATGTTTCATCCATAATTTGGCAGGACTGACATTTGACCGTACTAAGCATTTCAGATTATGTGAGCATGGTAGCGGTCTTTCTCTTTCAGAATGCATTGCACTCGGGGTGAAATTGCATCGCCCTCGCTCTCGTTCACACGGATCCATGACGAAACATTCCATAGAAGGATTAGTCATGGAGAGGCCCAGCAATATTTACATTAGCACTGGATTTTACTATGTTTGAATTTCATGGGGGGAACCTCTTAAGCTCCTGGTTGTGGGATGAGCAGGGAAATCTCACAGGGTCTAGGCTGAAGAACACATCCAATGGTTGACTGAAGTCTTAACTGTCATGGTCCATTTATGATGTCCAACTGTCAGAGTGCCAATGTTTGTTTGTATCTGTCTTTGTCACAGAGGACCAGATCCCTCATGGTTTCCCCACCATAGACATGGGGCCCCAGCTGAAGGTTGTGGAGAGAACGCGTACTGCTACGATGCTGTGTGCAGCCAGCGGCAACCCTGACCCAGAGATCTACTGGTTCAAAGACTTCCTACCTGTGGACATCAGCAGCAGCAACGGGCGCATAAAACAGCTGCGCTCAGGTAAAGTACTCATCTCAACATGCTCACACACAAGTCTTTGTTCAGCAAACAGTGACACATGTTGCATGGAAGCTGACACAAAGTGCAGTTAGCTGCACTTTCCGGTGTTGGTGAGTGAGGCAACTGATCTTTAATAACCTTGTGAAACTCAACTCCGGTGTAATTGGAGTGAGATTTGGAAGAAGCCACACATCATGACAATTACTTCCATGCATAATATAACACTAATATGTGAAGAACACTTGCAGAACTGGCAGGCTTTACATATTAGTCATTTATATTTACAGTAATTAGGGCTGGGTATCAAACCTCAGTACTTTTTTAACTAAAATGTGTCCATAGATTCCAGTTCCAAAAACTGGCAAGTTCCAAATCAAATGTCTGGTCAAGCCAAGTTTTGTTTACTTAATCTCTGATCAGAGAGTTCCTAATCATAATTTTGACAATTTTAGCAGTTAAATTGTATTTTATAAGGCAAAAGTCTTGTATGGCTGCTTGCTTAGACAACATTTGACATTTGAAGAGTTTGGCTTCTTTTGTTGAGTTTACAATTATATAAAACAGAGAAGTAGCAAACTCTTGCATTTGAACCAGCAAATGTTTGGCATTTCCCCTTGATAAATTACTTAAATGATCAAAATTGTTGTCAATTAATGTTTTGTTGTTAACTAATCAACTATTTTTTTAGATTTCTCAAAGTGAGGTATCAAAACAAGTTTTTCACTGTTGAAACCCGCACAAATTGTATCAGCATTAGTATTAAAACACTTCAAACTGTACCCATCTCTATGAGTCACACGGTTAATGTTAAAAAATATTTTATCCTGCCTGAGGATTTGATTTCAAGCAGTCATGTTTAATGAAATGTAACAGTTCAATATTTCACCACAAAAACGTTTTGTATGTTTTTGAATAGTCCAATTTTATTTATACAGCCCAATATCACAAATCACAAATTTGCCTCAGGGGGCTTTACAATCTGTACAGCATATGATACCCTCTGTCCTGAGACCCTGGATTTGGATCAGGAAAAACTCCCCCCCCCAAAAAATGGAAGAAAGCTCAGGAAGAGCAGCAGAGGAGGGATCTCTCTCCCAGGACGGACAGACTGGAAATAGATGTGTGTAGAACAGACCAACATAATAAAATGACACTATGGACAATCCTGATGACAAATTATAAATAGGTTGTAACATATGTGAAGAATGGATCCAGGAGGACGTTGAGCAACTTCAGGTGTCACCAAGCAGAGAGCATGGGATGGAATATAAGGTTCACAAACATCAGACAGATATGAAGGGGCGAGCCCATTTACAATTTTGTAAGTCATCAGAAGCACCTTAAAGTCTGATCTGATAGGGAGCCAATGAAGGGAAGCTAAAATTGGTGTGATATGATCAAAACAGGATTTGGTCATGTATGCATCTCTTGGAAAAAAGGAAACATAGCAGAGCACATTTACAAAATCATGGCCACAACACATATGAAACCCTCAGCTCAATGATCATGTTTTTATGCTGTAATACATGAGAACATACACTCACTTGACAGGTTGAGGGGTATCAATGCACAAAAAACAAATTACATCACTTACATAAAAAATAACAATGATTTGATGAATTCTGAAAGTTTAAGATCTGAGGTTGATTTTGTTTTAATTTTCAGAAAGTAAAACACACAATAAGCTTATGATGGAAAGGAATGTTTTTGAGCAGGACATCATAGATTTCAGTAATTTCCTGAGCAGCACCTGTGTGGGAATATTGGTGTGCCAATAGTGCTTAACACACAACAGACAGTGATGAAAGTTAAAGCAGAGGCTGCCATTTGAATCAGCTCTGTGAGGAGGTGGCCAGGATCCAGAGGAGCAGATAGGGCATCTTTCTCTACGAAACCAGCCCAACAGCTCGCAGCATCGCTGGATGGCTGCTGGCTGTTGGCTGAATAACCAAGCTCCATACAACCTGACCTGAAAGTGACCTTTCTCTCACTTTCTGCGAGAAAATAGAAATGTTTGCTTCTTGCCAAAAATTGCAAGCACCTACACAGCGTTGGAACGGCTGTCCAGGACCAAGCTCTCTTGCCAGCCCTTGCTGGCAGAGTAAGATGCAGATTTCCCATCACTCAGGGCCTGGGGCCCCTCCTGTGGCTGCTCTCATCTCAACACAGGCAGAGAGGAAAGGCTGAGAGACAGGCTCTAGGATATCATTAGCTTTGAAGTCCACTCTGAGGATTTTCCTAAGTCACAGGGCCTTAGGTAAGGACAAACATGCCATGTATTATTAACTGAACAGCATGGCAATTTGTTTCAATTTGGTTCATAGGGCCCCGTCATCACATGCAGTACCACAGCAGCCAAGCACAGATGGCTGACTTCCTTTAATAAAATATCAGTTTTCCTCTGCCACACAAGGCAAGTGAAATTTATAGCCGTGTGTAAAGTCAGCACTCCACAATTTTTCTGTGTATTTGTTTCAATAGAGTTAATTATATAGATGAGTGATTAGATTTGCTCATGAATTAGTTAGTCCTATTAAATAACTTTGATCCATTAAGAAACACTAATAGCTTCATTTTTCAATTTGAGACCTTTGCTCTCTTTTGGAAAAGGATAAATATCCTCTGTTTTATGTAAGGCTTCCTCTGATGCCAGTAATTATGACCAAAGCTTGTCCATCAAAGAGTGATGTGAGCCAGACCAGCGATTGACTCTCTAGATGCTTAACTAACAAGAACTTTGACTTCTTGCCCTGGGATCTGATAGTCCAGGCGAATTGGGAAAGAAGAGGATTAGTGCGACAGGAGAAAGCTCTTCTGTGGTAAACAATGCTGGAGTGAAACATCAAGTTCCTGATTCAGCAGCCAGATGGTCAAACACAGCTGTGTGTTTACACAGCTCAGAACACCGGCAGTCACTGAAGATTATTCACTTTCAAGACTTTTCATTTTCGTGAGTTAAGAAAGCAGAAAGCTTGACAAAGCTGAATTATTTTGCAGTCACTGGCTATTAAAGGGGTACTCCAGTGATGCAGTATTGCAGAATGTTAGGGGACTCACAAAAGACAGATTGGAAAAAGAATGGTCAAAGTCGAAGCAGCAAAGGTAGAGATATTCTGAGTTTTATTCCCTAGTATGGGTTAAGTTTACAGTACATGCATTTGTCCTAAACCATTCAATACAGACGTTGACCTCAGTATGTGACTTTCTTCTCTTCGATTTGCCCCATGAACCAAATAATTCAAGTCACATTATCCTAATACATCCTAATTAGGTCTGAGTCTTAGAAATCACCCCACTGTCGAAGCCTTCTGCATACTAGTCACACTTCAGAATTTATGTACCGCATGTTCTGTCTGTTAGCTAAACCATGTTAATCGTGTTAGCCCCTGAATGTATGGCTAATGAAACCAGAGCTGGAAGAACCTCTGATGTTATTTAGACTGTCGTTTGGGAGTATTATGGTTTTCCTCTGTTATAATGACACTGGACATTCGGTGGTGGAAAGAATGGAAACTGTGGGAATATCTGAAAAAACAAACAATCCAACATGCTAAACCATTTGCAATGGCATCACGTAAATGTGTCTATCACAGGGCTTGACCCCTGTTATAATTTTCTTGCACTTGTGCATCGTATAAATGTGCATGAGATGCAGTTGTTGAGGAATTATCCACTGGCGCGTTAGGCGCTGAAATGCTGGATGTTCAGGGCTACAGAAAGGTACTTAACTGGATACAATTTGAAAACCAAGTGAGTCTTGACTGAGCATGAGCACCAGCTGTTGAACTGATGAACCACTGGCTCTAATGGTCGATTATCTTCTACTGTGCTGAAAGTGTAGCCAACCCACCCCACAACCATGACATGTACCAAACCATGGGTTTTGTGTACTGTTACACCAATAGGCAAGATCCAAAAAAGAATGATCCTACAGCCTATCCGATCTGATCCTGTCTTTTAAACTAACGTTATACAACAGATTTCTGTGTGATGGGATTTTGTTTTGATTTCATTAGCTCTGCTTGGAACAGAGGCTGAATGCAACTGGCATATCTCCAACCACACACCACAAGTTTGACACATCGACTTGTGTGCAAAGTTGATATGATGTTCTCAAATGGAATATGAGGACTGCCAATACATTACTACATCTGTTTTTGATGGACACTACTACAGAAAAAATCCTTTCAATCTTGACATTGTGAAAATATAATAATGTCCTATTATTTTTCACAATGAAACCCCGAAACCTGTCATGACACCCTGATTTCATGCTGAAGTGGCGTGGGATTCTACAGCTGTGGATGGAGGTCATGGCAGGTCTCAGTATTGCCTAGCCCAGTCCTCTGAAAGCTGCTGATGTCCCCTTCATCAGACCCCAGGGGCCACACAGCTTCCAGGTCCCCCTTTCTGCAATCTCTCACCACCTATCTGACACTTCTTTGTGTTCCTGTCAACTCAAGAGCGGCTTGGTTTATTATCTAGATCGCTGGCATCTGCATAGTAACCATGCCTCTCTCTGCCATTTGCTGCATATGACCTGATATGCCCAAATGGTGCCAGTACTAATGATTACTTACACCAGGGATATGTAAGATTAAAGGAGGAAATGCTTCTACTGTGTTACTAGAATGAAGTACTAGGGCTGAACGATTAATGATTTTAAAATTACAATTTAAGTGCGATTTTCAAATCACAAGAGCTGCAATTTGAATTATACAACATATATAATTAACACTGTCTTAATGAGCTGTAGGAGATGAAAGGTTTAGCTGGTGACCCAGAATTTCTCAGCCATAATGACAACTGTTGCCAGTAAATTTACTCAACTGTAGCTAATTAAAGTGAATTATGTGAGATGGTCAGATAAAAAAGAAACTCTTGGCCTGTGCTTAATATGTTTTCTGAATGCCAGTGTCTGTACTATTTAGGCTCGGTCGAACATGGAAGATACCCCACCCCATGCAACTTTGACGTTTGAAAAAGTAGGTACTTTTAGTGCTAAACCACCAGTATTGGGTCTTGCTTTATGATCACTGATCTAGGAGGTAATCAATAGAGTTGGTTCTGGAAATGTTTTTCTCCATTCTGTATTCCCATTTCAAATTTCTGTCCTACAATGAATGGGACTTTTACTTCTGGAACCAGGGAAAATGAAATAGCCCCTCCCACTTCACAAGCAGTCAGCTTTAGTGCAGAGCTATCACCTGTATTGTTAGAGGTCATCAGTCGATATGTAATATTGTCAGACGTGACTAAGATTTTTGTCATAAAACAATATGCACAAAACTAGCAGTTTGTCATTATTACTGTAAGCAGCTAAGTATGTAGCTGTTATCAGTAAATATATTTCAAAGCTTAATTGGTCAGTTTTTCTATAGAAAACAAGCTATAGGGTACCTAGAGGTTAGGCACAGGATAACTCTCTGGCTTTTCTCTGACTGACTGGTTTGAACTCTGGGAGGACCCCAACAAAACTCTTTTTATTTTAGTTTAAAACTCTGTTGTATGTTTAAATGACAGAAATAATAGGGATTAAAATTGCAATTGGAATATTGGTAGCAATTTCAAAATTTCCTCAAATCGTTCAGCCCTAAATAGTGCACAGGGAAAATGCTGGCAAAATATTAGATGACCCAAATGATATGACAACTGTTACAAAAATACATCTATAGTATGCTAATTTTGGAGCTTGATAGAACAACTTTCCACCATTGAGGCAGCAACATCACAGTGTATTCCAGGAGATGAGTGCAGGTTTCTTTGAATTGCATCAGAGGGAGAGTAGGCAGCCTGTGTTCTTATCTGCTTTGTTACAGCAGGATGCAGGAGGGAGAAAAAAGAACGCCTTTGGGTTAGAACCAAAATAGACCTGTTGTTGGTGAATTAGGGGTCAAGTGCTTGATGGCCAGGTGCTGTCAGGGAAAAAAGCAGGTGTGGGGAATAAGGAGCTTTATGATCACAACAGGATGCCAGCTCTGTGGAGCAAATAACCAGGTGTATTACACAAATAAGCACCATGTTAAAAGGAAATCACAAGATGCACAAATGACAGACTGGCAGTTGTAGCTGGGGTATGAATGCATACATTATTGAAACAATTTTGTGCTTATCAAGAGTTTATGGGAAAAATAACACACATTTGTACAAAAGAAAATGGTTTTCATCAAGAATACATTTTGCACAGTTGCCATGTATGAAATTGGTTTTGGTTGAAAATTTTACTTTTGAAACATTAAATAGCACCATACATATTTATGGATTACAAGTTTTTTTAAAACAGGGTGAGAATAGTAGTTGCTCTAATCTTTGCTGTTTTCCTCTCTTTGCTCTCCTGCCATTCTTGTCTTTCTCTGTTTCACTTTTTCTCTATATACTAATGGTTATGTCTAATCTTATTTGCATTCAAATTACCTCACCAGGTGGTACACCAATCAGAGGTAAGAATGCTGGTTAAAGAAAACGTCTACTCATCCTCCTCTCCTCCTCACTGCCCCCTTCACCATCGCCTCTGCCACCTCAGTGTGTCCTCATTTCCAGTTCTCTGTCCTTTTCACTTGCTCGGAAACTTTCTCTGCCTTCACCACATAACCTTTCAGAAGTCTGTATGGTCTTGAAAGAGACGACAACAAGAGCCAGTACACACTAGATAGTGACAATGTTCTCAAATGAAATCACTGATAATAGTTGACTCTGACAACTTACCAACTGATGTTCCAGCTGATGTACAGGCAGCAGTGGGCTAACAAAGGGTTAGCACTAAGCTAACAAATACCATTTACAATGAAGTCCAACAATTAATGCACAAAATTTTGATCAATGAAATGAAAATTGAAATGAATATTATTTCATTAGGAAACCAGGGAACATAAATTGTGACTACTGGCTAGCCAAACTTAATAAATACTCATTTTGGTTGTGTTCACACCTAACATGTTTGGTTCGGTTGATTCAGTTCGTCAAACTCAGGCATCCAACTCAGAAAAGTCTCTGTCTCTGGTCTCTAAATCGGTCACCTCTAAATGGTGGTCTAGGGATCACCAGAAGTGGAACAATGGGATTTTGGTTGAATTCGTTACTTTAGGTAAATCCAACATTAGTCACTATACACATACAGTTGTTTATGTTTAGGCCCACAAACACTATAAACACACACTTTGAAAGGAAGTGCTCACCTTCACAGTGTGAATGCAGTATTGAGAACAAAGTGTGAAACCCATGTTGCATAACACCCCACATTGTTATGAACAGCTTTAAAACACAAACTGCTGCTGCATTATGATATGCCCTTTTTGTGTGGTATCAGGACAAAGGTAACACCTTTAAAATAATAAGATGAACATTCACTATGACAGTGTCTCGCAGTTAATATTTACCCTCCAAAACAATTGGAGGTGAATCTAGGTCCAGACTTAAGTACATGGATCAAGACTGAAAACTGAACTGTGGTGCATTGGACTATTTATTCTGTTTTGTTTGATGAAACCAAGTCTGTCCAATGAATGAGTTACTTGTCAAATCTTAGTGTTTTTTGTTGTTGTTTTTTTTACAACAGGTCAGTGTAAACACTAAGGTCACTTTCATGCCTATAGTTTCCTTCAGTTGGTCTAGACAAAAAAAACCCAACATTGTTTATTTTTAGTCCTGGTTCATGTTATGTTCACAGTGACTTAGAAATGAACCAAGTTGAGTAAACATGAAGTCATATGCACTGATCAGCAACTCATTTATTGGACAGGTTTGGCAACTGTATGTAAGAATCATCAGCACAATATGGACCCACGGAGGAAACACATTTCTATTTTAACTCCATTTCACCTCAATGTATCAGGGGATAATCCCCACGCTCACAGGCTGGCAAGTATGTGTTACCATGTTTACCAAAGGTTCTTGCATAATTATATAGACCCTGTTTACATTGGGCATTAACATGCGTCTTGGGCGATCACAAGTGGACGGCTCTAATTACGTCTCTTCAAACCTGGCATTAGAATCTGTCTCCACATGTGTTGAGTGACTACTGGTTCTCACTTCCCTGCTCTATATGCAAATAAATGTACATCATTTCCGTTTGGAAAGACCAAATGCGTTGTTGTTTTTAAACGGTGGGAGGCAGCAAGGCACTTCCTATGTCTAGTCGGCCAGAAATTAAAAGAAGAAGTTTTCAAAGACCTTAGCATGTGGGCAAAATCATCCTTGGCATATTCCAGACAAACGAAATTGCCCAAGATGTTTGATACATTTGTAATCCTAATCTCTATTTTTTTGTTGTTTCACACTTTTTTTCACACTTTTTGGCCAGACCACCTTTAAATGTGGTCTGAGCAATTGGATCTCAATGGATCCTCAATGCATCTTGGGTGCATTCACACCTGTATTTGTGATTGGATCACCCAAGATGTATGTTAATGCCAGGTGTAAACAGGGCCATAGATTGCTTGTACAGCTCGCTTTGTCGACAGTTTCCATGATCAGCAGATGGACTAAATAGTAGTTTAGTGCTTGAATTCCCTATAAAGTCACGCTTTAGAGGAAATTCAACCACAGGACTGTCACACAGTTGATCTGCTTTGCTTTCACCACAAAGGAAACGCACATAGGTCTGATTAGAAGTGGACCCAGACCCACCTTTTCAGGCGGTCTCAGTCCAGTTGTTCATTTGACAGCTTTCAACCAGCCTAAACAAACCGAAAGCAAAGGAGCGAACTGCACCAAACAGGTTATGTGTGTAAGCACCATAAACCAAACCAAACTACATGTGTGAACACAGCCTTACAGTCCATCAGGTTCTCCATGAAAGTTACTACCACACGCAACAATGCCAACAGGCTGTTACATCAGTACATGGACATGATAAGGCTTTTAGCTAGCATAAATAACAATCCTGTGTATAGATCAAATATACTGTAGCATCTCATTCCTCTCTACTTAAATGTTTAGCTGAGCATCCTTACTGTCAGTTCTCCTAGATTTCACTGCCTATGTTGTGCCAGTGAGCCAGGTCATGGAAGTGAGTTAGCATATGTGATAACTCACCACTTGCATAATTAGTAGTCTGCAAACTGCTTGTCATTAATGTGTAAAGGTTTGACCTCTGTCTGCACGCTGTCCTTGGAAGCAGCACATGCTCCATTATTGAAGGCTGAACGTCTGAAGGGTAGAGGAAGTTACGGCAGCTTCTAACATTTTATTGAGGGCTTCAGACTTCATCTGTAAGAAGTCACACCTTCTCTGGCAGCACTGAACAGCCTTTTTCATGCCAAGAGGTCAGAGCAAACATCCATCAGCATCCGTTTGCAATTCTCAAGAGAGAATTAAGCATTTTCTCATAAAGGGTAATTCTGGTATTTTTAAACCCAGGCCCTATTTTTACATATTTGGGGGTCTAAATACTTAGCAAAAGTTTTGAAATTGTTCCAGTAGATCGCCTCAGCCAGGAGCGGGCTACAATGGCTGCAATGTAATCCTTGTGGCCAACTGCGCCTGTGAAAAGTCCATCCACTAAAAGTGCTTGTTTTTGCCACTGACAGGCTCAGATTGTTCTTATGAGATTTCAGAGTGAGACTTCCTGTTTCTGGTTAAACAAAAAGGATCTTACTCTTTAACAAATGGTCTATCTCTGTAGGGATCCTTTCCATAATGTTGTCAGACACTTCAAATAACAATATGAGCCTGTCAGTGACAAAAAGAAGCACTCTGTAAACAATATTATAAAGAGTCGGTCTAGACCTGCTCTATATGAAAAGTGCCCTGAGATAACTTCTGTTATGATTTGGCGCTATATAAATAAAATTGAATTGAATTTACTGGACACTCTTTTCACAGATGCAGTTGTCCACAAGGATTACATTGAGGCGATCTACTGGACCAATTCCAAAACCTTTTGTACCTATTAATCATTTAGACTCCAAAATTTGTAAAAAAATAAAATAAAAAAAATAAAAAATACTGGAATTACCCTTTAAAAAGCCTCTGCCATCTAGAGTTGCTGAATGTGCAATGAGATAGACAATCATCACAGAATGGAAAGTTGGAAATAGATAAATTACGAAAGATACTCCTTTTCACACTTTAGCAACAGTGTGAGGATTGGTCTGCAGTCTCCCGTACTGACTCTTAATGGGAGTAAGTTAAGCACTTTGAAAAAAAGTTGCACACCTTTCTCATTAGAATTTTAACGTTGAAGATGTTTTGTGATATGTAGGAGAAAGGCTTACCTACATACGTATGTGAGTGTGTCTGTGTGTGTGAGAGAGTAGTTTAAGGACATACATCTCAGGCAGAATGTCCTTGCTGGCTCATCCCAGATGAAGGTTGCTCCACCTCCATCTCTGGCCTCACTGCCTGCACCAGATCCACCAGGGATGTGGCTACAAACATTATTTCAACCGCTGATTCTCTTTTAATTTTTTATCTTAAACTAATTGTTAACATTGTGTTACAAACCCATTCCATGTTGCATTTCAGGATTGTATTCTGAAATATGTATTTTTTAACATTTTATTTTTCCCATTTCTTATTGTTCACTGCAAAACTGCATGATGTATGTCACATTCACAGCCAGTACATAATTAGATATAATTGCATAGTCACTAAAAATACATTTATGTTTTCTATCTTAAACCCAACCTCTCTACTGACAACTGAATATTGAATGTTTGTATAAATGCTATGAAATTGTTATGGAATGTTCTTGGGATGAATGGGTGTAAATCATGGTGTCAGGTAAGTTACAGCTTATTTTTTACCTGTTCTTTCCCCAAAATGAAACGATAAGTTTAGTGTACATAAGACATTTTCTGTGCTTTTAGAGCAGTGATCTGGGGGGTTAGGATTAGGGGAGAAAGTGTCTATCAAATGGAAACACGGTATAGCACAACTGTTATACTAAAGGCTTTGACGAATCAGGGTTTTTAAGCTACTGCTACTGATTTTGGATTAAAAAAGCCAGTGTCATTACATGCATGTTCCAGAACTGACAGATGTTTCTCTCTGCATGTTCTCCTTGTCACATTAGAACAGCCGTTTAGACCACCCTAAGACACTTTGCTGAAAGCTAAGCTAAGCTCCACAATGGTTTTTATGTGTTCAAGAACCACCTTCTTTTACTGGAAGGTTTTATGATTTACATTCAACATGACCAACCACTGATTGGTGCTATGGAATGACATTATTCAGTAATCAGTTCTGAAATGATGCTGCCAGATTAACATGGAATTAGTCTTCATAGCCTAATATGATCAACAGTAAAATGACTAACTGGTCTCATAGAATGTACAGTATGTAGACTTTGAAGTGAAAGCTTCCCTCTTCCACCAGCCTCAAAACAATGGATTTTTTTCTTAGTTCCAGGTGGTAATATCACAACACCACATATAGCAACTACTAACGCTTTCATGGTGCATGTAAAATGTAATTTTTTAGATGAACATTACATTTTACATGCAATGTTTTAGATGAACAGGGCATTGGAGCAAAATACATAAATCACCACCCAGGAGACAAAGACGAGACAGAGAGGGAGATAGAGAGAGCACTTAGATTTTCATGCCCAGTCTGTGGCTGTCAGCCCCAAGCCCATTGGTTCTCACTGAAGATGTAAATCTTTTAAAACGGCTCACAAATATTATGTTTAATCAAAAAAGGTAAATAATGTCCAACAAGGCTAACATTCTACCGCCATGCTAGAGGCTCTGTGAGACATTTGGTGCACTATTCAATTCAGTTCAATTCAATTCAGTTTTATTTATATAGCGCCATATCATAGCAAAGTTATCTCAGGGCACTTTTTCGAATAGAGCAGGTCTAGACCGACTCTTTATATTTACAGAGACCCAACAGTTCCCACCATGAGCAAGCACTATGCGACAGTGGCAAGGAAAAACTCCCTTTTAACAGGTAGAAACCTCGAGCAGAACCAGACTCACTAATGACTATATAGGGAAAAATAATAAACCACAGTCCCCGTGATCATTGTAATCAATGAACATGTCACCCAGTGCAAGAACAAGACTCATTTATAATATTGCCAGCTTTACTTTAAGCTTCTCCAGTCAGTGGAGAGCAGAAGCATCACCTGGCTCTCAACTGCATCCCTGTTGCTCTTATGACATCAGCATTGACATTAGAGAATGACACTACAGCTAGTAATGAGCAAGTTGGACAGACATCAGGGTCATCTCAAACAAGCCTAATAATATTTGGTCATTGCCATAAATGATTAGATATAGTGCAGCCCTCCTAATAATAAACATAAAAGAAACATGAATCCTGAATGCTTTTCTTAGGTATAAAATGAATAAATTTGGTTTAATTTAGGCAAGGATATGGACAGCGAAGTGTGTGTAGGACTAATGTTTGTGTGTCTGAATGAGATTACTCTGCCACCCTGTGTGTGCGTGTGTATGTGTGTGTGTGTGTGTGTGTGTGTGTGTGTGTGGGGGGGGGGGGTGTTGTTTGAATGTGTGTGGTGCAGACCTGAACTGTGACATTTTGGCCTCCCTTCCCAGGAGCGCTTCAGATTGAGAACAGCGAGGAGTCGGACCAGGGCAAGTACGAGTGCGTGGCAGTCAACAGCGCCGGGACTCGATACTCAGCTCCAGCTAACCTTTATGTTCGAGGTAAGATCCCTCTTGACCCCGACCGACCCCTCCCCGCTGCCATTCAGGTTGCCGCCTCCAACAGTAAGGCCCCCTCTCGTCACCTCCTCTGCACCGATGCTCTGCCTCCTGACTGCTAATAGGGAAGCTGGCTCCCTGGATTCAACTGCAGTGAAAGTCAAACCTGTTGATGCCTGTCCGGTCTCTGCTGCCACACTGTCATTTCCTGCTCTCTCTATCTCCCTCTCTGTCTCGTCTTTGTCTCCTGGGTGGTGATTTATGTATTTTGCTCCAATGCCCTGTTGTTAGCTTGCTTGACCCGCCTAACCTCACGGTGACACGGGGATGTTTTGACTCATCAGGGGTGAAAAAGAGGTTGGCTGCGGTTCTGCCTCTTTGTTTTGGGGAGGTGGAGGTTTACGTGTGGAGTCTTGCCACAAAGAGAAGCTGACACCTTCGACGTTGTGTGGGAGAAGACAGGCAGGGAATTCCCCCAAAAGCGGCCTCCAGTCGGCTGGATTTGCTGTAACAAAAGCCAACAGGGTGAAAGCAAGCCCCTGGGCTTCTCATAAGTAGGCCTTGTCAACAAACAACTCAATTAGCCTCAACCAGCATCAGGTTCTCAAAGGCAATTTTCAAAGGGTGATTCATTACTGCTTAGTTTCCATTGACAATGCTCTTTGATGCCGTTTGCCTTTAAAATTAATGTCAAAGCGTCTACATGCTAAATACAGCTACTACCTAATCTTTAGTGCTTCTTTTATAATATGAACATTTCTTCGTAAATCAGGACTATTGGCCTGTGTCACAAATCTCATTATATCCCCTTGATTTAAGCCCCATTCGCATGGGACTAGTATTACCTGGGGACCTCTGGTAATTTGTAATAACTGCAGAGGTTGTCTGTGATCTTTATCCCATGCAAATCTGCCATGTCCGTAATTTGTAAAGTAAAAATTCCACCGTAAATTACCTACCATATTTCGCCCAACAAAGAGGTCATGTGATAATATCAGTCCCATGCAAATCGGCATCTCAGTGATTTGAGGTCTTTTGTTTTCTCCACACCTTTTCCTGCCTCTTTCCTGGACAAGAATTATGTAGGCTGCGTTGGCAATTATAAATGAACGTTTTGACAGCATCTGAGGGGGGTAATTTAAAAATCACATGAGGTCCCCTGGTAATACTAGAGTAGGGCTTTAGCCCTAATACAATACTCATATGTACGATGAAAGAGTGATCGGTCACTTCAATCATCCTTCTGACCACACTACCCATGAAGTGATACCTTCAGAGAGCAACAACACTGTAAGAAATCAGGGGGAAAAAACTGCTGCAAAACTGAATTCTAATTGTAACTAAAGCTAATATATTACTTCAGCAGCTGAGTTAGCTGAATCGAGTTGTTATCTTCATCCTGCCAGTTGTTTGTGGGTTAATTGCTGGTCCTGCCCACAAGCCTACATGCCATTGGTGTAAGTTAGTAATGATGGGCCTAAGTCCAGTAGAGCATTTTATAAAACAGCAATGAAGATTAGGTAGTAACTGTATTTAGCATGTAGAAGCTTTGACATTTTTTTAAAGGCAAACTGCATCAAAGAGCATTGTCAGTGGAAAAATCACATCCATGAGGGAAATAATGCAGTGTGAAGTAGTGAAGCAGTAGTCAGTCTGATATGTTTCTTCAGTGTTTCAAACCCACCCCAATACCAGCGTAAGACTGTAACAGACAAGAACCTATGGCAAACACTCCCATTTACACACATTTTAATTTAAAATAAATGCTCGGTGAGTAAGTAAAAAGTAAACAGAGATAACAGATACTTCCTGGCAAAGCGGCCTGTGTGTGTGTGTCTGGGAGATGCACATGTGTGAGCAGATGAACATTTTTATTTTCTCACCAACAGATGCATTTCCCAATAACAGATAACAGAGCGCACACAGATAAAAATTGCCTTTGAGAAAAAAAGCTTTCCAAGAATCTCTCAAACAATAAATGAAGACGTAGTTTTGAAGATATTTTGTTCTCTGGTTCAACACATGGCTGATTTGTTAATGAAAAGTATTGCAGTTGTGCAAAATAAAAACTGTACATATTTCTTTTTTCTCCACTAAACCGGACAGAGCCGTAGCCAACAAAGTCAGATTATGAAGTATATGATTTGTTATTTCTGCTTCTCTTCTCAAGGTTCCGGTCTGTGTTGCTTTAACCTTTAACCTCTTTAGGTGTGCTGGTAGCTTATGTTTCCATTTTCATCTCACAGTGTGCAGCAAACACTGCAACATGCCATATGTTGCCAAAGTGTGTGTATGTGTCTTCTTTTTTGTTGTATACTCTATATTCCTCTTTTGTTTTTAGCTTCCCATGTCTTTTCCTTCCCTGTATTTGGTGCCCCAGTCCATGATCCCTCTTCCTCTCATGTGTCAGTCATATACTGTATATGTATGTGTATATGTTTCTGTTCATCTCTCAAATGCTTATCCTTCTATCTATGCATGGAGGCAACTGTTTTTCATTGTTTAATGTGCTTTGCTTTGCTTGAACCTCTTCTATTGAACATGTGAGAGAGTATTTTAATTTTGCTCTGTTCTTTTGTGTGTGAGAGGATGTGTTTGAATGTTGTTGTTGATATGAAAGACTTTACTTGGAACAGAGAGAGGGTCCCTTGGTCCACTTAGCCTTTAAGAGATAAGGATGTTGATATCTGATGTACACACTGTAGATAGTTGGCTCCAGTGCTTTAAACAACTTTAAAAGTAAATAGTCAGTAAATAAAAGACTATGACTGAACTGTGTGAATAATTGATTTTGGACAAAATCCACAAGACCGGTCTTCCCAAAAATACGTACCCATCGGTTGTCTGTGCAAGCAGCTTTTTACGACCCGTATTTATTGTTAGACACCAGCTCATAACGTTAAGTTATGTAAGGTAAGTTATGTTAGTAAGTCATCTGACGTAACTTAACTTATGTACATAACTTAACTTGCATAACTTAACATACTTATTATTGTTACTATGACGACGAAGGTCCAGTATGCCTGTTGCTCGTACTCTCCCACGGTGATATATGACGTTTTTCCAACGATCATATATGTTGTTTTGGGAGTCATTGGCAAACTACCTATTCTGTCGTTTAGGTATGAGGACATGTTGAAATCCACAGTCTTCCTTCTGTACATAACTGCATTATAAATTATCAAAAAATCTCAGTTAGCCAAATAAAGTGGGTATGTTAATTCTGGCAGTTGCATGTAAATTTGTTGCCAGCATTGTGCCCCAGCAGCGAACCTACATGTGACTTCCAGGTAGTATCTCTCTGTCGAGGCTAGCAAGCAGACACTGTCTGTGGAAACAAAAAGACGGAACTTCACACTAAAAAGGCTGTAAATTCAGAAGATACCCAACTGATATGGCTAATTCAGACTGCTGTAGCCTCATTTAGTTTAGTTTATTTTACATTATAAGACAGAGGAGATTAAATCAAAAATGTAAATGGTGACACAATAAGATCCAAACATTATTTCCATAGACCTTTTTCACAGCAGATATTTTGACTTTTCATAGCACAGGTGTTAACAATGGCTTAGTTCCATTAAGCGTCCCAGTAAGCCTTGCCAGTGAGCCAGCATGCACCAGGGCTCTGAAACTGGCTCACCTTAATGGAATGCAGTCATTTTTGACATTATCAATTACACCAGAGCTTTTCCTGAAAGACAAGCCTAAATTGTCTGCTGTGAAAAAGATCTATTGTGTTCCTAGATGCTGGACTCCAGGTTACAAGACAACATGATACTAGCATCAAACTAACTCAATGACTGTAAGTCAAACATGCAAAAACTCAATAACAAAAATAGAATATATATTAGAATATATAATAGTGTGCCCTGAGATAACTTTGTTATTATATGGCGCTATATAAATAAAACTGAATTGAATTGAATTAATATATATATA
Organism: Macquaria australasica; assembly: GCA_005408345.1. Lineage (NCBI taxonomy): Eukaryota > Metazoa > Chordata > Actinopteri > Centrarchiformes > Percichthyidae > Macquaria > Macquaria australasica. Next base: position 1,013,452 of record SEMN01000069.1, read on the forward strand.
TTAGAATATATATATTAATATATTAGAATATTAAAACTAGGATAATAAGCTTACACTTTCTAGTTTCTCATAATCCATAATTTGATGTTCCTGGCACCACAGAGCATAAAGGAACAAGTGTGAAACCTTGGGAAGCACAAGTCAACAGCTCTGGCTCTAGGCTGGCGGGAATGAGTTCCTCCAACCCTACAAAGGTGGTCTTTGAGATGTTCAGCCTCTGTTGTTATGTACCACACTGAGTAGCAGTTGTACAGCTCTGTCAAGGGTAACCACAAGCTCTTGGAATTGTCATTTGCTAACAAAAGTCTTTGGGTTCAAGCCTTGCACAACCCTGACTAACTGAGAGATCTGTTGTTTGTCTTGAAGTGTTTCCCCCAGACCTTGTGTACAGAATGTGTACCTGAACTTTTTGCTTTGCACGAGAACTGTGGATTTTGTCCCCTTATCTTTTCCAGTGTGGTCTCATTAGGAAGGGTTCAATTTGCAGCATTCACAGTATGGAGAAGAGGAATGATTACAGTGACCAGGAAGTCTTATCATAAGTCTATATATGGCATATGAGAATAATATTAAGATAGACCTGGGTCTGGTTTCACAAAGATGGACTTTATGGCTGAGATCAAACTCAGACTTCAGATAGATGTCTAAATTCATCAATTACACAAAGCTCACTAGTTCTTTACTGTCTTTAGTAGAACTAATTTGCCATGAATTCTGTATACATTTTTGTCAAATTAGGAAACATGTCTAACCTGGCAGCCACACCAGACAACTCAGCAACTAAGAAGACATTTTATGGTAAAAATTCAGTGAGGAGTGTAACAATACATAAATCTCAGCTTGGTGCTGACCTGTAGCAGAGCTGAGATGCTGTGGCTTCTTGATGTGGCATGGCTCAGTACATCAATCAGGCTCAGGATCGTTTCCTCGGACAAATGAAATGTGTATTTCCAACAGGTTAGTGTAATCTCAATATTGTTAGCAAACTACAAATAATCAGCCATGTTTTCTTGTTTTTTGTCATTTGGTGCCACTGGCCAGGTGTCTCTGATTGTTACCATGGGAACACTGGTCAGCAGCTGTCACTGGTTGTTATCATGGAAACATGACTCTTAATGATGAGGTAGCCTGGGGGTAGGATGGCTAACTTTTAAGACTTCACATAAGTCAGTCTTTGTTTTTGTGAAACTGTCTAACTTGCATTGGACGGAGCTGAAGTGCAAAATTAAGACTGGCCTAACAAACCAGTCTAAAATAACTTCTGCCCCTGAATTAATCACAGCCTATCCTTTAAGACAACATTAAGCCAACGGAGTTTAACATAAGCAGATACTATGTAGATATAAGGCTGGGTCAAGCTGCCGAGTATCTGCTCTTTGCTTGTGAGAGTAGATTTAAAGGCTGCTTAAATGCACATTAGGTCAGGGTTACAGAATGGTGTTGCATGTCAGAGGGCTCAGTAGATTTACTTTGACAGCACAGCCTGATTCCCTCTGCAGGTCTAACATTTAACATGAATACTGGACTTCCATAGGAATGCTCACCCAACTTTTGTCTAATTTCACTATGTGTATTGATAACTGATGCATTTGAGAAATGCAGATATTAGTTAAATTAAAACAAAACAAAAACAAAGTCAGGTACTGAAAATGTTTTTGGTACTATAATTCTGGGGTCATCAGCTCTACAGATGTACAACCTTAAAAAGAGTGACTTAATCAACAGCAAAATTTGCATGCTATTAAATGGCTATACTCAAAACATAAAGATTTGGCTTGATGTTGAATACTGGAGGGAAACTCAGACATCATTAATCAAGCTCTCATTGGTAACATGGAAATTGGAATATGAGTGGATAAGATGTATTTAAATAGTTTAATCAAAATAAAATAGTGTATTGGTTAAAATAGTCAGATGATTGTAGTCCATATAAATGTAATCACTGCCATATCACACATGGATTACTTTAATGCCTGTCTTCTCATCAGTTAGTGGGTAAGTGGACCAATAGGACAGTCCCCAAGCACTCAGTGTTCTCCTTTAATGCAGTATTAGCTTATCAGATGTTCCTTCATAGAAATTAATCTGTTCTCAGTTAGGACTGGGCACATGGCAAAAGAAGTACAAATTTCCAAGGTGAGTGTTCAACTAATCCTATCAGGGGCCATGTTTATGTGCTCATTGATTTCAGGGCTCGGTGGCTGAGCTCGTCCAGAGTCAATGGGCAGAATAAATGTGGGCAGTAACACACTGTCTCGGCCTCCTCGATGCTCTGAAGGGCTCAAACACTGCAGCAAAGTTAAGGATAGGGAGGTGTGTGTGTGTGTGTGTGTGTGTGTGTGTGTGTGTGTGTGTGTAATTATGTGTCTATTTGTGTGGGTGCTGACTGGAAACAGTGGAATAGTGCTGTGTTTTACAGTCAGAGTTAGATTAGCACTGATGATCTTACCATGTGTCTTATTCTGCTTATGTGAGTGTGTATCCTTCATAGCTTTTTGCTTTGTGTGTGTGATGAGTGTGCACTGCACTGTCATGTGCCATATGATGTGTGTGTGTGTGTGTGTGTGAGAGAGAGAGTATGTCACTCTCTACTGTGATTTTCTCACTCGTTAATGGATAAGCAGATATTTGCCTGTTTTACTCTCTTTGTTTCTCCTTGTCTTCTTCCTCCTACTCCTTATTTTGCCCCTCTTGTTATTTATTTTTTCTTTTTCACTTTATCTTAAATCCCTTCATCATCATTGCACCCCGCCATCCAAAAACACAATCCAAATCTCACCACTCAGATCAACGGGAAGGTTGGTTTTTTCACTCTTTACCCTTCTAAAGCCAAGGCCTGGCAGACTGGAGCCGTGCCGCGCTGGCTTCTCGCTAGGCGCCTCAGGCCCGTCCCGGCCTCTCTCTTTTAGGACCCCAACCCCACAGTGCAACCCCCCTGCTACCCCAACTGCACCCCCAGCCCCACCCTGTTCTGCTACAGTATATGCTGCCTTGCACCACATATTGCTCCATGCAGCCTGCTCCTCTGAAATTTTGTGAAATGAGCATGTCTTAAATGCCAGTTCAAAAAATGACAAACACATTTCCCCACCAGGAAAGGGTTACATGGGTGTGACTCTGAAATGACATTGTAAGAAGTAGCAAGACTTTGTAGAAACCTTATGAAACATTAATTGTTTTAAAACACTTCTGGGTCTTCTATGGTGCAGTGTTTTGTTCACAATTGCGACAATGAAGCGTTCTGTCTTTGCTACAACTCTGACTGGCTTTTCCTCCTTGTATTTTCAAGTGGATAATAATCGAACTTTTGAAATGTTACAAAAAAGAAATGTGAATTTGGCGCGTTTCCATCACCTGGTTTGGAGCAAATAAACTAGGCTAGTTGCAAAGTGTAGTTTATCAGAAGTTGGCGGTATAGGATACGCTTTACACATGGCTGTAATCTGCCAGTAAACAGAGTAGAAGAAGTAGAGGCCGCCAACCAGAAACAAACAAGTGGCCTTGGCCATGTAACCATCTACGGGAGAAAATGGAGAATTAGTTTCTGTTGGGCAAGTTTGAATTGTTCCTTCATGTCAGCTAGTGTTGGCCATGTTTCATGCTGTTCGGAGACAAAGACAGATTAATGTGGAACGGTTCAGCAGAAACAGCTAATCAGTCATTTGAGTTAAATGTTCACTATGTCAGAACTTTTTTGGCAAAGGTGTTTCCATATCCCATTTAGCGCATCAACTCTTTTTCGACAAAGGCAAAAACCACCTCAAGTGAGCGTAAAAACATTTTTACGCAATTGAGGAAGTTTTATTGAATTTTGCCAATTCCATACAGCTTTTCTAATGCGATACTTCAAAATGCGCATTACAATATGTTAATTACAGAAACACAGCTACTGTTGTATCGGCCCTTTGAAGACTGATTTCGCCTGGCTACAGACCTCTGAGTCATCCTCCCAATTTGTTCAGCAATTTGAATAAGTCTGGTTTTATGCCCGTTGACCACCGTTTCCCTAGTTGGAGAAACAATTGAATAATAAGAGCTTTGTAGGTGGGATTCATGATTGAGGCATCATCCTTTTACACAACTACCTGGGTACACCCCTGAAACTTTTCACCATTACATGTACGGTCTTGCATGGATTTGTTAGGGATGGTTACTCTCTCACAACCTTAGCCTAATTCGGACCAAAGATTTGTTACTAATAAAACCTCTGACTATTCTTTACATGTGACAAAGAGATTTTAATGATGTGTCCAGTATGTACTGTTGTCACACACCTCACACCTTTCTTGCTGAAGGAACATCATCTTTACATCATTTGTTCCTACAACATAATCTGAGTTCAGAGTTTGTGCTCACTTCACAAAATTTTGCGACTGTGTCAGTCCCATGAGGTCCTCTCCAGCATGCTGATCATGTTTTTATTGTCTTGGCAAATTCAAAGGCATGGCTCGTCCCAGATGTCATCTGCTGTCTGACCATCATTATGCTGAGCGGCAGGCTCTGAGCTCACACTGCTTTTACCATGCTCTCCTCTTATCTGTGTCTGCTAGAAAACTAGACTCCAAGAGAACAAAATAGCCTCAAACATGTTTACAGCTTTTTCCAAGACTCTTACTGCTGGATCATTAATAGGCGAACATGGAGGAGCTCAGAAATTGAGGGGGAGTGAAATACTACTGAAGAAAACTGCAGCCTGAGCTGAAGTGTTTGTGTTTGATATGTGGATTTGCAGACTTGTGCTGCAGCTTGTTGGTCATCTTTTATTCTACAGAAACAGTGTTTTGTTGTTTCTTTGTGCTTTATGTCTGAAGTTAGAGAATATATAGAGAGACGCTGCATGGGCGCAAGGGATCTTATGTGTGATCCAAATTTCAATACTTTGTTTGTTTGTATTTTTTTTTAAGGAAAGGATGAGCTTAATTCTTGTTACCTGCAATAAACCATTTGAGTTTAATATTAACACAACATGAAGTGGCTTTGATTTTGGGAGCTGCAATAATCGCAGACCTAAAAACTAGAGAATCAATGACAGTAAAATGGCAGAGGAGACAGTGAAGGAGAATGAATGGCTTTTATAACATTTTGATTATAACTTTTCAACACAAAATGTATTTTTGTGTAGCTTTGTGAATTACCATCGGATAAAACAAATGTAATCCTGTCGAACCCAATTAAATCACAATTTAGTAAAAGAGGATTCTAGGAAATTGATTTGATTTCTTATTTCTGTAAGACCATAGAAAAATGTAGTTGCAGATGTACAGCCAAATATAAAATCACATTTTAATCAGAAAAGGCAACACAACTCAGCAGATTGACAATAGAAACTTAAGCTAACCCAGACATGTCTAAAACTCCAGTGTGTGTTCATGGGTTGAAGGTGTTTTCTACCAACCGAGACTCTCTGGATTCACCCTTTATTGTCAGTGATAAATCAAAACCCAATAGTTAAACTGAATATGTCAGTGTGCGATTCATTGACATCGTCTCAATTAACAAAATTTTACTTTGTTTAATTAAACTTATGTAAGCTTAACATAACTCAGTTTAACTTAATTTAACTTAAAAATTAATTAATTAATTCCAAACTAAAGTCAGTATCGTGGAACTGCAATTGAAGTTTTTACCCCCACCCCCCAAAAAACCCAAACAAACAAACTAAAACAAAACAACTACAGCGCACACCTTAGGATGGAATAAAGGCTCATTCATTCTCCTGTCAGCTTCAGGATTTAATGTTATCATTCATAAAATATCAAAAATCCTCGGAATAAGAAGTCCCTCTGAAGTAATTGTTGTCTTCAGTGAGCTATAGTTTAATCCAGTATTACTTCAATTCAATTCAATTTTATTTATATAGCGCCAAATCATAACAGAAGTTATCTCAGGGCTCTTCTCATATAGAGCAGACTGTAGTTTTACTAGAGTACTTCCTGTACCTTTTTTTTTAGCTAATGAGAAAGGAAAGAAAGATAATTAAAAAGATAATAAGAAAGATAATCTCATGTTTTGCTCAGTGCAGGGGGAACCACTAGACATGTTGGCTCAACAACTGCTTTGACACAATGAATACCTATAAGGTGCTTTGAATCTAAGACTCCATCAGTTTAATGCTGAATGTGGATGGTGCATTTATCATCACATTATGTCACTTCCATTTTGACTGATGATTTGAACAGCATGTAGCGACTGGATGTTATGTACAGCAGCAAAACCTATACATCAGCACAGACCTATTCCCACTTCTGCTTTCCATGTTGAGTTGCTAACTAAAGGGCACCTCATGCTTTGCTGTGCTGCAAGCTCCTCATCTCTTCAAACTCACGTCTCTGTAAAACAGGAAGTTAATTAATGAATTAAGTAATTTCAAATGTCTTTATTTTCAGTGATATTGATTACTTTTCATGAAGCGTAAGGGCTGAAATTGAAAAACACAAGGAATCAGGTGATGTGATAGCATGAAGCAATTACAGTTAGTGGTTTAGGTTTACTTTTTTGAGGAAACAGTGTATATTCTTTATGGCAGGTGATTATTTCATTTAATTTGACCAAGTTCAACTGAGAGTTAGCTCCTCTTGCACTGCCTAGAGTGAAATTGCACCATCTTGCTCCATTCGTCTCCTTCCACTGACTTTGAATGCATTCATGTTTGTTTACTGCGTCTCTTAGAAATTATTATTTGAAAGAGGTAAAGGGAGATTTGGTCCTGGGTGGTCCAAACATTATTTTACAACATGAACAACTCTCTTACAAATCTGTAAACACATATTATGCTGCATTCAAAACATCAGAGGAAGTCAGAAATTCCATCTTGTTATTACAAAAACTGAAATGCTCCTTCAAGTTGGACTGAATAAGGAAGATTACTGAGATGGTCAAGGTTTACAGTGACACAGTGAACTCAATGACATTTGCTTTTGGGGGCTTTACAGGGGAACTCCACTGATTTGACACATCAAAGTCTTACAGTCTGTTTAGGTCTGGTGTTGTGTTCATTGACGGTTATTGTGAGAAACAATCGACCAATCAGAGCTTTATAGGTGAGCTGAGATTTCATCAGTCCAGTTGAAGACAAAAGCTGCTTCTACTTGAGATGCCATTCACAACATTTTTCAAGTCAATATGCTTAACCCCTGTCCATGAATCCTGCTGTAAGCATGCTGCTACCTCTCCACCTGCACTGGAGCATGACTTCCCTGGCAGTGCATACAGATGTTTGCTTCCCCACCCATCTTAGGTTCTCCTACAACTCCAGCTTTTTCTTTATTAGGATTTGGCTTCCCAAATCTTCTTCACTTGTCCTTTCTTCCCTCCCCCTCCTTCTCCCGTCTCTTTTCTCAGGCATGCCAATAAAGATATGAATTTGTCTGCTTTCTAACTATCAGCTGCTCCTAATGTGCATCTGTTACTCCCAAATGTCACCATGACTGAGTGACAAATTCAGTCTCACGTGGTGTCAGTGCTTCAGTCATCCACCCATCAGGCCATTGTCCAGAGCAACAGTAGCACTAATAACTATAACTTCTGATTCATTAACCTATTGTCATCGCATCGTGACCATCTTCCATGTCCACGGGTAACTTCATGGCTTCTAGTTGACTAATATAAGGACTTGATGATTCCCTCAGTGCTGGCCAGCACACTGATACCATCCAGTATCAGAACATACAACTGTTGTACTAATTATCAACAAGCAAGCATCTCAGTGTTACCTGACTTGAATCAAACTGAAGGTCTCATATTCACCCACAACATGCTCGAGAGATCACATAATTAGCCCAGCATTAAATAAACATGAACAGATAATCCAGAATCCAAGTTAAATCCAGGTTTACATGTTTCATAGTAGCATTAGTTGTAAACATTACTATTATTACACTTGGACCACAGATGGTTGGATTTATGCTGATTAAGTCTTGTGGAATATTTGCACAATGATAGAGTCTTAATATCACATTTACAATATATATAGGATACATTGGGCACACTGCACAAATGTGGGCTTCACACACATCAGGCCATCTAAGAACATCACTGTCAAGTAGCAGGCCCTGAATTATGTACTGCCCCACCCCCTGCACTGCCAGATCTGTGAAGGAGTAAAAAGGGAATACAAATTATTTTGAAGGAATCAATTTCTAATTGAAAATTAACAAATAAAAATAAATGTTTCCATGTCCTTTTAGGGGCTATGTGGATAATAGACCACAGGTGTAATAATATGGGGGAACATATTGGCACTGCTCCGCAATCTGGCACCTTAAATAACGTCCCATAAAGCATTACTGCTAAGCTGTCCTTACATTTTTGCTGTAGTCCTGTGAGGATGGTTAGTATAGGAAGGCTACAAACCACACAGCTTATATTACATTCATGTCATAAAACTGAAATGCTTGCTAAAGATTCACTAGTTTCAATTCAAGATTCAAATTCAGTATTTTGGGGAAACAGTGTTGATGTAACTCCTGGCCAGCTGAGGCTAACACATCCTATTTTAGTGCCCTACCTACCCCCACTTTGCTATGGTAAGGACAGGTAATATACACAGGTAATTTCAACATTATGATGTCGGTATGATCAGTAAGATCTCTGATGTATTACTGGCTCTAGTGTTTCCATTTACCAACACACACACACAGCTTTGTCACTCCCCTTTGTTAGCATCCAAACTTTAAGGATTTCTATTCGCATCTTTCCCTGGTACAACATTAAACATTAAAATGAAACGCTCATTTATAGTTGCCAGTCTTGCTTTGAAATGAGTTATAAGCAAAGGTGACTGGGAAACACTTCCCATATTAGAGACAGGCCACATGTGTGTGTTGGAAGATCAACAGGGAAATGAACTGTCAAGGCCTGGCTTTTTTCTGTGCACCTGCTAAAGATTTACTACCACCATTAGATTATTGTCACATATACTGCCAAGCAATAAAATCTTGATGTGAACGATCCAGTTTTCCCCAGTAATGTTAGGGTTAAAACCACCATGAACTACTAACATAAAAAAATCCAATGTTTTGGGTTTCATTTTTTTTTCAATTCATTTTATATTATTTTTATCATTTAATGTAACGTGTCAAATAAGTTAAACAAAAACTCATCATCTAATGACACTTATGACATAAGAAATAGATTAAATAATCTGTGCTGGCAACTGATAGATATGATAACAACACTGGTTGGTCTTAAAACTTAGTAAAAAATAGTAATGATAATGATAATAATGTTAGAAGTAAATATGACTATAACTTGTGGAAGTGCACGTACACTAACAATATGATAATCCTATTAATTAACTAAATAATATTATTAAACTATTAACTAATTATTATTGCTACTGCTATAATAACAAACCAAATAAAGTGTGCTTTTTAACCACTAGGTGTGGCAGTTGGATGGTCAGTTGGTCGGTCCACCACTTTGATCTAGAGTAAAATCTCAACCGATTCTGGATGTTTGCCATGAAATCTGGAACAGACATTTGTATCACTTATTATGAATTGTAACAACTTTGCTGATCCCTTAACTTTTCATGTAGCACCATCACAAGGCCAAAACTTCAATTGGTTCAATACTTTGGTTTATGACTTATCAGCCTCAGCTGTAGGCCTACTATGTGTTTAGTACTAATTAGCAAATGTTTGCATGCCAACATGCTAAACTAAGACTGCAAACATGGTAAACATTACCTGCTAAACATCAGCATGTTAACATTGTACTCAGCAAAGTCATTGCTGAGATCTGGGAACATGGCAACATCACTAACAATAGTGCAGATTGTAAACTAACCTGTAGGTTAGTCAAACTTATACGGAAGACAACACATTAGTAATGGTAAAATTATTAGCTACCCAAACGGTCTGTTCTAAACATCCGTCACAGTTTACAGACCCAGTTCTTTATTGAACCTTGACTGCACCATACTTACCATAGTCGTTTTCCTGTGCAATGATTATTATTGACAGTTCAGGTGCGCTCATTCTCAGTTTTACCTCCAAACAAGTGGATTGGACAAAACTTATGGCTTGTTTACAACCCATATGATTGTTTGACCACTAATGTCTCTCGGCCCATTGGACCTGTTTTTAGTGGCATCAGTAAAAGTCAACACCAGTAAGAGAAGGTTAAACTGAGAAAATGATAGAAAGTAAAGAATGAAAAACAATAACATAAAGTAAAGACAACAAGTAAGAAACAAATAGCAAGACAAGAAGAAAATTAAAAGAAGGCTTTTACTTTCCAGAGTGAGGTGGCCTGTAGTTGATCTTGTCTCTGTTTGCATCCCAGACGTATGCCAACTATTTACAGCAGAGATTGAACCCAGACTTCTAATAAAGACGTGGGCTATTTGGTTTCCAAGTTGAGTTTTTAAAGTCAGAATTCTCAGCATGAAGTCATTGGTATTAATCAATAATGAAAATAAATATATTTGCTGTCAGGTTGTAAAAATCTTCTTTGACCTTATTGTACCTTTAATCAATGTCTCAAAATAGACGTCCTCCAGCATCAACTACGGCCACAGTAAAAAACATTTCCCCTGAGCACCCACCTAACTGACCTGGCAGTTTGCCACTTCTCCTCTTCCTTCATTTTATCCTCCTTTCCCAGCCCTCTGCCTCCTCTCCTCTCCTACTCCTCCACATCATCTTCTCTAGCCTCCATGGGATTCAGTCTTAATGCCAGCCATCTGCATTTCAGAGTCTGCCTCTCTCCATGCCAGCAGACAATGCTGTTCTTGTATGAGCAGCAGCCAAAAAAACTGCATTCTCTCCTCCACCACAGTAACATTTAGTCCACGCATGTACTCCTGAATGTTGTCAGTCATTGTTCAGCCAAACATACTGTACATATTACTAGTACTACTTCCCAGTTCTCAGCTCTAGCATCATCACTTCTCACATTCCATTAGATTTTTCTACACCAAGAGGCAGAGTGATAGATTGCGTTAGTCTGTATTTAAACCAAGAGGAAACCCTTAGAAAAGCCTCTGATCCACAGTGTAAGCGCCTCACACCCATACTCCAGCCCATAGCTTAAATTACTCTTTGTGAGTCAGGTTTTCATGACTCTGTGCTCAGCTAAGTCAAGAGAGCGAGGACTTCACTTAGGCAACAGAGCCGTCTGCGTATTTAATGCTCACATAGTACTGTTGCACTAATTCACATGTAATGTAAAGGACGCAGATGCCAGCACTTAGGAAGCTCTCTGAGGAAGAGAGCGAACAATAGGGGAGAACCCTACAATATTCTCTCCAGCACACTCTGTGCCTCAGCATCAGGATGTGATAGAAGCGCTCCCAACTAGCAGCATAGTAGACTCCAGGTGCATTTTAATCCCTGCAGCCCAGCAGGAAACCCCAGATATTCCAGAGAAATCCAGCTACACTCCTTAGTTACAGGCACTCAATTTACCCCATTTCCAAGTGAACATGGCGCACCCTAAGGTAACATCTAGTAGAAAAGAGCTGGCATAATATCAGGTAATGCCAAATCAACATCATGGGGCTCTGAGAGGACAAGCCAAACTAATCCCTTGGTCCCAGACCGTAGTAAAGAGTTCCTGCAAGAGGGCTTTCACTGATGAGACCAAGATGCTTCTGAAAGGGCAGTTCAGTCATGACACTAAAGGGTTAGGGGTTTGTAAGTGTCATCCAAACACATCTAAAGGCAAAAGTATTTTTATCTGTTCTGAATGAAGTCTTTCATCATAGAGAGGGATGAGACACAATGAATCCTACAGAGGGGATAATGGTGCAACTTTCAGACAGTTTGTCCTTGAAGGCATTCATGGTGTTGCACTTGTTTGCATACAGAAAGTGACGGCAGCAGATGTGTGTTTGAGAGTTTGAGAGAGAAGTTACAAAAGGGAGGGGGTTCCCGATGCTATTTTATGATCTAACAACACACTTGTAGGATAGGCCCGGTCACTGATAATGAGCTCTGCCTTAAGGTGGAGTTATAGTTATAGCATAAAAAGGTAACTTTACACATGTAACTACCTAGTGTTGTGATGGGAAAAACAACAATGAACTGTCAATTAAAACCAATGCTGTAGATACCTACAGCAGGACTGCTATTAACCCATTGCATCAAGTATAAACCCAGCTTCATGGTAATGCAGCTGTAAAAGCAGACTGGGTTGATATGCCTGCACTGCAAGCAATGGTAACTTAACTATCACAAAAAGAAAATCAGACATTATGTTCACTGATGATGGAGTCTTTACAAATAGATTTTTTTTTTAAATGAATAAAACCACTGGCCCACTTGAAGGTAGGATTATGTGCCAAATCATGCAAAAGACTGGAATTGTCCTGTAAAAAAAGCTCTGAAAGTGCATTGAGACCTCTTGAGAAATCTTGAGTTAAATCAGTAACAATAACATTGTCTGAAACAAAACTGAGACATGATGACACTAAAACTCTCTCACGCTGAAACATTAAACTGATAGATTTCTCTTTTAAGTGTAGACATCTGATGCTAAAAATCAACTTAGACTAACATTAATGACATTCTATAAATAATGCTGTCATTCTATAGCATGTAAGCCAAAGGACTAAAATCTCAACTGAAATCAGTTATAATGAAGAGTTTTTTAGGTAGCAAGAGAAAAAACCTGCCTATAAATTGGCTTTAAACTGACTTAATAGCAGAAACACACGTCCACTTCCCAGGAAATAGTCTCAAACAGATTTTAAAGTATGATGGGACAGTAAAACTCCCCCAGGCCAACGCTAATGTTATTCAGGCTAATCTGCACTCACCAGTTCATGCACACTGGTGCACAGTCCAAGCCAGGCCAGTCAAATGTGAAGTCTGCCCAGTGGTCTAGTGAACCCCCCCCCCCCCCCCCAACTCTATCCTCCTCTGTGTCCTCTCACACTCCCTCTCTTTACCCCTGCAGTTCGTCGTGTGCCTCCCCGTTTCTCCATCCCCCCCACCAATCATGAGGTGATGCCCAGCGGCAGCGTCAACCTGACCTGCGTTGCGGTTGGTGCTCCCATGCCTTATGTGAAGTGGATGAGCGGCGAGGTGGAGCTGACCCGGGAGGAGGAGATGCCTATTGGCCGCAACGTCCTGGAGCTCACTAACATCCGACAGTCTGCCAACTACACCTGTGTGGCCATATCCTCCCTGGGCATGATTGAGACCACGGCCCAGATCACTGTCAAAGGTCAGAAACACTCCCTGTGCAAGTAGGTGTGTCTGTAGAATGTGATATCACATAGGAGAAAGTGGAAGCAGAAAAAATTTGAATAAATGTCTGAATAATTACATTTGTTTACGGGAGAAATTTAATAAATACAGTTGTGCACAAACATTTGCTATTATTATTATTATGATATTGATTTGAGATGTTTTTGTGCCTGGTGATGCAAAATCTTAAGACTTGGTACTGGAGTGAAATCTCTGTTCACCATTTTTTTTTTATGTGAAATAGACTTTTTATTTTCAAATTGGAAACATGTGAGTGACCCTGCAGGAGGATGGACCCAGTGGAATAATTCCTCAGTGGTGGTGCTTGATTAGCACCAGCAGTTGCTGAGAAGAGAAAGGGTGAAGTGGTGAACTGGTTCCTGGATGCTGTTTGAGGATTCTGCTCCCTTTGTAATGTCCACGTCATTGGTTTTATGGAGCGTGGCTGGAGCTACCTGTAACACAAACTGCTTTACATTAGTCCAAGCCGCTAGTTAGCCACACAAGTGACCACAACAAGTAAGGTGCACGTCATCCTCCTGCAGGCTCACTTGCACATTCTTACTAAACTGACCGTTTTGTTGCTGACATAGAAAGAAAATATAGAGAAATCACAACCCTTATGGGTATGAAACTGGAAACTAGATTTTCAGTTTTGATTTATTTTGACTAATTTCATATCACGATTAAAAGGAGATGGCCCCTTTTATTGGTCATTTTCATAATGGCCAGATTCTCCCTGGCAAACATCAAAATTACTGGGTGGGATATAACAACATTTGGATTGTTTTTCAAGAGATAATCCATGTTGTCAATGGTATTCCCTATAAAAACTGTTGACAGTGAAATCTGTTGTGTAACCAGGACAATTTGTTTTTCAATAAAGTTTTCAAAGGTGGATATCTCAAAACCTCTGCACATAAAACCTATCGGCATGGGAGTGATAAGTAGGCAAATATGTTTTTTAGTAATTTGAGTGAACAGACCCTTTAATCACTTTCTGATCTCCTCAGCCCCAGTGCACCAGTGACAGTGAGGTCAGATGCAGTGTGCATGAAGATTTCTCACTTGCAATAGCTGACAGAGCAGTCATTAATATTAATATCTGAACATGTTTGGACAGCTTGATAAGACGCTGCAGTATGAAAGCAGCATGCCATTAACTGTTCATTAACAAAGTGATCTGCTGTTCCCTCATCCTTTGTGTGATGGCCTCAGCAAAAAGCAGAATACATTTACATAGAAATAAAGTCAAGTACTGTTTTTCAATTACATAGTGAGCATGGCATACAGTTAAGATAGCAATGGTATAAAGTTATTTCTCAAAGTATTTCCATTTATTGAAAAAAAAAACAGTACAGAAACACTCATACTGTATTAACTACTGTGAGCATCAAAGTTGCTGCTTAAAAACCAAGGTTAATTAGTGGGATTTGAATTACCGTACGTTGCACATGTATGAGAATCATGAATTTCAGACTGCAAGGAGCTCCATAGTAGATATAAATGAGCAGAAGCTCAGAAACAAATCCTGAGAGTTGTTAATGCTGTAGATCCTCAGGGCAGTAATGCCAGTAGACCAACTCATAAAATGTTTTCAACTTCATCATGAGGCATTAATTCCTGTGTATGTACAAAAATCAATTAAATTAACATTCATGTAATTCCTTAAAGCATCGTGGATTGCTAGGATTAAGTTATGATAGACAATCCTTGCAGATGTGTGTATTAAAGTGCATTATCTGTCTTTACCATTACTAATAGAGATGGACTGATTTTGTCTGTAGAATTGGTATCAGCACCAATACGCTGAAAGAATGTTGACTTTGACTCAACTCACAAATATTCACGTAATGATCCATATTGAATATTTTTCAAGCTGAATCAACATAACTCCATTCATTTCACTGAAACTTAAGTCAAGGCAAACCATTTTACCAGGGTTGGGAAAACGATTTATCTAAACTGTAACTTCCTTCCTTTTTTAGATCTTGCCACATGCAGTGTTGTAGTTTCATGTTACGGTGCTTTCAAGCTCCAGGCTGCGTTCCCAATGATCAGTCCTAGAGGTTAACATCGTTTTCGAAGAGCATTTCTAAGAACTCTCTTTCATTTGCGTTTACATGAGTTTCCCAAAGCAGGACTTAAGCTGTCTGTGGTACTGAAGATGATGCTGAATGCATTTAAAAGTAACTTTGAATATTTAACTGTTTGCTGTGCTCTATATTAAAAATACATACATCACAATCGTAAGTAAGAAATGTTTTATACTTGGAGTTGTTCAGTATGACAACAAAGCTTAATGTGCAGTTTACAGTCTACAGCTTCCAGCTGGTTGTACTTTATTATTCATGTTAGTGGGTGGAAGTCTGTTTAAGAAAGTAAATTGCTTTAGCTGCTGCTCGAGACAGACATTACTCTTAAACTAAAATGAAGCAGTGGCACTTCCGCAAAGTGTCATGAATATGCAGGTCATCTAATGTGAGTGTCATTCCGTCATCATTTCTGTATCAGACTTGCTATATGTAAGTGTGAGGCAAACAACATACACACCATAAATAAAATGAAAAGAGACAATACAGAACCTGATAAATATCCCATCAGGAAAGTTTCATGTAATAAATAAATCATGTAGTTTTTGGAGGCTCCGGAACTTCTTAACCTCCTATGATTGGGTAGGAGTCACTCATTAATTTACCATAATTTCTAAGAGAGGAAACACCTTTTATTAGCTAGAAATTAGTTTCTATAGACCACAAGTCTGTAATAAAGGGCATTTATTGAAATGATTGAAAGTCCTTGTCCACACAGTGACTCTGCAGGTTGGATAGTGTAGTGTATACAGTGTGAATGGACAAAATGAAGAAAATCACTGCCTTACTGGACTTGAATATGCCCACACAAATCTACACTTTTTTATTACAGAAATGTGAGTGAAATCATAGAACCCAGCAGATGTCATGAAGAAATAAAAAATAAATTTGTGTGCACAAATCAATAAATCCTCATATTCACTCATGCGCACAGATTACTATTTCATGCTGTTTAATTAAAAATTGTGCTCTGAAATTCCTTAATTCATGCTCTTGAATTAATAATTCTCATTGTTAACCTTTAACAAGTGAAAAACGAAAGGGATGTCAAACACAGTGTTAAATGGGCAAAATCCAAAGTATATCTATGTATTACAGTCCAAAATTAAACTAAAACTGCATTTATATTAGATTGTCCATGATCTGACAACTGTCACTGTTTATTTTGAATTGTATTCATTTTAACGCTCAATGTCAAGTTACTGTAGCAGCAGGAGCTCAAGTACCAGGTTGTTTTCCTACTGCGGTCATGTAGAGAGGAGCACCCAGACTGTTAGCAGCAGTCTAGCAGCAGGCTAGCAGCTGTGTTTGGGTCTACAATTACTGAATTAATTCCTTGATATTAATATCATTAGGTTATCATAGTCATTCCATTTGCTCTTGTCCTGCATTTGATTCTTCATTGGACGCTGTTTCAGCATTGCTGGCCAGCTTTGGCTGCTATCAGTTAGCTGCACTGTGTAGCCTACAGCAGTGAAAAATACACAGTGATAGTTGTCAGATCATGGATAATCTAATCTAAATGAGCATCTTGGATTTGATGCAGTTTTGTTTTCATTTTGAACTCATGGATAGACATATATTCAGATGTTGCTTGTTTGCCTGTTAAACAACGTTGTGTTATCTGTGACATGCCTTAACCATACGTCAACGATCGTTTAACATTGTGTGCTGTTAATTCGTGATTCATTGATTTGCTCCATGACACCTGGTGGGCTCCATATGAAATGAATAAATAAATAGTTTTTTTTATATCTTTCAACAACTGAGGAAAGTATTCACTTCTGATGATCTCCAGCTCTGGAGATCATCATGCTTCAATAAAACTGAATTGAAAACTGAATTGGTTAGATAGACTATAGATGGATTTACATAGGAGCACATGAACCCATCTGCTTGGCAGCATAATACATGTGCTCAGCCTGCTGGCCCTGTGCAGATCAGGAGAGGACAGAGACAGGCTCTTGAATGATACTGTAATTAACTGTTAGACTGGCAGTGTTGACGAGCTCCATGTACTCTGAGCTTCAGTGGGTGTTTCTCCTGCCAGACCTTCATGTCAGAGAGCTCCAAAAAAGAAGGAGACTGTAGAAACTTGTTTGTCTGACTCTGTCTCTCTGCTCTCTAACAGCCCTGCCCAAGCAGCCCACCTCCCTCATTGTGACAGAAACCACAGCAACCAGTGTCACCCTGACCTGGGACTCTGGCAACCCAGAACCGGTGTCCTACTATGTGATCCAGTACCGCGCCAAACTGTCTGACAACGGCTTCCAGGAAGTAGATGGAGTAGCTACGACCCGATACAGCATTGGTGGCCTCAGCCCCTTCTCTGAATATGAGTTTCGTGTCATGGCAGTCAACAACGTCGGCCGGGGGCCTCCCAGCGGTATTGTGGACACCCGTACAAGCGAACAAGCACCGTCATCGCCTCCTCTCCATGTCCAGGCACGCATGCTGAGCTCCAGCACCATGCTCGTCCAGTGGGAACCTCCAGAGGAGCCCAATGGCCAAATCCGGGGCTATAGGGTCTACTACAGCTCCAAGCACGACGCCCCGCTCAGCGCCTGGCAGAAACACAACACAGATGACAGCCAGCTCACCACCATCTCAGGCCTCACCACAGATATCACGTACAGCCTGAGGGTGCTGGGCTTCACCTCTGTGGGAGACGGGCCTCCCTCTGATGTTCTGCAGATCAAGACTCAGCAGGGAGGTGAGAACATGCTCACTGTGTTTCTGCAAAGCAATGCCATAAGAAAATTCTGAAGTTGTTACAGTCACATTGCCTTTTAAGCAGTGTGCCACAGGGTGAGAGTTTTGCTGGATCATTTTGTGGCAACAGGAGTAGTACCAGACAGTAGCCGTGTTTCCATAAACATGTTTTCATGTACATTTTGAAGAATGATTAGAAAAGCTGTATGGAATTGGCAAAACTCAATAAATCTTCCTCAATTGTGCAAAAAATGTTTTTACGCTCACTTGAGGTGGTTTTTGCCTTTGTCGAAAAAGAGTTGATGCACTAAATGGGATATGGAAACGCCTTTGCCGAATAAGTTCTGACATAGCAAACATTTAACTCAAATGACTGATCAGCTGTTTCTGCTGAACCGTTCCACATTAATCTGTCTTTGTCTCTGGACAGCATGAAACATGGCCAACACTAGCTGACATGAAGGAACAATTCAAACTTGCCCAACAGAAACTAATTCTCCATTTTCTCCCGTAGATGGTTACATGGCCAAGGCCACTTGTTTGTTTCTGGTTGGCGGCCTCTTCTTCTTCTACTCTGTTTACTGGAGGGTTACAGCCATACATACTGTATAGTGTAGCCAATACGGGCATCTTCTGACCAAACTACTCTTTGCAACGAGCCAAGTTATTTTGCTCCAAACTAGATGATGGAAATTCGCCTAATTCGCATTTCTTTTTTGTGACATTTCAAAAGTTCGCTTAAAATGTTCTTGACAACTGAATGGAAACACAGCTACTGATGGAAGAATTACTCGTAAAAAAAAGCAATTCCACAATGTAAAAATACTGCCTTACACATAAAACTCCTGTATTCACAATGTTACTTAAAGCTGCATTAATTGATATTTTTGGCTACTTGGATGCAGTGGAACAAGCTGTAAATGCAACATTGACGTATTATCACCTTACACATGCAGCAGACAGAGAGCAACATTAGCATTCATTTGAAGTCATGTTTGGGTCCACCTGATGGATGTTGCTCTGGTTTGGTCTCCACCAACTCCTGAGAAAACTATCTGGCTCTTTAGCTTGATGTTGCACTTTCTTCACCACCTAGTCATTAACTTTAGCTGTGTCCCAGGTCCAGACTACACACTACTGAGCAACATCTGAGTACCGGTATGTAGTGTATTCACACTAGAAAAGGGACAAAAGACAGTATCCCCAAATAGTCAGTATGTATACTTAAAAACACTTTTTGACTGTATACACAATATATATATATATATATATATATATATATATATATATATATATATATATAATTAGGAACATGTAATAATATTACATTATTACATGTTGTTTCCTCTTTGTGAATTTGAATTGGCAGTTACATTCCAAAGTTGCAGTTTGATTGAAATCCATCGTCACATGTATTTCTTTGTAGATTGATGACATGATTTTTGGTATACTACTGCAAAAACAGTATACTGTAACAAATAGTTACAGTATACTTTTAGAGAATTTAGAGTAAATGCACTTGGTTACATTACACCTCTGGTGCTGGGGCTATTAGAAACATTAACACCAACAAAACCAGCAGTGTGACATAACCAACAGTCTACAGCTAACAGTCATCTACACTGTTACATGTAGCACCTCTAAATCAACCCCCATGACTTCCATAATTATTGTGCAATTAGAGACTTGTGTAATTTAGATCGATGCCTGGCTGTTTGCATCAAGCTACACATGTATTTATGTTAAACGTGTGTGTCTGTGTAATGGACCCATGCAAGAACGTATTGGTAGCAGCAGAACTGTGGGATAAATTTTGTCACACTGTGTTACACTCCCATCATTTTGAAATTGCAGAAAAACAGAGCTGTAATGTGAAACATTAGTCTGTCAAATATTTCCCAGCTGAGATGAACACAGCAGGTAATTTATTGTATAAGGATACTCAGGAGCATATACAGTGTGTGTGTGTGTGTGTGTGTATGTGTGTGTGTGTGTGTGTGTGTGTGTGTGTGTGTGTGTGTGTGTGTGTAATATGAAGGGCTCACACACTTTATCCTCAAGGACAAAGTGGCTGCCTGCACGTAGAGGAATAAGCATGTTGTTGCATTCCCAGAGAGCCAGTTTTTCAGTGTTCTCAGCTTACTGTGCTTTGCTGGAAGACACATGACATCACAACAGGGCTGCAATAGAAGATAAAGCCACCCAAATTCAGCTGACCCACTTTATTTATTTGTGGAATAGAGTTCAGCACCCTTCCAGGCTGACATAAATCATTCTGCCTTAAACACATATTACAAAGTCTAGTAACTAGTATCAGACTGAGTCTTTCTACCTTTTGTTTTATCAGAGCATCAATTCGATTAATGTCAAATTTGCTCTGCTCATGCCATCTATTATGTGGCCACCCACTATATCACATCATCAGGAGCAATGGGCAGAATCACTGGTTAATTATAGGCAACTTTTATAGGCAAGAGCCTTCAAAGCAACACCTGCACAAAAATCTGCTTAAGGAAGCATTTGTTTAAAAAATAGTAGCGCTGAAACAGACAAAGTTCTATCCTCACTGATGTTATAGCTATAGAATTAACCTCTGTTTTAAGTAGGGATGTGCAGATGCTACACTTATAGTATCTGTCTCATTGTACTGATTCCAATACCAAAACTCAAGAGTAATCGGCTACTACCAACAACTGATGTGATGCCAGTGCTCTTTTTTCAATATAAAATCTATATCTAACTGTGTGACCATTCTTCTAAGATAACACATACATACACAACTTCACTATCACTTCTTAACTATGTGGAGATGTCAAAACAGCTACATTCTTTTTAGGCTTCTGCAAGTTTTAATATATTGTTAGAAGGTTTATAAAATGTGTAGCTTTTTGGCCATGTGGGGGCTGTGAAACAAGCTAAAAACATCTGACATAATCATTACAGTACCTTAGACACAGCTTGCTCTGTGTCTGCTAGACGTATAATTAAGCACTGATCTTAAACCTTCCCCTGAGATAACTTTGCTATGATATGGCGTTATATAAATAGATCTGAATTTAATTGAATTAATTTAAACTCTCAGGACTTTACAGAGCCTGGTAGGTATTGGGCTAAAATTTTGATAATTTTCATGTGTAGAA
Organism: Macquaria australasica; assembly: GCA_005408345.1. Lineage (NCBI taxonomy): Eukaryota > Metazoa > Chordata > Actinopteri > Centrarchiformes > Percichthyidae > Macquaria > Macquaria australasica. Next base: position 1,034,593 of record SEMN01000069.1, read on the forward strand.
ATTACTTAATTTGTACCCTTGATTTATTATTGTTAAGAATGTTGAGTCCTAAAACCCTGACATGAGTTAGCATGTTTGCTCGTCCGGTTCCCTCATCTTGAAGTCAATGGGTTTCTTGAATGGGTTTTTGGTTAGATGCCTGAAATAACGTCTGTGGTTAACAGAAGCTTATGAGATTTTCACGTTTTGTTCTACAACATAAAATACGTCAGTAAATACCCCATTCGTGAATTTGGAAGCTTTTATACACGTAAAAGCTTCCAAATTCACAAGTTTATGTGTTGCTAACAAGTGGCTAAATGAGACTACAGAGGTTGTCGGAGACATTAAAGGTCATCACGCCGAACACAGAAACTCATCTACTCACTCGTCCGCCTTTACAGCCTCGTTGTGTTTATACTCGCGCTCTTGCAAACTATTCTAACTCAAACTTTCCGTGGTGTAGTTGGTTTATAGCGTAATGCTAGCTTTTTACTTCTGAAAATTGCATTTACGCTTCAGAAATTATAAAAGTGGTGTTTATTTGTGAAGATTGTCTTGCTGAACAAAACGTTTAAGTATTATAAACTTTTGTTTGTGGCCACGGAACTTATTTTCTGCAGTAATCCAACATCCTATGGAAAAATCCCATTGGCTTTTTGTCGGGGGAACCAGGGCGATGCTGACTTCCGGGTTAGCCTACAAAAATCATACCTGCAGCACTCTATTAGCAGCCAGCTCTGAACTGTGTTTTAGTGCAGGAGTGCCAACAAATTTCTGAATGAATTCCCTCAAATTAGTAAATGTTTAAACTGGCTAAATTTGCTCAGGTTCAGGTTAGCGGCACTATGCTTGGAATTAGGCTACTGAACATAATGTACTAATAAAAGTGATAAAGACAAAGATGTAAGTTTTCCCACAGGTGGAACAAAATTAAAAGGAGCGGGGAGAGATGTCAATCAAGCACAGTCTGCACACATGCAAACGTGAAAACACAGTGGGTGTGTAGGGTGTGTAGTGTAGTGCAGGTAGTGCAGAAAAAATATTTATAAAAAAGCTACTTAAAATGAAAGGTACAGTGTGTTTGGATTTTCAGGTTCCAGTAACTAACAAAGATGGTAGCAAGTAAAACCAAGAGCAAGCTTCAAACTGTCAGAAAACACATCGCCTTGACATCACAGTCTGGCTGTAATAACAGTGTTTGGAGAAGCTGTGGCCCACCATATTTGCATGACACAACTGAGTATATTCCAGGCAGTCATAGACTTAAATTTGATTCTTAGTTTACTGACATCACCTTAGAGGATTTTAAGGTGATGACATCCTTTATACTTCTTCAGTTTGGTTGGTGTTCTGAATAGTGATGAGTATTGATTGCAGCATTTCACCTAATACCTGGCTTCTCTATGCCTGCACCCCACTTCACCTCCTGACTCCCTTACTTTGTATTTCCACCTTTGAATACACCCTTCCCTATCTCTGTCTCTGGTCCTGTCTTTAGTCTCTTCATCTCTTTGTTTCTGTCTCCAGTTCCGGCTCAGCCGTCGGGATTTGAGGCAGAGGCCGAGCTGGACTCACGTGTCATGCTGTCATGGCTTTGGCCTGTCCAGGACGCCATCATTAGCTTTGAACTGCTCTACTGGGAGGCCAACAATCCCACAGACAAGGTAAATACCACCTTAAAAACAAGGGTTTGATGGGATGTATTTTAACCTTAAATTAATAATAATTATATTTCTTTGATGTGTTTACATTTCTTTATTTGGTGTATTTAATGGTTTTATATTTCTGCCTGTACAATGTGTACAGCACATGTAATATGTGTATATGTATGTATATGATATGTTCTACAGCTGATGCGCATATTTGTGTTAATATATTTAATTTGATAAATTATTACATTGCCACTTAACATATATTTTGTTTGGAACTGACAGTTTTAGATCACATTTAAAACCCTTATTGCTCCATTTTCATGTATAAGCTGTTGTTGTTTGCTCCTGCAGCAACCCCAGTGTCTAACCCTCTAATTTTACCTGTCTGACTTCAGAACGAGTTCAGTATGAGAATCCCTTTTATTCCCACAAACACAGCCCTAGAACAAACAGGTCCATGTAATGGACCCTAAACTAGACCTGCATCAGCTCCTTCTGATTTTATTAGATTGATCTCAGGGAATCACATGAGAAGATTTTAGTTAGTTGATTGTTTTGATTTTGTATTGAATTCTGGGACTGTAAAATGAAACCTCAGATTATAATAGTGTATCTGAAGTTAATATATTCTGTAACAGGGATAATGTGTGTGTGTGTGTGTGTGTGTGTACGGTGGCCTTCTTGATCTCATGGTTTTCATCTCTCCACAGCATCGTGTCATTTTCGACCCAGCAGGCTCCTATGCAGTTGATGGTCTAAAGCCAGACACACTCTACATGTTTTCCCTGGCAGCAAGATCTGACATGGGTTTAGGAGTCTTTACTCAGCCTATTGAGGCCAGGACTGCCCAATCAAGTAAGTAGTACAGCCTTCTGATGTCACTTTCACACATGTGGCTCAGGTTATTTGGTCTGGAAGAAAGTTCTGGTCCATTTAATGTTTAAACTAACTTATTACAAATGAGCCAAGAGGAGTAAATGTGAGATCATATCAACTGATAGGTAAGTCATTGATTGGACAGTGTTGGTGATGTCATCCTGCATCATCAGCGCTACATGGACACCATGAGAAATCAAATTTAGATGGCTGACAGCAGGTCATGCTGCACATAGGGTTGTAGTAATGGAGTGTGTGTGGGGGTGTGTGTGTGTGTGTGTGTGTGTGTGTGCGTGTCCGACCCACCCCGCTCTCTCCTACTAACTACCCAGTTGTAAGCAGTATCGGAGTATGTAACGTTGCCTGGGTTATACTGCAGAGGTAAACACTGAATGGTCAGCAGCATTGTAGTGAAAGATTTCTCCCCCATGGAGACTGTCAGTGTTTCACTGGCCATGTTTAGGCCCACTGTTTGTTGATGTTGCTTTAGCCTATTCATTATTTAGTACTTTGAAATAAAAAATAAGTGAATCCTGATGTTTCTTTTTAATTCTAACCAAATACCTAAACAGTTCATATCAAGTAACATATCAAATTAGCTGAATAAAAATCTGTGTTGTTTTTGTATCAGATAATGGACCAAGTATCTATCTAAAGTATCTGAGGATAGATACACAGGATTTAGAAATATTGAGGTCCACATTCCACAGCAAGACCCCCCTGAGAAATGTTTAACCAGACAACAAACAAAGCTTGATGGTGTTTAGTTTCACCATACTGCCACCATACTGAATAAAAATGAATTTTCTTTTTTGGTCTTTCTGATGGAGTGGAGGTACGTAATGGCAGGTGGTAGAAATAAACAGATTGTGGGTCTCAGTTTGCTGCAAATAACTTTTTCACTAACTTTTACACATTAGACAAACCTAAAACGTTTAGTCATATTTAGTAATTTCTTCACATTTTTAAAGGTTTTTCTATGTACCAACTCATAATGTGCATAAAAAGAGGTGGATGGAAACATGCTTTCAATTTGCAATGTTCTAAAAGAAGAAAGTGTTCAGTATTATGCATTAAAATTCTTGTGAAGTGGGAACCAAAGTAGTGACTGTAGTGGTATGACAGTCCATTAATCTTTCATTAAACTGCAGCTTAATTTAACCTCGTGATTTTCGTGTTACATTTAGTTGATTCAAGCACACAAATTAAATAATGTGTGTTGTGGTTTTAGACTTCACTCAACTTGGCATTTACAGTATAATAAATTCAGTGAATATTAATTAATATAGAGGCATATTTCAAAGAGAGGTTGGAGGTTTCGGGACTCCTGTTGTTCTTTGTCACCCGTTTAACAAATGTAAGCAGAGATTTGCTTTTATCCAGAGCTTTGTAACACTGGCTCTGACCTGAATAAGAGAGCAGAACCTCCAATTCTGAACCACTGTGCTCATCTGCTGCAGTAATACTAGCAGCAGATGGGCTGTGTAGCTCGCAGAACTTTGTAATTGCAAAAGTTTCAAGCTCACACAATGTAATCAACAGTGTAGCATTAATTCATTAATTAACTAATTATGTGTAGACTTTTTCTGACATGTGTCAGTCATGCTTGATTTTCCTGAACATGCAACTCAATTACAAAGTTCAAGCACTAAGGCAATGACAAAGAAAATGTAATTCTGCAGAGGTTTCTGTCAGGCGTAACATTCATTATTTCACCTAAGCCATCATTCATAAGCACACTAGTACTGCTTGATATTATATTTTCAGCTCTCTGCCTTTGCAAAACATATCACCAGCCGTTGCACATTTTGACAAATAGTCTGATAAAGCACTGAGTCGATACATACAGCATATTATGATATAAGCACAAACTGTTGCACAGAGACAGCTTTTATCATGACTGTCATGTTCCTTCAAAATGATAGTTTGTCATGTGAAACATGACATAGAGTGTGCTGACGTGCAGGACTTTAAAACTAGTCACTTTGATTTCCAGACTCTCATCACTCCTCTGGCAGCCAAACCAATCATGTCAGGAAGCTTGCTAACAGGTCTAAAGACCCTGACCACTGCTGTCACTTACTGCTTGTCAAACTCCCTCCATATTTTCATCCATCTGCCAATCTCTATCTTCTTTGTTCTGTTTATTTACAGTATATATCTGGAGTTTGTCAGATTATAAGTCTTAAAAATAGGGCTCCCAGTTGAAAGTCGAAGATTCAAATCATCAGTCGGAGATCCCTCAGTCCACTGAGCTTCTTCAAGTCGAGCAGTCGTTTTGTTTCGGGTTTTTTTTGTTTTTCAGTCAGTGTGCAGTGTACTTCTGGGAACTTTTCGGTCCCCAGATATCTAGTGATATCAAATATTCTTTCAAATGTACCTCTGTGCTGCTACAAAGCATGTCTGAAACACATTTTTGTTACATTATTTAATATTGAATCGTGAATCAATGAAAACTATAAATTATGAAAGAATTTACCTTGGAGTTAAAGTGCTGACCCTGCATCCATACAGCCATAACATGATCTACCAGTCCACTGAATGTCAAGGCCAAAAGGGATATGGGCAAAAATATTTTTTTCTGGGGTTTTCGTCCGGCTTTGACTCTTTAAATGTTCAATAAAACCAACCTGTTTGAATCCATGGTTTTTGGTGCAGACAGTGATGAATAGATGGGTTTATTTTCCTATAAATAAATACAACTTTCCTGTGAGATCCTAAGAGGCAGTCTCCGTCCCAGAGATATAACCTAATCCTTCAATCCCTGCAATCTGCCCTGTTTCTCAACATGACACCACTTTGTTTTTGTTCCAATAATAATATCTCCTTTTTTCTTGTGGGTTAGGATCATTCTTTTTCTGTCCAAATTTTAATGAATTTTCTCACACAGCCACCCACCTCTACTCCAAGTTTCTGTATTTTTTTCTTATTTTCTATTTGCGACTTTAATCAGCTACAGTGCATCTCCCACACATGGATCTCTGTCTCTTTGATCTATTGCACCCCTGCATGGATGTATCCAAAGGTGCTTCTATGTGTGAAGGAATTACGGCTGTTCTTTCTCAAGTTGTCATGAGCACCTCTGCTGCAGGTGAACAAACCAGCCACCAACCCTCAACCAGTAACCTTGCTGAGTCTGCTGGGGCTGCCAAGTCACAGGCCAGCATGATAACAGTCCCCTGTGTTATCTCTCCCACCTGCTCCACACTCATTTCAACTGTTGGTTTTGTTGTATGTTTGTTGTATTCTGCTAGTGTATCATTGTGCATAAATGCATTCATCTGTAGTGTGCCTGTTTTACTTTTCAGTTGGTGAAACTTCACACTGTGTTAGTTATATCCAGAAAGGTAGCCACAGTGTGAAATGTCAGTCTTGTTTTTGTCTGCCCTCTGGACTGTGAAGATTATTTGTAAAAGAGGATGAAAACACAAGCTACCAATTCATTGAAAAAAAAGAAATCCTTTATAGTTTGATAACATACATTGTTACATATTGGATCCTAACAATTAAACTTCCAGTTCCAACCCTGTCTTCTAAAATTATATTTATATACAACTAATTTGATTATCAATATGGTTTATAGAAAGCATAATGCTGCCCACATTTTTTAATTAACATAATGAGGAAACATTTATATTTAGACATATTGTTAAAGGATCATTCTGGTTTATTACAACTTGAATCTTATTGATGGGTTTGGTCACTGGTTTAATCAGTTATAATAACATTGTACTCACCAAGTTTATACTGATATCTGAGAACACTGCAACATCACTAAAAACAAGTCCTATGGGTCAAGAAACACAAGCTTCTTTGGAAGAGAAAATGGAGGTGATTGGTCCATTGTAAACAACTTTTCTGATTCAACTTTGACCTAATGTACTTACCATAGTTGTGCAGGCCAGCAATTTTTCAGTGCAGTGAGGGATAATAACCAACATTTCAGATTGACCTCCAAATAAAGTGGTTTAGATAATCTGGATAAACTTGGCGAGCACAATGTTATCATAACTGATTCAAATTACCAAAACTATAAAAATAAGACCAGGTTGAAATTAAATGGAATTATCCTTTAAGGTTAGGCAAAGGTTAGTTGTCCTAGTTAAATTAATCAAAAAAGTCAACGTTGGCTTGAAGTGATCACTTTTTCAATATTTAACCAACAATCTATCAAAAAACCTTCATCATTGTGTTTTAGTAACCTAAACCTAACAACACCTGGATTAGGAAAAAACATTGCCATTGACCATGAGGCAGGCTACAATTATGTTTTCTCCAAAACATAGTTGCAAAGCAAATAGGTTATTAACACAATTTGAAGGACATGGGCTAGCCAGTTTACATTGTCAAACCCAACTCGTCTGTTCCTGTAACACATAAGCACATTATCTCTCAGCAGTCCAGATGGTCAGTTGCTCTGTCTGCCATTATCCACCCTGCTTGACCATTACCCTCCCTCCTCCCCTCCCTTCAGCCCCTTCAGCCCCTCCCCAGGAGGTACGCTTGCTCAGCCTCAGCTCCACCAGCATCAAGGTGAGTTGGGTGGCGCCGCCCACAGACAGCCGCCATGGGGAGATAGTGTGCTACTCCCTAGCCTACCAAGCCCTCACAGGGGAGGATGTGGAGCACCACCAGGTGTCAGGGATTGGTGCTGATGTCACCAGCTACGTGCTGGAGGACCTGGAGAAGTGGACTGAATATTTGGTGTGGGTGAGGGCTCACACTGACGTCGGGCCCGGCCCAGAGAGCCCCACAGCCCGCATCAGAACCAAGGAAGATGGTATGTTGATGATGTCATAGGGAGAGACCTGGGCCTCCCTGGAAATACTAACCCTCCTCTGTTCCTCTCCTGCTGCTGCAGTTCAATTTCGTAAACTCTAGCTAAATGTGTGAAATGAGTGAAATACCTTTTCCTAGAAGAAATGAATTACATGATGTAGATGGTTTTCTGGAAAACTGATCAATTGCAAATTTGTTTCAGAACATGCACCTCTAAAACACAGTAGACATTGAAATTATAAGAACATAAGGCAGGTCCTGCAATGTGTCCTGTCTTGTCTACCTATCTTTTTTATAAAGACCCTGTGTCAAAATCCAAATGGTGCATATTCCTATATAATCTTTTTTGGCCTTCTAGTGGGTTAGTCGAGCAATGGTATGGCGGTCAGTAGTGGGTGGATAGTCAAGTGTGTTTGCTTTAACTCCAGTGGTCAAGGTTCAAGTCTCAACTTATGACTTATGACTTATAAATTATTTGGTAGATGCTAAAACCAATATCAATATCCCGAGGAATTAGGCTCATTCTATATTATTATTTAGCACGTGATTTATGTCTAGTACCAACATTCAGTGCCAGTGCAGGAAGGGTAGCAAGGTGAAAAGGAGGTCAAGGTGGTGGATATAGTGCATCCCACCTTTATGTGGGAGATCAGAGTAATCCTTCTGTCATAATCCAACAGGTAATTTTAGCTTTTTTTTATTATCACCAAAATATTTCACTAACCTTAACCAAGTGGTTTGGTTGCCTAACCTTAACCATACCTTAACCATAGTTTATTGGCCATAGCCATAATCTTTCGATAGCATTAGATAAAACAAAACCAAACAAACAAAGAAAATGTTGTCATTGAACTTCATTTTGTTTTTTTAGAATTGTTCAAAATCCTGTCATGAAATTCTACACATAGAGGCATTTATTTACCAAAATCACCTTATCCTTTCTTGAATCAAATATCAAATATTATGCTTAGTTTGTATACTTGCTATACTATAATCTTTTTATATTTCATGGTTGAGAGACATGATTATAAGTCATAGTACAAGCTTGTGCTCATTTCACAACATTTTGTGAGACCTTTGCTGCCACTGATATCCTGCCTGCCTCTCTCTGCCAGTCTGCCTGTCTTTTTTCCAGCATGATGACAGGGCTTTAGGCTGCTGGACTGCTTCCCTGCTAGGCTGTCTGGTGAATTGCCTGAGTGGCAACATGACATGCTCTTTCTCTGTCTTCAGTCAGATAGCAGGTCTGCGGTGTAGCTAAATGGCCACTATGATTCCGTCCATAGGGAGGCTCTGCCATTAGTAGCGCACATTCACTATTACTGTCACTGCTGAAGACATCTGAAGACAGACACCATTACAAAGATTCCTTACAAGAAGATTGATCTTTTTTTTTTGTGAGGGCACAATTGGCCATATCATGACCGATGTGAGCAAAGAGTAATGGGCTCTTTTCTGGAGCCACTAGAAGAAATCAAAGTATCAAAGGATAAGTCCTGGACGATGTCAGGGTGGCTTAGAAAGTATAGTAGCATAGTGTGGAACCTCTCCTCTGTTAAAGTTCATTGTTCTGACCAGCTCACCTCTTTGACTGCTTAAATGAACTCCAGCTCTGCCTTTGACATCTTTCTGACTCCTTTCTTTAATTTTCCTCTTAATCGTATTAGTCGTACCAATGTCCGGATTAATTTGATTGCCTTATGCTCTTATTGTGTTTACATTGTCTGTGTCTGTATGGTAAGTAGTGAGAGGAAAACGGACAGAGAGAGTGATGGTGCTTGTATGTATGTGTGTATTGTTATGACTTAAAAAGCAGATCTATCTGCTCTCAGTTTATTGATTTGTTAGAATGATTGAAGCTGTCTGATCTGATAAGATGTGTTTTTCTGGGTGGCACTGTTTAGGAGTTAATCCCAGAATTCTAGGATTCAGGGTTGCCAACTTGAGGCAACCTGGATGGAGTGAGATTTTGATGCCATGGGCTTAATCACACGTACGTGCACACACACTTCATCACGTGCACATATTTGGACTCAATTTACCATTAGGGTTTAAAAAAGTGTGTAGCTTACACGTGGCGGGAGCGGGACCTTATATTCTAAGATTTAAGGATATAGCCTGACTACACCACCCCGGGACTTCCACCCTGGGAAATACTCACAATTTCATAATATTAGACTACACTAACCCAATAAAAGGCACACAGGTTCATTCACTAATGAAAGTCAAAGACCTGTTGTTTCCACTATCACAACTATACTTTTATTAAATGTTCACAAGTAGCAAGAACCAGAAAGAAACAAAAAGAAACAAAAGAACACAAAAACCTATCCTACTCCAGACACATAGCCAATAAATGAACACGCACACACACGCGCGCACAAAGGCCTAGTGCAACTATAAGCAGCAGACTTGGACTTGATTATCGTTTCTACTGGTGGTTCTTATTTGAAGCAGCATGGTTCAATCTGATTTCCTTTGATGCACATAATGGATGACAGCGTCCAATCTCGTGCAAGTCTGTTTGTACACTCCGTTATGTTCAGGCCAGTTTTTGAGAAGACTTGTTCTGCATCTGCATTAGAGTAAGGCAGGCATAGAACAAGCTGTGCCACCTTCCCAAGTCTGGGGAAGTGTTCTTTACCAGTTAATCAGCTCTTCTGCGTAGTCAAGTGTGCCTACACCATGTCCATACGATGGAATTGGTCTTCCTCTCCAACACTCACCAGGGCACTTTTCAAGAGGGTGTGAGGTATGTCAGTTTCCTCCAGCATCTGGTACGCCAGAAACTCATCTGAAATCCTGGTCCCTTGGGTCCTCAAAAGCAAGAAGGTGTATGTATCTGGGCAAATACTATAGCAACAACATTAGTTATTCCAAGATCCTCCAAGGACTATAACTAATTATCTATCCAAATAGTAAGAACCAACTCTTTTCAATAGCAGATTTGTCCTATTTAATACCCCAGAGAGCAGTCTTTTCTCACCCATCACAGCCGCTGGTGACCAGGTTACCTGCGATGGTCTCATTTCTGAAGATTGCACTTGTGTCTTATCTCCATTTTCCACGTCTCTCCTCTGACGATGTTCCATTCCTGCTGCCTCTGTCCCTGTATTCTTCTGCACTGTTTTCTAATGCTGGTCCCTCATCTCCTTCTCTCTCTTTCGCCTTCTTAAATTATCTCAATAAACTCATCTGGAATAACAGAGTTGATAAGTCTTTCTTGAAAACATCCATAGTAGCTAGCTAACTAGTTGCATAGAAGAACCCAATGCCTTTGTTTAGTGTTACTTTCATTCTTCTCTCTGCTGTGCACAGCTATCGTAAGCTAGCTAGCTCTTTACATGGCAGAAGCAAGTTTAGCCTTACTCTGTACCACAGAGCATGTATTCAAAACAAATATTATATAGTTTGTTACACCCTGGGTTAGATTCTCAGCTAAGAAAATATGTTACAGATGCAGTATGTTAGTAATGCCACCAAACGAAGCTGTGCAATTACAGTAGCACAAACTGTATCTGCCTACATGCATTCAGCTGGTGATGCAGAAAATCTGAGCAAGAATATTGTATGCCATGCTATTCACAAGGTTGCTCTTGCTCTCACTGAACTACTGAATATATTTGTAGTGTTCCCTTCAGGTCATATTAACACTTTAAAGTTTACACAGCATATCATCCATACACTAAAAGATTGATGGAGGCACAGCAACTACATACCACTTAGGACTATGTTTTTATGCTTGCCTTAATCTAAACCCAACCAACAGTGTTTCAGTTGCCTGATTTAACCTTAATGTTTTACTTCTCAAAACTCAATAATGACCTTACCCTTTCTTAGATCCAAACATATGTTGGGTTTTATTTTCTAGACAGCACTGTCTTATGAGTTAAACCCCAGAATTCTTGGATTTTAGAGACAAATCTAAACAGTGTTCGGAGCACTGTTTCCTTCCTCCCTCCAAAGTATTAACCCTCTCTACCTGCTGTCGCTGCCGCTCTCCATCTTAATTTTCTCTCTCAACCTCTCCCACCACACTTTATTTCTACACACCCACTGAATTTTAATCTCACAATCTTTCCATCTGCTTCCATCTCTCTCCACCCCATTTGACTTTGGGCTCTCATCATTGACTGGATTTCTCCAGCATCTGTCCGTTCTCCACACAGTGTAACAGCTTTCTCTGTGCTCTGCCCATGAACCCTGGTGCCTGAGTATCACTATACATTCTCATTTTGCTCACTGACACCTACAGTAGCTTGCAGCATAGCTCTGAAGGCTGTGGGCTTACTATTAATTCATTTTAACAAACTGTAATGAAGCCAACTCTTCTCTTTATAATCAATGAGATTCATGGATACCTTCATGAACTCACCAGGGTTTAACTGTTAACTGACCTTGTGAGCTTTTCTGACTCTGTGAGCTGCTCTGACAGATTCACAGTTTATACAGCTACATCATGAATAGCAGCGGAAGTGTGGAGTCAGAATGTATTATTGCGCAGCAGAATTACAACCGGCACTGGTAACCACGTCATCAGCTGCTGGCTACATCACAGTCACTGTTCACTGTCATCAGTCACATTTTCTGTGTTGCTCCTTACCTTTCAATATTTAAACATGAAAACACATTTTACAATAAATAATAAATAATTTGCTTAATTTTGAGACCCACTCAAAATTTGATTTTGCCGTCATCGGGGGTCCTAGTTGTTAATTAGGGGTTCCGAGACCCCCGTATTTTGCATTTTCCCTGTGAATATTTTTCCCCGAACCCTCAAGGGCCCTTTCACGTCATCGGGCCACGGGGCTTGAGCCCTGGTAAGCCTGTGCATTAAAACGGCAGTGGTTATGTGTAAAGAAACATAAATGCGTATTGAGTTTCTCTGGTTTTCTCCATGAGTTCAAAACACCCTCTCTCGCTAACTGACTGCGGATGCTGCCAAGCTGTCACTCTGTCACGATCGAGACTGGCCAATAGAAACGTGTCTTGCGTCTTTCAGCGTAGGGCCCGCCCACGGAATTCAGCTGAACCGGAAGCAAAACGTTTGGATTCGCAAGCAAAACTAAACCATATTTTGATTGCAGTGTCAACAATTTTGCTCTCAAACCTATTCTGTTTGATTGCATAAAAAAGACACAAAATAAACTCCATACTTTCAGGGGTTGTTGGCAGTGTTGTCAGTTGTGATTAGTCAAGCAGATGTGTCGTCACTTCACAGCAACAGTGACCATCACTTCACTACTTCATCTGTCAACCAGGAAAATTAAATACTTCAATCCTTTAAAAAAGAAGAACAGTGGAGAACACAGGTTAGACATGCCAAGAGGTCTGCAGTTGTTTGATGGACTGGACCCCATTTTCGGCCACTGTCAGGCTTCAGCCGGCCGCGGCAGGGACCTAGACTCAGCATAAACAGAAAATATATCAAGTATTTAATGTTTATATTTAACTTCTTCTGTTGTTGTCTGTCCCAAAACTTCTTACTTCACTCACCTAACAAACAGCACATAAAAAACGTTGGTCCAGTTGTTGCCTTTTTAATGGCGTACTTTGTAAAATACAGTTGAAACACAAAAAGAACCTTATACAAAAGCCTCACCAGTTTTTATTTTAATGTTCAACCCAGGTTATGGGTTGTTTGGGGTAAAGAGCACCCAAAGTCCTGAAAGATGATGATTTTGTTTTTTTTATCTTGTGTACACTGTGTTCACAGGATAACAAGTTATGCGAATAAGATCCATATCTTGTGTACACAAGTACAGCACTTGTGCAGTAGAGCTGAGTTTCGATGATTAAGTTATAGAAATAACAACAGCCACTGTTGTTGTTTAAACTAAATAGGAAAACTTTAACTTTAACTTTAAAAAAACCTTAATGTGTTTTTGAAGACTGAAATTTGTTTTGTTGTACAGCAAAGCAGTATTTTGACCAACTTCCCAAATTGTGTCTCCTTTCCATGATGAATGAAGATGGCAACTGGAAGCGATAATTCCAACTCATCCAGTTCATCCTTGTTTAGGTCAAGGAATGAAGACACACCTTGACAAACAGGTCAGGCTTATTGCTTCTGAATCAGATGTGATTGAATGAAAAACTGAAGCACAGGCAGGCTGGATGAATGGTAGCCTTCCTAAATCAATCAACCACAACTGAACAATTACCTTTTCGTCACACCTTTATTTTGTATATGGTCAAGGAGAAAGTGATCAAATCAGATCCTGCCTTTGACTGGCTCTGCTTGCCACACTGTATATACTTAATATTTTCTGAAAGCTTTGGAGTGGGTGGTGTTCAAAGATGTGAGTAAATGCAAATTAATCACAGCAGCATGTTGAGATAGTTCATGTTGTGGATTTCTTTTATCCAAGGTAGGCAGAAGGAAGAAAATGCAGGCAGACACACATACTGGACATAGTGAGAGTGATACAGAGGATACAATTAGTGGCTGCCTCAGCATTTGACAGCTGCTGCAGAGAATCCCCAGCACCCACAGACACATGAGCCGGCTTCATGCTGTCAGTCAGGAAGGCCCTACAAGAAAAAAAACAGCATGGACTATGTAAGCCTCACAAAGTCTGCATTAAGCATCACACATCTCCTCATTACATTGGGAATTAATAACAAATAAATGTGTGTCCACACCCACACTGCTTTATGTTGGTGTTAGTTTTAGTGAAATCTTACAAGTTATGACTACAACATGAAAAATCCTGCAGACAAGAAGACCTTTGGATGAGATGGTAGAATGGAAGTCAGGCAAGCAGGTAGATACAGAAGACAGGACACTGAAATAAAATCTGTGCTAGTCCACAGCCATAGCTGATATGTAGATGATCTTATGTCATTATAAATCTTACGTTTGATTTGTGGTTCAAATCCACCACTGAATCCCAGCTAGCTAGTTAATATCTATTCCTCTATCTACTATCACAGATGGAGGACTTGCATGGATGGACTACAGCACAAAAGCCTGCCCTTTTCACTCTTCTTTCACTCCTTTTCACCTTTCTAACAGTGCCTGGTGTAATCATGTGACAGTGATTCAACATCACTGTTCTCCTGATGTGGAATCATTTTTCATAAACTGCAAACCTTTCTTCTTCTAGTTTGTTTCATTCTTTCTGATCAGTGTTTACATTCCACTGCAGGCCAACGTGCAGGAGCAAAGAACATGCTCGCTGATCAGATACTGTGTGTGCAGTGGACCGGACTCCTTAGTTATTGTCCTCTGTGACTAACAAGGAAATCTTAACCATGAACTCCCAAAATACAGGTAGTCAACTAAATGCCCGACCAGAGAGGATAATATTCTGGATCACTGTTACCCCACAATCAACAGTGAATATCAAGGCTTCCCCCATGCTGCACTGGGACACTCTGACTACGTCATGGTCCACCTGCATACAGGCAATTCAATTCAATTCAGTTTAATTTATATAGCGCCATATCATAACAAAGTTATCTCAGGGCACTTTTTCGAGTAGACCAGGTCTAGACCGACTCTTTATATTTACAGAGACCCAACAGTTCCCACCATGAGCAAGCACTATGCGACAGTGGCAAGGAAAAACCCGAGCAGAACCAGGCTCTGGGTGGGCGGTCATCTGCCTTGACCGGTTGGGTTGAAGGGGGAGGGGGGGAGCGGGAGAGAGAGAGCAGGAGGAAAGAGAACATACATCAGCACAGTACAGTTCCACATAGGGATGTAAAGCAATAGCTGTGGTAATGGTATTGATGTTAACACCAACAGAAACAACACTAAGAGCAATATTATAATAGCAATACTAATAATAAGAGCAATAACAGTAATAGCAGCAGCGGGGGCACAGCAGGAGCACGGGGGCAGCAGGTGGCCACAACCATAGATCCAGACTCAACAGCTCCGGAAGCAGAAATACCTGCAGAAAGCAACAGAAGGGGAGGGAGAGAGAGAGAGAGGAGAGAAAGCACACAACTACGGGAAGAAGTTGAATTAGTAACAAGCATTGATGGGATATGAGGGCGTACAGATGGAGAGGAAGAGGAGGAGAAAGGAGCTCAGTGCATCATAGGAAGTCCCCGGCAGTCTAGGCCTATAGCAGCATAACTAAGGGGTGGCTCAGGGGTCACCTGAGTCAGCCCTACTATAAGCTTTATCAAAGAGGAAAGTCTTAAGCCTACTCTTAAATGTGAGGAGGGTGTCTGCCTCCAGTACACAAACTGGAAGCTGGTTCCACAGGAGAGGAGCTTGATAGCTGAAGGCTCTGGCTCCCATTCTACTTTTAGAGACTCTAGGAACCACAAGGAACCCTGCATTCTGGGAGCACAGTGCTCTAGTGGGGTAATAGGGTACTATGAGCTCTTTAAGATATGATGGTGCCTGACCATTTAGGGCTTTGAAGGTGAGGAGAAGGATTTTAAATTCTATTCTGGATTTTACAGGGAGCCAGTGTAGAGAAGCCAATATTGGAGAAATATGATCTCTTTTTCTGGTTCTTGTCAGTAAACGTGCCGCAGCATTCTGAATCAGCTGGAGAGTCTTAAGGGACTTATTGGGGCAACCTGATAATAGAGAGTTGCAATAATCCAGCCTAGATGTAACAAATGCAAATGTAAATGAAAAAAGGCAGTTCTTGAAGTTTGTTTTATGTGGGAGTTAAAGGACATATCCTGATCAAAGATAACTCCAAGACTCCTTACGGTGTCACTGGAGGCCAGGGCAATGCCATGTAGAGAAACTATATCTTTAGATAATGTAATGTAGGCAGAAATGAAAGCTCTGTAAACCTGTTGTAGGGGTATCAAAGCAGTGGACCACTGAAACTATGGAGGATTTTGGGCGTGCTTGGACTGTACTGACTGGGATGTTATCAGTACAGCTACCAACAGTCTAGATGAGTTCACAGAGGCTGTGGCATCCTACATCAGCTTCTGTGACGACTGTTGTGCACCATCACACAGCAGGGTGAGTTACAACAACGACAAACCCTGGTTTGAACCCCTCTCTCCTTCTACCTTGAAGTGCTGTCTCCGGTGTTCACAGACATCTTTAACACCTCACTGGAGACATGCCATGTACTAGTCTGCTTCAAGACTGCCACCATCGTCCCCGTCCTCACAAAACCAAGGACCACTGGACTTAATGACTACAGGCCCATCGCCCTGACCTCTGTGGTAATTAAGTAATTTGAGCAACTTGTGTTGTCCCACCTCAAAGCCATTCCTAACCCACTCCTGGATCCCCTGCAGTCCGCCTACAGAGCCAACAGGTCTGCAGATGATGCGGTAAACATGGCCCTCCACTTCATCCTTCAGCATCTGAACTCATAAGGAACCTATGCCAGGTTCCTGTTTGTGGATTTTAGCTCCGCCTTCAATACTATCAGGCAGTCAGAATAACTTGGACCATTCACAAAACTGTACTGTACTGTACAGCTCTTTCATTTAAAAAAAACCCCAAAACATTTATACTGTACATATTTTTTAGAATATTTATTTTCATATCTTACTGTCAATTTTCAATTTTCAATTGTATGCTTCCTGACTGGCAGTACTTGCTTTTATCTTTTTAATATATTGTACTTACTATGTTTATTGTTATACACCAAAACACTAAGGTAAATTCCTTGTAAACTTGGCAATAAACCTGATTTCCTGGTGACTAGAGCTCATTTCAATCCATGGCAGCAGGCTGATTTCAAAGATGAGTTTAGTTTGCTATAGTATTATGCTGCCTGTTACATGGTTCTTTTGTCCTTCTTCCACACTTCACAGGCTGTGGCTTTGTATTTTGCTGTTAACACAGAAGTTTATTGACATTTTTCCTCCAACGCTTGAAGTCTGATTCTGGGAGCTTGCTGATACTATATGAGGTTAAACGATTCTAATTAGTCTAAAGTGCATAGTGCTGACAACAAGTTACAGAGCTTTTCTTTGCCTGCTGTGCTGGGTGATACTTGAGCTGCCTTAACACTTATCTCTCCATGTCTTAATCTTTTAATGCAGGACATTTTAACCTTTAACCTTTCCTCTCCTTGTCTGTCTTGAATTCAATTAATATTTGCACAACCTCATTCAAATCAAGTCAAATTTGAATTCATTTACACCTCCCTCTGAAGCTGACCAAGCAGGAATCTTCATAAGATCATTTCAAAATTCTGTAAAGTAGAATAAACCCTGCTCCCAGGATCCTCTTGGGGCTCCATATGACAAGCTTTGATGTGTATAACCTGCAAATATAGCTAGCAACTTTCATATTACCTTGGAACTTGTCCAGGCCTGCAACTACCTCATCAGATCATGAGATTTTTCAAACTCACTTATCAGATGGGGATAGACAAACCACTGGATTGTATTTGAGAGATGTCCAGCACATCTTCTGCCGGCATGTTGGGTGTTCAAACTGTTTTGATATGAACTCTTAGAATACACCCACATTATACCAGTTCAATTTGTAAACGCATCTTTTTCTTTCCGTTTTTTTCTCACCCAAAAACCTGATCTTTTCCAAAACTGTTTCTGGAGTGTGTTTCGGTGTGTATGGGGAAAACAGAGCTCTTATAAAATGATGACGTACAGTAAACCTGCCCAGTGAATATTATAGGAAAAGCTGCTATGTAAGCTAGTTTTTCCTATAATGCAGAGCTATTCAACTGTCAAACTTATCTAAATATTGACAGATATTCAATAGGGACTCAGATCAGGACAACTGAGCCAGAATTGAACAGCTTAATGTGGCAGTGTGAGTGAATGGGAGTTGTAACCAAAAGGTAATACAAAAAAGGAAACATTCAACTTTCCGTAAAGATTTGAAGTTGAAGTTGTGTGCTGTGTTGTGTTGTGCTGCAGTGCCTGGAGCTCCTCCCAGGAAGGTGGAGGCAGACGCCCTCAACTCCACTGCCCTCAGGGTGACCTGGAAGTCTCCCCTGTCTGTCAAGCAGCATGGCCAGATCAGAGGCTACCAGCTGGTCTATTCCAGGCTAGAGAATGGGGAGCCTCATGGCCAGCCGGTCATCATGGATGTTTCCCTCCCTGAAGCCCAGGTACCTTCACACTCCTACAATTGAGTCCAATGACACGTTAAGTAGGTGATTCTTGTTTATTTAACTTGGCGGGAACAATGGCTGACTACAGAAGAGGGAGTTTGATTCAAATCCCAGGAATCACTGGGAAACAAGTCTGAACTGAATGCCTTCAGATTAATGTAAAGGCTGCAGCAGCACAAGGTTAGACATGCACAGAGAGACATGAGACAGAGAAATGTCTTGTACCATCTTCTAATCTCACTGTAATAAATATAAATGTGTTATCTTGACCTTCATCTCTCATAATTTTAATAATCTATGAGAAACTAGAGTTTATCAGTCTAAAAAACAGCTTTTAAAAAAACCCACAGTAATAATGACCAACAGTCTTGCTTTATATTTTCAATTTCCATTCATGCCAACTGGGTGGATGAATAAATGAATATCCAGAAAAATGCTTTACATACAGCATGTGAGCAAATAGCAATAAAATGTGAGTCCTTAATTTCTTGTCATTCAGTGTTGGATTTTATAAAACAAGCAGAACAATTCCCTCTCTAATAACATTAAATGATGAAATTGATGTATGAGAATGGTGGCATTAGTTAAGGCTTCAACAGCAAAACAATCCATCAGTGATGCAGCCTGTGAGAGAACAGAAAATAGTCTTACTCCCTGCTATCATAGCATTTTTAACTCAGCGCTGTTCTCTCTCTCTCTCTCTCTCTCTTTCTCACACACACACACACCAGGTAACAAATATCATGTGAGCACTGTGTCTCTTTTCGTAAATGTCCTGTCATGTCTGAATGAAAAGACACCTGTGTCTGTTTACTGTGCAGTAAAGGACCGTGCTCTTTTAAGTAACATACAACATTATCTATCATAAAGTATGACGTCTCAATGAGAATGTGATTTTATGTAGGATTAGTGCTTTAATAATACAACCATTTACACCCAAATACCATGATTAGGGACAGCATGATGGCTAATTTGATCATAATTTGTCAATTGTTACATTGATTTAAATGTATATAAATTCAGGAAATAGACTTCATGTAGTTTCAGGTTTTTTTATTTTGTTTATTTTCAGATTTTTTTTATTTAAATTTGTTTAGTTGAGGAACCTCATTGTGCCCTGCCACCACCCCTCCATCCACACTTCTGAAACAAAACAAACAAAATATATCAGAAAACATAATCTTTAAAGAAGAAATAAATATAGAAAATACATTTAAATAACACAACATAATGGTGAATGAGGGCATTAAGTGAATTTCACTATGTCACTATGTCCACAAAACAAGGGTTTTAATGCAGAACAAAGTAACCAGATTAGGATGTTTTTAGATGCTGAATCGGCTTCCACAATTTTCTTTCATTGGGCCTTACCAACCTCATATGTGCAAATTGTTTTTTTATCTTTCCCTGAAATAGCAAAGAGATGAAACAGGTTAAAATAACTGTGTGTGGTCTGCTGTATCCTTATGAAAATGCATTTGTGATTAGATCCAAATGCGGTGGCATTTTTACAATGAGAATGCACATACAATGCCTTGTTATTTCATAAAAATAATGGCATTTCATGTTTGCTGCAGTTTTATTTTTATTCCAGCCTACAGTGGTGGAAAATGTGTGAATAATAGAAAAACCTAGATAATCCTGTTTAGGAATGCAAAAGCAAGTGTGTGTGTGTGTGTGTGTGTGTGTGTGTGTGTATGTGTGTGTGTGTGTGTGTGGGGTGTGTGTGTGGTATGAGTTATTTAGAGGTAAAGTGAATTAGAAGTAGAGATTTACAGCAAGCCAGTGAATGGTCAGACCAAAACAAGATGTATTAACATTTCAGACCCTGCATGGGCTTTTTGATGTGTTTTCACTCCCTACATGTCTTAGCTCGGCATAGCATAAGTGAATTGTTATTTTCAGGATAAGTTGGGCCTCTGTGTCCACAGGTTTATAACACACAGTAAATTTCTGTATACAAGTGGATAGAGGAGAGTGTCAGTGTTGCAGAAATAGAAGAACCATTCTGATCTGAGCCCTAGTTATGTCAAAAATTGTATTAACAGTGCAAAATTAAGAAAACAAAAGCAATATACAGTTGTGAAGTGGGAGGAGCTATTGCATCTTCCAGCTGAATCATCACTACAAAATATTAATAAATGATCTGGTTCTTTGATAAAAAATCGATGGTACAAGCCTGTGGACATAAAAACATTGAGGTAGACGTTAACTACAACTCCTGAGGTGCATTTTGGCAAGAAACATCCAATCACAAAGCTTTAAATTCTGTTACGTGTGGTGCTAATGTCGGTCGGAAGCTCAAGATTACAGTTGTTGAGAGAACTGAGAACACAAAACTTCAGACAGAACACTGCTTAAATCAATTCACTTAAATTTTGGGTACATTTTTTTGATGAATTCAGCATCAATGGTCCCATATTTTGTTAACAACTGCAATGACCATGCATTTTGAATTCTCCATAGCAACAGCCGCCTAGGCTTATGGGTATTGTAGCACTTAGATCCATCTGTCATTCCAAAATGACGGACAGAACCTGATTTCTCAGAAACAAAGTTGAAATAACTCAAACTGGTGGTAATAAAAAAAAAATAAAAACCTCTACGATCTATATCTTATCTGGAAGAGTACTATATGTTCAGTAGCATTAAGAATATTGTTGAAAAAAACATTTTAAATGGGAATACAGAATGTTGAAAAACACTTCCAGATCCAGCGGCTCCTCCCTTCTTCTTCTTCCTGACTTCTTAGTTGTGGCACCACAGCTGCCATCATGGTTGGAAGTATAATGCCACAATCATGCCATGTCATATCATTGCCTTACTTGTAAACAGCATTCATGTCAACATCTAAGTCATAATTATGACTAGGAAACTCAAGGGGAGCTCACCTGTCTTGCAAGTGATGATTGTTAGGTTTGTTTGATTCATGTAGAAATCCGACTGGGACTAGTTGACGTTAGGAGCCATAAGCAGCATGGCTGAGAAGAAAAAGATAAGAGCAACACCTTCACAATTTCATCACAGAATATCCAAGAAAGCAGACTGCTTGAAGGACAGGAGATGAAATCTTCGCACCAAAGACAAAGACAGGGTTAAAGGAGAAAAAACAATATCATGGATTAGCAGGTAGCAGTAGGAGTGAGCCTACTGAAGCAGAAGTCGAAGGATGGATGTTTATAAGCACTCAGTGAGGTGGTGCACAGCTCCTTTCCTCTCAGCTTGTTTTCTTCTCCAGGAGGTGCGTCTCACCTTATTTTCTTTAAAAGCAGCATTCCTGTCTTATCTGTGTGAGGCAGGAGGCCTGATAAAGGGCCCGCATCTCACAACCCATCTACAACTTCTCTCTCTTAACACGCACACACACAGACTCCCTCACACACTTCACATGCATGCTGAGGGGACTTTTCTTTAAGGAGCTATCTTCAAGCCTCATCTGTGATAAGTTTAGTTTCTCCCCCTGCGTTAGTGATGGTGATGAGAGTCAACACACAGACTGTGGAGTGACCCCATGGACAAAGCCCTCTGCACCACACACATACACACACCTTACACTTCAGAGGCATAACTCACACTGACCCATCCACTTACTGACCTGGCTACACCTGGACAAATTGGACTGTAGTCTTCCTTTCTTTTACTTTCTATGAACTGTGTCCATTCCAGTGGAATGTTGTTTTGCATTAGAATATAATTGGGTATCCTTACTTATGTTGATGAATTTAAAATATCTTACTATGAACGCATTTCTAAAAGGTTGACTTAAATGTAAATATAACTTGATATAGGACACCTGAAAACTTTGTTTTGAATCTTAAAACCCCTTAAGAAGCAGCAGCCAAATTGAACCTGGCCTAACCCTTGCTGCAGCACAACATCATACATCAAGGCGCTGCGTTGGCCAATCACATACATGCAAGCACTCATTCCTGGTGGAATACTTTGTAACATGAACACAGTATTTCTACTGTCTACATCATGATCGTCGTGACGAAAGATAAAATAGTTACCATTGTGAAAACTTCCAGAGCAACCTATGCCCATGGTAAAGAATGTAATTATTTGCCTTGCCTTTTAGTCCACAGAAAATTGATTGACCTTTTCCCACTATTAGCCTGATGGAAGTGGCGGGTAATCTCAGAACAGCTTTCCCATCTGACCTTGACTATTCAAATCCAGAACATCCAGAACAGAATTATGCAGCATTGCAATGTCTACGTCAGGGGTGTCTAGACTTTTCATGCCAGAGGCCACATGGAGAAACAAGTCTATGGTCCTGGGCCATGAGCCTTTTAATTTAAGAGACTATCTTAATGAGCGAGTTTGAATCTGTAGTAAGATTATTTCATCACTATTAAATTCTGCTCAGCAGTAAATATCACCTGTAATGGGAACAGTGAGGCTGGTCCTTAGCCTGAAAAACTGCTGTCAGGTCAGGTGTAAGTCTTTATTTTCGACACTTAGATTTTATTAGAAGATCTTTTTTATGTCAGAAACAATAGCACAGAACATCATGACCATGACATCCACAAGATCCAGATAACAAAAATTCTATATTATAGCATATTAATTAGCATATTATCCATGATTGGCACAGCATACAGCAAAAGGAAAGAAAATTACATTTTAAACAGTAAGGATGAGCGGAGCAAACCACCAGCCACATTCCTTATTCCAAATAAATATATATTATCCATTTTGTCCTTGCGATGTATAACTCATTTTTCAGTGTTAGTAGGAAAGTCAGTCTTTACATCTCATGAATCTCTTTGATGATTTCGAGCCAGTTATCTACTGTGGGTGGATTGGCCTGTAACCATTTACGAGTGATTGCTTTTTTTGCTGCTACAGTAAATATTTTCAGGAGGTATCTGTCATGTCCTGTTATTCCTTTTGGCAGATCACCCAAATAAAGTGACACACATGTCATTGGGATCTGCAGCCCAAGAATATGCTGCATGATTCTCCAAATATTTTCCCAAAATAATTGTGGTAGTTAGTAGTTAAATAAACCTTTCATATATAGAAGCTGATCATATGGTTTGTGTGTATGAAGTATTAAATTCACTGTTTACAAGCCAAGAACTCATGTCAGCTCCAGATTTAGACTGAATTCATTAACTGGCTATCATTTTCCCTTTTCTAGGGGTGGTGCCCTGAGGAGAAGTTAAATTCTGTTACTCAGTATAAATACTGATCATTTCTGATATCCCGGAGTTGAGTGTAATCGCTCTACTGCATCTTTTGTACCAATTAATGTGTTTACACTACATATTGTTTGTGCCCTGTGTGAGGCTAATGCAGCACATTGGCTATGCTCCGTCTCTCTTCCTGCTTCACAATGGGTATGGGATGGGTGCATGCAGACAGTGAAACAGTCAGAAAGACAGAGAGAGGAATTACGTAATAAAGCTTTTATGCAACAATGCAGCCCATTAGGTAGCAGAACTCTGCTCCAAATTGAACCTGTTTTGTACAAAATATAAAATGAAACAGATACCAATACGAGTACAATTGTTAAAGCTGACAGAAATAGTTGTGTAAAATGAAATGAGAGCTTTAGAGGCTAGAGGGAAGTTCTAACCCTGGCTCCTTTTTCACCTCTGCATAGCTGGCAAATCGCTATGTAAAGTGGGTGTGAATGGCGGATCGTTGGTTTTGGAGAGTTTTGGTCAGTCACAGTCCCCCCAATCCAACTTCAGAAAGGTATAGTAGGAGGGGGTTCCTGAAGCTATGCGACCATCCAACATGCTGTTCTAACAGAGTATACTGGCTCATTAACAATGTGGAGAAGCCGCAAATAGTTTCTAGGTTAGACTGTATGACTTGCTTTTTGTATTGATGTCACACATTCTCTATGATGAATGGATTCAGTCTCTGGTGTGCTGATGAGTCATTTCAGAAGGAGGCTCAGATCTCTGTGCCAGCAGAACAAGTGATACCCCGGCTGCTTGTGTCCAGCCATGTTTGTCCTTGTCAGGGAGATGGACAGCAGCCTCCAGCTCTGCTGATTAGGTGCAGAGTCTGTCACCAGTTCCTCAGCTTCAGTGAGACGTCACTAAAGCAAAGACCAAAAAACAGTATTTTTTAAAGTCACTGAGCTGGGCTGTGAGTGAATGTTGAGCGTGAGTGTGTTGTTTCCAGTGAAGCTGCCTGAAAATCCCTCAGTTGTTTCACTGAGGCTTGGCTTGCGAACAGTCAGTACAGATTACTGCTTTTTTGTCACAAAAAAGACCTTGATGACAAAATAAATTCAGTTATGCCAAATTATCGGAGCTTACAGGCAGGGAGCAAAGCTTTAATTGGCTGCTCATTCCCAGTCTTGGTTTTCTGCTGCCACCGCTGTTTGCTTTAGACTTGACTCCCTCCATCTCTATTGCTTTTCTGCTGGCAAGCTCACGGGTTTTAAGATCTCAGTGAAGCATACTTTTGGATGGCTGAAGAATGCTTGAAGGAGTCTCTTATCTGTCTCAGCACTGATGGCTGTGAAGTGTGAGCATCGCCTGATCTGACGAAGATTGATGAAGATGAAGATATGGCAACCTCTCTGTGTCTCATCTCTGTTGTAGCCCAGAAAACATACCCAGCCAATGGCAAAACACTGAGGAAGGTGCCAGAAATGTCTTTGTTGTGTGTCACATAAAGTGGTAGCACCATAGTATTTCATATGAGCCTTAGTGAGCCATCAAGATGTAGATTTTAAATTTGACCATTATGATAGGTGGTCAGATATTTAACAAATAAGGACAGTGTCAATACCAATTTACCTGATGTATAACAACATTCTGAAGGTAAGTTACTGGAGAATCTGCTTCTTATTCAACCAACATGTTTGGTGAAGGTCCTTTGTCAACATCTTACACAATAGGTAAAAGCCCAGTCTATGCATGCACTGCAAGATGGCTGAATTACCTAATGAGGACTGATCCAATTAGGCAAATACATAGAACACCTCCAACCCAGAAACTTCGAAACAGAAGTGCACAACATGTTACGTAAACAGAAAAAGTCCAAGGTCCAAGGTCCATTTAAGATAAGATAAGATACGATAAGATAAGCCTTTAATTGTCCCACAGCTGGGAAATTTTCAGCGTTACAACAGCCAGAAAAAAGTGTCATATATAGAAATACAATAATAAAATATAATAAAAATAGTCCTGTACACAGTAAAGACAGTAATAATAATTGTGTGACTGAGTGCATTTGTAAGTATGAACAATAGATAAGATAAAAATATTGCACATATATAATATACATGTACATGAAAATATTACACAGCAACAGATGAAGTAAATAACATCATGAATAAAAATATGTATTAAGATAATGCACAGCAGCAGATGAAGTAAAGTAGTGAACAGTCTGCTTATTGACAGTCAATGTAGATTACCGGGAGTTGTACTGATTATAGAGTCTGACAGCAGCAGGCAGGAAGGACCTACGGTACCTCTCCCTCAGACACCGAGGGTGGAGCAGCCGGTCGCTGAAGGAGCTGCCCAGTGCTGATAGAGTGACATGTAGGGGGTGGGAAATGTTCTCCAGTAGTGACGATAGCTTGGCCACCATTCTCCTGCCTCCCACCACCTCCACTGGGTCCAGAGGGCATCCAAGGACAGAGCTGGCCTTCTTAATCAGTCTGTCCAGTCTCTCCCTATCCCTGGAAGAGATGCCACTGGCCCAACATGCCACCCCATACAAGACGGCTGATGCCACCACAGAGTCATAGAAAGTCCTCAGGAGCGCCCCCTGCACTCCAAAAGACCTTAGTCTCCTGAGCAAAAAGAGACGGCTCTGTCCCTTCTTGAACAGAGCGTCCGTATTGTCTGACCAGTCCAGTTTGTTGTTCAAGTGAACACCCAGATACTTGTACGATCTCACAATCTCAATGTCCGTTCCCTGGATGTTCACTGGTGTAGGTGAAGGGAGTTTGCGCCTGCCGAAGTCCACCACGAGCTCTTTTACCCGCATTGATCTGGAGGCAGTTCTGTTGACACCAACCCACAAAGCCCTGGGTCAGTTCTCTGTACTCCCTATCATCCCCGTCGGTGATGAGGCCGACGATGGCAGAGTCGTCAGAGAACTTCTGCAGGTGACAGTTCGAAGTGTTATGGGTGAAGTCCGCTGTGTAGAAGGTGAACAGGAAAGGCGCCAGAACGGTTCCCTGTGGAGCCCCTGTGCTGCAGAGAAGTGTGTCAGACACACAGTCCTGTAACCTCACATACTGTGGCCGGTTTGTGAGGTAGTCCAGGATCCATGCTGCCAGGTGATGGTCCACCCCAGCGTGCTCCAACTTGTCCCCCAGAATCCTGGGCTGGATGGTGTTGAAAGCACTGGAGAAATCAAAAAACATGATCCTCACAGTGTTTCCAGCTTTTTCTAGGTGAGAGAGGGATGTGTGAAGTAGGTAAATGACAGCATCATCCACCCCAATGCGGGGTTGGTAGGCAATCTGCAGAGGGTCCATACATGGGCTCACCAGCGGACGCAAGTGGACAAGGACCAGTCTCTCCAGGGTCTTCATCAGATGAGAGGTCAATGCCACTGGCCTATAGCCATTGAGGTCCTTGGGGTGAGGGGTCTTCGGCACAGGAACCAGACACGATGTTTTCCACAGTTTTGGCACCCTCCCCAGCTTCAGACTCAGGTTGAACAGGTGCTCAACAATCCCACACAGCTGGTCCGCACAGGACTTCAGAAGTCTGGAGCTGATGCCGTCTGGGCCCGCCGCCTTCCCTACCTTCATCTTCCTCAGTTCGTTTCTCACCTGAGATGTTGTGAGGAACAGCCCGGTTGAGCTTGTAGGGGGTAGGGGGGCTGAGGGCCCAGGACAGCTGTATGAGTGGCTGTAAGCTGAGGGCTGTGTGGAGTGGTGAGTGGTGAGATGAGGGAGCGGGGGGGCTGCAGGCAGGGAGGGTAGATGGTGATGATGGTTGTAGGGGGGACAGGGCAGGGGGAGGGTTAGATGCCTGATCGAATCTGTTAAAGAATACGTTTAGGTCATTTGCCCACTTCTGATCCCCCACAGGCCGGGGCTTGGAGTCCATATTTGCCCGAGATAGTTTTAAGGCCCCTCCAAACTCCTCTGGTGTTATTTTGCTGCAGCTGACTCTCCAACTTCATCCTGTAGCTGTTTTTCCCCTCCCTGATCGTCCTCCTCAGCTCTCGCTGGACACTCTTTAACTCCTCCTTGTTACCCGATACAAAAACTCTCTTTTTTTCCTTGAGGAGAGCCTTAATATCAGGAGTGATATTTTATAACAGTATATTGTTGGCGAAACAACGCACAGTCCTAGTGGGGATGGAATTTTCCACACAGAAGTTTATGTAATCTGTCAGACAGTCTGTGAGGTTGTCAATATCCTCCCCATGAGCGTCACTAAAAATGTCCCATACAGTAGTGTCAAAACTGTCCTTCAAGGCCTCCTCTGCTCTGTTAGACCACTTCTTCACTGTGCGTGGGACAGCAGGCAGCCTGCGCACAAGAGGTCTGTACACAGGCCTGAGATGCACAAGGTTGTGATCAGATCTGCCCAGGGGGGGGAGACTCAATGAGATGTATGCGTCCTTGGTGTTGGCATAACACAAGTCCAGTATTCTGTTGTCTCTGGTATGGCACGTAACATACTGGGTGAATTTGGGTAGAGAGGAGGACGGAGGGGCATGATTAAAATCACCAGAGATGACGAGGAGGGCATTTGGGTGCTGTGTCTGCAGCCTGCTTACTGCTGAGAGCAGGACATCACAGGCTGCCTCAGCGTTAGCAGAGGGGGGAATGTAAGCTACCATCACGATGGCATGCGAGAATTCCCTCGGTAGATAGTATGGCCTCATGCTAACAGCTAGCAGTTCAATGTTCTTGTCGCAGGTTTGCTCTTTAACACTGATGTGCCCAGGGTTACACCATCTGTCATTAACAAACACTGCCAGCCCTCCTCCCTTCCTCTTACCGCTCTCCTTCGTCCTGTCCGCCCGAAGTAGTTGGAAGCCATTCATCGAAACATTCGTATCCGGAGTTTGCGTAGTTAGCCAAGTCTCCGTCAATAGCATGATGCTACACTCCCAGTATTCCCTCTGATGCCGGGTCAGCGCCGCCAGCTCGTCCATCTTATTGGTGATAGATCTTACATTCCCCATGATAATCGATGGGAGGACGGGTGTGTAATGTCTTCTCCTGGCGCGGTGCTGAGCCCCCGCTCGGCTTCCCCGTCTCCTCCTCCTAAGCTCTCGGGGCACATCAGGTCTCTCCCCGGGTGGTAGCACCACTGTGTTACGGAAAGCTAACAGCTGATCCCTGGTGTAAACAGTGGAATCACCATGGCTGCCAGCGGTAACTAAGGACGCGGTCTCTAAGGGCATCAGCAGTCTTGTTACCATAATGGCCAAAAAACATGTCCAAAAACGCCAAAGACGTCAAAAAGCAGCAACACTAAGATACAATACAATACTAAAAAACAGAATAAAAAGAGAACTAATGAACTTCACGATTAAACTGAAAAAAGTCAAACCGCGAACGGGAGCTGCTGCAACAGGCTGCCACCCACAGCGGTGCCGGAACAAAACAAAAAAATTAGTCATTCTACAACACAGGGCTGCACAATGAAATTAAAGTTTAAAGAAATTAAAGCCCCCTTCACACTACACACAAATAACACACATACAAATATCCAAAATCAGAATCATAAAAACAATATATTCGGTCACTAATACACATATATTATACAAAGGTAGTGGTATGGTAATGTGCAAAACCAGCAGAACAGAAAGTTCCGTGTCATTTATTTATGGTGAAGTGCAGATGATGAGTTGCAGTTGAGGAGTCTCTCAAGCTCCTCTGTCTGTCTGGTGGTAAGGCAGCGGACACTTCTGTATTGCTTGCCAGGCGGCAGCTGGGTGAACAGGCTATGGCTGGGGTGGGTATTGTCTTTTAGTATCCTTTGGGCTCTGCACCAACACCTCACCTCTCCAATATCACTGATACTCAGTAGATGGGTACCCATGATGTTCTGGGCAGTTTTAATCACCTGCTGCAGAGCCCCATGGGTCATGCACATCCCATGCCAGTTTGTAATGTTTCTAGTCAGGATGCTTTCTATTGCTTCTCTGTAAAAGAACTTGGCACAGGAATTTTGCCTGAAACCTAAAACTGTTCACTTGTTCCACCTCAGCTCCACTGATGTAGACAGGAGTGTGTGTCTTTGCCTCCTTTTTCTTAAAATCAACAATCAGCTCCTTGATCATTGATTTGAACGTGAACAGGAGGGGGCTGAGAACACAGCCCTGGGGTGCTCCAGTGTTGAGCACTAGAGTGGAGGAAGTGTGACCGCAAATCCAAACTGTCTGAGGTCTGTTTGTGAGGAAGTCCAATATCCAGTTGCAGAGTGTAGTACTCAAGCCCAGAGTCCTAAGTTTGCCAATAACTTTCATGGGGGGGATTGTGTTGAATGCTGAGCTGAAAAACAGCATTCTGATTTAGGTGTTGCTATTTTCAAGGTGTGTGAAGACTGAATGGAGGGCAATGGAGATGGCATCGTCTGTGGATCTGTTGGTTCAGTATGCAAACTGCTGAGGGTCCAGGCTAGCTGGGATGTTGTTTTTGATGTGCTAGCGAACCAGTTCATAAGATCTTCATAAGAATGGAGGTGAGTGCCATAGGGTGGTAGTCGTTTAGTCTAGACACTGCAGACCTTGTTGGTACAGGGACGATGGTGGTTGTCTTGAAGCAGGTGGGAACACTCTCCTGTGACAGTGACATGTTAAAAATTTTAAAAAGTAATGACATAAACTAGCTGATTGGCACAGGTTCCTAGTACATGGCCAAGGATGTTATCAGGCCCAGCAGCTTTTCTCACATTCATTCTCAGCAGGATTCTTCTCACATCTGCCAGTCTTCTGGAGGTAGAGTAGACTTGACAGCTGACTCCTTGTTGAGGAGATCAAAGCGAGCATAAAATGTGTTAAGCTCATCTGGCAACATGGCCTCACACATGATGGGGGTGTTCCTGCTGTTGTAGCCTGTGATGGTCTGGATAGCTTGCCACATATCTTTGGTGTTGTTGGTGTTGAGGTCTCTCTTCAGTCTCTCTTGATGTTTCCGCTTTGCATCCTCAATGCCAGCTTTCAGTCTCTAGCAGTCCTTGTCACCTGACCGAAAGACAGCTTTTTTGGCTCTGGATAGGGCCCTCACCTCTCCATTCATCCAGGCTTTCTGGTTGAGGAATGATTTTATTGTCTTTGTGATCAGCACATCATCATCATACATCAGCATTACATTTGCTAATGTATGATGTCACTGATGATGTGTATTCCTCAAGGTTGATGTGGTTCTCCTGGGTGGCGGAACTCTGAACATGTGCCAGTCTATGCAATCAAAATAGTCCTGTAGAGCTGCTGTAGTTTTATCTGTCCACACTTTAACTGTTTTTTTATAATTTGACCCTTTAAATCAGCTGGGAGTAAGCAGGGAAATATGGTCTAATTGACCAAAATGGGGGTGGGGGAGGGCTTTGTAGATGCCAGAAATGTTTGTGAAAAATGGTCCAGGGTATCGCTTCCCCTGGTTGGGGTGTGGACATGATGGTGAAATGTAGGTGAAACTGTTCTGAGGTCTGTTTGTATTTTTATTGTAGCTAGTGATTTTAATCAATCAGGTTGTTTTGTCATGTGACTACTGATGACCTCATATAGTTCCTGTAGTGCATTCTTTGAATTTGTGTTTGGAGGAACGTAAACAGCAGCAACAAAAACACTGGTGAACACTGTGGGCAGATAGTATGGTCGACATCTTAACATTATTAACTCAACATCTGGGGAACATTGTCCCTTCACCATGACTACGTCTCAGCGCCAAGCATCACTGATGTAAACACAGAGTCCGCCTCCCCTCATTTCCCCAGATTCTTGTGTTCTGTTGGCGTGGAACATGAGTGCAATAGCTTGATCCAGGATGTTGATCCAGGTCTCTGTAAAAATGTGGGCAAAACACTCTGATTTCCTGTTGCTGAATTAGCCTGAATCATTTTTCATCCATTTTACTTTCCTGCGACCAGACATTAGCCAGAAGTAGGCTGGGTAGTGGAATAGCCTTAAATCCAAGCTGGGTTAGCTTAGCTCTTATCCCGGCTCCCATGTTATGGGCAGTGATCGTCTCAAGGTCTTAAATTAGGTCTCCACTATTTCCCCTTTTCCCCGGTTAATGCAAACTCAAAACATCCTCCATGTTTACTTTTAGATTTAGGGTCATTTAATTTTCACAGCATTATTCCATCAGTTGAGCAACAGATTCATCTCATACTCCCCACTCTTCTGCTCTGAGTTTCTGTTTTCTCAGAAATGTTTTCAATCAGTAGCTGTTCAACTGCTCTTAGTGTTGTTTCTGTTGGTGTTAACATCAATGCCATACTATATCTATTGCCTTATACATCCCTCATGTGGGAACTGTATTGTGCTGCTGTATGTTCTTTCCTCCTGCTCTCTCTCTCCTCGGGCCTCCCCTTCAACCCAACCCAGTCGAGGCAGGATCCCACCCTTGAGCCTGGTTCTGCTCGAGGTTTCTACCTGTTAAAAGGGAGTTTTTCCTTGCCACTGTCGCATAGTGCTTGCTCATGGTGGGAACTGTTGGGTCTCTGTAAATATAAAGAGTCGGTCTAGACTTGCTCTATTCGAAAAAGTGCCCTGAGATAACTTTGTTATGATATGGCGCTATATAAATAAAACTGAATTGAATTGAACTGGAAATAACTCAACACTTCATGCAGATTTTTCACATTAAAAGTATTCCAGCCACAATAGAACAGCACGGATTGCATCTCTGCTTTTTGCATATGATGTAGTTCTGTTGGCTTCATCAGACCATGACCTTTAGTATGCACTGGGATGGTACCTTCAAGTCTGTGTGGATTGCTCACTCTGGGGTGGGAATGAGTCGCTGCCCCAATTGATGGAGCTCATGTATCTTGGGGACTTGCTTATAAGTTAGTGTAAGATGGAGCGTGAGATTGACAAGCGGATGTGGGTGTGGTGTCAGCAGTAATGCGGGCACCAGTGTAGGAAATGAAAAAATTTTTTATCCCCACTGTCTAAAACTTTGGGGCATTTCCAAAATTCTGGGGGCAAAAATAGTAATTAGTGCAAAACGTTGCTGTTTTTAATGTGAAATGAGCCCAAATTAAAATGCATAACGTTACAGTAATCACCAGCTTGTGCATGAGTAAATAAAAAGAATACTATTGCTGTTCCAAAGAGATGTGTACAATCATGTGGAATAAGTACGTAATTTAAAAAACACAATCACAAACAGCAGTGATACTATTTCTAATAAATATAGTGGATGGGGAGATTTTGAAATTTCATTCATTATTATCATTTATAATAGATTATCAGTGTGTTTTCATGCCAGATTTGGTCGTGGCGGGCGGAGAAAATAGAACAGACGCCAAAACTCGGCAGAGCACAAGCCGGCAGTGCAATCTCCTGTCTGAACAGTCCAGTTGGTTAACATGGGCACCGAAAGGAAGCGGGCACCTCCTGTCTGAACCTGGCGTTATTTGCTGGGGGTGGCATTGGTGATGACCTAGGATCGCATTCTTGTTAACAGTTAGGGGCTTTTTTAATGAGGTACCAGTCCAGTACCAGTTCGTCGCAGCAGCTATTTCACTGCAGGTGCAGGATCGCCTGGCCTCTGCCAGACAGGTATCGTAACAGCAGTGTGAACAACAGCGCTGTTTGTGCGGGTGTGCGTTAGAGACAGGAATTAAATGAATTGAATGAAAATAAAATGATGGTTTAATATAGGATTAGGATATTGGCCTAAACTGGTAAATATCTTCTTTTTTTTTCGAAATCTTGGGGGTAATTTTTGCCCCTTGATCACGTTTTATCACGCCTGAGATTTCTTCTGGCATTATTGCCCTTTGCCCCCGCTAATTTCCGATGCTGGCAGGCACTGTACCAGTTCCTACCCCCCCTATGGTCATGAGCTTTGGGTAATAGCTGAAAGAAAGAAACTGCAGATGCAAATGGCTAAAATGAGTTTCCTCCACACCATGCCTGGGCTCAGCCTTTGGGACATGGTTAGGAGTTTAGAAATTTAAAAGGGGCTCAGAGTAGAACTGCTGCTCCTTTGTATTGAAAGCTTGTTCGGGCATCTGGGGATGCCTCCCTATGGAGGTTTTTTGAGAACATCCAACTGGGAGAATATTCCCTCTGATTAATATATTATACTCTGTCCAATTTAAAACAATGCTATCATTTGAGAACTTAAGAAAACTTAACAAAAGTGTATTTAGAGCAGCAAAAGATCTACTAGTGCCACGAGATAATTTAAACATCTTGAAGTAACGTTGATAACTGACAACAGAATACCATTAGTCACTTGCCTTGTGCGCAGTGTTTACACCAGGCACAGCAGTTGTCTCCATTTCACAAGATGAAATGAAAAAGACAGTTCCCCAAGAAAAGAGTTTTTTATTGATCCTGGAAGACTTTTGGTTCCTTTGGCTTGTTTCTGTCTTCTTGCACGAAAGGTTTCTGTGACTGCTGTGAAATTATTAGTTCAGCGAGTGACACCTGGCATAAGCACTGATGACACAGCTGGTCCCTTTAGGCATTTTGTGACAAATTTAAATTGTTCCCATAGAAAAACAACAAATTGCACAGAGTATGATGAGGTTACATTGCCACAGGAATATTATACAAAGAGTTCTTTGATATGATAGGACAATCTGCATCATCGTACATCCAGTTCTTTGAGAAACCACAGATGCCTTGTACTTCAGCCATAATAACAAGCTCCCTAACGTGCTTCACCAAACTCCTTTTCCTTATGTTCCTTTGGTGTTTTCTTGTTGATGATGATGGAATTCTTACAGCAAGAATTGATTACACTGGAGTGAAATAACACCAGACAGGATGACATTTAGAATGACAATGGCTTAGCTCAGTCAAACCTGCTTTGTACAAACTGAAATACATATTAATATACATGGCAACACATATTTCATGCATAAATAGCAAACACACAATAAGCCAGTATGACCCAGTAGCAAGGTTTCGTACAACTATTTTTTTGGAAGTGGAATCAGGTAATCTGTAGCTCAGAGGATTGTTCCCAGGATCACACAGCTCTCACACACATACACACAGTGTCAAAGCTGTCGTGACTATTGGTCATATCAGACAGTCCTCATATCAACACCCTCAGATTAAGTTAAGGCCTTGATGTACTCCAAAATAGACACGGATGCAGACAAAGGATGTCCATCTGGCTCTGTTTATAATACATTAAATGTCTGCCATTGTAAAGGTGCCAGTATACCCCATCAGAAGTGCTTGTGAGATGTTGAACAGCTTAAGAAACCCCCTCCCCGACACTTTTCCAATGTCGGAATTGAGGGCCAATTTCTATAACTTTCCAAAACCAACAATTCGACATTCACACCCACTTCACACAGTGATTGGCCAGCTGTGAGGAGGTGAGAAAGTATGCAGCATTTGAACTTCTCTCTCTAGCGCTCTTTTTTCATTCTTTACACAACTTTAGATCTACTGTAATACTGAACTGCGTCACAAGGTGGTCACTCTGTTTTGATGTGACGGACTAAAAGCTGAAAGCTGTGTGAGGAGTTGCTGCCATATTGCTCCAACCGACGTCCTCAGGAGTGAACTCTCCCTAGTAATGAGTTGGTGCAGATTCTGATAACTATGTTCTACTACTCATGTATGACTTGTTAATGTAGGGGCATGGAGACCTGGCATTGTATGCTCAACGTTAAGTACTGTAACATGAAGTAGCAGTGTGGAGAACCCCATCCAGCTGTTGTCAGTCACCTCTCTAAACTAGCTAGCCATCCAGGGGCTGTTGCTATCTACATGCTGCCAGCTCCCTCCACCTTCACCAGCCACATTACACTACATGGACATGTCTGCACATGACATCCACTCTGGGGTTGACATAGACCCTTGTGGACATGGGCAGATGACTACACCCAGTGGAACCCTGGAAGCTAAGCAGACACAGAACGTATATTTTGGACCAGACCAAATGTTGTTAAAGCCCCTCTTGGAAAGGGTTAATTTTTCCACAGCAGGTAGGCTAATATATTATCGTTTAATCCCGTCTGGAATGAACATATTGGTGGCTGTCCCTATCAGTCTCAGTATTAATGTCCGACCTAGTAGAGCTTTATAATCACAAATCTGCAGCATTCCTGTCTGGCACTGTCATGGAGGTCCATTGGAGAATTTGCTGTCCAGAAATAATGTCTAAATATAAAACAGCCAAGCATCAAAGAGAAAGAGAGATCCAAACTGAGATTAGACTGAGAAAATGTAGCCATGCATAACGTAATAACAGAATGGGTGCCCGTTGGTTAGACATTATAATGTTTTTTAAGTTCCCACATTGTTATGCCCTGCTAAGTTCACATCTTTTTTCCCTTGTAGCTACAATGTAACAGTATGCACTGTATTGGTACACCGCATCACACTGTAAATTGGGCTACAGTGGTCCTGAGTCAGACTTTTTCCCTTTGTCCTTTGTTCAAAGTGTACACTTTGTCAAGGTAGGCTTACTGTTTTAACCAGAGAAAGTCTCCCTCCAGACCAACAGGGAACTTTGATAGGCAGTATAGCAGTGAGGCCTGTCATCATGAGTTCAGAGGAATCCATCCTCATAATGTACAAGTTCACTGACAGAGGCAGTGATACATAAAGGCAAAGAGCCCAGTAATGATTCAGTTACTGTATGAAAGAATGCTCGTTACTCAACCCTGAGGCCACTTTTAGTCTCCCCACTGCTTTATATAATGGATCTTTTTTTGATTTAAAGCGTGAGCTGCACTTTGGCCAGAGAATGGAGCTGATTTTTACCTCATCATTAGCAGCTTACATTGTTTATGATAATGGCTTTTATTTATTTCTTCTATGAAGATGAGGAAGCGAAGCCCTTTGTCTTTTATTTCTGGTTAGTCAGCAAGGTCCTGGAGCAGAATACAAATGCCCTGTGCCTCTGAATCATTGCTTTTGAAGCAGCCGCTCATGTGTTGGGAGTAAAACAGGCTGACTAATGTCCTTTGGCCTTCATTAGTAAAACCCTTATTAACAATAAGGGTTCCTTAAGGTTACTAGTAATTGTTATTTAAGCTGATCACAATACATAACAATGCATAATTGTTCCACACAGACCTTTGTGGTGTCAGACGTTTAGTGTTGTAAACCTTGTTATTATGAACCATTTTTGCTTGCTTCTCTAAATCTTTGTTGGAATTGGTCTACATAAACTTTTTCAATACAAGTCTTAAAGGTCCACTAGCCAAATGTCCATGGTGTCACAGGGTCCAGTAAGTGATATTTAAGTTTCAAGAACTTTACAATTTTACAATTATTCTGCTGAGAGCTTGATATGAAGATTACAGCTGGTAAAGTTTAGTGTTCTTACCACCATGCTCTGGGGATTCATAATAGGCATATTCTTTATTACCATTCTTCACAATGATCACAGTTTCATTACAAATCAAGCATAGTGGTCTCATACTTCCCTCAGGTAGAATGAACACATTTCTCAATTTTCATGGCCAACTTTCTTTTTTGTTGTTGCATCAGCTAGTTTTGAACATGCCAATCACTTTTTTCAACCTAAATCCTTAGCTCCAACAACCAGCTTACTAACTGCAACTACTAGCAGCTGAAAAGTATGTAAAGGGTCAGGTCCAGTATGCTGTATTAAATTTTGTGTATGGATTTTGCTGGAATCAGCACAACTTACTCTTTCCAGTGATCACTCATTGTGTTTATCTTTGATGTCCATTGGGGACATCTGCTTAGAAATAAAGCATGAATCATCAAATACATTTTTTCTTCAGTATCAAAACAAATCCAGCTAATATTGTGGTTACAGTATAAACAAAAACTGATAGTAGCGAATGCAAGCATGACTGTCCATAGTGCAGATTCAGCAACATGTAACACATAAGACAAAAAGGCCTTGTGTAGCTCCTGGCTAACTCCATGGCAATATTATACTTCCTTTAAAAAGCATGAATGGAGGCATACTGCTAAAAACTCTAAACATATTCACCCCAAATGGAAATAAGTCAGAGAAACACAACTGGAGTGAAAAATCCAATAATCTAAGCTTTTTTGATTTTGCACTATCAGTACATTTTTGACAAAACTAAGGCTCAATATGTCCTATCGGTGTGGTTATTATATCCCTGAAACACAGACACTTCAATTCATATTTGTGGTGTATTGAAAACACGGACATAAAGGCAAAAAACCCTAATATTTGAAATTGTGTCAAACATTTTTAACAAAAGACTGTCCTCCTAAAACATGTATAGTACCAATCACGTGCCAAGTGATGGTATTTCTGTGTAGGCTAACACAGAAAAAAGACTATTTTGTTTTTAGAATTTTGCTTCAAAGAACCATTGGATAGATATTCATTTTTTCATGCACAAATTGTTCTACAATACACCTTTGCTTATAGTGCAGTTGAAAGTTTTAAATGTCCCAAATCAGCACTATTCTACTACTTGCGGTCCTGATTTGCCATAGTTTCTTTTAGTGATTTTACCACACAACTCTGAAAGAACCTGTATTTCTGGGTGTGGGCAAGGCCAGTTCAGAGTGCAGCAGTGATGTTATCTGGCTGCTTTTTGTAAATGATTAAATAACTATGCATGACAGAGAAAAGCAATGGTACCCACAGACCACCCAAACACTGAACCCAAATCATTCCTGGAGAAGCAAAGGAGATCCAGTGTCTGAAGGTGAAATGTAATCTGACTTTACAGCAGTACAAACTTTGAGCACTCTGCATGACCTTATCTTCTTCCCCTTCTTCATCCCTCTCTCTACCTATTTACCTCTGTGTCTTTCTTTATTCATCTCTGTCTGTTTGTCTCTCTTTCTGCTCTGAGCACAACCTCAGGGAAGAGCTATAACACGAGAGACAGAAAATGTGATTTTCTTCTCTGCCACAGAATACTGAGTATGAATAGATCCCAGTGACACAAGACATACAGGGCAAATAACAGTGCAGCAGTAATTAAAGGGCATTTATCTTTATTTCTCTCTATTGACTGTATCATAGTTTCAGTTTTCACACATTAGATTCATGCTCACTGCATTATACAGATGAAATAACAATGTTGTTACAACAACTAACATTGTTTTACTTGAAAATGGTTTTTGAACTTTTGCTTGGCACAGTGGAAATATTGATTTGATAAGGATAAAATCCAATCAAGTAGTTTAAGTTTTTATTTAATAAATAAAAAAACTATTGTACTAACTTATCAAGTTAAACTCCCCTTATAGGATATTCTATATTATTCTTATTGTCAATAAATCCCATGTGCAGACCAATAAGAAAAGTATAGAATATCGCCAGCCCTATAAACAACCTGCTGCAGTTTACGACAAATGTCAGTGTTGAGGCATTGGCACGGACACCAATGACCAATGACAATGTCACATGACGCCAGTGTTTCAGCATCTCTTATCCCATTTACTATGAGTCATATTTACTTTTTCTTACTGCTGGTAATCTAGTACTGTAGAAGCAATCTATGTATGTAGCGTTGCAGATTTTTTTATTGTTTGAAGCAGCCATTGGCATCCATTCATTTTACTGCAGGATAAAAATTAACTTGGAGGGTGTTTTTGGCCTTGCCATATAACAACTATACACAAATACATGATCACACGTCTCAAGCAAGTTAAAGTCTTTTAAGCTGTTTCTACTTCTGCAGATAAATTTATAAATAGCTGCCTAGAATGAAGTATGAAAAAATTTTGGTAGTTATAATGGAAAATGATTGGCTATAATGTTAAGGATTAGTAGTTTGTAATAAACGGGCTGAAACATGCAGAAACACTCATATCCTTTACATTTATAACAATATACTCCAGTTAGGTGAATTTATTTACATTTTTAATCTCTGTGGAGAATCCAGGAAATATCATGTATTTGAAACATCAAGTATTCTCCAACCCATTTCACACAGTCTTTGCACTGGATGGTTCACCCAGGTGGAATGGGTGGGGGGGACTATCCTGAAAAAGAACATGAATGACAAATGTTTTAGGTTATTGAAGCACTCAAAATTGTTATGCACCATCTTGGAAAAGCAAGAGTTTTTCATCAAGGCAACAATGGGAGCCATGACAACAACGAATTACAATCAGACACTATGTGGTTGATGGAGGAAAGTGTAAGCATGCTCTTGTGCGTGGTCCATTTTCCTAGGTTGAGGAAACTGAATTCATGTTGCAGATGAGTCAGCGGTCTGGGCTCCAGACTCTCTGAGTATGCTGAGTGGAGGCATGGGGGCCCCTGGCAGGCTCACACTAACTTCCTTATTGCCTTTTTCTTTTGAATTCCTCCCTGCCGAATCACCCAGCAGGGAACCCTCATCAGCATGGACCAGACTTGTCTCAGCAGGTGACACTACAGAGAAGAGCCCTCATTACACACACACACACATTCACATATTACCTCCATTACCACAAGCAATTTAGAGCAACCTCCGTCCCGGCAGCTCCGTCTCTCCTCCGGTCACTAATCACTGTAGTCGTCCAGCATGCTGATCAGCTCATAGAATGGCCTGAAGTACATTCTACTGAGATAAAGTTCACTATGTTTTTCTGACTCCTCTTCCCCCATTTGTCCTTTTCATCAGTGGACTGATGAGGTCTCAACAGACTACGTGAGTAGCCACAGTGTGTGTTGGGAAGGCAGGGGCTATGGGGAGTGTGTTTTCCGTCTTCCGATCTCTACGTGGGTACTAACACAATTATTTTCCACCTACCCTCCTCTCCTTTAATCACTCTAAAATGAGAAACCTGACAGAGTGTGCAGCAGCTATCCAAACAAGTCTTATTTGTAACTACAGATACGCTCATCATGGCCCCAGCTCCATCTGGTATTAGCATGTGATCTGTATCTGGATACATCCTTTGCATTTACACCTGGTTAATGCAAAGTGCTCTCATGATATTTATCCTACACATATGTACACACATGTAATCGAATCTCAATATGTGAAGGGAAGCAATGCTGGATACTCCTGAGGGACCACTTCATGTGTAAGGTGAAATTTAGGTGACAGACGCAGACAGCCGAAGGCATGTGGGCTACACTTGGTAGCCCTGCTAACTAGGCTAACTTTGTTTCAGGATTCTACACCTCACGATTTATATCCAATGCCAACATTCAGTAGTGTGTTCTTTATGTAGAGAGGTGGAAAGTAAGGATGTCGGAGTGTAGGATGGGCATGTAGCACGTCTGACTTTCATGCAGGAGACTGGAGTTCACATCACAGACAATTAATGTAAGACCTTTTATTAACCATAACCTCGATCTCTTCCTAACTTGACCAGGTGTTTGAGTTGTCTAACCTAAACCTTAACCTACCTTAACCATAATGTAGCTGCCTTGCAAAGCAAGAATTTAAAAAACTTTCATAAGACTTAAAAAAGCACTGTAATTGAACATAATTCAATGTTCACTCAGTTGTCTTGTCTGCTGATAGGGTTGCATTACTTAAACTGTAAGAAGGTAATGAGAGCCAGTGTAGAGGCTTGCTAGGTCTAGTGCTTGCTTGGCTATCCTCAGTCATGTAAACCTCATCTTGCACGTTGTAGCTATTCCTATTCCCCTGAAATTATGCTGTTGTATGGGCTCTACTTGCTTTTCATTTGCAGAGGAAGGGCTTGTCTGTAGCTTTCTGACGGGCAGCTTCAGATAGCAGGAGGAGGCAGAGTTTGTTGACTTTTTAACTTGTGCAAACTGTACAGATGTCAATGCAGGGCAAGCAATAAAGAGATACATTGAAGTTGAAAGGTAAAATGATGACACAAACTGCCTGTTGCAAACATCCATTACAGTTTACAGACCCACTTCCTTCCTGTTTTAACTTTGACCTACTGTACTCACTGTAGTTGAGTGCACACAGTTTTCCTGTGCAGTGAGGAATTATTAGTTAGGAATTATTTTGGATATGTTTACTTTCAGTTAGGTCTTCAGAAAAAGTGGTTCTGATAATATGGATAAACTGTTGGTTTGTTTCCAACCTGACTGATCGTCTGACTGCTCGTGTTTCTTCTTTGTAGTGTTAAACTTATAATAAAAGAATAAAATTACACAGTAGTCAGTCTATTATTGAGCTTCTCATGTATGTAGTTGGCCAGTGGCCTTCTCCCATCACTTTTATCTCTTTTATTCCTCATTCTTCCATGCCCAAGCTAGCTTCCTATCAGAAAGTCCAAACCATACAGAATGTTCAGATGAGCGCTGACAGCTCCTCAGAAAACAAAGCAAAAGTCCTACTGAAACTCCCAGTGTGCCCGGTTGTGGATTTTGGTGGTGTGAAGGGCTGTTAGTGCGTGTGTATATTTTATTGCCTTTGATGTGTGTGTCTTTGTGTGGGTTGGGTGGGGGTGTCATGGTGTCATGTATTGGGCTTTTATATCAAAAACAGACAGTGACATAAGACTTCAGACTTTATGGCCCAACATTCGCTGCTGAAGACCAGGATGACAACTGCGACAACTGATTACAGTGTGTGTGTGTGTGTGAGTGTGTTGGTATGTGTTGGTGTGTGTCTTGACTGCCACCTCGGATCACAGCCTCCCAGTGTCTGAGGAGTTGCAGCTGTAAACACTCTTTTGATTTTATTCTGAAAGCAAAGTTGGGGTTGTGGTTTTACTGTTTGTGTGGGCCCAGGGGTGAATATCTGTATACCTGCCATGGTATAACACACACACAGATGTATCCCAGACTCTACAGCAGTAATTGTCAAACAAGTGTTCAGCCTCTAGTTCAGTGTCTCCTGCTGTCTCCCCTCTCACTTCCCTGCGATCACATTCTTATTTCATTAGAGGTGGAATCTGTGTAACACAGAGGTTTGTTTTCTGCTACCTTCCATTCAATAAAGGCTGAGGCTGCTTATCGATTCTACTTGAGTCCAGCGCCTGTTGGTTTATTCTGCAATAAAAATCCACAGAGACTTAAAGCATACAGCTTTTGTTTGCGTGCTTACATCTACTGTTCTGAACATGAAATGTGCACTATCTTTATTCTCGCTGTCTGCTTTATTCCTTTTCTGCAATGTTGCTCTGTTTTGTAACTCCATACGCCATCTCAACGTAACATCTCACAGGCTTAACTGGAGGCTGCCGGGTGACAGGTTATTGATGAAGTATTCATCAATCATGTTTGTTATTGTTGACCTCCGAACCAGCTGTCCTGTTGGCAGCAGCTGAAAGGACAGCGTCCAGAGAAATTGTCTTTACGAGGCTGACTGACAGCAGAAATGTACAAATATGGGTTTCATGTAGGCTCTGTGAGAAGTATACAAGAGGAAAACATCATTGTTTTTCCCTCAGCAGTATCCCACATTGCTTCCATTGACCTGAGACACACCATGTGCGTTGATAAGTCTGTCAGCTCTGCCTGTTTGCTAATTGAAATCCAATCACTATGTCGGCACAATCTTTTTTTGTTGTCAGTCTTGTAGTCCATTAAAGGGTGGACAGAACTAAGAAGATCTGAAAGGCTGTAATCAGCTTCCCACACAGACACTAGTACTGCAAATTTGATCAAATCACACTGGAAGGAAACAAGGGAGTGTGGAAATCTGCTACTGATGCTGTCAGCCATGGACATTCCATGTTCAGCCATGGATGGTCTCGCTAGACCAAAGTCAAATCTGCGAACCCCATGTGCGAGACATCCAGTCTGGTCTATGCAATCCTTTAAGTTATTCAGAGCCTCCACATTCCAAATATCAATAGTACAGGTACATTGGTTTTTATCAGTCCACTGGCAAAATGACTGGCAGTTAGTGCTTGTTCTTTCTGAATGGACAATGGTTCTATTTTTTAACGCTGAGCATTGAGGTGTGAAGACTACTTTACTTGGTTCTGTTGTTCTGTCCACACCTTTTTAGAACTGACTACTCCAAAATGTCATGGCAAAGAGGTTGCCTCACAGTCCTGCCTTTCTGTGTGGACAGGGCCGTAGCCAGGATTTTAGAAATACTGAGGTTATGAGTCCCCCCGACAATGCCACCACCAAAAACTCTCTAAAATGTTTTAATTATTTGGATTTTTCCTATTTTATTTATTCATTCATTGTTCCTTTATATTTTCTACAAATATCATTTAAATGGAGCAGTTATTTCAAGGACCACCTACTTATGAACTCCATACTAAAATACTTTAGCACTATACTTAAGTAGTACTATAGTACTATAATCTATCTACTGTACCTACTCTACTCTCACCAAGCAGCCAAACAGAGCGGGTCGGAGGTAAAAATAGAGGAAATGGTTAGTAATATAACACAATTAATATAAACATTTTATATTGAATTATTAGAAACATTGTTTATTTGAAGCAGATGTTGCTCCAAGATGGTTTCTCCTTATTGATCCTTTGTTTCCTCTACGCTGGTGAAGGGGTGTATAATTTAGGGAACTCAGGTAATGGTAAAATTAGGTTTGATATTGTTTCCTTCTGTGTGGTTTCTGTGGTTGCCATGGTCACATGATGAACCGCGACAGTTGGATCCTTTATTTATTTATGTATTTATACTGAGTGTAAAAATACTTAAATCAGCCTAAAACCAAAACCTCCCAATTCCCATAGAAATAAAAAAAATCCCAAAGTGATGATCTCAATGTCCTCCTTGCTATCTATGGCCATGTATGTTTGTTTGCATGTTTGCATTTGCATGTTCTCTCTGTGCAGGTTTGGGTTTCCTCCAGTTGCTGCTGTTTCCTCCCACAATCCAAAAACGTGCAGGTTATGTTAATTGGCAACTCTAATTTGCCTGTAAGTGTGAATGTCTAGGACAGGACCAAGCTCCAGACCCCCACCCAACAACCCCCACCACCCTACCTCAACCCTGCACAGGATAAATGGATAATGATAATGGATGGATGAATGCATTGGATTGAAGACAGAAATCTCAGAGACAGATATTGGAAAACCTGGTATAATAAATCCAATGCTATCTACATGGCTATATACCATTGAAAGGGAGTGAGAAAAAATGCTTTTCTCTAAGTTGGGTGAAGCAACCAAGACCAGACTTTAGGCCCTTAATCTAAGGTCTATGCAAACTAGCTTGCAGAACTTCAAAATATTAGCCAAGCTTCCCTGGCCCTTGAAAATGCTGACTGTGACTGTCGTTGAAACTTGGTCTCCAACATTCATTGAAGTATCAGTCAGAAGTGTCCCTCCCATAGTGTTGGCCGCAGAGGAGATGAATCAGCACAGTGTGATAACTGCTAATGAGCTTTTGTAGTGGAGTTGTTCCCAACATTAGTGGAACCCCCACCTCTGGCGATGAAGGCTGGAAAGGGAAGGAGGTGGAGGACAGCAGTATTTTATGTTTGACACACAGGAAGTCACTGCCATTTGATTGGCTCCTGTTAAACCAGATTTTCCCCTCACAGGAGTGATGTCTCCTGTCTTAATGTAAAATGTTTCATCTGTTCAGTTCTTGGGAATTCATCCCCACAGACTGCT
Source organism: Macquaria australasica (assembly GCA_005408345.1). NCBI lineage: Eukaryota > Metazoa > Chordata > Actinopteri > Centrarchiformes > Percichthyidae > Macquaria > Macquaria australasica. The sequence goes on from SEMN01000069.1 coordinate 1,079,447, forward strand.
GCTTGCTGTGCATTTGAAAAAGAGAGATGAAAGACCAGTTAGATTTTTTTCCATCTCTTTCCAAATGCAAGAAAGTCTCTGGCAACCAAAGTGAAAAGGAATACCACCAGATTAAAATAATGAGGCTTTTAGAGGACTTCAGTAGCTTCACATGAGTCACATTTCTCTCTTATCTTTCACCTTCTTTGCCCTGCAGAGAAGACAGGAAGGAGGGAAATATCTTAACTCTTTAGGCCCAAGCTGAATTCTGCTCTTTACATGTCTGCTCTTAAATTAGCAGAAGAAGAACATTTTAAACATCCTGTGATATAAAATTGCTAACCATAAAATAATAATTGCAGCTTTGGCTGTTTCTGGAACCTCTGGCTGCTTTGGCAGGGCCTTGCTAATTTGTAGTAGTGATGGGAATACCGGTTCATTGTAGTGACTTAATTCAGTAAAATTAACTACTCTTTTTTCGAGTCATGCATTCAATTTTGTTGTTCAGTAGACCGGGGTAACTGTAACTATCATCTACCCCCGCACACGCTCCCACCTCCGCAATCACCCTGCTGCCATTTTTCTCTCATCACAAGCTGCTTCATCTCTGCAACTGTTGTCATACGGTACATGTGTAGCCTAAATGTGGATGAGTAGCGTGAAATAACCAGTTTAATACATACACGTGTGCAATCTTTTCTAATAAATTTCTGATTTCAAGGACAATTCTGGTTCATTACTTTCATAGTTTGTCCATCATTCTTATTAGTAATAATATAGCTAAGCCTGGGACCTAATTCAGGCAGTCCGTTGAGTCTGCTGTTAATGTCACGACTCTTCTCACTGCAGCATAGGTTCAATGCACCCAGTGCAGAGCAGAGCTGAAAGCTGTCACTACTGAAGTCATGGACTAACGATACATTACACTGGTACGGTAGTATGAATATGGTGTATGAAAATATTAGCTAGCGTCCTCCTGGCTAGATCGATAGCTCATTAGCTAGCAAAGACTTGACAAAACGCAGCTGACTAGCCTAACAACATCATTTGCAAACATGAGTAGAGCAACTGGCAATTGTTCCTCGTGTTTTTAAAGCCAATAAGTTCGCTAATGGAAACTTGCAAGCTATGAAGCTGCAGTTGTTAAGATAAGATAAGATAAGATAAGATAAGCCTTTATTGTCCCACAGCGGGGAAATTTTCAGCGTTACAGCAGCCAGCAAAAGTGTCATATATAGAAATACAATAAAAATAAATAGAAAAAATAGTCCTATACACAGTATAGACAGAAATAAATAATAGAGTGACTGAGTGCAGTTGTAAGTATGAACAAATAGATAAGATAAAAATATTGCACATATATAATATACATGTATATGAAAAATATTTCACAGCAACATATGAAGTAGATAACATCATGAATACAATATATGTATGAAGATAATGCACAGCAGCAGATGAAGTATAGTAGCGAATAGTCTGCACACTGACAGTCAAGTGTAGATTACCGGGAGTTGTACTGATTATAGAGTCTGACAGCAGCAGGCAGGAAGGACCTACGGTACCTCTCCTTCAGACACCGCGGGTGGAGCAGCCGGTCGCTGAAGGAGCTGCTGAGTTGGGTAGGCAGTTTTCTTTTGGCGTCCCTGGGCAAAAATGCCATATTAACCGGGCAGCATATTGTAATTCAAGTGGTCTGAGAGCAGACCTCTACTTCAGCCCCCCCTCTTGCCTCTGTTTTCAGGCTTCAGAAAATCTATCCCGTGACGGGAGACTTTAGCCAATCAGGTTATTTCAGAGAGACGGTGTGTTCGTATTGGCTACAATACGTATAAGCTACAAGAGCAGATGTGTGTACACGTCCCTTCAGACGGTAAAAACCTGATTCAGTGGAGGAAAATCCTGCCAATACCTGTACTATTGATAAATTTCCAACACCTCCTTTGCCTACAGCGGCGAATAGTACAAAACAACACGTCCCGGCTCCACACGGAGCTTCAGGCTCATTACGTTCAATGCCATGGCGCTCATAACGACGAGTGGCAAAGAGGCATGATGACAAACAGTGGGGAATAACTTTTGACGGGGGACAGTGGTGTGTGTGTGTGGTGTACTAGCCTCTCTTCCCGCTGCTGGACGTTGTTGCAGCTGCCTCTGAAGCCTGGGGCGCTCTGCTCTGCGGCCGCGAAGCGCTGGAGGGGCGTCTTTGAGAAGACAAGTCACGGCAGGAGGGACCACGGTCTCCGTGAGGCTCATGCTGTGGAGAGTGAGCCCTACGAAGGATACTGTTTCACTAGGGAACCGACTCCTTCTGCTGCCGGTCGAAGTTGTGGGTTTGGTGGGAGGGGCTTAGCGGAGTGATACGAGGCAGCAGAGAGAGAGGCGGAAGGTTTTGCCTAGGTTGCACAGATTCTGCCTACCCCAGCTTTAATAAGAACTTTGTTACGATTTGATTTGTGCAAGTCACTTTGTTAGAATTTTCTAACAAAATTCAATCAGGCAGACCAACCAAGAGGACATGGTTCTGCGTCTCGAAGATTCGGGAGCGCTTTACAGATCCTCACGGCCGATACGTAGGCTTTCGCCCAAGTACGGTGTAGGTCTAACTGACATTACACTACTGTCACTTTACATTTTAACGTCGTTTTAGTGTAATTGTGTATATTGTAATATAAGTGTATATAAATATATAAAGAACAATTTTTACGTTCACCTCATTGTCAGTTTAGTTTGTTTTATGATACGGGAATAAAAAGGTTGAGACTATTATAAAACATTTTCTAAAAACCACAATACTTACATAATCAGCATATTCTTCTGGGGGGCGGGGTCTGGTAGATGAAGCAGGAACTCAGTGTTGTTGCTAAGGCAGGGATTGTCCTTTTAAAATAGAGAGCAGTCATTATTTGAAGTGCATCACAGGTCAGGATCATTTTTTTCATCACTAACAATAAATAAACATTCTGAGTATATTAGTTTAGGTTATAGGGTTTGTTTGGCAGTAAATTAAGATATTACTAAATACAAGTTTTAGAGACTGTTTTTGTATATTTGGGCAAACTGGGATCTTGTCTGACTTTCTGCAGACAGATTTGTGTGCAAATGACTCTTAACACTAACCCCAAGGTCCCTATTCACCTAAATATAGAAAAGTCTCTACATTTTATTTAGGAACGTCTCCCAATATTTTCTAATACATTTACTCTTATGTTTGGGGAAAAGACATATTCCATTAGACATTTCACTTATTCACTTTCACCTAAGGCAAGTTGTATGACTCACTTATTCCTCTGCTGGATTGTGTCTGCTTGGCAACGCTGGTGTGGGCGGGGGTCGTCGCGGGTGTCGATGTGGAGCATCTTTCTCATAACTAGGAAAGGATTATTATCTAATGTTTCATTTCTCAGTCATCCACTTGACTGTAAAGTTAGCTAGCATTACTGAGTTTATGTTCTGCTATGCTATCATAAAGCAACTACAACTAATATTAGCTAGCTACCTAGCTAACATCAAGCTTTTTGCTGTCGTTACAAACCAAACTGAAGTCCACCACAGATGAGGAGTGTCTAGGCAGTTATAAATTAATGTTAGCTCAGGGTAAAAAACACCAACAAACCTAGCTGGCTAACAAATATCCCTATAGCTGCTGTAAATGTAGCTTACCTGTCCAGAAGCAGTAAGGCCAGCTGTGCATCACTTTTCAACCCCTTCAAAACTTTGAAGCAATCAAAGGCCACACTGGTGTAAATGTGGGTTGACTCTTGCCCCTTGTTTCTTGCAGCTTTCTTTTGTTCTCTCTGTTCTTCAGCAGTCTTCATTTGCTTTGTATACTTGGTGGTGTAAGCTGTTCCTGGAGCGCTGCAGTAGGCTAGGTAGCTCTCTCTCCTGATTGAATAAAGTGGGAACGGGATACCAGAAAATGTATTTTCTCTTTACTGCACAGCAGAAGGACTCAGATACCCATGTTACCGACCATACACACTATTTCAGTGATGGCTGTCAGAGCAATTTAACACAAATAAGGCTTACAGCACCTTGAGGTTATTATCATCACTCCCCAATTCCTGATGTGCTGAACTTGTTCTGTCTTTGAAGTGACTAGCTCAGAGCCTAGAAGCCAAATTTAAATTAACTCTGTGCATATTCTATATTCACAAAATAATCTGTTTCAGGTTCTAAACAAACCTCCACATTAGTCACATTTATTTGGAAGAGAAAATAAAGGCAAACGGCAAATACTGTCCATTAGGTAATAATCCATCACAGTTTACAGAGCCACTTCCTGCTGCACCTTTGATCCATCACACATGCTATTGTTATGCACACATTGTTATGCAATGAAGGATTATTTCCAACATGTTGGATGTACTTACCTTCATTATTACATCCAAATAAAAAGTGGTTTAGATGATGTGAATAAATTGTTGGCTTGTTTACAACTAAAGTTTTTTGTAGGTACTGATTACATAATATAATATAAATAGTATCTTTATAGCCAATAATGGGTCAGGAGCATCTATAAAGCACATCTGTTCCATAACTACTTCCAGGGGCTGATATGTAACCGGTGCAATATAAGCTCTTTTTCTGTTCATGGTCAATGTTCCAGTATAGTCAAAAACCAGGAACCATGAACTTCATTGAGGATTTCATCTAAATACACTCCAGGTTTACATTCATGACCGTCACTTGACTTTTCTCTTAAAAAAAGCAGTTTAAATGCCTTTGGGAGTGTTGGAAATGAAGCATGTTGTGTGCGCTTGACTTGTCTAACGTGCTTGAGTGCCTGGTAAGGTAAACAGACAGCACGCCAATTCAACTGAGGCCGTTGTCTCAACCTCAATGTTGTTGCCCTTTTCTCTCTGTCTTTTCCTTTCTCTTCCATTCTGTCTCCATTTCTCTCTGTCTCTATATTTTCTCTCTCTCTCTCTCTTTGCCTCTCTCCCCCCTTTCTTCTTCTTCTCTTTGTCTCTCCTACCACACAGGAGGCCATTATAACAGGTCTGCTCCCAGAGACTACTTACTCTGTGACTGTGGCAGCATATACCACCAAGGGTGATGGAGCTCGCAGCAAAGCCAAGGTGGTCACCACCACAGGAGCAGGTATGTGCTGTGTGTAGACTTATATGTTGCAGCTACCAGTTAGGCAACACATTTTAAAATGAATGTTTTTCCTCATTATGTTAAAGTCCATCTTCACGTTTTTGACGACACCAAAATCACACATTCAGTGGTCAGCTGGGACAAAACTAAGTACATTTTGAAAGGAAGAATAATGCATTCTGCCTCTTCAAATGAAAGGTGAATTCATAAGCAATAAAACTCAATCTTGCTCAGTTTAATACCCTCAGGGGTTTTGTTGATACAGCTTTTCTTGTTCTGGTAAGACCATGCTTCTGTTAGACAATGTTGATAGAAATAGCTGTATAAGTGACTTTACAACTCCATAACCCAAATTAACGTTAAATTAACACCACTATCACCAGGACAACATTATTTTGTCAGTACATTCCAAAATCATAACAAATCACTGTTACAAATAGGATTTGTGTGACCATTCCCTGATCTGCCACCGCTATGGTTAAGGTTTGGTTAGGGTTAGGCAAAAAACTACTTTTTAAGGGCTAGGGAAAGATCATGGTTTGGGTTAAAAACAACAACTTTGTTAAGGTAAGGGAACATCACCACATCATGGTTAAAAGGTAAGGGTTATGGTTAATTGAAAACCATGTTTTTTATTTTTGTTATTCCATCCATTGGTTCTATTGATTATAATAACATTGTACTCACCAAAGTAATTGTTGAGATTGCAGAATCTTGGAATGCGGCAACATCGCTAAAAATAAGTTCAACAGGGCAACAAGCACCGGCAGTCAGCCTAACATATTCTGAAGAGAAAATCGAGGTGAATGTTAAAATTACAACTCAAACTGTCCGTTCAAAACATCCATTAAATGTTACAGACTAAATTCCAGGTTCAACTTTGACTTACCATACTTGCCCCAGTTTTCATGTGCAATTAGGGATTGTTTGCGGCATTATGGGTGCGTTCACTTTTTGTTTTACCTCCAAATAAAGTGGTGGGTGGTCTGGTAAAACTTTCGGCTTGTTTACAACCTGTATTGTCTGACTGCTTGTGCTTGTTGTCCCATCTGACCAATTTTTAATGATTCCAAGATCTCAGCCATTACTTTGGTAAGTACAATGCATGTAGCCAATATCATTCAATTCAATTCAATTCAGTTTTATTTATATAGCGCCATATCATAACAAAGTTATCTCAGGGCACTTTTTCGAATAGAGCAGGTCTAGACCGACTCTTTATATTTACAGAGACCCAACAGTTCCCACCATGAGCAAGCACTATGCGACAGTGGCAAGGAAAACTCCCTTTTAACAGGTAGAAACCTCGAGCAGAACCAGGCTCAAGGTGGGCGGTCATCTGCCTCGACCGGTTGGGTTGAAGGGGGGGGGGGAGCCGGAGAGAGAGAGCAGGAGGAAAGAGAACATACAGCAGCACAATACAGTATAGATATGGTAATGGCATTGATGTTAACACCAACGGAAACAACACTAAGAGCAACATTATAATAGCAATACTAATAACAAGAGCAACAACAGCAATAGCAGCAGCGGGTGCAGAGCAGGAACACGGGGGCAGCAGGCGGCAGCAACCACAGACCCAGACCCCACAGCTCCGGAGGCAGAAATACCTGCAGAAAGCAACAGAAGGGGAGAGAGAGAGAGAGAGGAGAGAAAGCACACAACTACGGGAAGAAGTTGAATTAATAACAAGCATCGATGGGATATGAGGGCGCACGGATGGAGAGGAAGAGGAGGAGAAAGGAGCTCAGTGCATCATAGGAAGTCCCCCGGCAGTCTAGGCCTATAGCAGCATAACTAAGGGGCTCAGGGGTCACCTGAGTCAGCCCTACTATAAGCTTTATCAAAGAGGAAAGTCTTAAGCCTACTCTTAAATGTGAGGAGGTTGTCCGCCTCCCGTACACAAACTGGGATCTGGTTCCACAGGAGAGGAGCTTGATAGCTGAAGGCTCTGACTCCCATTCTACTTTTAGATACTCTAGGAACCACAAAGAACCCTGCATTCTGGGAGCGCAGTGCTATGAGCTCTTTAAGATATGATGGTGCCTGACCATTTAGGGCTTTGAAGGTGAGGAGAAGGATTTTAAATTCTATTCTGGATTTTACAGGGAGCCAGTGTAGAGAAGCTAATATTGGAGAAATATGTTCTCTCACAAGCAAATCTAAATACAGATTTTGTTGAAAACATGAATTAAAATTTCTACAAACAATTTTGATGACATTACCAGAAACCAGAATTGTGTTAAAAGTAATGCAAAGGAATAAGATGATCATTGTGTATTTGGTTATTTTGATGAGAATAAGATCACTAATCCGTCGTTGCAATGAATGAAATGGTTATACTGAGTATTTCCAACCTTCTTTTTGAGTAAACCCTCCCAAGTCATTAGGTGGGTGGTGCCTACTCTTTAAAAAAAAAACAAGAAGTCATTTTAACTACCACTTACACACCACTGGCTCAGTATAAAGATCTGAGTAATGATATACTGAGGAAGGAGCACAGGTGTAAGTTCTCCATTTGCTTGTACCAAAGGATTTGATCATAGTTTTCAATGCTGTGTGAACAGCTGATTTTGGCTGGTTTGGTTTCTTCGGGTTTGCTGTACATGTCAGCTGGAGTCTGGTAGACTTGGTAACTGAGAGAGGAACCTGTTGAAAAAAGATGAACAAAAACACAACAATATACCATCATGGGGATAGGATATAAAACAGGAGCTTTAGATGATAACCTGTGAAAATAATTTGGAAAGCTTTTGTTACATTACCTGAAACCAGTATGACATCAAGGGCTATGCAGAAGACAGTGATCATCTTGTTGTGTTTTATGACTGACTTTAAGAACATCCTTGATATACTGTGTTTTCATCAACGTATGTGCAGCCAGTTCTACTGAATATTCACACCTCCATTGCTGCTGGATAAACCCTACCATCAGCTGGGTGGTGTCATAATGCATTTTTCTCTTGCTGAACTGCCAGCACACACCACACAGACGTGCTCTACTGCCACCTTTATTAAAGGAAACAAAATCAGAAAGACCTGAAATGAACCCTGAGACCCAGGTGCAACAACACAGCAGAGTGTATGTTTGTTTGTTGGACGTACAGCTCTGAGTTTGAATTTTGCAGTTTTGCGTTAATGGAGGAAGCAGTGCAATTATTTTTAGTTGTGTTCTTTTTTGTGAGGATGTCACTTTTGTTCTGAAATTTAATGCATTAACTTTACTTTAAGTTGATAAACCATTAACATGATAATACAATAGAACAATAGATTGTCATCTATTGTTCTTAAGGCTCTAAAAGACACTTACCATGTAGTTTGTACACGTATGTAAACACTGACTGTTTCCTAATTGGTAATAATTTAAAATATTGGCCTGTTTTACCTGCATTTAAAAACATCCCTGGCATTAAAATACATTTAACAATATGAGAAAATGTGCAACTTAGACTTAGGTGCTGCCAAATAAATTACCTCAATTAAACTGCCATGCTTGGATTTTTCCCTCTTGTAACATTCGTTATACATTAACGTACTTAATTACACTACACAATGCTTTAAATATTCGTAATCTGATGATTGTTGTTTTGTTCCGCTGTATGTTAGCTTGTAACAAATGCATTCTCAAACTATATGTTAATGTGTTTGTTTGATATAAAATTTGACAATAGTCTTAACTCAAGGTCCACTTACTAATTGTTTCTGGAGCTTTTAACCGTATCTTATGGTCTTGGTAAGTGTCAGATGTCAGTATCAGTGTTAGTCTATAGCTCCCTCTGTAGTCCATCAGAGAGACTGTTATCTGTTCACATGGGTATTTGTGCAGCTGTCTAAGTCACCTGTATCACTGTGTTGACTCACAGCACAAAAATACACTCCACTGTCCTCAGGCAGCAGCTTCTTCACTGTCAAAGATCCAGTCTGAGCATTGTCCTTCTTTGCTGGAAATTTGTCCTCACTGAAGCCACTTTCGTATTTATACGGGGGAGTTGGAGTTGTGAAAACTATTTGCTTCATCGGCTCCCCTGGCAGCTGTCTGTACCAGTACATCTGGAAATACAAATCACCCTTAGTGTGACTGCAGTTCATTGTGGCAGACTGACCCTCGTCGCTCCACAGCAGAGGGGTCTGGGTGACATCACTTCCATCAATTAGACCTGCAGGGGGAAAAAAATCACATGTCATGTTACAGGACCACCAACAACTCCTCTGTATGCAGACAGAAAGATCCACTTAAAATCATTAGTATGAATTCAAAGTAACGGCTTCTCCTCTCAGTCGTCAGCATCATCATGTACAGTACCTACAATACAGAGCAGAGCTGCAGAGAGTTTGATCAGACCAGCTGTGATCATTATTGTGTTCTGAGCAAAATGAACTTGGAGACCAGAGTCACTGTCAGTCTGTGTGATGGGAGGTGTGACGTTACAACAGAGATATGAAGAGATGCAGGGGGGAGTGTCTCTGTATTATGTGATGATCTGTGGTTGTACTTGAGGTCCCCACAGTAGAGCAGATAAATAGACTCACTGATAGTTGTGCCAACAGTGCGCTGGGGTTTTTGTTCAGCTTCCACATGTGTCTGTATCACTGTGTTCACTGACGGCACAGAAATACAAGCCTTTATCTCCTGGCACCAGATTCTTCACTGTGAATGTCCCACTCTCAGCGTCAGGCTTGGTGGCTGAAAATTTCTCTTTGCTGAATTCTCCAAAATCATGATCTTTGCTGGAGGTTGATGTGTACACTATTAGTTTCATTGTCTCTCCTGGCAGCTGTCTGTACCAGTACATCTGGTAGTAGGTGCCACCCTTTGTGTGGCTGCAGTTTATTGTTGCATCTTGACCCTCATTTTTCCACAGTATGGCAGCCTGGGAGACATCATCACCAGCAATTAGACCTGTGTATATAAGAGTGTTTAAAAGTTACCACGAGGGAACATTTTAACTCTCATACAGTAGACCATTTAAAAATATTCATCACCTTCTGCTGTCATCCCTGAAATAAGAGTAAGTTGATATGTAGTGAGTGTTTTTCTCCTGGGCGTTAATTAAGAAATAAAAATGTTTTTTCTTCACTGTATATGTCCCACTGTGAGCATCAGGCTTGGTGGCTGACAATTTCTCATCTCTGAAGTCTGGTTCAAAGTCAGGTTCGCTTTTTGGAATAGTGTATACTATTAGTTTCATTGTTTCTCCTGGCAGCTGTCTGTACCAGTACATCTGGTAGTAGCTGCCACCCTTTGTGTGGCTGCAGGTTATTGTTGCATCTTGACCCTCGTTTTTTCACAATATGGCATCCTGGGAGACATCATCACCAGCAATTAGACCTGTGTGTATAACAGTCAGGTTAATAGTGAAAATTTTAAAGTAGATTGCCACCCTCTGCTGCCATAACTAAGATAATTGTTTAAGCAATGCGTTCTTAGTGTAGGTCACCTTTCATCCAGAGCAGAAATATTAAAAAGCTGACCATGTTCTGGAAGTCCGAGTCTCATAAATCTGTGAGTGTAGTTATGAAGTACATATAGAAAGTAGGAGTGTCTCTGCAGTGTGTGACGTCTTCTGATCCTGTTAGCTGCTGTATCAAAATTTGCACAGTGAATCAAAGTGTAACTGGGAGTATTTGTGGTACTTGAGGTCCCCCTACAGTACATGAGATGGAGGGATAGAGGCGTGCCAACAGTGCACTGGGGTTTTTGTTCAGCTTTCACATGTGTCTGTATCACTGTGTTGACTTACAGCACAGAAGTACAAGCCTTTATCTCCTGGCACCAGATTCTGCACTGTGAATGTCCCACTCTCAGCGACAGACTTGTTGGCTGAGAATTTCTCTTTGCTGAATTCTCCAAAATCATGATCTTTCCTGGTGGTTGATGTGAACACTATTAGTTTCATTGTTTCTCCTGGCAGCTGCCTGTACCAGTACATCTGGAAGTAGTCAGCAGCCTTTGTGTGGCTGCAGCTTATTGTTGCATCTTCACCCTCGTTTTTCCACAGTATAGGGGTCTGTGTGACATCACTCCCATCAATTAGACCTGTGTGTATTATAGTAAAGTTACCAATTATAAACTCAGCATTTTAGATTTCGTTATCTGAGATCACTTCCAACAAACTAACAATCAATTATAATGAGAACAAAAACATGAAACAATAAAATAATGTAAACTTGTAATTATTAAGAGTTGATTTTATTGTAAATTACCTGCAATCCACAGCATAAACACTGACAATATGAGGAGGTCTTGTTTGATGATGATGATATCCATGTTCTGTTAGAAACTGCCAGGGTCTCATATAGTTACAGAGACATTAAGAGTTGCAGGTGGGAGTGTCACTGCATTAACACTGTAGATGGGAGTATAAGTGGTAGTTTAGGTCCCCCTACAGTTCATCACTATCATGAATGGATCAGTGACACTGACGAGGCTGAGGAAGATTTTATGATGTGCTGTGTTTTGTGATGATCTTTAAAACAGAATATGGAAGATATTTATGTACTGTCATGGCAGTAGTAGAATGTGAGTAAAATTTATAATTTGTGATCTAGTCTGATTATGAAATTCTTGACAGGGGTGAATTATGCTTTTTAAGCAAAACGTGAACCTGAAACAGACTGTAGGAAGCAGAATAGTTGGGATGTCTGGCTTTTATCAGCTCCACCAGTCCTGTAGCTGATGAGACAATATCACAAACATTATGAACTTATACACATCCAAGGATTATGACAACTATATATTGTTGAACTGTGGACCTACAACATGAATTCGGAGGGGGTCATAATTGCGTCAAAACAGCTGATAAAATCTTCAAAGGCTCGGTTTAGATGGAGGCTGGCTGCAGGTGTTCAGGAGCCTGAGCATGGTGTCTATCTGCAGACAGATGAAGGAGGGTTTTTGTATTGACTTGAGGGGAATCTGCAGCACTGTGCTGACAGGCAGCACAGAAATACACACCACTGTCTTTTAATGAAAGATCAGAAATGTTGAGGCCTGAATGTTTACGGCCATCTCCGTCAAAGCTGATTTTTCCTTTCACGTCGTTCTCAGGGTATGGGTTGTTCAGATTCAGATATCCCAGGAGCTTTAGAGCTTTGTGCTCATCTTGTTTGTACCAGAGAATAACATCATAGCTTGGTATGCTGTGTGAACAGTAGATCCCACTGGCAACAGATTCACCAGTTCTCTTAATGATGAAAGGAGGTGTTTGGAGTGTTTTTGTTGCTGCTGCTGTGAGAGGCACCTGTGGAAAAAAGCAGAAAAGATTTTAAACACTCATCAATCATTAGCTGTGCTGTGCAGTGTCTTACTCTTTTTGGAATATTCTTGTGTTTCTCACCCTCATTTTTATTATGTGAAGACAACAAAATATAAAGACCATAGATATCATGTTGAAGAAGTTTTGATTTGAGACTATCAGCTTTCCTTTCAGCTCAGTGAACGAAAGTGCATCACTGTTAGAGTATAATGAACGGGGGAGGTGTCATAGCTTTGACTTCATCAGCAGGGAGGGAGTAGTGTTATCTTGATATTGTACTCACTGGAAGTGTAGGTTGTTATCGCCATTTCATTTAAGGTTTGTTTCCCCCTGCTGGTGTGAAAAATACGGTAGTTTGCCTCAGTAACGGCATCGCCTGAAGGATAAGTTTTGTGAAGTTGCATCCTAAGAGTTTTTTTTCCATTTCAGATATTTAAAAACTATGGCTGATAGTTATTTCAGTTCAGTGCTGCAGTTTGTGGGAGTGTCACATGATTCTGTATCTGTACCCTGGTCTCCTCTAGAGTTACATATCTCCAGCCAGTATGTGTAATATTTAATTCAGTTTCAGATGTCGCTCTGCCAGCATCATCCTGCCGATATATTTGAGATTCTGACCACAGACAAATAGAAAGGCAAAGTCCCTCCACTTCCGGTGTCCCCCATGGGACCTTATTTCAGAAAACAGTATGTACGGTTGTCAACAGTGAGAGACAAATCATTTTTTAATCCCGTTTGAATTGTGCCATAATTACACATAATTTTGCAAGTCAAGAAAGTCGCAGTCTCTAATGGATAACACAGATCTTATAAATTGCCAAATATCCTTCCAAAGATCGCTGTAATGCAGAATTGTAGTATAGTTGAATTAACTGTCCAGTAGATGGCACTGTTTTAATACTTTTGCAGAGAAACGGAGACATCTGGGAATTCAGGCAGATTTAAATCTTGTTCTACTTTTTTTTTATACAAATGACATGATATGAGGACCCCCCCCCCCCCACCACCATCACCACCACCCCAATCTTCCTCAATGTCAATTTAAAAAAAAAGGTTTTGTTCAAATCTAAAACAGACAATCAATGAACACGACAAAACATCCTTAAGAAGCTGACTGAGTTCAGACGCAGACTGTGTGTCATGAGTTATTAGAAGCTGAATTTGAATGAGCGGTACAGTGATTTTACATTTAAATTGAATTCTGCCCCCTGGTGTTTTAAAAGCCAAACTTGTCCTCTGATCTCCTGGCTCCTCTTCAAGTCACAGTAGATCATATTGGATGAAATATTTATTCACACAGCTTGTGGTTGGTTTTCACAGACGTCTTACAAGTGTACACAGTTCAGAGACGTGAGATTTCACAGACCAATAACGAACTGGGAGGCTGCTGTCTGTGCAGCGGGGAACCCAAATTCAAGGTGGGACTGTTCCGAGGGGGGTCAGGAACAGCTGTTGGCTTCACCTGCCACTCAATACATATATAGAAATGCACAGCTACTGTATAATTCAGTTTAATGTAATCAAGTTTAGATACACTTTGACAAATCTGATAAGAACACCCACAAAACTACAACAATAATATTTTATATTTTATACAGTCCATGTCAAAACCTTCATCTAAGAGACTTCAGTTTTATTAAAAGTCGCTGAAGATCTTGACCCACATGACTTAACAGTATGTTTATTTACACAAATGACAAAGACATCAAGTGATGGTGACACAAACTTTTCAGCTGAACCCAGTGAAACAAATGAGCGCTGTCAGAATTTCATGAAAGTTTTCAATGACTTTGTGGTCGGCATCGCAGCGCGTCATAAAAAAGAAAAAAAAGAGAGTTCAGCTGTTAAATAAACCTGTGAAAAGCTGGTTGATTTGGAGAAAACAAATCCAATTTTAATCCCTGTAACCTAAGCGAAGAAAATTCAGTGTTGCAGACTTTCTTCACCTTTTTTTTAGTTTGTAAGCATCCTCTGTCTGCCCCTTTTAAAAGGGCCCATCTCTTTACAAAATACCAGTACAATGGTTACAAAATGCCTCAAAACATGCAGTATAAATATCAATAAGTTTACACTTTCAGTTCAATACTTTCAATAATCAGAACAATGTTGTTGGACAACCAAATCGGCTGAGGCCATGCCAGCTTCTTCAAGACATGCACAGTCTGCACTTTGACTGGCTGGTGCCCTCGAGGTGAAACAACAGTGTGTCCTTTGGCATGAGCATTAGGAAGGTTAAAGGGTCAGTTCTCCCAAATTATTGAAAGGAAATTCGTTTTTGGTGCTCTTGAATTTTAAAAAAGTCTTTCCAGAAATAATATTGTGGTTACTCAGGATAACTCCCAGATTCTTTTGGTTTAGGTAGATCTTCTTAACGAAAACTGTTGCCAGTGAGATTTATGGATTTTTCTGGGTAACTAGGACATCGTTTATTAAAAGAACCATTGCTGGGTTTTTCAGGAGCATTTTTCAATGCTTTCAGCAGCACACATTTAAAATCCGAAGTTCCAAACTTAAGCAAATAAACCAAAACGATTTGGTTACATACCAGTAATATTTGGTAAAACCTGTAGGTAAATTGTGCAAACTGACCCTTCAACAGTATGACCAGATTCAGTACGGGTTGAAAGGTCGGTCAGGGGAAAGTGTTGAATCCAGTCTTATTGTGCAAAGGAATGCCCTCAGCTCCTCTGAACTCCTCTGCAATGTCATCAAATGTGCGACCTTTTGTCTCTGGGAGGCGAATCCAGGTGAAGGTGAAGGCGATCAGAGCCACAGTCATGAAGAGCAGGTAGACATACGCACCGCAGATTTTCTGTGTGTGGGAGAGACAGGTAGGGGTGTTATTTTTATCGGGGTACTTAATCTGTATTTAACAAAGAATGGTCTTTTAAGATTAAAACCTTTTCGAGAAAGTTGTGCATGAAACATGATTACACCGTGTGAACAACACACTCGCATAAAGAAGAGTAACATTCACAAAAAGAAGGAGGAGGAAAACACAAGCGGCATTAAAACACATTTACACAAGAAAAGAGAAACAAAAAGGTTGTTTGATTTGGTCCCTTGGTCTTAGTTTCAGGTTGGCTGCCATCTCTGCAGCACTGTAGTGAACAGATGTTTCCCTGGTTAACTGTTAATTTAATTACTATTATTTCAACTTGATTTTAAAGGATTTAGCAATAGATTTATACATATTTAACATTTACAAGATTTGTCTGTTTTACAGTATACGTTTGTATATAACACATTGAACAGATTTATAGACTGTATTTAACAGCCATGTCTCTAAGGTGCAAGGGAACTTGCAAAAGCAAACAACAAATCCACCTCTAAAGTTTCCCCTGAAGTTTAACTCATTCATACAGCATGCAGGCCAACAGTATAAACCCACCAGTAATGGAGGAAAGAGGAGTGCCAGAACAAACTTCCCTCCCCAGTTGAGCATGCTGGTGAAGGCCATGGCGATGGGTCTGCCAGGCTGGTCGAACAGCTCGGCAGCGATGAACCAGGAGATGGGGCCGGGGCCCAGCTCGTAGGCTGAAATCAGGCAGAAAACCAGCAGGACCTGCAGGCTCCGCAGCTCTGGGACCAGGTACTGCGTGGTGCATAGACAAGTTTCTCTTTTAAGGGCAGATGTAGGTCAGTCATTGTGAGTTTTAGGGGTTTTAGGTTAATGGATGTTGAAATGTGTTAGCAAAAATGGGGCTCAGGTATTATGACCCACATTGCATTCTCTCTCATTTAAATCAAATCTCATGTTGACCGTTATAAAAATGATACATTTGAAAAGTAGGATCTTTTTTTTTTTGTTCAAACAACCGGGAACTTAATTGAAAAATCATTCTCCAAAATGTACCAGGATTTGTTTTAATATATTTTGTGCAAATCCAATAAACAAATAGGACTTTTCCAGCGCAAATGAAAATATCAATCGCACTAAGATGATCTTACCAGGACAGAGTCGACTATGGTCATGAGTAAGTTGCACACTGCCATGGAGATGAAACCGGTCAGCAGCAATCTCCTCCTTCCTGCTCTTTCCATCAGGAAGAACTTGAAAGGAAAAAACAAGTGGTGACTCTGCTTACATCTTTCCCCTCTTCTTGAAACAAAAATGTAACATTATCCTTTTGTGGCTCAAGGTGTTAGACCATTCATGAAATGGTGACCACACTTTTATCTTTAATCCAAATCTTGGTGCAATTTGTGGTAAAATATACGAAATATGACACTTGTATTTTTAGTAGATTTAACTTTTACTGATAAGACTAAGTTTATATTGAGCAGCCGATATAATAAAGTCATGAACAATGTTGTTACTCTTCAATAAAACCACGTAAAAGGCAAATATGGAGCTGAAATGTACTCACTGCCACCAAAGTGAAGGTCACATTGACGGCCCCCACGCCCAGAGTCAGGTATTTGGCCTGGTCAAACTTGGCCTGGAACATTCGGGTGGAATAATTGATGATCTGGAAGAAAAGAGCAGGGATTTCTTTAAACCAAGTGGGTTACTGGGACATCTCTCTGTGCTTTTAGGAACAGGGGTTCCTGTCCTGACACAGTGCCCCAGAATCTGAGTAGGAGCCAGAGAGAAGTGCTGAGCGTGAATCATTTATTGAATAAATACTACAGCGCTGCAAGGAAGATATTCATCAGAGAGAGGCCTTCAGTTTGATGTAAAAAAAAAAAATGTTTACAAGTTGGATTTTCACCGTATGAATTTTGCCAGAAAGCTTTTTACAGACAAATTGCATTTCATAAGACTGACCGCATTGAATCCGGACAGCTGGCTGCCCAAGTTGATGATGAGGACGATAATGATTGGCTGCTTGTAGCGTCGCTTCTTGAAGAACTCGTGGATGGTGACACCCGCCTGAGTGTGTGCGGCCTCTTCCTTCATCTCTTCCAGCTCAGCGAGCACCTTGTCCGCTCTGCCTCGCAGCCTCAGCAGGGCTGCAGGGTTAAAACAGCATCTTCTTTTAAGGAGCCACAAAGCTGAGTGCATTAAAAGCTTTTCAATGTTTTGATTCCTGGAAGTCAGCCATGAATCTCATCATAAAAGTTCTTCAGCTCATCTCTGATAATATCTAAGCAGAATCTCTCTGTACTCGATGTAACTGCGGGACTGTTGCCCTGTTGGACATCTGGATGATATAATTTCAGCTTAATGACTAAAATGGGAATAATGTGACCATTCATGTGAAAGGTACAGTTAAAACAGCAGAGTCAGTGGGACCCACCAGCCTCTGCCCTGCTCTCCTCTCCCTTGTTGATGAGCAGGTAACGAGGGCTCTCAGGGCAGAAAGGCAGGACCAGGTACTGTGTCAGGGCCGGGATGAGCGACAGGGACAGCATCATGGCCCAGTAATTCTCTGTACCCAACACTGTCTCCAGACCAGCCACCTGCAGCAAACAAACACAGGAACCTTGTTTGACTGTTTCACTTAGTGTCCAGATGTTTAAATGTATATTATGGAAGAATTATGTCGTTGTTGGTTGAATACTGAAACTTCCTGCCCTGTACCAAGTTATATGATGGGGTAAGAATAAAGCTGATTGTGAATCAAAGCAGGACTTGGACCTTCAAGTGTGCAAGACAAAACTCCCTAAACAAACTTCATTAGGAAAAGAAGATGGGAGGAAACTTGGGCAACACAAGTCAGAGAGAGAGATCACTGATCAGGACAGCGGAGTCACCCTCAGCAACTCCACATCTTTATTAAATAAACCTCTGGGATCTTTTTCTGTCCCTGTCTTTCTTTTTGTTGTCATACATGTAATTATATTAAAATTACATTCAACGCATTGAATGTACCCATTCAACGAAGAAATTACAGAAGTCATACACAAGGCTGTTCTCTATCCAACTCTGCGCATCTTCTACCATACCCAGATAGACAGCAAGCACAAAGAGTAAAAAATCCATCTAAAAACTGAAGATTTCCAGCACAGTCCTCACCATTCCCACCAGGATGCCTGAGGCGAAGGACACCTGGTTGAGTGTAGCGAAGGCCCCTCTCAGGTTTGTGGGGGACACTTCCTGGATGTAAAGCGGATTAAGACTCATCACCAGGCCGCAGAAGAGACCGAACACCAACCGCCCCAGGATGAGGACCTCAAATGACTTGCTGGCTTTGGAGGCAAACATCAGACACGCTCCCACCACAGAGACACAGTTCACTATGAGGATGGAGTTACGTCTGGAGGGGAAGACGAGAAACATGAAAAGACGATAATTAAAATAAAAAAAAGATGGAAATGATGGGAAAAATAGCCCCTTTTTTTTTGTTGCCTATTTTACCTTCCATAAGAATCTGCCAGGTATTTGACTCCCAGCGAGCCCAGCAAGGCTCCAAAGTCTTTAATGCTGACAGAGACTGACCACAGGAGAGTCAGGCTGTGATCTGGCATCGACTGGTTGTGCCTGGCGTTCCAGGTGTGGTTGAAAAACTCCTCGATGATCTGAACAGTAGAAGCAAAAGAAGATCGACATCAGAAAACCACAGAAAATGAACCCTGGCGTTGATCTAATCACTGACAATTCAAATGATTTACATTAAAGTATGGTGCAACGTATCTAAAACATTAATTGTTCCTTGTAAAACAGCTGTTGGGGATGTTCTTGACCAATCAAACAATGAAATGAAACAAAAAAATTAATTCAACAATCTAAATCACTTTAACTGTCAGTAAAACTAATCCAGACAAATTATCTTGTGGGTTAAGTATTGTGAGGAATGTAGAAAATAAGAATGTGGATGTCTTTAAGGCTAAATGTGGAAGATCTGCCTCACTTGCAGACGTTTAGTGCAATCTACCTGTGAAAAAGCAAAACCCTGCCAACCCAGCAGAGCCGGGCCTGGAGCTGAGCCAGAGTTTATTCAGTGTTTTACTGAGGCTGTGAGATATTTGTTTGACGGTCAGGCGATTTTCCAATTTCTCCCTCTGCATGATATTTTGGGATATTGGCCTGATATTGAGTGTCAGCCAGGACTAGGTAGTCCACTGAAACGCTGAAAATGTATTTCTCTTTGTGGCCTTTCTGCAATTCTTGTAGAAGGCTTATGTATTTTTTTAACGTATTATTTCGAATGAAGGGATTTGCATTTGTTTGTTGAGAAATATAATCTTTTTGTTTTTTTTCTGGATTGATCTTGATGTACAGTATATTTAAAAAGAAAGAACTGTGAAACTAAACTGATATTGGTATCGGTATCAGCCCACGTAATGTCACATCTCCCCCCTCAGCTCCTGTCTGTCCGGCTCACCTTGGCCGGAGCGTTGACGTTGCCGGTGTGGTAGCCAATCTGCAGGGAGCCGAGCACCGCTGCCAGGATGGAGGTCAGGAGAGTGGCTGTGAGATGGCTCTGTAACAGTGTTGTGGTCAGTGACATTTATTTCTTTACCTCGTTAACTTATTTTAAATAGTAACTGGTTAACCCTTTTCAAGTAACATTAAAATGCTTCACGTAATTCTTACTTACATCAAGCACTCATTTTATTTAAATGAGCAGCATGTTTTCTGAATGAGATGCCTTGAGATTTTCATGTTTTCCTACTTTTTATTTGCACAACAAAAATGTAACAATGTAAAGTAAAATGAACAGTAGCTACATACTTTTTTTTTCCCAACATGAGCAACCCTATGACTATTTGTAAAGGTCAAGGATGGCAGGATCTGCAGTATTTTCACACACTGGCAAGATGTACAGAATTTTAATTACCACAAGTGAGTGTCAGTGCTCCGACTGTGTCAGGCTGTGTTCATTTGTAGAAAAAGGGCTAAAACAAACAAACCTCCTGGGACGCCATTTGTTCGGGTGAGATGGGGTATTACTCCCTCAAGATGCTGGGGCATTTATCTTCTCCTGACTTCCTCTGCTGTGAGAAACCCAAATTATGCCAGAATTAGAAAGCACCAGGATGGATAGTGGGATTTTGTCATTTATATATGATGACATTGTAGCATGTGATAATAGCAAGGAGACTAATTTCACACACATTATATTAAATATTTTATAGACTTTTACTTGTTGACAAATAAACTTTTAAAAATGCAAGCAGCATTAAATCAAAACTTGCAAATTCAGACGTAGAGATGGCCCTGAATGCTTCAAGACAGAAATTATTTTTATGAGAGAGGATGTCTAGAAACGCGGTGTATGTAGAAATCAAATCAGTCGGAAAAATTAGACACTTGCAATGTACAGTTTATTTTTTGTTTGTTTCTTTTTATGTCAACTTACCTGTGTGCTGTGGAGTAAAGCAGACAGCTCGTATTGTCCAAAATATAAATCAAAAAAGTCAAAAAGAAAAAAGAAATCCAGTCAGTTGCCAGTCAGTCTTTGAGGTGAATAAATGCTCATAAAAGTATTCATGTAACTTGTCACATTTTGAATATCAAGGTAAAATTAAGCTTAAACTTAATGGGTTAACTGGATGTCAGAAGGTTTTGCTCCCTATGCAACTAATTTCATCATCAGTCCATATGAAAGTGGACATCACGACAGGTTTATTCTTAAACTTCTGTTTGAAAAATCTTTCACAGACAAAATGACTAAGATAACTGGAACAATTACCACTGTCCCTCAGACAACAGCTTTTGTAAAGCCCAGATGGTAATGTACAGTAATATATATATTAACATCTACATCTATAAGTACTTTTCTTCTCACCACTGTTCCTGAGTGTCGTACGTTGATCCTGTCTTCATTCCTGAGTTTCAGATATGACTGTAAATTTTTCTGCGTGAACACACCACCACTGGAAACTGAACACACACACACACACACATACATATACTGGACCAGTGAGTCCAGTGATGAAGTCACACCCAGCTGGTGAATTTGGGGCAGGCCTGACAGAATGGCAGCTGTGGGCCACCTCTGGTTCTCATGGACCAGCTGATTGACATCCTGAGCTGTAACTGACTGAGGATCAGTTTATCTGCTACACTGAACCTCAAATTAACTGACTAACTGGTCCCAGGTCAGGGCTAAAATGCAACTCGTTTTGTTGGCATTTTGGCAATAACACAGCTGTGTGTGTGTGTGTGGGGGGGGGGGTTGTGGGTAACTTTGTCTGTGTCCTGTGATGATGTTCACTGAAATGAAAAATTCAAGATGGTGTCTGATGACCTTGCATCTCCAAATGTCTTTCTAGGAACTAAGAAAAAAACGGTTTCAGATCAAACCATGCAATTCTTAATTTATCCAACTAATGCTGAGATTTGTTTTTATCAACCCAAGACCTTATAGGATTTTCCAAACTGATACAAGAGTAGGAAACCCTACAACTGACAATGAAATGTGAAAATTATCATTATCATCATTACTTTCACTCAAAAGTAATGAAGTGTGTTTTGTAACTTTTATGCCACAGTTAATAATCACGTTTTTGAAAGATGAAAAAAGTAAACATAGAAAAGTGACTTTGTTACACTGTAGAAGTTAAATAACCAACTTTGTTACTACATTAGCGTACATGTCTAGGTTCTTTCCACTATTTTTTTGTAGTGTTTCCCTGCTCTGGTTGATGCATAATTAAACACCATTGACAGCTTTTTCCATCTTTGAATCCCCTTACATGTTAGTACATTGTCATGGAGTTTGTTGAACACATACATGTGTGTTTTTGTACCTGTTTGGAAGTATTAAAGATAAATGGTTGCACTGTAATGAAGTAAACTAAGTCTCAATCCTGAACTGAATTACTAGAATAGCCTACTTGCTGTATAATATAATGAATATAGTTTTTAGAGAAATTAAATTGTAACTACAGAGATAAATGTCAACAGCAGCGTACTTAATTGCACATTGTGGGTTATGATTTGGTGACTGAGGCAGAGATACTGTGTGGTGCTTTCAAGGATAGTCTTAAAAGACAACACCCATCACACAGTGCTGTGACAATTTAAAGCCTGGAGGATTTAACAGACAATACCAGGATTAAGTATATGTGTGTGTGCGTGCACGTCCCCTCTCCTCTTCCTCCTCCTCCTGCAACAACAATCCTAATATTGGCCTAAAATGCTCCCTGCGATCTGTCAGCCTGCAGCTCTGGATGTATCCGTTTCCGACATCTGTCCGTCGATCCTGGAGCTGTGACAGAAGCAACATGCACGTATCATCAGACTAATCCCAAAACCAGACTGATCCTGATCAAAGAGATAAAATGAGCAAAGATCACATGAGTGGGAGATATGGAGTATTAAAGGCTAAGTCATCTTGGCCTGATATGTTTTTAATTTTGTATAATCTGGTCATTCATGTTCATTATAGTAAGGGTGATTATCTGTGTTTATATTTGTTCATGCATGTGTTTGGGTGCAGATTGTTGTGGGCCTGTGTGTGTTTGCTATTTTTTAATGAATGTTTATTCCAATAGTGTATCCATATATTGTATGTGGGTAATACGTAATCTTCCCTATATTTCCTACTTATGAAGTAATACAGTACTTAAAATCTTACTTACATGTAAATCTCATTACTTCAGTTTTGTTGTTTTCATGCTGATGAAATGCATCGTTCTTATTTGGCATGTCCTGTGTTTCTTTGTTCATTTCCTTACATCAGTGAAGTTTAATCTAATCCAGTCTTATCAAATGACTGAAGTGTGTTTTTTGTTTTTGTGCATATTAGCATGTTGGTATGTGCAAACACATCTCCATGTATAGGCTATATGTGTGCGCATGAGACATTTTCACTAGTAAAATATAGGTTATAAGTGACTGCAAAATGAAATCATGATGTAGATGCACACATGCACACACACACCTGCCTCTTGAACAAATCCAAATGGGCAGTAACTGCTTTTCGCTGCGGAGTCGCACAAGCCAAAAAAATTTAAAAAATGGAGAAGAAAGATGATCTTAATCATAATGCCGGGTGAGGAAACATTCCCCAGCCTCGCTACAAACCACATCATCTGTGCATGAAAATAATCTTTATCATAAAACTTAAGTGAAATATGTACAAATAAATATTATGTGGCCCCTGAGGCCTGGAGGTGATGAAAAGCAGATAATTCCAATCCACAGAAAAGCCTGTGCTGCACTGACTCACATGTGAAATACTTGAGTTGTGTTAAAGACAGAAAACAAAAGACCTCCCATAAAAACTGTCTATTTAAATAACAGTGCTAGTTTCACATTTCAAATCTTTATTCCTTTATATCTTTTTAAATTATGCATCGGTACTTTCCAAACTGCTGATAGGTGTCATCATTTTCAAATATTAGATATCTCATGTTTTGTACTTTGTGTACCTTTTTTTGCGATGGATTTTCAGACCTTAGAGAACATAAGATTCTCCCTGTTTTTTTTTTTCATTTTCTACAACTGAAGTTCTCTAAATTCACTTTAAAACAGAATGGGATTTAGCACTGAATGTACTTGCCCCCTGCTTATTTTCATTCTTTATTTGTGATGGACACAAAACCCACAAAACCGCCCTAATGTCACATGACTAGTATGAGCAGAAAAAAGAGTGGAAAGAATAGTTAGCAGTGGGGGTAAAATACGTCGTCCACCTGCAAGCTCTGTTCCTGCAGCTGAGTTCTCAATCAGCGTGTGGATACGCCTGTCTGGAACTTGACCTCTGACCCCCGAGCCTTGGCCTCCTGGCAGGCAACCCCCTGACCCTGTGCTCAGGCTGCTGGGCAGGTGCTGCTGCAGGCGCAGAGGGCATCAGGCACAAATGGTGAGCAGTGTGCACCATCATCCCCCCACCACTAATGTTTAGCCATCGCACAAGCTAATGGCCCTCTCTAATTACCTGTAATGGTGTTTTTGATCTGTTTCTAAGTGTTTCAATGCACACACAGGAGAGAAAAAAACTACACAAAATTACTCACTACTACTATTACTACATCACTACCAAAACATGTGGGAAATGTAAAATAATGGAGGTCATTGTATTGGGCTCCAACAGAGCAACTTCTACATGGACATTTTTTGTGAATGAGACTGGATCTTCTATATGTAGACATGCTGAATTAGAATATTTTTTAGTAATTTAAAATGTTTATAGAACCGTCTAATTATTCACACAGTGGGTAGGTGAGTAGTGCAAAATGTTAGAAAACACAAGTTATAAAATTCCTGAAACAACAACATGCAGCACCTGTACTGCCCCCACGTCACTGTCAAAACCCCAAATTCCAGTCCTCACCTATGAAACCCCTTTTGGCAACTCGCCTACCCTCCACCCCACCTTCAACAAAGGAGAAAACAGACACACACACTCTCTAAAACACACACACATGCACATACATCCCTAAGCAGCTGCGTCATTATAAAACTCTTTTGAACTTCACACTGAAAGTCAAATGCCACATGTGTCAGTACAAGACAGATGTACTGCAGCTGCCTCTCGGCTCCAATTTCATCTGTGATACAACCCTCCCTGTCTCCAACCCCGTCACCAGCGACCTCGCCTCGAAGCCCTCCGCCTCCCATCTTGCACTGACAACATCCGCACCTTTGAAGTATCATCGCTAAATCAGAGCATCTCACACCACACACAAATCAACAGGCCAAACAGAGTGCATCTTTGTAGTCAAGTTTCAGCATTCAAACAAGGTGACAATTAACCGTGATTATTTATAGCAACTAGAGTCCATCTTTAATCATATGTGATGTTCCTGCCAATTTTTTTGTGTGTCAGTTTTCATGCTATACAAGCTTTAAACACTTCAGTAGTGGCACATGAGACGCCAGTAAAATTAACAAAATTGCAAGCGGTAATCCTTCTTTAAAAATATTTATTGTCAGTTCATGAAACTCAATCAGCTTGGTTGATACTGTGTAGTATGTGTAAACTCCTTGTGCATACCAGGCTAACAGTGTTCAATGTGCGAGCATGCAGTGAACCATCTTCACCAATAGGGGTCACTATTACACTCCTCCTCCCTCCCAGAGAGCTTGTCCTCTGTTGCAGCTCTAAATGCCTTTCCATTTCACAAGAGTAAGTCCAAACTGAGTGTAGTTTGAACAGACGTGGTATTAAACAGTTTCAGGATCAGTTCTATATTATTGTAGCTTTTGCTGTTGTTTTCTGGCATGATTATACCACATGTACAAGTGCAACTATAGTGGGATAGGGTTAGAAAAATATTGTAGTTCTGGAAAAGAAAAATCCATCTGAACATTGTTCCTATTTCATAATTAACAAGCTTTTAAACATACTTTCCCTTATGTGGTAATGCCAACTTGAGTCAAAACGGTTAGATACTTGCAAAATAGTTGCACAGTAGCCCTGTAGCGTGTGCACTTTCATTCTCTTCATCTGCCTCTCCAAGAGATAAGTGGCTTTCGTAGCAACTCTTTAGTGTGTCACAGCAGAACAGTGAGGTGTTTAAATTAGAAATAACTGGTATGTTTCTCAGTTGTAGGGCATCTACAGACCTTTTTCTCATTATGGCCGCTTTAAATTTATGCCACAGTACAGGTGGGAAAAAACACAAACTACCCAGAAAAGTGATACAACCCAGGTGTAAGCTACCGCTTTGTGCCAAGATGCCTTTCATAAGCTCTAGTATTTTATCGGTGTAGGTTTTCCTCTAAAAACAGCCGTCTTTCTTTTTGGTCCTTTCTATTGTTTAGCCTTGTATGTGTCTATTGTGACACAGAGTGAAATAGCTCAGGAAATAAGGCCTGTATTAAAGTGGAGAAGCATTTTCGTTTTCATTGCTTAGCCAAACAGCTGCACCTCAAGCCACATAATTTACATTGACCAATTTCACCCAAAGACAACACGTCTCAGTGTTTTGTTTTCCAACAGATCTAATTTCTTCAGCTATGAATAAGAAATATTGTCAAAACATTTTGAAATGGTCTTGACAAGCCTGTTGGGGCTTTGCAGTGGAAAAGTGGCCGGTGAGGAGCAAAGACGATCTTGGCTTCTCCCTGTTAGACTGACAGCCATCTGTAAGCCTCCTTCACTATACGTCCCCCATCGTGATTAGCAGTGATTACTAGCCTGTTAGGTTGTTTTACATCTCATGTGATCTGCAGCTCTGCAGCGTCTGGAAGTACTTCAGCAGACACACAAGACCAGTGTTTAAACCTGGACTGAAGCAGGCACTCAGACTTCACAGCCGCCTAAGAACGAGAAGTTTCTTTTCTCATTCTTGGCATAACTGTCCAGTTCAAATTAGAGCCAACTGGACGTGTGATTATAGTGGATTAAGCACCAGATACTGTATACGTTCTTGACGTGTATAGTGATGATGGCAGGAATCATAAAACATAAGCTGAAATAGTCAAATAACCCCCCCACAGATAAAATAAACAGCGCTCAGAGCTGATAACATCCAGCCTGGTCTCTGGTCTAAGCATTTCAATGTTGTGAATTAGCTACTGTAACAGCCTAATGTTTGACATGATGTAAACACATTATATGTATGTGTGTGTTTGTGTGTGTGTGTGTGTGTGTGTATGTATATATTTTTTTTTACAATAAGCCAGGATGACAGTGAAGTAAGTGAACACCCATATGCCCCACAATGAAATTTAGTAAAACAAACAAAGGTTATTGTACATATTTACAGCAGGAGCCTTTCTTGTCATGTTTATGAGCCACTGCAGTGACTCTTGGGAATATGCTAAAAATGCACAACTCAAAACAAATACACAAGCATTCAGACCACAATAGCAACTCCAATGATTCTCCAATTTGGGAACTCAATTGTTCCCAAATGTGAGAAAAATTTTATTTTTCACATTGCAAAACTTCTTTTTCTAGTGTTTTTCCTCCCTGCTCAGTCATTTTCCTATTAATCGGGACACCCTTGGGGGTATTTTAAAAGACTTGCTGTATTGTCTTGCATAAGGTGGCAAAGCTCCAAGTATGTGTGGTAAGTGTTTCACAGAGCAGGACTGACATCAATTGTTGGAGGACAGACAATGAATGTGTTTACATACACAAAATGTACTCTGATATTACTAGGGAGATTCAAATATTTATTTTAGGAACTGACATTTGTAAATGCCACATCTTGTTTACAATAACGAATAAATGTGAATATGACAGCTGAAATGAGCCGATGTTAACGGGATACTGAGTCATGTAAACATCTTACTCCATTTACTGCTTGGGTTTAGTCATCTGTGCCACCTCTTTTTCCTGGTACTATTAAAATTATTTCAGACTCATTCTCTGGACTGTAATCTGTTTTTGAAAAATAAAATCCCCACCAGGGGGTCTTTGTCAGCGATTTGTTGGTGGTGTTGTAATTTGTAAAGGTATCCAGTAGCGCCCAATGAACCTATGATCACCAAACACATTGTGAAAAAATTCAAAAGCATGTGGAATTCCCCATTAACATACTGGAAATACCAGACTCTTTAGCTGTTTTCCAGGTTTGTGTAGAAAATGAATACTAACATTAACTTAGAGTAATAAAACTAGCCACATTGACTTGTAACTTGACATAAAATTACACAAAGAACAACAACGTGACACAAGATATGAGTAAACCAATGGCCTTCATTGTGGTTTGAACTTAAAGCTGCATTGATCAATATTTTTTTATATGTCCACATTAAATCCAATGGATTGTGAAAGGGGATCTCTCGTACAGACGAACCCTCAAGAGAATTATCACCCAGCTCTGCAGCTCTTTTTTAAGTTTCTTTTAACTCATTATTTTCAGCTGTTTTCAGCATAAGTTATGATAAACCGGCTATACGCTGCCTGCCCAGCACCAAACACCAGCCAGATAATGTTAGCATCTAGCTGGTGAACAAAGTGGAGCATTTAGCCGCTAAAGAACCAGATATTTCCCTCAGGAGCTGGTAGAGACCAAAGCAGAGCTAAAAAGAGAGTAAATATTTGGCTTTGAGAAGATGATGTGGCTCTGCGTTGGGTACATCTGTAAGGAGGCAATTTATTGTTAACATGTTGGCCATAACAACTTTATGAGACAGTAATGGGTCAGGATGGGATGTGTCTAGTTTTGGAATGCCTCTGCCCTCTAGTGGCCCTCAAAAATGAATCAATGCAGCTTTTAATATGTTCATACTGCCACATGCATGTAGAAATGTTTTTACCTGCTGTGTGCTACAGTGTTAAGCTGCATTAGTATGCTGCTAGGACTGTGTATGTACTGTACCAGTGTTGGGGGGGGTGCATGACTTTATATTACCTTTGTTATTATTGATAACTGCTACACATCTTTCAATTCTCACAATCTGTTACAATTAACTTTAATTATTTCATTTTTTTGTTAGCACGAACGTTATAAAAAAAAAAGTAGAAAAACAACAAAAACCTCGACGCATCTTGTGCCGACAACATGCTGATAACTGAGAAAACTACATACAACACAATGGTTTTGGGTTGCACAAAAAGTACATCTTTTAAGGAACTGTGTGGTGAGCAAGTAAAGTAATTACTTAGTTACAGCTGGCTTTCCCCAACACTGGTATGTACTGAACAAAAACCAGACATAACACATTTCTGACATTGTTCACAAAGATCCGATTCTTAAGCCAAAATGTTAATGTATCTAGAAAGTTCTGTACAGTGCAAGGGGATTCATACAGCTAATTCTGTGCTGATAAATTAGACTTCATGGTCACAGTTTAATTGTAATACATGCCGTTCACTTAATATTGCATGCTCACATACAACATTACACATTCGTTTAAATTGGTCTACATTGCCATAGCGCTTCCTTTTGACATTTGGGCTGAATGTGACTCACTGTAAGCTCCTCTTTAGTGAGTTACCACTGGCCTGTGTGCTGCTACAGAGGAAATGTAAGTTGAATTTAATAGCCACAAAATGTGTGTTAGTGCCTGTTCCTGTTATCTGAGTAAAGAACGAATCACAACAGCAGACTAAAACGCAAGGGGAAATGTGGTAACATACACATCTTCCAGTGGTGAGCCTGTCATCTTTTTACAAATATATTCTCATTCTTACCTAGACCTTTTCAGTCACTTCAAGAGAAAAGAAAACGCATACAAACAGTTAAAATGTCAAACATAGGGAGGAGAAAGTGCAAATATTTTGGCGCCGCTTCGTTTTCTTTTCTTGTTTTTTCTGTTCCTTTGTTGTTGTTTTTTTTTTTTTTTTTGAAACTCAGGAACTTCTTAATTTTTCTGCTTCATCTTTCTTTCCTGTCAGCAAGCGTACAGATGCCTTCCCTCTGTGCCCTCTGCTCTCGTCTCAGCTTCTGGATCCTTCTCTTCTCACACCAGACGACCTACTGGGAACAAAAAGACAGACACACAAGAGCAGGAAGGAGGAAGAAAAAAAAAAGTATTCACTCGTGTGTTTTAGTGTCCAGCATACAGATGCACTCACACAAAGACAATGGCATCGCTCAACAGGCAAAAGCTCACTTAGATGGACTTACATTATTTGAATTGTGTGTGCATGTAACATGTAATATAGTTTAATAATACTAATAATAATACTAAAAACAATTTTAGTGATGCATGGTGTTTCTGAATGACCATGTAGACCAAGCAGATCCAGCCTCTGCAGCTGATAACATTTCTCCTCCTTCATTTTGTTCCTAAAACTTACCTCAGTTAAACAAACAGATTCCAGTCCTCAGTGTGATTTTTAGTTAACCTAAGAACCAAAAATAAATGTACTATTTCATCAATTTTGCACTTTAATTTGCCTCAGTATGTTTTTTTGTGACTATTTCCATTTAAAGTTACTAGTAGTGTAACAAAAGTAAACCCTGATAAAAGTAACTTAGTAGAACTTATTGCTTCTGTTGCCATTAATATTTTACAATGCAATGTGAAGAAAAGTTTGACTGTAAATAAGTAAAAATAAAATGTTTCAGTATTGAAACGTATTTTAGATGTCACTTATACAGTAAAGGAAGGATGAAGTCGGTGGTTATAAACTACAGATTGACTGCTAAGCAGCTCAGACGGCCCATACGTACCATCACATGTGCTGACGTTATGTTACAACCAAGCTATAACTCAACAGGTCTCTGAAGTTGTGTGTTGTGTTGCATTCGTGGTGAAACTGCATGCTGCTGACGGGGATGGACTGCTCACTCATCAATCAGATGAGTGGGGGAGTGGGGCAGAGAGAGAAGGGAGAGAAAGATGGGAAGAAGGAAAGAAGGAGAAGGCCTGGGAGAAAAGGAGATGGGTAAAGAGCTTAGATTGCTAACAGATGGCTGTCTGAGGGGAGCAGAGGTCCTCCAGAGCCCCGTGAGAGCTCAGGTTGTGTGTGAACGTGTGTGTATGTTTTATATGCACCCATTTGGTTTTTGTGTGTTTGCATGTTTGTGAAGTAGGTTGTGTTTGTGTGTTTGTCTTTCCATCTATTTGTATGTTTTGTGTGTGTGTGTGTGCATAAGGTTGTTTGCAGATATGTGTACATGCAGGATGTGTATGTCTACTAGCCTACATGAGGTTGTGTGTGTGTCAGAGCAGCAGCAGCCTGCGGGGGTGGGGATGTGCAGGTGCACTCTCTGTCAGTGCTGGTTATGTTAGCCATGAAATAGAAGTCCAGCTGATTTCACTACCCACTCTGGAAGCTTCTGTAGTCTCAGATGATGCTTTTGCTTCAGAGTCAAGTATTCTGTTCAAACTTTATCCCTCCAGCACTCCATAAATCACAGGTTACCTTCCATATGAGTACATCCTGTAGAGAATGCTTTCACCTATACTTTAAGTGTATAAAATAAAATATTATGGCCACCTATTTCTACCATGACCAGTTGGACTCAGGTGACTACTGTTTGCAGTTTAAGCTGTGACATTTTTATGTAAATAAATTGTCAATTTTGTTACTGTCTGTTACAAAAAACACTGAATCGACTTGGATCCACCAAGTTCATAAAACATTTTCCTTTCTCTACTTTAAACACAAACAGAAAAAAAAAAAACTCTATGCACAAGAAGTTGTGGTAGCTTACATGACCAGCCATGGCAACAGCAACTTTGGCTTACAGTACATAAAGAAAGACGAAATGAAAGAAAAACATGTTCTGCCGCATTGCTAGATTGAGTGATTTCTTGGAAATTCTGTGCAAAATCACTACAGTAATATGCAAATGCTGTATGTTATATAGTCTTGTTTAAAAATGTAATCCATTGACTTATTTAACATGAATATCCACAGCAAAACTGTAAGACATGTTATCATTTTTGCCAATTTGTGTAAACATTTAAAAATGTGACTGGAGGGTGCTAAAGAAAAGCTCTTGGAGTGTCCAAAATGGAAAGGGTTCATCCTCTGAGGAGCATGAATGTGCTCAGTAAATTTAAATGTGATTTTGACATTTGAGAGGGGCATCAACATCATTGCAATCCACCCTCTGGGGATCATAAACACAATGAATTGCCAGTAGTTATGTAGATTGTTTGGTTTGGACCATAATCTCGAATAGGGGGACTGACCAGCCAACATTGGCATCCTTGGACCTGGCAACCAGTTGGGCAAAATCGAACATGAATTT
The DNA here is from genome assembly GCA_005408345.1 of Macquaria australasica. NCBI lineage: Eukaryota > Metazoa > Chordata > Actinopteri > Centrarchiformes > Percichthyidae > Macquaria > Macquaria australasica. The sequence continues at coordinate 1,111,231 of SEMN01000069.1, forward strand.
AGGTGAAAACAGGATAAAAAGAACTCATGGAGAGATATTTGAATGTGAAGATATTTTAGTGCTAAGATTCAGACCAGCTGCCATTTGACTGCAGTTTGGCCTCTGTGGTGTTAATGGTTTTTTAAGTAACCTTCAAGCAAGACGGTGCAACTTGTATTTTCTACATTCAGTGTCATAAACTCATTACCTTGACTGCATTAGTGGCATGTTCTGCCTGTTAGTCTATGCAGTAACACAATAGTTCCTGATACCTCCTTCCAGTGAAGTCATGTTGTTCCTCTCTTTAGTTCCGATAAATGTCTCTGTTGTAAGGAGCTGAGCTACAGTAGTGCTTATGAATCACCTTTGCAATTACCAGGCTCCAGAGCAGCGAATGGTCCTCTCCCTCCTCTCCTCCCAGTCACTGAGGACACTGTCTGTGCCATTAACAACACAAAGCTCCCTGGCCTCTCCCTGGACACCTTGGCCCCACTTGTGATAAAGAGCTGAAAGCAGATCCTGTCTAGCAGTGAATCGCCTAGCCTCACTTGGGACCAGCCAATAAAGACACTTGGCACAAGAGCTGGGAATCATGGTATACCTGTACGTGGTAGCAACTGGGGAGAAAGGACTTAGCTAAGGAGACGGGTACACAGGCCTGAGTCAGCTTCATAGAACAGCCCAGGAAATAAGGATTTTTGTAGCAAACTCATCACCGGAGTAACAGGTAGCGATGGTGAGCAAAGCAATGCTTATCTAACTGCCACAGACCTCTCTGTTGACCTCTGTTACCTTTAACACAGTACAGTTGTGTCGAGCTGATGTCACAGTAATTAAAATACAAGTGGTGCGGAGTAATTGCCGTTGGCTCCGAGAGGACAGGGCTCTGGGCTCTCTAATGGTCCTGCAGCCTCGGTGCCAGGCCTGCCTCATAATGCCTTCCTTTCATTCCTGCCTAATGACGGACACAGCCAGGACAAACAGGAGAGGAGAGAGCAGGAAAGGAGACGGGAAAGGAAGAGGAGTTTGACATAAAACAGCAGACAGGACACAGAAAGCATATGTGCACATCTGACAACGTTTTTGTCAACGCAGGCCTCACCCTCAGAACCGTGCAGGAAGTTTAAAATAGCCTTTGTCAGGTGAAATCAGCCCCTAAATACCTTCAGTGATGAAGTGGCAATATTCCTCATATTCCTTCTTAGTCATCAGTACTTAATGACATCGGATTGACATTTATATGATCATGAACATATATAATTTATAGCATTATAATTAATACATATACACATCAGCCAACCAACTTTTTACTGTAAAAAAAAACAAACGGATTTTCTAGAAGCTAAGTAGAAATCTTTCTTTTCAAAGGCTGCTTTCTCCCCCCTCTTACTGTCCTACAAAACTCCTCTCTGAAAACCTAAAAATTAAAATGGGATTCTTTAACCGGAACAGAGCTTGTTTCTCCTGAAAAACCATTTTACAATACACCATACTATTTACACTGGAATTATGTTTATATCGTGAATGCTCAAGCTGCTGTCACTACCCGTAAACCACCGGACACCATTCACCACAGTACCGTTCAATTCATTACTTGAGTTATATACAAAGGTTAAATGTTCACCACTGACATCTATGGTAGAAGGCATCGGCATACCTGTGTTTCAGGTTGTTGTAAGGCCTTGCTATCTAAGTTGCCGAGATATTTAACAGCCTTATTTGAGTTCAGAGTGAACAGCTGTGTCACCAGGTCACAGTGAGACTTCCTGAATTAAGGAAGCGTAACTCACTAACTTTGTGACGGTTCACTTTTGACGCAAAGTTTAAGAATAGCCAACGTTTCTATCATCCACCAGCAAACAAATCCAGTGGCTGCAAAAGCACTAGTCCATTACTTTCTGTCAGTCAGCCCCCTATATAAATGAATGGCTTTTAGTCCCTGTCAGCCTGACTATACGTGAAGTTGCGCATGCTGCGGCTGTAGTACATAGCAGCACGTACTGTTGCAGGAAAAATATTGTCCAATACACGACTTCTCATGCTCAACAATAGCTGATGCATCCTGCAAACTAAAACCTCTGTAAGCACTCACAATAGATCCTCTAATATCTTATAATTGTGTGTGCCCATGTTTGATGTGTTTTTGTGCGTGCAAGCATTCATACATGCACACCCATGCACATGTGTTTATACTTATTCAAACGTGTGTTTACGTCTTTCTAAATGGAGTTAAGACTTTTGAAAAGAACATCATGAACCCTGCTGCCGAAACCCACTGCAACAAGTTTAACAGTGAAACATTTGTGTTTTGTTCATCACAGTGAGCGAGACATAACGCTGGGGCCCCCTGAACTACCAGACCTGCTGCTCACCGATGGCCTGACTGTGAGGAGGGTTTACAGAGAAAATCACTGCCCTGGGCTTCTGTTCCATATCTCCTCTATAATGAGGTTTCCAGTCTCTTCAGAGGACGGATGCCACCCTCTACAGCACTTCAAAACTCACACAAGGTATTCAGATGTTTTCCTTTGCTGTTGCCAACGTGTCAAGAGCGAGGAGCCTCATACAGATGTGCTCCACTCCACCCCACATGCTCACAATCCTTCACCAAAAAGCACGTACTGTAAACTGTAAATATGTCTAACAACACTCCAGCGACGATCCAAAGCAGCGACAGAGCAAGATAAGATTTAATGCCTTGCAAAGGCAGCTTGACTTAAAGGGATCCAGGCCATTGAGGATCAGCTAGGCATACCTGAACACAATGGCCGTCTATCTTAGTCAAGACAGAATGCTGCCATATGTTCTTACAGACTCCTGCATCTTTCATGCTGGCTTTCTCTGTTCCTCCTCTCTTTAAAGACCTCACTCTCACAATCATCAAGCTCAGAGTGCCCGAGTGGCAGCATAAGGAGCCGTATAAAGCTGTCAGGCCTTTACCTCCAGCTCTTAAGCATGAAGGTGAGAGATTCGGTGAGCAGAGCAAAAACAACTGACCGAGCCTCCTTCTCTGCTCTTCCAATACGGGGGCTGTTTATCCTGGCAGCTGTGCCCAGGGTCCGAGAGGCCTGACGTTATGCCCGCTCCGAGCCACTGTTCTCCAGGCGTGGCGGGGCAGTGCCAGGGTAAACACATGACCTCAGTGCTATGTGGCGCTGAAGCGGCCCAGTGGCTAGAGTCAACAGCACCAACGAGACCAATAATCGCTCAACGGGGGGGGAATCCCGACGGATCGAAAAAAGAGATCGAGAGGAGGAGGAGACAGACTGAAAAAGAGCGAGACAGACTAGAAGAAAAAAGACAATCAGCTAAAAACTATAATTCTTTTGGAACATTTGTTGGTTTTTGTTCATTTAAAATGTTTTTGGCCAGTTTCTTGTTGTCCAAGTAGGAACAAGACAAAGATGTTACAAAAGTCTAGAGCTGAAACAGTTAATTGATAGACAGAAAATTAATCAGCAACTATTTTAACAACCGATTAGACGTTTAATTTTGCAAGCAAAATCGCCAAACATTCTCTGATTTCAGCTGCTTTTCTTTGTCATATATGATAATAAACTAAATATCTTTGTGTTTTGAACTGAAAACAAGACATTGAAGATGACACCTTGGGCTTTAGCGAATTATAATGGCATTCTTCACTATTTTCTGACATTTTACAGTCAATAACTGATTAATGGAGAAAATAATCAGCAGATTAATCAATGAAATGAAAATTATTGTGAGTTGCAATCGCATAAAAGTCATCATTAGAGTTGACTTCATTATTTTTCAGGCCTGTCAATTCAGAATAAAAAACACAAATGTCATTTCTATCTTCATGGCCGTAACATGAGATGAGATGGCACTCACTGGAGATAAAACCACTCTCTAAAATACCAGCGGAACAGATGACGGTACACCATCTTAGCCATGGACACACACACATAACTACACATCCATACAGATACCCAAGGACGCACACCTCAATCTTAAGTGTTCGGCACATAAATCAAATGCTGCTGTGTCAACCAGCAAACTGATGCATTCACCATGTGCATGTTAATGGGTTACACAATAAGCCAGCTACAGCACTCAAAGCCAGAGCCAGCCAGAGTTAGTGAAAGCGTATTAGTTTGCCTTACTGAACAATTTTGTCCCTTGCCTTGTCCCTTGGTTGCCACTTGTCATTGAGCTACCTGCAAAAGAGAAAAAAACAAAGATTAAACTTAATAGAGGTGGATGTCTTGTTATGTGTCAGATGTGCTTCACAACCTCTGAGAATCTTCTAACTACTAAACTTTTATTTCAAAATATTCTCGGCTGTATGACATTTGGATCGTAGCTGGCAGCAGCCTCTCACTGTAAGCTGCTTTGACAGTTGTTAATGATCTCTGTTAGGACCAGTCTGTGCACTCATGAGTAGTTTCAGTTTTCCGGCCCAGACAGCGTCTAGGATCCACTAATACATTAGTCTTGTCTAAATATTCATCAGTGAGTGCTAAGTGGAGCAGTGCACCTTATTTAGACTGCCAACACATCTGTTTGTCACATGTTACTTCATCCCTTCCTCTAATCCACTGACTGACTTGACTTTCTAAAAGTATGACATGATGGATATGTTAGTAAAAATCTAATGTGGGACTAAAAGGAAATGTTTGTGTATTTTAGTTTACACTTGTACACTCCACAATTTTAAAAACACATGGTAAATTATCATATCACAACGAAGTACCTCTTTTTATTCTCATAAATCCTCAGTTTGATATTTCTGTAAGACTTCATTTGTTTTATATTCATTAAAAGACCAGTTAAACTGTAGAAAATGAGTTCTGCATGGCAATGGGCATCTCTTAACTAGTTGTTGAAGGAGACAAGACTGTAAGCAGATTTTCCCAGCTGGCTTGAGATTCATACCAGGGTCATGACCCTACTCTATGACCCTGCCAACCCACTCCCAACCATCCTCCCGCTCACTTTTTCCCCACCTTTCCTTTTCCTCTTACCCTCCTTGCTGACGCCCAGGCAGCCTTTCAGCTCCTGCAGGGAAATGGCCCTGTCCTTATTCAGGTCACAGTAGTCGGTGAACTTGCGGGCGCATTTCTTGGGTTTGGCTTTCTTCTTCAGGTACCTCTTAAACGGCTTGAGTTCCTTCTTGTTGATGTCGTGGCTGCCGTTGTTGTCCAGCTGGGCAAAGTACCAGTGCACCACCCTCTCCTCTAAAGTGTGACTGGGATCAGGCTCAACAAACCTGGTATAGGGTTAGAGGAACAGATGGGTGTGAGAGCCTAGAATGATTGGCATGAAGGGCAGTAGCAAAACAAAATTTGATGTAAACTGCTCAAAAAGTAATTTAAAGGCCTTTTCGCCATTAGTAATAGCAATAACACAACAATAAACTAGAAACACAGAGGAGGAAGTTGACAGAAATACAGTAAAAATAACATGTTGAATGTGCATTTAAAATAGGCTGATAAACAATTCTTAATCCTGCATGACACACTGCTGTTTGATGTGTAATCACATCACTTCACACTATGAAAAACTGGTCAGTTTTGTTGATTTCTCATGAAATGAAATCACAACATCCTGTGCCAAAAAAGATGTACATCTGGATACTTTAGGCAGTCTTGTTTTATGTCAGAAACTGACATCTTATTTTATCACAATTTAGCTTCCAATAAAATAATTTTAAATCAACTTCCTGCTTTGCAGAATTGATTAATCTTTTCAGGACCGCTTTAATCCAAATACCTTTCAGTCCCATCAGTGTATATAGTTCTAGCATTGATGGAAAGTGAACACCAAACCCTGTCAGTGTCTGTGCCAAGATCTGTGCGTTGCATGTCGGAGATAAAATATTAGCGTTCAATTCAGAAAACCAGAGGGGGAAGGATTGTTTGAGAAAAACCAGAAGAGGTGGAAGTTTTCCATGAAGAATCAGCCGTGAGGTATCCGGCTCAGGTACTGTTCTCTTGGGTCTTTAATGGTACATGACATTACTTACCTCCCACCACCAGAGGGGGCTGGTGAGGTTATGGCTTGCACCATGTCTGTGCTGAGGGCATCTAACAAGCTTGTAATGAATTCCACTTTCTTCCCCTCTGGGCAGCCTGGCACAAATCAAAGACAAAAATACACCAAAATTACCTTCCACAACTAATTTGAGTCATTCCGGTACAGTGAAGCTGAAGTGCCTCTAAAGCCTCGACATCAGTGAACCAGTATGACAGATGTCAAACGGAGAACGGCTGTTACACAGTAAAAGAAAGCATGCAAACCTTGTCCAGAGCTTAATGACAAACCAGGTGTATCTGTTTACTGGCTTACTTTCACAATTACTGGTGAAGCATTGTGAATATATTTTCAACAGAAGTGAAATACATAGTTTGGCTGTTTTTGTAAGAGTTCAGAAAAGCAGAGCTGAGGCACATGGCGAGAGGTTGAACAGAAGTGTGCGGTGATGAGAGTTTTGTTGAGCAGTGCAGACCTGTTAACTTTTATGACACAATTCTGAACACCTTGGGTAGCTCTTTTTAATTGCCCAGATGTATGATTTTAATAGCACGCTAAACCAGTGCAAATTTTTCCCTCCTAATTGTGTCTCTTAAAGGGAAACTTCAAACGCAGCTGCATAGTAAACTAATCTTCTCATTCTTTCTTTTTTTTTTCAGTCTCTCCCTCTTTTGCTCAAGCTTTCTTAGTCGATCCCCTCCTCCCCTTCATGTCTTTTCATTCCTTTTGTGTCGGCTCAGGAGGTTCTGTGGGAGGTGGTCCGCTGCCCCGCCAGGTGAATCCAATTAGCATTTCCTACGACACGACAAGCTCGGAGAAGCACTGCCTTGCTGCGCCTTAATCCAAGTGTTAAATTGGGGTGTTAAGAAACGCAAACAGTTATGTCGTATGCTGCCTATGTGGCAAGGCGTTAAGGGCACAGTGTGGTGCAGGACCTCTGGCAGCGTCAAACAGGCTCAGGGCCACTTGGATTTGATCTTGTTAATCTGAAGACTTTAAAACGCATTAAAGCTGCACCAAACAAGGTTGTTTCTCTAAAAATACACACGTAGTATCAGGCATAGACAGAGGGAAGTGTTCATTTGTGGTGCATCTTTGCAGGTTGCATATGTTTAATGTGAGTAATTGAAGTACAGAGATTTTTACAACTACCTATTTCACAAGAAAAAAGCAAATAAAGAGAAACATCAGAAAATATAAATCACAGCAGAAAAGTGTTTTTCCTATCAATCACTTCTCAACACCTAAGATTTGTCAGGTTTGGAGTCTCTACATTTGCTTCTATGTCCAAACTAAGTTCTGGACATAAGTTCAGACTTTTCCACCTAGAGAGAGTGATGAGTAAAAATTAATTCTAAACCTTTTGCAGAACAGCGGTGAGTAAGAACTCTGTCCAGATAAAGCTGGGTTCACCAACATTAGATTTTTTCTCTCTTGATCACAGAGCAGCTGGTTTAGTCAACATTAAATCCCTGATCCCACACACTCTGTTCTGTTCTTATATATTGGGTGGCTGCAAATGTGGGTGTGTACCACACCTGTGCAGTCGGGGAGGTCGTAGGCACATAGAGTCAACGAAATGAGCACATGGCAAAATTTACGTCACTCAGACCCTTGCTGCTTCATAGATGCTCAAAGTGTAATTTTAGTGTGTGGTGCTGTTTACTGTTACCACATTACAAAAATGTGGAGGGTGATTATAATTATTTCCAACTGCCACTCCACCACTGTGCAAAGTTTAGCTTTAAGTATACAAGAAATTCTCAAGGATGCTGCAATAAAATCAGACTGAATTTCAGTGTTAAAAAACTGTACCCTAATGTTAAGTTATTTTGTAATAGACTAGATAAGAGCAAACTATTTCAATTTGGTTTAATATATAGATTTTGAACAAAATACATTTCCTGAACTGACTGAACTAGAAGTCAACAGATCCCAGCCTTCGGTCTCAGGGGAAGAGCTCTTATCTGCTCCTCCTGACTGAGGTGGTGTTGTGCCACTTTGTGTACAGTGAGATTGAACCTGTAGCTGCATGCTGCTAATAGACTGCCCTCTCAAGCATTCTTTTCTCCTCTTCCCTTGATGTGACAACCATGAAATATTGTGCTTTGTTGTGGCGGTTCAGAACATCCCTCTACAGTACATAAAAATATCTCCACTCAGCACCCTGTGGTCTCCCAACACCCCCAGCAGCCCCCCACAGCCTCACCACCACACCCCGCAACACTCACACCTTCCATAAAACATGCCACACATCTGCTGCACAGTCAGGAGTCATGCTTGACTCTGTAAACTCACCAGATGGGGAATTAAATAAGAGTTACAATGCAACCTTAAATGATGGGGAAACAGGGGCAACAAAAGTAAGTGAGCAGTAACAAGGGCAGAGGAGTATGAGCCGAGGTTGCGACCTCTGGTTTAGACGAGAGTCTCTGATCTTTGCTGCCAGGGGACCCAACGCCACAAAGTGTGGTTCGGTCGATTCTCAATCAAAATCCTCAACCTGGTCAGTTAGTGTGTAGTGAAAAGTAATGTATTTCCTGTAAAAAGTGAAAACAGACATACTGTACTTTCCAAGTCTTCCAAGAGCTGCAATGCTATTATTTGACCGTTCTCCAAACCCCTCGCCTGGACAGCGATTGTCCAATCAGCGACTGTAACTAAGCACAGCAGGTCAAGCTTTGGCTTTCTCCACATGCAGGCGGTGTGCATGTGTCTGCAGTAAGAGAGATTCTCCAAACAAGAGAAAAAGTGTTAGAAATACATCAAACAGTGCGTTTGTCTGATCTAATGTAAGCTGCAAAAGTTAGCATGTCTAGCTAACTAGCTTACTACCTACAGTGGTGACCCAGTGTTACTTCCAGGGCCAAGGAGAGTTCATACTACATAAGTCTGTGTGGTTACAGGTTACAAGCCCCGGTCACAACTAGCACATCCACTGTGTAGTATTCACCAAACTGGGCCTGCATGCTAACAGGGTTTATGGTAACGTTGGCAGCTCTGTCCTGCTCTTCATTGGATTTGGGGGAGTTTACGCTCCAGCAGCTCCAGCCAAACTCATTATCCAAGATAGTGTTACGTTTTCCAAACACATCAGGTAGTCCGCATCTGAAAGCCTTTTCTTTGGTAACATACAGCGAACAATAAGCATAAATCTAACCTTTTGTGTTGCAATACAAGAACATTGCTTCTGCTTCTTTATTTCCTTGTTTTCTACTTGGATCATCAGTATTTTTAACCAACTCACAGAACTAATGTTCTAGCTACAGCTGAATCTGCCAACAACAGCAAAATTGATGGTCACTGGCTAGCTGAGAAGCCTGCTTTTAGAGGACCCACGGTATTAAAAACAGAAGGGTGAAAGAAGGGTGGGGCTTAGCAAATGTCAATAATGTCTGACTGAATTATTTTTTCTAAGGTCTTATTATTAGTTTTAGCATTTTTGAAGGAGTGACCGTGAATATTTAAGCTTCCTCCATTTGTTAAAAATAAGTTTTGACACAAGACAATAAATGACATCCAGTTTCTGCAATCCCCCAAGCCCAAAAAAGAATTGAACCGCAGTGAAAAGTGAAGAAAACCTGTCAGGTCTCTGCCTTGGAAGGGATCTTCTGTGTCTGAGGCGCGAGATCCTGCAACAGGGTCACACTCCGGCATCTGGTACCTGTTACACAGAGAGGAGAGGACAGCAGGAACATGGCTGCATGAAACAGAAACAGAAGGAGAAGCTGAAGAAGAAAAGAACAAACACTAAAAACATAAAAATCAGGCAGAAGCACGTCCATGATGACAAATTTGATCAGCCATAGGAAATAAAACAAAAATCGAACAAAGCCTAAACTGAAGAATCAACAAAACAAAAACACCGCAACAGAGTTTCCTGTTTTCCTTCCAGGCCTCAGAACAATCTGAGGTGGGGCTCAAAACCAGGAGAATTTATTGGTGCAGGAGAAATATCTTTTGTCTATCTCCGTATTGAAAGCATGCACTCTCCCTAATCTCCTCACATCCATGCTGTTCTGGCTTCTTAAAACTACAACCTGTTGCTCTTTGGCTTTAATCTGTGTATTCATTTTTGATCTGTCAAGAATTATTGACATTGATTAACCTCTTTTTATAAACGCCTAATAAATAAATTTGATTTGACGTGCACAAAGCTTTGTTTCAGAGCCATGACAAACTGTTTGGCATTATGCGTGGCATGACTCGATTTCTCCTGGCTATTGTATCAGTGGTTCTTGAATAGGATGGAAAATTGAGCATGTGTGTCTCATTTTCCTTTTTTTTTTTTCAAAGTAAAAGCAAGTTGTCATTTCTTTTTTCACAGTCTGCAGGGCCACTGATCCAAGATGGGATGTTTGATGCATGACTCTGCATGTTTATTAAATTCTTATGTGAAGAAATAATCGCCTCAAGGTCATTCAGTCTCTCTGATATGCAGATGAGAATTTGGTCTGTGCAAGTTTTGCTACTATGCATGTAATTTATTGTAGGGGCTATCAGTTATAAATACGCTGGTACTAAATTTTCGTTATCCTGTTTTCAAATACTAGCAAGGCCAAACTAACTCACTAACTAAAAAAACCCAAACTTTTTCTGATTGGGAAAAAAAGTCTGTACCTCATCCTGTAAAACATAAACCGCTTTTGTGGAGAGAGAATGATGATGCCCCTTCAGGAACAAAAACAGATCATCTATTTACCGGTGCATGCTTACAGTTTTTTAAACATCCAATCTCTTTCCCTTTGTCCAGCGCTATGTTTCAAGTTGTAATATTCACGTTCTAGATACAAATCATGAAAAGTTTTTAAACAACCAAAACATGAGCAATGGACCTCATTTATTCAACATTTTTCTGTTGCCTCATCTCCATCTCTGTGACATACAGCTCTTGCAAAAAACCATTGTGCCGCCGCCATTTCCCTGAAAGCAATATAAACAACAGCAACTGCACTGAAAACAAATGTCAAACCAAACACTGAGTGTTTATGGCCAGCTAAATGATATTCCCCAAGAGTTTGAAGCCAATTGTTTTGCCAAGTGAACCAGCAACGGCAGCTTGGATCCAGAATTCCTCAAGAAATTTAAGGTCTAAGGCAGCGAAAGTAGCTTTTAGCCATATCTGTGTTGCCTGGAAGATTAATCCTAATGACTTTGGTGATCCCCTGACTCTAGCACCTCCAGCAGGTCAAAGTTTTCATTTATCCTGTAATATATCCCAACATCTATTGTACAGACATTCATGGTTCCCAGAGAATGAATCCTAAAGATTTTGGTGATCCTTTGACTTTTCCTCCGGTGCCATCGAGTTAAATGTCTCTTGGATGAATTTGCATTAAATCTGGTCTTGACATTAAAAGTCCCCCTCAGGATTAATTCTAATAATTTTGGTGATCCCTTAACTTTTCACCTTTTCATCACTTTGTAAAATACTTCGGTTTATGACCAAATACCCACAAAACTCTGATAATGTTAGCATGCTGAACCTGACGAACACTATACCTAAATAATATTAGCATAGCATGTTAGCATTGTCATTGTGAGCATGTTAGCATTAGCATTTAGCTTGAAGAAACATTGTGCTTGAACAAGCCTCACAGAGTTGCTATAGCTGTAGATTCTTCATCTTATTAAAAATGAAATTTACAGACTTTACTGCCAGAGACACCTTAAAACAAGCAACTGTATGTATGTACGTAGCACCAGCAATTAAAGTTTGCAGTCCTGCTTGTGCTTCCAAATATATTGTCCAGCGCTGGTACCAACAAAACTGGACAAAGATTATGTTTTTGCATCATTCCACCTGTCCTGCTACCACGATATCAGGTTCAGCCGTTCCCACTTTGGCAGAAAAAGAAATATACACTCATGAAATTAAAAGGAAGCTTATTTTATTTTCCTGAATGCCATAGAAGCGCAATAAAAAACTGGTTTAAGTTAAGTGCTTTTTCTGATAAATGTTACCTGGTGGAGGTTCCAGGAAGCGGCCGTCCCGTGTCCACTAGAACACACCAGCAGTAGCCTGTGGACTGGTGGCACTGGACGGGTTTGTAAAGGCCTCTGGTCCCACAGTCGGGGATGAAAATGGCCTCACGAGGATTCTGTCGAGACTCGTCCAGTGCGCTCTGTCGCTCCTGGTCACAAGAGGGAACTTTCTCTAAAACCATGAGAAACACACTCAATACAGAGGCACCACAATCAGGAAAACAAACACACACAAAAAAATAATCTGTCACAAGATTAATAGGGGATGGTGTAGGAAAAGATGAAAGATTATAGACAACCTAGTTATCGATATATGTAAACCTGATTCATTATAATCATGTCACAGTTGAGTTATTAATCAAAGCATTTATAGTAGCATGCTTCCATGTTTTCTACTTGGTGTCAGCCACTATTTGGCTGATTTACAGTATCATTCTTCAGCTCACTTTATAGACCAACGGTTGCATGTTTAAGGCTTTCTATTTTTGTTGCTGGCTTGGGTGTCATGTCTGTTTTGTTGTGTTGCTGTACACCTAATCTATATATCGTATGGCAGAAGAGCACTGTATGTGGTCAGAGGGGCAACAGAGTTACGAAGGATTGAGTTGTGAGAGTAGAAACAGGATTGTAAGGTTTAGCATGCAGCAGGTAGGCGCTGTTCAAAAAGTTTGACTTGCTTCAAGATAACTTTAATACTTAAATGTGGGAGTGTGGGGTGGGTTACTTCCATTTGTACAAAGTGGGACACGTGCTATAAGTCTGATATTTTGAGCATGAAAGTTCATTATTGGCACTGGAAATACTGTCGTAGTTTGACAAAAATAATTCTAAGGTCGACTTACTAGCACAAAACACAGAAGCTCAGTAAAAAGCTGCAACCATAAAACCACATGGTTATCGCATGGATTGATGAAGAATGTAGAATGTCGTGAAAGCTCTGGAAAAAGTAACTGAGTGGATCTTGATTGAAGATCTTTTTTTGTCAAATGACTTTGTGACAGTATCATCCAGGGTTGCTTGTTTTCACCAGGATTTATTTGGGTTAAGAAACCTGGCGTTATGTCACAGATGCTGCTATCCTCCACTTGTGTAGTGTGGACACAAACAAACCTCACCAAGCTGTGCAAACTAATCTGTATCCTGCGGCATGTTCAACATCAAGCACTGCTACCATAAAACCTTTACTAGCCCTTCCTCAGGTTGTATTAGGAAGTCTTTACCCACCACGATCTGTCATATCTGTCTCAACAACAGCCGCTCGGCCCTTGAGAGATGCTCCTGCAACACCTTGTCCCACCACACTGTATTTACATTCACATCCATTAAGTCCATTGCTCACTCTTAAGCAAAGTACAACAGAGCTGCATGCTAAACCATGTTACCATGGCGATGAAGTGTGCTTTTCCCACTCCTTATCCATTCTTGATTTTACATTCAAGTGCGCTGTGAAGCATTAAGCAACAATAAAGAGGGTCATGCTAACCGTTTGGAACCTTTTCTTCAGGGTGGTGACGTGGTGTTTTCACATTGTGGAGCTGATTAGTGCCTCAGCTGTGTCAGTAGTCTCAGCTCACACAGTTCCAGTAACCAAAGCTTAATTAAGACAATACGGCAGTAACGGCACAGTCCGCTGCCTGATTCAAGACAACATCAGGGAAGGAGCTTGTGAAATTAGATGCGAGACTTCCCCTCCTCTACAGAATTTTAAGTATATTCTCTACTCCACAACAGTGGGGGAACACATCAGCGCATCATTACCTTAAACTGGCTATAATCAATATTTCTATTTTAACACTGGATCAAATGAAAGTATGTGAAAGGAGTATCTCTTGTGATAAACCCAAAGAGAATTATTACCCGAATCTGCAGTTTCCCTCAGCTCTACGGAGAGTTTTAGCGTCTTTCAGCTCATTGTTTTGGTTTTACAGCAAGTTCAGTCTCACTTCTCCCATCAACCTTGTTTCCAGGTGTGACACGTACGTTTAGAAAGAAGAGCATCTAGCAGCTTAAAGCTGGGGTAGGCAAAATCTGTGCAACCTTGGCAAAACCTTCTGCCTCTCTCTGCTGCCTCCTATCACTCTGCTAAGCCCCTCCCACCAAACCCACAACTTCGACCGGCAGCAGAAGGAGTCTGTTCCCCTCGAAAGCGTATCCCTGGTAGGGCTCGCGGCTCATCACAGCGGGAGGGACCGCGGTCTTGTGACTTGTTTTCTCTAAGACGCCCCTCCAGCACGTCGCGGCCGCAGAGCAGAGCGCCCCAGGCTTCAGAGGCAGCTGCAACACCATCCAGCAGCGGGAAGAGAGGCTACTACACCACACACACACACACCACTGTCCCCCGCCCAAAGTTATTCCCCACTGTTTGTCATCACGCCTCTTTGCCACTCGTCGTTATGAGCGCCATGGCATTGAATGTAATGAGCCTGAAGCTCCATGTGGAGCCGGGACGTGCTGTTATATACTATACGCCGCTGTAGGCAAAGGAGGTGTTGGAAATTTATCACAAGTTTCAGGATTTTCGGCAGGATTTTCCTCCACTGAATCAGGTTTTCACCGTCTGAAGGGACGTGTACGCACATCTGCTCTTGTAGCTTAGCCAATACGAACTACACCGTCTCTCTGAAATAACCTGCAATTGGCTAAAGTCTATCGTCACGGGATAGATTTTCTGAAGCCTGAAAACAGAGGCAAGAGGGGGGGCTGGAATGGAGGTCTGCTCTCAGACCACTTGAATTACAATATGCTGCACGGTTAATATGCCATTTTTGCCCAGTGATGCCAAAATAAAACTGCCTACCCAACCTTTAAGAGCCAGATATTTTTCTCAGAGTTAGTGGAGATCAAAACAGAGCTAAAAGGAAAGTGAATATTGGACTTACAATCCTAAGATTTCCACAAAACAAATCAAAGTAAATGTTCATGTTGCTCAATGTCTGCTTTCTGTGGAAATAGCAACTGAGTAAATAACAATGTGATAATGTCAATGTTGTATTTTTTAGCTTTTTGTGCTGCCCTTAAGTGGCCAAAAAAATCAGTCAATGCAACTTTAAGAGTGCACAACAATTTTTACGCAGCGTTTAATTAGAAAAACAAAAACTTTAGCTCATCTGATCATTTCACATTCTCCCCTTTTTTTTGCACACTGAATCTCTAACTCAGTTATTGAAATCTAATAATCCTGCTGTCGGGCGGTATGTATATTTGCCAACCTGATATGTCTCCCTAACTCTAACAAAGCATGTTGCATGAACATTCACCACAGCAATCTAAAATCTCTACATGCCAGACAAAAGAAAAGAGTAAGACACACCATCAATCCATGGCACACGAGCACAATGCTATTTTCATAGTTGATTTTGAAACTTTAAATCAGTCTTTCTCTAAATGTCAATTTTCAGGGATAGATTCATAGTTTCTCAGAGGAATGAAACAGGAGATTGATTACATTTATTTCACAAAACTACAGCTGTTCGGCACAATAGTCCTTTGTCATTCTCCATGGTAACGTTAATAAGGATGGAGATGACGGTGGTGGCAGGTTCAGCAGCAGCAGATCTGAGGCCTGGCTGAGGAGGGTGGGAGGTGTGTGAGTGGGTGTTCATGTTTTCTGAGCATGGCTGCCAACAGAGAACTAAACGTGTCCCTACACCAAAGAACCTTTTTCTCCTGCGAAGACTCACACTCAAGTGTTCTTAACGCTGCGCCGTGGCTCTGGTCCTCGCCAAGGTTCCTTCACATCCAAATTATTTAGCACTGTTTATTATACAGAGGTTATGCTGGCGCCAGGACTCCCAAAAGAAAATTGTTTTTATACACATAAATGGAAAAAGGCTGAACGCTTGCAATGTAATCCTCTGTTTTGTGTGGAGTTGAAATTCAATCTACGACTTCTTTGCCTGCCTAGCATTTTTGCTCTATTTATTTTTTTATTTCTGTTTCTTTTTCAATTTTATTTCTCTTCCCTTGGCAGGAACTGAATGACGAGAAACACAAACGCTCAGAAAACAAATATTGTCCCGAAAAAAAGAAACCCACACAAGTGGATGTCAGGGACCGTTGTAACAGTTTGCTCATTGTTGTGGTAATTTTTTCTTCGGGGCAAACTGGTAATGGACAAAAGATGACCGTCTGCAGTATCTTTGAGAACAGGCATGCCCCATTTTATGCTTTCCACTTTGGCCCTCGTCCTCCAGGCTCCGGGCCAAGTGAAACTATTTTTAAATCATTCTCTTTCCCTTATTACTCTGTTTCTCTTTCTTTATCATGTTATCACTCTTTCAATCCCTTCCTCCCACCTGTCTAAGCCTTTCACTTCTCCCTATCCTAATACCTCCGTCTCTGAACCTACCCCCACCCCACCCAGCGCTCTCTCCTCTTCAGTTCACTCCAATGGCTTTCAGCTGTGGGGTAATCACTGCAATATTGTCTTCAGCAAGCCTTCTCTGCAGTTAAAATAGTGGAAATGTTAGTAATAGGGGAACTCTGTGAATAGGTATGTAGGTGCATGTGTGTGTGTTTATGACCTAGAGTGCAACAAAACCAGAGATGGAGAGTTCACTCGTAAAATGAATTTGTCATTTTGGACAATTGTGTTACTTTTCAACACATCATTTGTTAGCATTTTTATCTCAAGGCGTTACTGTCATCGCTTATTGTGCTGAAAAGTTAAACACATGTGCATGCTGCCGCAAACTAGTCATGCAAATAGGATTAAAAGAAATCATGCTAGATGACATGATTGTGTGTTATTCCTTCAGCATTTTGTTTTTCTTCTGTTTGCCTCGCCGCAACAAAGGAGCAGCGGGTAGCAAGTTTCTGGTTCTGCACACACTTTTACAAATGAGCTGCGATACGGAGCACTTCCCCCTCCTTACAACACTGGAACAACAGCATGTCACAGTCTGGCAAGAAAGCATCTTTTTGAAAAATGGACCTTGCATTGCTTTGCCTAAGCAAACACGTTTCACTAACACAATCTCCGCATCGCTCTAAATCATAATTATGGAGTATCCGGAGACAGAGAGCCAGTAAATGAATAACGTGGTTTAAGTGCGCACAGGAGGGCTGATTTCTGAGCACTCAGGTTTTCCAGCGCGTCGGGAGAGAAAGACAGAGAGGTTTAAATGTTGAGAATTTGTTGCACCAAATCTTCTCTACTTTGCAAACCGTTTTAGGAAGGAAGGAAGAAAGCTCTCCTTGCAGCCCAGACTATCTGGATTTTGGCCTAAAATACTAGCTATCTAAATAATAGCTAATAACATATCTATCAAAAGAATGAAGCAAACTGCCTACCCAATAACACCTGACACAAACAAACTTCAAAATTCTACTGTATGTTAAAGCAGAAGTCCTGCATTTACAAGTTTACATATGTAAAAGTTAACAAGTATAAATGCTGGGCTGCCGATTATTTTCTGGATTAATTGATTTATCATTTTGTCTATAAAATGTGAGAAAATGGTAAAAAGAGAAAAAAAATTAACATCTTCCAATCGCTTGTTCAGTCTGACCAACAGTCCAAACCCCAAAGATATTCAGTTTATCTATCACAAAGAAAAGTAACAAATCCAGAAGGTGGAACCAGAATCTCTTCTGGTTTATGCATGAAAAATGACTAAAACTTAATCGATTATCAAAATAGTTGCCGATTAGTTGTCTGTCGATCGACAAATCGATTGAGCTACTAATTATTTCAGCTTTAACTGAATGTACTCGAGTATCAGAGGTCAAAGTACTGACTGTGAAGAAGAGTTGGGTAACGTGAACGTTTTTAGGATTTTACACTTTTCAAATCAGTTGAGGATGGAAAGAAAGGACAAAAAAGAGAGATTATATTAGTGATATTTTGAGTTTATCTTATGTTGGATGTAAAATGTAAATCTTTGAAGTAGTGTAGTAACAGCAGCTATCATATAAATGTGGTGAAGTGAAAATACAATATTTCTCTGAAATGTGGAGAAAAAGTTTTTCCAAAAGTACAAGAACATCACAGCTGTACTTGAGTAGATGTACTTTGACTCTGAATCACACACACACACTTTCATGTACACATGCATATTCACGCACATTTTTTCACTCATAAACACACAAATATTCACAGACACAGACACTGAATCTCCTTTTGATACACACATCCACACATACTGTATGCAATCACATACAGATGCAGTCTCAGACGCACACATCGCTCATGTCTCGAACATGATGACATCTCTCCCTCAGTCGGCCTTGTCGCTTGTACTTTGAGGACACCGGATGCTAATTGGAAACAGGAAGCTGGTGTTTCCACAGAAGTTTCAAAGAGCTGTCACAGTGAATATTTCTCATCTAAAATACAATCCTCAATGCCGCCATGACCACAGTTTCCCCCGCCACATCGCCATCATTCAAATACTAAGAAACCCCATATTACAATCAACTGTTTGTGCTCTATTGTGTGGGAGAGGGTGAACTCTGCGTCATAATACAACATGCGCACATTTAAGGTGGTCATTCACATGTTTATTCAAAATATTCATAAATGCAGACAAACATACGCTTAAAGTATGTGTGTGTAAAGGCTGATAGAATTATTTGGACAATGCCAACAATTAATCATCCATGGTAATTTATCTAATTTGATCGGAACTATTTGATGCTGTGGACACGTAATCTACTAATTTTTCAAAAACCTGTGTATTTTCAGTAAACATCGGTCAAATCCAAGTTAATTAGCCTTAACTATGGGACATTAAAACTCTCCACTGCACCACCTCAGTGCCAAGCTAAGAGACATAAAGCTAACTGAACTATGACATGAATAAATGGAAACGTGCAAATAAAAAAAAATTAAATGCACATTTTGCAGACTATTTAATAAAAGCTAGCTAACCCAAACCCTTAACATCAGTCGTATATATCAGCTAACCAATATATCCGTCCAACCCTAGCACACACAGACACACACTCAACCCCCACCACATTCACTCATGGACTTGATGCAGAAGCGTGAAAGCCGTCCAGCTGCCCAGAGGGTAGTGAACATGTCGAGGCGTAACTGAAAAAGAGACAGAGAAAGCTAAACAAATTACACCAAAGGAAAGAAACCAGGAAATATAATCCCTGCCATGCAGGGCTGTCTTCAAACTGGAAATGTTTTACATTTCATCTTAAACTAGTGGCTTTGAAACGGGTTACACCGGAGACAAGTTGATACTTTGTGAGTGTTGCCTTTATTTAGGGTTTGAGCTACTTCTCTGGTACAGTTTTCATAGTCATCTTAAGATCAGTTGAATCCTGAAAACATTGCATTTGTGATATTTGAGTAGGTGGTTGTACTGGGAGGAGAGGTGTGTTTATCAGTGACATGATCCCTCACTGGCTTCCCACACACACACAAACTGCCACTTGTGTTTGAAACAACTCTGTTGGGAAACTATGGGTGCTGTGTTGATAGTGTACTATATATATATATATATATATATATATATATATATATATATATATATTAATTAGGAACTATTGGCTGTTTGACTGCAACACTGCAATTGTTCTAAACATCTTTTAAGTGTAAATTTAATATGCATAACAAGAAAGAATCTCACCTTGCTTCCTGGAAGTAGAGCTGTTCTGCTTATTATCCTTATTAAACAGCTGTTTTATCCACAGCGTTGGAGCAGTTATCTCTGCAATGAGTATAGATCAATAACTGTCAGACTTTTAGATGATCTCCACAGAATTTACCACAGCTAAGCTTTATTTGACCTCATCAGCCGTGCCCCATCCACCAGTAGCTGCATATTTCAAACACTTGCACAGCCAAGCTTTACCCACAAAATCAAAAAGAAAATGGCAGCCAAGATCCCAGTATTTCCAAAAATATCAAATACGTCATCTGATATTTTTGACAGCTGGAGTTTTCCATTTGATATGACGCATTCTTGAGAAATGGCGTCTTTAGTTTTAAGTATTAAATCTTGACATACTGCAGCTTCACTGAAGTGTTGGAATAATCTGAGGATCAACAGCTCAAATGTCCACAAAAGAGAAATCTTATGAGTCACATTTTAACCCAAAGTGGTCAGTATGAATACATGCTATGCACCTTAGCTCCCTGCAGGATTACTGGTGGAGGAGTAGTTAGAGGAGACTTACCATCACCCTCAGGGGGGGCATGAGTCTCCATGGTGGGTGTGGGCTTGGAGCCATCATCTGGGTTGAGGGTGAGAAAGAAACGGAAAGAGACTACCATTATTGAGGTTAATACAATCTACTCTCCAGAACTGTTGAATGGTTGGGATTTGCACATGGCCCGGCCAAGACAGATAGAAAAAAACAGACAGACAGACAGACTGAATTATAGAAAAACAGAGGACGACCACCCACACATGGCTCTACATCTCTCACATACACATCAATAAATCAACTCCTCACACTGACATTCTCACACCAACATGATCAAGCTGCACATTTAGGACACTCCCTCTCAGTCGTACGGTAAACCACACTCATATACACATACATACACCCCAATCACCCAATCAGGACCCGCATGAGTGCAGTGCAAGTGTAGTATGTGTTGACGGGGACAGAAAGGCCCACTCACAACTAATCCAGAGGTGAACGGACCTCTGAACAAATGAAGGAGTGTGAACTTCATCATTCTTGACTGTCAAAATAAGACGATTTGTCCCACTAAGGATGCCGATGTTGGTTCAGTCGGTCGATTGGTTGGTCCGCCCCAAAACGTTGGTCCAGTGTACGATCTCAACAAGAACTGCACTGAAACTTGGCAATGATGTGTTTCTCGGTTGGATTTGGCCACATGCGAACCACATGACATACTAACCACACTGTGTATAACCAGTAGTATTATTAAAGATTACTATATCACCATATTTATCATTCTACATCCCAATTAAGCTTTAAATTCTTCACAGTTTGGGTTTCTTGGCTCCCAAGCTGCAGGCTGAATAAACTGTCAGACTCTTTCTTTCATCCTCAGTTTTCTTAAACGCTGTATGCCTTAGGGGGAAAAACATCAGAATTTGATCATTAAGTATTTCAAATTATAGAGTGCACTTCATAAATGTTCTCATTTTGGCCACCAAAACTTGTTTACAAGTTATTATGGAGTGATATTTGCTGCTCTTAGTCTTTTAGTCAAAATGCATCACTATTGTAAATAAAAATGTGGTTACAAACTGTAGTACACAGCATATTCTCACTGTCTTAACATTTTTCCACAGCTATAATACTGTGTGATGAGAGAAAATCTACATAAAAGCAGAATTCTTTTTTTTTTTTTTTTTTTTTTGCTATCAGACAAATCTAAAAATGTTTTCAGTCATGCCTTATCATATTTTACATTGTAGCTCAGGCCAAAGAAAATATTCTGACAGGCTGAAGAGTGAATGTGCTGTTAAAGAAATTGATAAGTTGTAATCGATCTTAGATAACGCTGTGAATTCAGCTACCTAGAATACTCACCCATGTGCG
Organism: Macquaria australasica; assembly: GCA_005408345.1. Taxonomy (NCBI): domain Eukaryota; kingdom Metazoa; phylum Chordata; class Actinopteri; order Centrarchiformes; family Percichthyidae; genus Macquaria; species Macquaria australasica. The sequence continues at coordinate 1,132,666 of SEMN01000069.1, forward strand.
GTTTTGTAGCATCTGGAACTCTCCTTAGGAAATAATTCAACTGGAGTCATTCTACAAACACTAAAGTCCTTAAATCAGACGGCTTGTCAGCAAATTGAAACACTTGAGAACAAACTGACCTGATCTGGTCAAACTGTAAATAAAATACAACAGTTACTAGGTTGGCCTCAGACAAGTGCAAACCTGGGTCAAACAACCTCCTGCAGACATGCTACAGATTTCTTTTCAACAACTTTCTTTTTAACACTTTCTGAAATTTCCCCACGTAAAACTCACTGATGCATGCTGAGCACGTTGAAACAAATTCTGTAACTTACAGTATTTGTCAATTACTGTTTGATCCAGGTCTGGACTGTGTGCTACAAACTGTGAGGGGAAAAAACAATTAATTTAAACATCGACAGCAAACCCTTACCTCGACTATCACCTGCACCCTTAAAGAAACCCTTGTACTGTTTGTGTATTTTCAGTGAGATTTCTGAAGCAGAGCAGCTGTTTGTCTGATTCCAGCAGACCCAGGCAAGAAATATTTGCATTAGTACTTTAGTTTTCCTTGAATTGATTGAATTGCTTTGAGGAAACTGGATGAAAACTGTAGAACTGCAGTAGTCATTATTTACAACATTTTATTTTTATTTCAGCAGATACAGTAATGAAGAAAGACATAACTGGAGCAAACCCAGTCAAGTTTTTGTAGTATGTCCATCACTCAGCATACAGTACTGTCACTGATGCATTTACTGAGGATTAGTTATACTGTAGTGTCTTTGTCTGAGGTATTATGCTCATTTGAAGAGCTCAGCATCATGCTAACATGCCAAAGGGAAAAAAAGAAGCTAGTTTTAAGATGTATTCTTCAACTATAAAGACCACTTTTATCCAAATCCCCTTTAAAATTACAAGTGAAACATCAGTCATGTACCTTTCTGCTCTGCACAAATATGGACTTTGCACAGATCAGATGGAACAAAATCAGGTCAAAAGACATTTTCAACTCTCTGTCTCTTTCATACAAATAGAAACACTCACACGCATGCACACACAACCTGCAGCAGATCTCAACTCACCTTTTCTACCAGAGTTCGGTGGCCCGGGTGGTTTATCGGTTACTGACCCTGTGGGGGGAAAAAAACAACATAACATATGCAAAGCAAAGACTCTGCAGCAGGAACAACTCCTCGGGAACATTTAAAAAATTTTGACTCCAAAATGCTGTTTATCCATTTTAGAAACAAAAAAAAATCTTTAAAATTCACCACCTTGCTGCAGATAAATTATTTTGCAAGAGCTTGAGTCACTTAATCACTATTTTATGATTTAGAATTAAATTTGATTGTTCCAACAGAACACAGGCCAAAAGAAAAACATGACTCCCACAGATTACCCAACCCTCTGACGTCTTGACTTCGAGTTAGACGCAGAGCTTTATCAAAGTTTGATGAGTACATTCTGTTAGTACTTGATAGCAGGCACACATTGAAACATCAGGCTTGTTGCATTATCTTAACGCTGACTAGTGCAAACCTGAGAGATCTGCACCAGCTGTGGAAAATTATCATCCAAAAAAAAAAGTTGTACATTTCCAAATATCATTCTTTTTCGGTGCATGCAGGTAGTCGGTTTCATGCATGGATGCACGGAGCAAAAGAGCAAAATTAGACAGTGCAACCAATTACAATAGAAGAGAAATTTTGAGTGAAGGCAACTGGAAGGAAATTTACTACCTGACAATCCACTTGTCCCAGCATGAGTTCCCATAAATTCACGGAAGTTTCCTGCAAATGTATGTGAGATGATTGATTTGGGTCACAGTGTACAGGGGAGTCGGAGCATGTCAGTAAAGGTTATTTGTTGTCAGCTGAGAGGGAAGGGGAGTTGGGCATGTTTGACTGTAGCAGCTGTATACAGTATCAGGTTTGTTGTGCCCAGATTCTGGTTCCAGTGTCATACATACCTTTGCAAGAAACAATGAAGATATTGGATCTTATGCAGGACAGAAGGGGAGACAGGTAGAGATTGTGTTGTGCCATAAACTACATTTCAGGATTTCATAAAGAGTTTATTTAAACCTGGACAACTGAAAACACTTCTTCCATTAAGCGCTGGTAGAGTTCAGGAAAAGTCACTGTTGTAGAAGTTCAGATCTCACAGCACACCAGATCTCTAGAAGTTATTCTTAATTTCTGCATGAGATATCGTCTTTTTTGGAGTAGGGCTACAACTAATGATTATTTTATTTATTTATTAATCTGCTGATTATTTTCTTGATTAATCGATTCAGTTAGTTAGTAAAAACGGCCATCACAACTTCGCAGAGCCCAAAGTGACGTCTTCACATTGCTTAATTTGTCCAAACAATGGTACAAAACCCAAAGTTATATGATTTACTATCATATATGACAAAGACAAGCTGCAAGTCCTCACATTTAGGAAGGTTGATCCAGTAAACGAAAAATTACTGCAACGATTAGTTGCTTATCAAAATAGTACCTTCTTCAACCAATCAGCAGCTCTATTTTGGAGAAAACGGCGTAATTCCCGTTCAATGAGCAAATTTGAAAAAGCCTGATTCTAAGAACCCAGACAGCGTTTCATTTTGTGACCCAAATAAATTAATTTCAGTATAATCGCCGTCTCTCTGGATTGACTTACAGAGGCGAAGTAAATCCCTGTGGAGCGTTGGCATATAGTTCAAGTCTGGTAACTTTGGCACACACATTTTTGCCATTGACCTATTGCAAACCATCTTGACAGTGGTGACCTTTCAGGGAATGGCGAGCTGAAGAATCCAAAATGGAAGAAGCTGGGACCACGGTATGGAGCGTGGACTGGTAGCCAGTTCACCTCCTGGTATCCAGTTAATCACTGCTGAGGTTCCGAACCCCTACCTGTCGTGCACAGAAGGGTCATTCCCTAGATGCACAATGAATCGTTTGCTCCATAAAAGCTTTATCTGGTGCAGAAATAAAAAAATAACTTGAGCTTGACTCTGAACTTCTACTACACCGCTACTTGCTTTTGTAAATGGGAAAAGCAGTGTGGTTTTCAAGTATGAATGGATACGAAACTGTGCTCCGTTTGTGAACTTTACTGATTCTATTCAAAGGACTGAAACACAGCGGGTGCCACGGGAAACCATACAGGTGATTAGCGGCACAAGTGGTGAATGCAGATAAAAGAGAAGGCACAGAAGATGGAGGCAGAGAGAGAGATAAAGAAATTGAGAGAGGAAAAGATACAGAGAGAGCGGGAAGCCTCTGGCGGTCTGTTGATCAGCTTCAGAGGGGCATGCGACCACTCTCACCACACTCTCCACACAAAATTTGCACCATATGCTCTAGTGGCTCTGCAATCCAATTCTGGCAAATACCCCTGTGTATTATCTTCTGAGGGAAAATGATGGTAATTATCATAAAGTGTTCCCATCCAGGATGAGTGTGCAGAGCCCCGCTCTCTCTCTCCTCCGGCCTGCTGAGAGCAGTTAGACGAGGGGGAGAACATACATACAGGAGGCCCCTGGATGTATGGCCATTAGCCTTCTCGTTGACCTTGCACCTGCTATACGCCACATGACTTGTAATACACATGTGCCCATAGTATGGCAAAACAGAACCTCTTTAACTGTAACCCAGAGGCTGTGTTCACTTTTTATCCTTCATCAGCAGAGTCAGGCTTTTTAAAACACTTTCATTTCAGATGTAGGGTCAGTTTACTGATAATTTACTCAATTGAAGTTCTATCTTAGGAATCTACCCGCCGGTATACTAATATAAAGCATTCATTCTCAATCTTTTCTTTGATAAGGAACTGAAGCCCATGAATAAAAACTATTTCTAGTTGTTTTTGAATTCCGAAAACAATTCCGAAGAAGTGACCAAAAGTTAATTGACCACAGTGACTTGGCTTCCAGTCACTCTTGGCTCCGAGATCCTACAAATGCAGCCACCTTTGAAATTTCTAAATGCTTGTTACTGTATGCTGCTTCTCCACCCAAATAAAGAATTGTCGGGAAACATCTTACCATTCTGCTTTTAGTCATACAACCTGTTAAACATTACTCTGAAGTAGAGCTGCTCTGGTTGCACAAATAACTAACACTCTAATCATTAATGTGCACAGTACTAAGGCAGGACAGATGCAAGCTGTGTTGGCAGCAGAGTCTTACACGTCGGCAACGATTTAAGGTTCTTTTGAATAACTCTGGACATTTCATCCACAGGTTGCCAGGCTGGTTTCCCCCCCAGTACCTGAACACACCGGGGTCCTGTTGTGCACAGAGGAGCCACTCACTGGCTTGCCGTCACTGGTGACACACCAGCAGTAACCTGTCAGAGTATGGCACTGGACCTGCAGAGGCAAGAAGGTAAAACACACGACAAATGACAATAGCTTTGTAATATACATGATTTGGTTAGTATATTTGAATGTGGTGAGGTGAATGATGGTGAAACGGGTCCCTTGGGTGATGTGGAGGGGATGGTTCAAAGAAAGAGACAGATGAAGAGTAAAAAACATGAAGGAAAAGAAATCTGTGGAGGTAGCGAGACAGACCTGTGCAAACGTTCCATCCTCGTTGCATTCTGGGATAAACATGGACTCCTGAGGTCTCCTGGCTTGTTCCAAAGCCTGGTTCCTCTCAACACGACACTTGGACTGACCTGCATCTGTAACAGATTGACAGGTCAGCCTGCTCTCATACGCTGCGTACAAACCTCCAACACTACTGTTGGTTTTTTTACTGAAGACGCGTGTTCTTTGTCAACAGCACCATGTTGTCACCTTGGAGCTGAGCAGTACAACCACAGTTTACTACTGTTGGCCACTGAGCGCTGTCTGACATTTAAGTGCCTTGCTCAAGGGTCACCTTTTTGATAGATGTACATAGAGAAGAGCATTATTTATTCACTTTCTGCGCTGTTTTTTTTTCAGTCCGAGTTTTGAGCCAACCTTTTGGCTTCTACCACCATTTTTCTTTCCTGATGACGAGCAGCCTTTAACAAGTTTTTAGCACAGGACAAGCTGCAGTGACGGTTGCTCACGATTCTGACTCTCCATCCAAACTGATTCTAAAAACCTTTTGCACTGCAGATACATCAGGCCCAGACAAGTCAAAAACCTTTTATTACACCATTCAAAAAATGCTAAAACAACACATTCCTCGCCACTGACCATTACCAGTGCCAGAGGTAGACTATGAGCACCACATTGTTAGTGCTGAGGAGTGCGTCATGTACTGATATTTTGAAATGTCAGTGGAAACTGAGCCTGTGTTCCTGCAGCTCTGATGAGCCAGACCTGCTCTCAGGGGACAGAGATGAGGGTGGCTGAAAGGACAGACAGTGAAGTGGGCTCCACACCAGATGGTCACTGGTTCAAAATTCCTTCAGCAACTACTGTTTTTATTGCACTCACAGCTCCTGTGGTGTCGAGCTTCATGTTCAACTGTTCGTGTATACACGTTCACACCAGGGAGCTGACCAGCGCAACCGCAGTCCTCCACTTCTGGCAAACATTCTCCCTGGATGAATAAAAGTTTTAAAAAAGGCGTCTCTGGACCTGAGAGGAGACAGACACGTTGTCTCCTCCAGAGTAAAAGACTGGGTGGTGATGTCAGCGAGAAGGACAGACATGGTTAATATGAATTTATAAACGAGTATATTTAGTCTTACTTTAGAAACAAGACTCATTAAACACTGTAAAGCTCGTGTCCCAAGGAAAACAAGCAAAAACAGTCCAATGTCCTACTGAAGATCCCAACAACTCATTTAAATAAGTCTGATTTATGGAAATGTAAAAACAACTTCATGATCAGAGGCTGTTAGCAGTTTGTTCATTATGTGTATTGCCTTCTGCTTGTCTGTGCTTGTTAGTTGTGACAAGGCAGCAATGAATGCACATCCAAAGGTTTGTTCCTTTTTATTTTATTCATTTTGTAAGGCAAGGCAATGAGGTACTGCTGCAAAAACTCATATCCACCATTTGAAAAATCCATGCTTTAAGTTTGATTTACTGCAAAACACATAGTACATGATGTGGCTGAAAAAAGACATAATTTTATCATCTTCATTTTAGAGATTTTGAATAATGGTTCATGATGTGTTGTTTATTCACAGCTAAATAAGGAATAAACAGGTCCGCCTGTTGTAATAGTCATAGTTATGTGTATGTTGTTGTTTGTGGTTGTTTGTTGTTCCTGTTAGCAATTTGTATGTCTTGTAGTCAAATGTATCTGTTGTGTTTAATCTGAATCTCACGCACACCTCAATAAGCCTTCGCCAGGCTTTGCCATTGTAAACAAGGATTGGTTCATGAACTGCCTGCTTAAATAAAGCAGCAGTTTCATCACAACAGACCAGGCCTGCCGCATCTGCAAAGACTGTGTGAGCTTTGCCCAGCTTTCGTTTCCTTGGCACACCACTGATATTATGAAACAAAACCACGTATTACCATACAGAGGGAACAGAATTCACTCCAAAGATGGATTTGGTTGGGACTGCTGTTTTCCTAATGGACAGTGGGGCTGAAAAAAAGGGGGGAATGCCAGGTTCCAACCTTGACTCTAGACCTATCAATCTCTGCTGTTGTTGAGTGGCTGGCATCCACAGACTGAGGAAGTGTGTGATCCTGGTCTGTAAAAACTTACACGCCTAAAGAGAGGCGGAAAATGAAAGACATATTTTCATTCAGTTCCACTTTTCCCAAACTGTCTGGTGTTCGCTTTGGGTGTAACATCTTAAACATGCTCGTTGAGTCTCAAGTAAAGAAGTGTATTCTTTTGCTTTCTAGATTTATAATATATAGTCTCCAAGGGAAGATTACGTTACAATTAGGTACAAAATTATTTTAGTATTTTAGGTAAAAATTTAGTGCTGGCTTTGATGCTTGGCAACAAAGAACAAAATCAACCATTTGAGCTTATCTCCTCATAATCACTCCCTGTTTGTAGGACTGTTGATCAAATTCAAAGTGTCTGAGGTTTCCTGGTCCTTACCTTTGAGCTCCAGGTCTCTCCCCTCAGATGGGGAAGTGGGTGCTGGAGCCATCGGCAACTGATCGATTCTCACCCAGTTTTTACCTGAAAGACAAAAAAAGTCACATGAAGCTCTGTGTAGTCTGAAAGGTGGAGTCGCGTCATGGTTAAGGCATACTAGAGATGCATACTTTAGGCCATTAACTCCATGTTGTTTGTATACTTCACAGTACTGTTGATGTTTTTGTTATATCAAGTATCAAAAATCAGGAGTAGGACAGCACTTCACTTGAAGTTGTTTATTCATGCATGGACGTTTTGGGAAGACATCCTCAGCATGCAAACTGGCAATCGTATTGTATATCATACCATATGTTTTTAGGCTGATTTTCTGCAGCACCTTCCCAGCAGCCCTGGAGGCAGGGGCGGGCAATACGGCAACATATACAGTGAGACAATATACATTTGTCTACTGTCAGAGACTTTGGCATATCGTTTATACCATGTAGCTATCCCTTTAATATCTCTGGATGTATTAGACCATTTTGAACAATGTTGCAAATCAGTGAGCTTTAATGAGAGTGTTGGGTTTTTATATGATTGATGCATGAATATGATGATATGCTTACATTTTTAAGGCATTTCATTTGCTGGATTAGCCAAAAAGCCACATTCCTGTTATTTTGTCTAATTGATTCTCCAGAACATGTACTACATCACAATGATATTGTGATATGAAACTACATATACCATGATAGAGTATTTTATCTATTTATCATTCAGCCCTACTTGGAAGCATCTTTTCCGTTCATCTCAGTATGTTGTGAACATTTAAAGACTTGATTCTCTATTTTACCTCTAAAAGTTTTATTACTGTAATTAGCAGTAATGCAGTTGTAAGCACAGACTGTTTAGAAAACCCTTTTGGTGCCTCCATGGAAACTCCAATGTATTAAACTTCCAGTGCCAGCTGCTGACAAGATTGTGTGGAGACACAAACTGTGTAAATATATGTCATAAAAATGTGAATTCCATCGTTTCTTGCAATCAAAAAGTGGCAGATGAATCTGAAATCCGAGTTTCCTTGAATGCACCCTGAGAGATCACTCATTGCAAAAAGGTTTCACGTCTCCTCAAGAAGATTTTCCTAGCGTACACAGACTGTAACCAGAGTTCATTTCTCACCTCGACACCGGCCGCGGTGTGCCAGTGTCAGTGTTTTATCTTTGCAGCGCGCCCTCTGCAGTTCACAGCCGGTCTCATAGCTCCGCCCGTCCGAGCCGCACACCGGCTTCCCCTGCGTCCGTGTGCAGATGACCCCACAGTGACTGTCTCTGTCTCCGATCAGCCACTGCAATGAGAAACACAACAACATGTTGGCATAACAATGGTGCAATACATGAGAAATTTAACTCACTTCAGGTTTCACATAACACGACAGATACATCTTAAGATTATTGAACTTGTAGCTTTTTTTCTCATTCCTTGAAAATTTGGTTTCTTTCTTTTTGGCTCCTTTTCTTTCTTTCTAGTTTCACTGCTTTTGAACAAAGGCTGCATTCAGCTGAACCTGAGATTATGCCAAACTAACGTACAATTGGACTCATGGGTCACTTGCCCATTTTGCTCAAAACATTTCTCTGCTCCTAAAACACTTGTCGGCCGCTGCCTTTCTTTGTTTAGGCTACTGTAACGAGAGTGTGAGCAGCTCTGCACTGAAGCTCAACCTAGAGGCTAATTTATCTAATTGATCTTTGGCTCAAGACAAGTTGAACATTGATTAAGTTTCAAAGCAGCCAAACCACATTCAAAGCAATGGAATCTTTCCTCCCCCTCTCCCCAGATCTTTACTCATGATCTATTAGTGAGTCGATTCTACTCTACAGTTGGAAGACGGCCTTCACTCTGACAGCAGTAATGGTTCTTGGCTTCGCAGCTGCCTCAAATATATTTAAAGTCTAAAGGATTTCAACTTTGCCAGAAAGATGGAGTGGTGGGTTAGTGAGGAGTGAAAATAGGTGTGCATTGAGCAGCACCAGAATCCTCTGCTGTGAAAAGTGGCCCAGCAGCGTACCAGCGTATTTGAAAAAACACAAGCAGCTCTTGATTTTTCTTGTCTCGCAAGTAATGATTAAACTTTGTAGCTGCTCAAACACCTGTTTCATAAAAGGCAAAAAAAAAATCAAGCAATTCTCAAGTAGAAAACTGCATGTGAAAACCTTTCTCAAATACATTTTACACCCAAGGCCTCTCAAGCAATTACCAGAATGCTCGTTAGAGCTCTGAATCCAACACAGGAGATCTCATTAAGGGCAGGTACGAAGGCAAGAAGGTGGTGGAAAACGAGACTCAGCCACAGTTTCCATCCTTCACTTGCCAAATCCTATCAGAGGATCTGAGGCAGTTTTCAGAATGATCCACACTAGAAATACATGTGTGGAGCTTGCATGTTCACAAGCACAAATTCTCTTTGTCATTCTCCCTCTCCCTCCTCATACCAATGCCCGACTCAAAAAAGCTGTATTTTGAACAACACCAAAAATGTTGCTTGGAAACAGATTTTCTCCAAACATATAAAGAGCAATCAGACAGACCTGAACAAAGTGTAGATGGTAACGAAGCCAAACCTCTGATGTCATGAATGAGCTGGTGTACAACTGGATCTCATATACAAATGAATCACCAGGAGTTTTCATGTAACGTGCTCTAAACAGATTATCTGCACGGCAATCCCCCCCCCCCCCCCGTCAATGCAGTACTGTGCGTCCATCTGTGCCTTTGCATTGGCATTATTATTATTACAAAGAAGTCAGACTGCTCCAGAAACGGTCACAGTCACCCTGTCAGAATCCACTTATTCTGCCCTGTAATGACTGCCAATAAAATAATACTTTAAATATCTGCCTGTGACACTATTTGTCTGGACAATTTGACTTTCATAGATCTGGTGACGCTTATACTAATCACTTATAATCTGCTCTTTACTGAAAGAGTTCATTTTAATGTGAACACTATCTGAAAATCCTAGTACTTTACATTTGAAAATGTTAATGAGTATGTTGTACAGAGAAAAAAATGAAACTCTGAATGTTGCATATTGTAAATTAGCTAAACAAAGCAGAGGCACAAAATAACAAGAGTAAGAGTCTACAGCCATGCTAGCAGCTCTGTGAGGTTTGAACTGAATGCTAACGTCAGCATGCTCACAATGACAATGCTAACATGCTTATGTTTAACAGGTATAATATTTACTATGTTCACCATCTTAATTTAGCGTGTTAGCATGCTAATATTTGCACATAATTAGCACTAAACTCAAAGTACAGCTGAGGGTGATGGGAATGTCATTAGTTTTGCAGGCATTTGGTATTGGACAAATTCAAATATCGACCTGCTGGTGGCGCTAGATGAAAAGTCAGCAGATCACCAAAGTTATTTATAATTATTCTTGAGGGGGACATGAAAGTCTGTACCAAATTTAAGGGCAATTCATTCAATTTCTGTTGAGATATTTCACTCAATGCCACAAATGTGAACCTCATGGTGGCGCTAGATGAAAAGTCAGGCAATCACCAGACTCATAATTCTTCCTCTGGGAACCATGAATGTCTGAACAAAATGTCCATGTCCGATCCATCCAATAGCTGTTGAGATATTTCAGTCTGGACCAAAGTGGTGGACCGACCCACCATCCCTAGAGCCATGCTGCTAGTGTACTAAAAAATGAGCCACAGTGGTAGCATACTCTTACTACTTGAATTTTATATTTTTTGTCATGTTCTGGCTAATATCTCTCTCTCTGACGACCTGGAAACAACACAGGAGTTTAAAATTGTTATAGCACGAATTACAAATCCAAAATGTGGTAAAGAAAATGAGACGCAGGTCAGAAAATAATCTATTAACAGTCCTTTTGTGGTTTTTTTACTTTACCGATACCAGACAGTATGTGCCAGTGCTGACAGTTCTGACAGTCATGTACATTTATTTCTAAATCCCAGCAATTTCATCAAAAAGTCCAAAATTGAAAAAGGGAAAAATCTGCCAACTGGCGAGCTAATATGACACGTGTCCAATACAAATTAACTGGTTGCAAGACTTTGTTTGGATCATTTTCATCGTATTAGTGAAGGGAACTGCCCTTTTCTGGCTTGTTTTAATATTGTTACTGAAACAGCTGAAGCCTCAGCGGGAAAAAATGTGGAATTATTTCACCCCACAGTCAGGATATTTTAACTATGCCTGAAAAATAAGATTTTATCTTAACTTAATATAACATTAGGTAGACTGTTTGGGCAGTTTTTTGCAGTGGAGAAATTATCATGGTAATTATCACGGCTGTCACAGGCAGATACTCCATTATCTGTAGAGAGCAAAGAGAGAGATTAGACTTTTCCTGAAATAGAAAAAGAAACTGGAGCTTCAGTATCTGCCAGATAAAATCAAGAGGTGAGGTAACAGGGTGGTCCAGAGTTTAACAAAGTGTCCTGAAATTGGAGGGTCACAGGTTTAATCCCCACATAAAACAATGTATCTGTTAAAATATCCAAGTTCTGAGCACAGAGAGACACGTTTGGCTGCTTTAACTCCTCTATTTAAATACTAACACTTCCCTTAAATTGATACAAAATAAAAACCCTCATATAACAAGGTGAAAGGAAATTTAACCAAACGAGGGAATAATACTTCTCTACTCGCCTCGCCGTAACAATATGTCCAGAACGAGCCAGACAGTTTAATGTGATTTCAGCCTTGGCATTGTCCGACAGCTCAGAATAAAACTAAATCATGATGTGCCTCTTTATGAGAAAGTGCAGACAGGGAGGAAAACATAGCACATCATTTCATTTTTAACTTGCGTGTCCTCCTCTTGGCTTCCATGAAGGACAGGAATAATTCAGTAGTCAGAAAAAAGCACGCATCTGCATTTTCTCAGTTTTTTACCCCGGAATAAAGAAGCATGTGGCTATTTTCTTCTTTATTTCATTATACAGGTAGAGTAGAGAAGAACCACCATTTTCACTTTCTAAGTATAAGAAAAGAAGAAAGCAGTGGTTCAGGTGGTTAAAAAGAGTGGACTAGACCAAGCCAAAGTACTGTGAATGGAAAGCAGTTTGTCTGTGTGATGAACTGTTAAATCCTTAAATCAGTACCCAAAGGAAGCTATTCTAAAAAAGTAATTTAGTTTCTATCCGACCACTCCTCCAGGTTAAGAGCCACAGAGTCTGGCCTCTGCCCACAGACTTAATGGATGCAGCCCCTCTACCTCCACTGTCATAATAAAGCATTAAATCATTTTGAGACTGCATTGTCCGGTAAGTGGAAATAAACACTCTACCAAGTCTCCCACATGTAGTCACTTCTTAGTCATACCGACCCACCCACAGACTCGTCTCCCGTAAAGGTGAAACCAGAGACTCCGGCAGTTCAGAAAAACGTTCTCAATTTATGGTTTGGAGTTCTTTCACTTGAGCTGAAGATTGAAAAACGTTAAGACTCTTAAAGACAGGAAAATATGGTTCAAATACTGACAGGAACATTTTGACTCATTGTTTATCTGTAGATGGTGACTATCCAGCAGGTCTCATTTACACTGATATTGACATGTAAAAGCATGTAAATTTGTCAAGGAAAGTTATTCAATACAATACAAGTAACTTTGCTGAAAGTATATATAAAATATATATATTTTAAATATATCAGATACACTCAATAAAAACACACACAAATAAGAGTAAATAAGTGTCTTTAAGGAATAAGATTGATATTTCTCTCATATCTGCCTGTTTAATATGAAGCTGGAGCCAGCAAAGGTCCAAAGGTAACAAAATCCACTTAACTGCACCTCTAAAGCTCACTGATTATCACGTTATATCTCAGTTGTTTAATCCATACACAAAACTGAAGAGTAGAAACAACAGCTTTCTGTGCCTGACTATTTCTTGGACAAAAAAACTTGTTTTTACACTTTTTATTGATTAAACAAACTGGAGTGTTAATTAGCGAGCTTTAGAGGTGCTGGTAGACAGATGTTTTCACCTTTGGACAGAGCCAAGCTCTTTATGCTAAGCTAACCGACTGCTGGCTGTGCTTTCATATTTGACAGACAGATATGAGAGTGGTATTAATCTTCTCATCTAACTCTCATCAAGAAAGCGGATGAACGTATTTCCCAAAATGTTGAACTATTCCTGCTAATGGCCAGTTACTGATGAAATCCTTATGAGGAGATGTGTAATATACTGTACAGTGCACAATTTAACCCTAAATTGCTTGTGTGAAAGAACTGTATCAGATTAAAACAACAGAGGCAAAAACATCTAAATTAATGGAGAAAGAAAAATCAGATCTCCTGCAGAGAATATCAAATAGCAGACGGTAAACTAAACCCTATCTAATCTAATCTGCAGACTCTGACTCTGCACTGTATCACAGTGACTGGTCAGGTGTGATCGAGTCAGTTTCTACGGGACCCACTGCTTTACATGAGTTCCACACTGCAATAAATGTGCATGTGGTTCACATTTGAAAACTGCCAAAATAAAGGTCACTCACACCAGCAGTGAATGACATTGAGTCTGGATCACATGGTATCTGAAAAACAACTGTCTTAACTAGCAGGGACAACTAGATGAGTGAGGTTTGTCTTTTAGCACCAGAAGTAGTTTGCAGGCAATCAGCAAAGCATCTGACAACATTCTAACACAATTCTGTGGTTTCCAGCTTACCAAATGCTATCCGAATTGTCCTGATGTGGTAAACCCCACCCATCTGGCGACTTAAGGAGGTTAAAACAAACGCTAAGAGTTATTTTCAGTTACTGCCTGACCCAGGTCTGTTTGACAGCAATCAGCTGCTACAGTATTAGCCAGGATGACGGGACCTGGCATTATCTCCTGAGGGAAAACAGCCCCTCCTGTTAGGCCAATAATGGCTGAGGTTGAATCCTGCCCGACGTCCCATAATCAAAACCAAACAAACACAGCTAAATTAAACAGACTAACATGTAACAGGAGCTATTGCTGGATCTGCTGAGGAACACGCGCTGCTCAAAATAACATTAATTACCTAAACCTGTGGGGAGACACTCGCTCATACTCTCTTCCTGCAGATCATTATGCAAAGTTTTATATCATAGCGCAACAGGCAGCACATCAAAGATTTACAGAGAGGCCAAAGCTCCAAATAACATAATGGAGTATTGAATGCACCCATGAGGGCATAATCTCACTTTAACAACCGCTCAGAGGCCCTTTCTTTAATTTCCAAATAGGAGAACAAGAAGAAATATCTTTAATGGACAGAGAGACAGCTTAGATATAAATCCCCTAACATAGTTAGGACATGGTATCCTCCTCTGCCTGATGGCCCACCAAAGAGATGAAGTCAAAGAGGAGCTGAAGGTAAAACACCAGGGGAATTACAAGATGGTTCGGTACTGATATCTTGACCGGGAAACAATGAGCGCTGAGATTCTCACATTTAACAAGCCAAATTCCCCCTAAACACACAAAAACACACAATCTCACACACACACACACACACACACGCACGTCTCAGCCAGAAGCACACAGAGCCCTGAGCTCTCTCTCCACCACTCATAAAATAAGTGAAATGCAACCCCCATTGTGCAACCATTACAGCATTAGCAAAATGGTCTTTTTTTACCGTCACTGGCAGGGAATCTGTTCCAGCCCGAGCCACAGCAGTGGAACAAGAAGAAAGATTATGATTAGAAAATAATCATTTTTACATATGCACGCTTAAAGGTCTGACGGGGGAAAAAGCAGGCTATGTGAAACAGAACAAAGGTAGTAAATAAACAAATCTGTGGATTACGTCTCCTACAGTCAATGCAATTAAGTTGAACTTTCCAACTGGCGTACTGTGGGTAGGGTAGAGCTCATTTCTTTGGGCAGATTTGGGTATAAAAACAAATATATAACACAATTATATATTAAATATATAACAGTTGATCCCATTTTCACCTTTATTACACTTATCAGCTCTTCCTTTAGTAGGGAACAGGCTTGCTAAAATTGTGTTTAACAACATGTTAGCTGATTTATATGCCAGATACACCAGAGCAGCCGTGACAGGAATAAGAAGAGTGGCAAAACTAAGTCCTGTTTCTGGGGTGAACACACTTTTTTTTATTCGGCACATTCGTCTTCCCTGTCAAAACCTGGTGCCTACATTACCCACAATGCAACTCCAACGCCGACAGTTCAGTCGGAGATTCAGGTGAGATGCTGACTCAAGTTACATCACTTGAGGCAATTCATCTGACTTCGCACACTTCCCTCTGGAGCCACAAAAGGCTTTATACAACTTTTGCAGTACACTCCCTAAGACCTGTAAACAGACTTTGATGTATAAAATTGCTTCCCCTTTAAAGGACCATACCAGTGGTGATGCAGGTTTCAGCCAACTAACTACAAATCACTTAATCTTTACATCTGAGCTAAAATTTGTGCAAACTATGCAGTTGTGTTTTACAAATTTGTTTGTTTTTCTAACGTTCATCCAGTCATCCATTGGTTTCATTTCATTTCTGTACAGTATGAAAATATTTTAGTAGATTCTTGAAACTCTTGTTTTTTGTCAGTTAAACTCTCATGACGTCATGTAGTGCAGACTTCTTAAATCAGTCTGCCTGAAAAGTGTATTACCAACACATTTAAGCAAGTTTCAAGATCTTCATATTGTATGGAAATTAGTGGAAACCAGTAGATGGTTGGAACAGTAGGCAAGTACATTAAGGTGTCTAAAACACAACAGCATAGTTTACAAGTTCACTATGATGCATTACACAACTCAAACAAGGTTCAAGAGTTTACGTATCGATTTTCATACAAATAGAAACAACTGGGTGCTCGGTATAGTAAGAAAAATGCACCCTAAAATCTAAAACACTATAGTCTGCTTTTGAAAATGTTCAGCAAATATGTAAAGTCTACATGATTTGTAGTTGAGGAGATAAAACTTGCAAATCCACCAGTGTGGTCCTGTGATTTAGCAATGAATGATGTTCATAAGTAAAGTCATCGTAGCAGTTGTGGCTCGTCATGAGATAACAATGAGTGTGTGTGTTTGTGTGTTGCTTTCTGTTACGTGGAAGGTTGCATAAAAAGTCAGCTGTGCCTTTTGGAGTGTTAGTACAATACTGTTTATGAGCTGCAAAGGGAGATTAGGTTTCAAACCTGCAGCAAGGCCTTCCAGTAAGCTAGAGGTTGTACTTGAGGCTGATGTTGCGTTTGGAAATCACCGTCTGTATTGCTGTCACTGTTAAAACTCAATAATTACAGTATACCAGTCCACACCCATTAGAGTTACTTAATACTCCTGGTTAGTTTTAAAGTCTTACTGCCAAAGCTCTGAGTTTTCATTTCCAAATAACTGTAACTGAAACATCTTAATTACTTAATAACACAAGACAATTTGTGGTGCATATATTTTTAAAGAAATGATTTGGCATCATTTTCCACATCAGATTTAATCGGTGCTTCACAGTAAAAATTCCTTTGTTAATTAGAGATGATTTTTCAGGGACGTTTTTGGAGCGTTGTCTGTCCTGTCACAGAGGTTATGTGGCTGTTAAAAACTAACTGTCTTAAGGAGTTAACTCCGATGTTTGCAGAGAAACGCTTCCAAAGATTAATGTTCTTGCGCTGAAAAAATAGTGTGGGTAATTTGCTGTGTGGTCTATATAAAACTGGAGGCAGAACAATACAAATACAGGCTGCAATATGTTCATTATTAAAGAACGCAATTTTGCCAGTTTCTCCTGATTTTTCTCATGATTGAAACTCCATTTAGTCAAAACTCTTTAGTTGGAGAAGCCCACTGGAATGACAACCCTCTCCACTTTGTTCTAATAAGAGTCGACTGAAGCTCCTGACTTGATATCACATGGGATGGTTAAATCAGATCCTGTGTAGTGGAAAAAACATGTCTGTTCTATTTAACTAAAGGGAACATGCACCTTGACATGAATGACATCACTTCTTCTAAGGAAAAGGCTTTTCATGCACAGATGGAGATTCATTACAAACATCAGTGTGTGTGTGTGTGTGTGTGAGAGACAGAGAGAGAGAGGGAGCTCTGTGTGCCAGCTCCACGTTAACGTGTGATGGGCTCATTATTCCCTTTGGGCACAACAACAACAAACAATGCAACAACACCCACACATACATAAATACATACATATATAGTGTTCTGATGCATCCCTGTGTCATTAATCACCGGGCGTTTTTGGCATTCCCTCACTAGCCAACAAGTGGATTGTCAAATGGAGGAAAAGGAGAATAAAAGTGAGCCAACCACAGAGGGAACAAGCCAATGAAAGTTGTCCACCAAAGTCAGGGCTAATTGTGTACTGTTGTGTGCTTTTAACGGGCCGAGGTAATCACGTTTGTCCGATAATTAGCATTTAGTTTGCAGGAAATCTATAAAGCGAATGTCATCCCTCATGCTGTTTCCATTAACACACTTTACTTAACCATGTTATTAAAAAAAAAGTGGACAAAATAAAAAGGAATGTATGAAAAGCTGTGCCCTTCTTCTCCTCCCCCGTATTTCTTTTAAATTTCTAATTGGGTTTTGTCTTGAAAAAGAAACCTGTAATTTAACATTTTCAAAGTAACCCTTTAAAACCCTTAAAACACAGTTCTAATATGTTGTGAACTGGCAAGTGCTAAAGGAGCTGGACAACTTTCACACAGGAAGGTGCAAAGTGTGTGTGCCGCTCTCTGCAGGAGGGTGGGGATTGGGCTTAAAACATTAAAGTGTAGTCCCTTACTCCACCATTTCTTTTAATTTGACCTCTTTATGTAATTACTGTCATGTTTCAGTAGGTAAAGCTTGGGCAAAGTAGTTTTTAAAGTTGGCTTGTGGAGAAAGCGCAGAGCAATAAAAAGAAGGATAGAGACTTTAAAGGCAGAATGAGTAGGATTTGTCGGTTTGTAAACGCAACATTCAAAGTTGGCCCCTCCTCCCCGGCTCGTAGCTTCCTCTTGGATTCGTGCTTGTGATCTGGCACCTGGTCGCTACGTCTTTATAGAGTCCCTCCCTCACAACCTGCGCGCTGTTATTGGCTGGGGGCTAGACACACACTGCCCAAAGCTTTACGCCCAGAAACATCCCGAACACAGCAAAATAAGAAAATACAGGCAGATACAGACACCACCACACACTTCTAGTGTCATAATTGACAATTGAGAGGGATTATTTTTGTATGAATCTATACATAGTTTTTTACATGTTACATGTATATAACACTAACGTTCAAAGTAATAACCTTTTGTTTTCTTTCTGTTTGTCTGTAACGTAACTGAAGTAACAAGCAGTCTGTTGTCAAACTCTGACAGTTATCCACATGCATAAAGGCAACATTATAATGGTATCTGTTTTTTTACAATTTGCGTAATGGAATCATCAAAGCATCAATGGCAATTGTCAACTATGCTTTCTTGATTTGTACCATTCTTTTAAAACCTGAATGAGCAGATTTTTTTGGCCACTTGGGGGCAGCAGAACCAAGCTGTAAACACAACATTGACATATTATGAACTTTTAAGCTGATATAGAGAACGTGTTGGCACACAGTTGTTTATTTACACATCCAGCAGACACAGAGCATCATTACCATTTATTTGGAGTCGTGTTTCTGGCCACCTAGCAAATGTAAGTCCGATATTCACTCTCTTTTAGCTCAGTTTTTTTTTGGTCTCTATCATCTCCTGAGGGAAATATGTCTCTTTAGCTGCTAAATGCTCCACTATGTTCACCAGCTAGTTGCTTACGGTGTGTGTCTGCTGGGCAGGTAGCAGCTACCAGCTGCGTCTGGAAACAACACTGATGAGGGCAGTGAGACTGAACTAAAACAGTAAACAGTTGCGAGTCAGAAAACCAAATGATCTGAAAGACACTAAAACACTGTAAAGCTGAGTGGAACTACAGAGTTGATAATTCTCTGA
Organism: Macquaria australasica; assembly: GCA_005408345.1. Taxonomy (NCBI): domain Eukaryota; kingdom Metazoa; phylum Chordata; class Actinopteri; order Centrarchiformes; family Percichthyidae; genus Macquaria; species Macquaria australasica. The sequence goes on from SEMN01000069.1 coordinate 1,151,614, forward strand.
GTTTATCACTACGAGAGGCCACTTTCACATTTCATTGAGTCATTGTTAATATATGAATGTTAATTTTAGCAGCTTTAGTGTACTGTTATGGTTATAAACTCCAGTAGATTTAATACATCTGATAAAGAGTCGATGAAAAAACATTTCACATAATGCTGGAATCACATTTCCTCTTTAGATGATGGTGAGGATATTAAATACGAGATTAATGAGAAGGAGGACTTCCTTATGTTTCTTTTGAAGTGGTGTAAAGAAATCAAAATGAAAGTGTGAGTAAGGGGGGGAGAGGGAGGTGTTCTTCTTTTTCGGAAATGGCTCTAAATCTGATTAACAACATTCCTTGTTTGTCACTAATGCTACATCCTGGCTACAGAACAGTCAGCTGTCTCCGCTGTTCCCAGGAAGAGTGGAAGTGTGTCTCTGTGTGTGCGCGTCCATCACACATTACAATAGATTCCACACCACCATTGCATACTTAAGCTGAGACCACACACTCGCTCGTATCAAAGGAAACGATTAAATGTGTGGCAGAGGCTAATCTGCTGAGCTAGTTTGATAGGGAAGAGGAAGTGTTTCTGCCGTCCTGATAATCTGAAGGATTACAGAGAGCCATAACTCTTTCAACAGGCACTATTCCTCTCAAACAAGAGCCGGTGCATGTCACTAACACACTGAATTTACATAGTGAACTAGACAATTACGTAAATGCAAACGCACCCCATAAATTGCAACTATCAGGAGGATCTGCAGAGGAAAAGAAAGGCTGAGTGAAGTAGCGTTGATCCGTGCTCGGAGTTCACTGACCAGAAATCACAGAGCTGGGCTTTGACTGCATTTCATTACACTGATTAGAAAACCCCGAAATTGAGCATGAAATGCGTTGGCTGATTAGGCAGTTATCAGAGGGAATCGACATATGTAAGCAATTTGATTGGTCACTGGGGGAGTCACCCTTAAAGCCATCTGTCAGTGTCCTGTGAAATTTAAGTGGAGCCTAGGTGTCTAGTCATGTCAGGCCTTGGCTGGTGAACCTGCAGTTGTACTGAAGTTTTCAGTAAAAGAAAATCCATTTGTTGACATTTAATGGTATTCAGTTGTTATTTTTGGGCTTGTTTTTTAATGTCTTAGCGTGCCCCATTTCCATCAACTTGTCTCGTTTATTCTAATTCAATTAGATTTCCTACATTTTCCAGAATGTCTCTTAACAACTCCCACAGGATAGATGTGATTTGCTTTGCATTCAGTTTTCTGACGCTTGAACAAAATGTGTAGACTAACGAGACCAAGAGTCTAAAGCCAAGCTAACTGTGAGGCTGTATTGCTCATTGTAAAGACCACAAAGACCATGAATGTCTGCACCAAACTGCATGGTACTCCATCCAACAGTTGTCAAGGTAATTCACTCTGAATCAGAAATGTCGACCTCATGGTGGCACTGGAGAAAAAGTCAGGGGATCACTAAAGTCATCAGGATTAGTCCTCTGGGCACGATTAATGTCTGTAATGAGATTTGTGCCACTCTGTTGTAGATGTAGAGATATTTCACAGGATAAATTAAAAGTTTGACCTGCTGGTGGCGCTAGATGAATAGTCAGGGGATCACCAAAGTCAATAAGATTAATTTCCTGGAGATCATTAACGTCTGTACAACATTTTGTAGGAATCCATCCAACAGTTGTCGAGACATTTCACTAAAAACCCATGATGTCAACCTCATGGTGGTGCTAGAGGAAAAGTCAGTCAAAGTCAAAGAGCTTCATCCTCTGGGGATCATGAATATCTCTACAACATTTCATGGCAATCCATCCAATAGTTGTTGAGATATTTCCGTCTGTACCGAAGTGATAGACTGACCAACATTGCCATCATAGAGCTATGCTGCTAGCATGGCTAAAAAGGTCTCGCTCATTATTGATTTTTACCATTGATGTTTGAGATACAGTACACATTGGTGAACAATTTTTGCCCATTTAGTGACGGGACTACAGGATGGCAGTGTTGATCCTTCTCACAATCCAACACTTTGGTCCAGAGCATGATTTCTCAACAAGGACTGCCATGAAATCTGGCATGAATATCCCTGACCCCCAGAGGATGGTTCCTATGTAGTTAGTTAATCGTGACCTCTTGTCGAGCAAAATTCTCCTTGACCTACACTCTGGTTGACTTGAACTAACAAGTGAGTGATTGTGAATACTCCTGGTCCCCAGAGGACAAATCCTGATGATTTAATGAACCCCAAACCTTTCCTCTAGCACACAAGAAATATCCGTATCATCTGTTCAATAGCACTATGCTAAGCAGGAACAGCGAGGTTCTTGCATATGTTTGTTGCTGCATCAGTATTCAAACTCACACCATACAACAAGAGAACCCAAAACCACAAGCTTCATCACCAATAACTGTTTTTAAGGGATTTTTCCTTTAAGTGCCTAATCAGAAACTGCTGCTGAACAAAGAAAGTCAGGACAAAGTTAATCTGAAAGGTTTGTATTTCATGACTTCTCTTCACAGAAGATGGTGATGCCAAACTATGACCTTATCACTTTGCCAAGAATATTTTTTTTCCCCATAAAGACTAAATGGAGAAATGTGCACTGCACATGTGTGTGATTATGGTCAACAGCTCTTTTTCTATGCATCCCGGTGGTTTGATGGTTAAGGGACAAGCTTCTCACTCTGTCCTCCTATATCTCTCTCCATTTCGTATCAATGTCAATGTAATACAGGTAACAGTTATTCTAATAATAGGTATCCTTCCACTTAATTGCACATACATAATATCAAATTTTATATATATACCTGTATACTATCCAATTTTTTTTTCCTGTCTATTTTGTCAATCTATCCCTCATTTCCATCAAAGTAATGACTTTTATAGAAATATATTTGATTTGGTCTTCCTTGACACAACTTTATTATGTCCAGAAGTTACAAGTAATTACAACTCATCTTATTCCTTTAATTCCAGTAATTCTGCTTTCACTTACAGTAATATATTTTTGCCAAATTATTGTACTTCTTTTGGAAAGGCTTTGATTACACAGAAGCCCACATGCTATGCTGTCATGATAAAATCATGAGAACCCCTTTTTAAGTTTGCTTTGAACATCTTTTCCCTCAGATGGTGATCTGTAAGAAAGCGTTCTTATTAGGGCAAGATGGTTTGTTGGTTGTGGGCCTTTTCTCATTGTGACTATTCTGTATGGAGCTCAGAATATCCTCGCTCTTAGCCCTTCCTATATCTAAATTGTTCTGGAGAGCTCTCATTTGAACAGCTGTCCCAAGTACTGACAAACACATTCCCAGCACATTGCAGGGATGGTTAGGATTCCTTAAAAGTCCAGTCCATTTGTTGCATTTCTTCATTGTTTTATGTTGCTGCTGTCCAGCCTGTTGGCTGCAGAATGACAACAACGCTGCTGAGTTGACGGGTTTGTAAGACGCTACTGATTAAAAGCATCAACCCAGTACAGTTTGATATAAATACTAAATCTCCAGTCTGTTATATCCAGTGTCCAGTAGCCAGATAGTTACAAGGATAAAGCACAACTTTGGATACTTTTTCATTATAGCCTTTATCTGCTGAAGTTCAACACATTTTGTCTATTTATTGTTATTCTATCCATTGTTTTGCTATTTACTTTGGTGTTGCACCTGCTTTCTCGCAACCTTCCTCATCTGCTTCATCTTCAGTCCCTGATTTCTTTCATTTCCCCAAACGCCCTTTGACATAACAAAGGGGAACTTGTTGCTTTTGTCCGTTTCTTTTAAGTGTAAGAGAAAACATAAGTTATGTGATTTGATAAAATGCATTGCATTCTTCTCTACCTCTTCTGCACTGCTTTTCTCTCGTATGATTTCTCCACATCAGTGAAAATGATGAGCCTATAAAGAATCACTAGATACTGACAGCAAACCCTACAATGTATGGCAGACCACAAAGAGCCATTTATTGGGGTGAATTTGACCTTTTAAATATCTAAATTCCTTTTAATATCTGCCGTATTCGTTTAGTCTAACTTTTTAAAACGACTTACTCCAGTTCCTGACCTCCATTCCTTTGTGCACTGTAAGCATAATAAAGAGGCATTAGCTGACCATACAACAATCACACACATGCTTGTATGCATCAACACACACACATGCAGACCACTCACACCTGCACTGTGGCTGTGATCTACCTCACGCCAATAAAAAGGCTCTCCTGCTTTTGAACTGGAGTTCTACTTTCCCAAGATGAAGGTATGCAGTCTTGGCCGCTTCACCGCTCAGGCCTGGCTGTTTATGTTTGTTTTTCAATGAGTTTATGAGTCTTCACTGATGCTGTCACCAAAGTATGCAGGTCAACTGCTCATCGCATCCCATCCCTGGCACTCAACAGGTTGATTTGATGAAGGGGATTAAGGATATATGGGTAAGAGTGCATGGCATCCTCATTTGTTAGCCGTAATTTCTGAATACACCCCCCCCCCCCCCCGGGAAACAGACTTCTTAGTGAAAAAAAATGCAATGGAAATGAGACTTTGCCTGCCTGCCCACCACCTGCCTTGTTAGACAGATCATTCCTGGTACTAAGGACCAGAAAACCTGCAGAATCTTGTTGCAGTCATTAAGACCTGCAATTAGATGTGAACTTTAATCCTCTTAGACTGTAAAAAAGGATAACTTCACAAAAAAATGCATTAAAAAAATTTCAATGAGATAAAGGTGGCATTCCGCATTACTGCCTTTGACTGAGTTTGCCTTGGTAGTTTATGCAGAGACAGTGTTGCACTACCATCATAGGAAAGTGTGTGATCACCATCTTTAACCATCATCACACATCCTTATTTTCTAAGTGGTGCTGCCCTCCCTAAGACAATAAATGAGACATCAAAGTTACACTCTCAAGAATGAGGAGGGGGTGGGAAAGACGGACCTATCTGAACTGCATGAACAGAAACAATCACAAGGCAAAAAGGTTCAATTGTCTAAAGCTTTGTTAGTGTCCCAATTACTCGTATTCCTCAGTTATGACAAATGTTGGACTGGTGCACCTATTGCATCATGGAGCCTCCAGGGAAGTGAGAAAGCAGCAGCAGTGCTGTGCAGTGAAGTTAGCTCAGGCTTTCACCCCTGATATCAATGTGGAAAGTGGGGGTGTGAATTCTGGTATTACGGCAGCTGTGAGCAATGTTAAAAGTATCTACTGTGGTGCGAGTGGGGGTGTGCAGAAGGTCGAGTGTGTCTGTTCCCAATCCAGGCAAGGAGGAGGATGAAGTGGATGCGGAGAGAGTGTTTAATCTTATGGCGATAAAAGATGCTACGATTGTTCACCAAACCGTGGACGAGTTTTCAGCATTTACTGCTTAAAAGCTTTTGTCTCTAAGTGTCAACTTTTCGAGGACTAAGAAACAGCCTTGTTTTCAAATTGAGATCACCCTGTATGTTGGAGTTCATCCAGTGTGGTTTTGAAAGGGTTTCCTAAGGCCGAGGGTGATAGAGTTTCTCAGCCTGCAGAGGAGCATGAAATCCTTTTAACCAAAGCTAGAACAGGAAGAAAGACGAACAGCAGTTTGGAAAGTTTCACCACAGCAAGACGGCTCAGATAGGTCGTCCGTCACAGAAAAGTCCAGTAAAATCACCTTTCTTCTGACTTTTCTAAACTTCCCATCACGTGTTGTATTATCCTTTGTGGCTCACAACACATCTGCCACCTGATATATACATATATGTAAATATATCATGCATTACCTATTGCAGCAGCAGGATTTCTTTACTGGACAACATATTCAGTATTCAATGTGTACTGTATATAGGCCGAATTTATTTATGTCTCACTCCCAACATGTTATTTTTGAGTCCTTGATTTTCAGTTTGGAAAGTCCTTGAATTTGACACCAGTTGTTGACTTTGTTGATTGCTCAGTAGGACTCTTATTATACCGCAAAATCACCGATTATGGTTGTCTTATACCCTTCGTTTTACACCCGGTCTGCACTAAAATGCAGTTTGAATAGTGAATTGCATAATAGACCTCAGCACTAAGGCCATTATTTCCAATAATATTTATATCAACGTATTTCTCTCACAGGAAGATTTCAGTTTAAACACCTGAGGATTGCCTGAAGTCATGTTAATTTAACAAAGTGATAACGCCGTATAAAAACTGTAAAACACGTTTATAGTTGGTATATTTTTGGTGGAAGGTGACATATTTAACGCTCTGATCAGTTGCGCGCTATATTCCCCCAGGATTCAATTTGACACACTGTTTATTTTGCCATGTCACTTTTTTACACGGTGCTCGCAAATGAATCCAAGTATTATCCTATATCTAACAGTGTGAAAAGACACACACACACACACACACACACACACACACAGAGGTATGCACTCACCCGAGAACCGGGCTTCTGCGCGGAGACTTGAGGCAGGTAACCGAGAAACAGAGGCGCCAAAAAGTGAGAAAAGGTGACAAGAAGAAAACTTGGCAATAACATAATTGACGGTCGGTGGGTGCGGAGCAGGCAGCGGCAAGTAAGACTGTGTGTGTCCGTCTGTCACACTGATGATCCACAGGTCCAAACCGTGGGGTGGGGGGGGGGGACGCTCTAAAAACCCTCCTTCAGTTATTTTCCTTTTCTCTACTTCTCCAATATCTATTCACATAGTGCCACGCGTGGGGTGAGAAATCACGAGTTGGCGGTGACCATGGTGATCGGTTGTATCCACTGCGGGGAGGATCAGCTGTTCATCGCGGCTTCCACAGGTTGAGTCGCGCCTGTATCCATTGCAACTTCATTTAAAAGCAAAGGAGGGAGAAGCAGCACCGACTGACACTTCCAACTGTCCAATAGCAGCGAGGCATGGCGTTTTTTTTTTTTTTTTTAGAAAGCCACGCCCACCTTTAACTGGCCCAAGATTAACTCTCCACAGAGGAGAACAGGCTGCTGTGGTCAGTCAGGAGAGAGAAGCAGGAGACTCGGCAGCTGCAGGGACACTCAGCGTATTATCGTCAGTCTTTGAGGACAGGGACAATGGCCGAGCAATTGTGAAGTAAAATTTTAGGTTCTCATCCCCATTCAGAGGCACATAATGCTCTTTAATAGCCGAGTATCCTGCTGCCGTGACATTTAGCCTGTGTACTTGGGTTACAATGGAAAACATCTATTGAGTAAAGTCAATAGCTGTCACAAGCACTGCAGGGGCTCCGCCTGTGTGTGTGTGTTAAAAACAGCTGTGTGTGCCACTTTATCCCTAATTATTGTTTATAATTTAACTTATTTTTAAGAGCACGAGACATTTTTTTCAAAATAAATAATATTTAGTCTGTAAAAGGTCCTTGACAGGTTGCAGTGTAAACACTTTTTTAAATTTATTACAACACATGTTAGTATGCCTCATGAGTCAAGATTTGTTGATTTAACAAGATTGTTAGTAATAAATAATAATAAGATATAATAAATTCCTGCTTTCTTGCTGCATGATATGATGATGTTTACAAATGTAAGAATTTACACATTTGCTTATGATGCACTATAAATAAGAGAGGCTGGGCAATAAGTCTAAAATAAATATTAAATTATCAATAAGACATTTTTACCAGTATCAGTATATAACACAAGCAAATGTATGTAAAATTACATGTAAAATAATCAAATGCATGATGAATTCAACAAACTGTGTGCACTGTTGTGCATTATATTAAACAAAACTCTTTACTTTGGTAAAACAAACACCTTAATAACTAATTGTGTTAGTTTTTAATACTAATGATCCAGGGAATCATTGATTTAGGGCGACATATTTTTGTGAAGTAATAACAAAATGGCATCATATCGTCACAGTAAAATTCACCAAAAGTCGATTTATGATTATATTCAGTGGTGGGATGTAACTAAGTACTAAGTGCTCAAGTACTATACTGACACATGACATACTTTACTACATACTTTACTTGAGTATTCCCATTTCATGATACTTTATACTTCTGCATTTCGGGGTGAAATATTGTACTTTTTAATCCATTACGTTAATTTAACAGCTTTAGTTACCAGTTACATTCCAGATTAAGATTTTACACGTAAAACATATGATCTTACAAACTACGATGCACTTTTATAGTTTAAACTAACCAACAGTAAATAGAGTAGTTACAACAGTAAACTGGTATTTACACATTAATGCATCCATAATAATGATCCAGTAGTAGGTTGTAATGTATAATAGTATAACACTGACTGGGAGCCATTTCCCTGCTTTATGGGTACTTTTACTTTTGTTACTTCAAGTGCATTTTGCTAATAATACTTTGCGCTTGCTTTGCTTTTACTGCAGTGAGATTTTTACTTGTAATGGAGTACTTTAATGTTGCAGTATTTCTACTTTTACATGAGTAAAGGATCTGAATACTCCTCCACCGCTGATCATATTGCATCATTGCAATAGTGCCCTGAGATAACTTTGTTATGATATGGCGCTATATAAATAAAACTGAACTGAATCATTGTCCAGTCTGACAGAAAAGCTTTCTAAATGGACTCATAAAACCGGTCCCACACTGTAGTCGTCCTACGAACTCTCAACTTCTGGCTCCCACGTCCTCTTTCTCTCTCTGTGCTCTCTCTTTCCCCATCTTTTCCCTTTCAGATAAATTGTGTGGCCCATTGAGAGCCAGTTAAAAAAGAAGGTGGAGAGACCAAAGAGTGCGAGTGGGTGAAGCCGAGTGTTGAGTGCAGGTGTCCAGCTTCAGTTCAGCAACCCCTCAGTCCACAGAAACTGGGCTTTTAAGAGCTGAAAAGGGCCATCCGGTCACCCTTTGCTGGAATGGGTACCCCCCCCCCAAATCCCCTTCTCTCAGTCTTTGTCCCTATAGATATTTTTTAATTGTTGGCTATGACAGTTCAGCGGCTTTTTGAGTGCCTCAGTGAAGAGCCTTGTAATTAGAGCTATTGAGCTGCTGGAATTGGCACAATTAGGGTCAGCATTAATGCTTTCTGTGTGCACCAGGCGGTTTCAGTAAAGGGCTATTTTCTCAGAAAGGATGGAGAGAATCTGTGAAGAGGGTCAGGCCAAATCCGAGAGAAGAAAAAGGAAGGGGCAGTCGGACATAAAGGGAGAAAAATTGAGGCCTAAACGAACTCGAGACAGTGAATGATCTGGATTCTTGTTTATCGGACCACCATAGAGACTCAGTAAAACGTCCGTGTAGTATCATTATCAGAGCTGTGAGGGGTGGGATGCACCTCGCTCTGGTGCTGTTTCTCAGCCCGCTCTGTGCCAGCCAGTCCACTCATGTCCTGGTGTGAGTGGAGAAATGGGAGGGTGAGGATGAGGAGCAGAGAGGGGGAACAGGAGTGTCTCTTGGAATGTTAACGAGATCAGTTTATATCTGCTCTTCCCTCTCGCTTCAACCCTCCACCCCTAACAAAGAAGACAAAGTTTTCTGGGGTGTAAAGCTGTTGTAGGGAAAGCACGGCTCGACACTTTAATTCTGTTGTCATTTGGCCGAGCATGAAAGAAAACCTCTGACAACAAAAACAAAAAAGGAATGAATGGGCGTGCTGAAAGGAAATGTATTTCCCAATTACTGCAGCGGCCCTTCCAAAGACGCCCCAGCCGCTGTCCCCCCCGCCAGCTTACACCAACTACATACGGCCGAAAATTAGCAGGTGTCTGTAGACACAGAAACAGACGGAGCAGGACAGAGGCCACCCAGAGATCTGACGGCCGGAGGGGGGGTGGATTTAGCACAGATGTTCAACCATGATGTCACATGTAGGAAAAGTACAATTCAGACACACACAGAGAGTTCACATGTGGTGTGCTGAATGCTGTGGGTAAAAAGAAGTTATAATGGAGGCACAAACTAGTTACTTGTCCCATTATTTATTTTTTTTACAGTTATTCTCAGTATAACACTAAATGAACCACATTCCTTTCAAAATAAAATCACCATTTACATTTAGTAGCTTCTCATTGTTCGCGTATTTTAATAATGATATCAGTACTATAAAACAATGTGATCATTTTAATATAATGTCTGCTGTACTGACAGGGGAAACCAGGTGTCCTGCAGGTGGAAGTACTATACTTACAAATCTGAGGTATTTCTGCTTTACTTGAGTATTTCCATTTTGTGCAAATGTATACTTCAGCCATATATTTTAGAGGGAAATACTTACTTCACTACATTTATTTTACATCTGCAGTTACTAGTTACTTCTCTAATTGTCTTACATACAGTGTAATAAACTTTGGTGGAAAGTAACTAAGTACTCAAGTACTGTGCTAAAGTAGATACTTGTATTTCCATTTTATGTTGCTTTATACTTATACTCCACTACATTTCAGAGAGAAATATCCTACTGTTTACCTCACTACCTTTATTTGACAGCTGTAGTTAGGAGTTATATATTTCTCATTAATTAATCAATTATTATACATTCATAACCAATGATTATCTTATAAAATATGATGAATCATTGAAGAATAAACAACCCTAATCGGTGGCACTTTGACCTGCCACAATATAAAAATTCTGCTTCTGTGTTAATTCATCAATAATGAACAATTCAATGAAATATAACAATATAACATTCTGAAAGGGGCTACTTTGCGTAATACTTTTACTTTCACTTTAAGTTTATTTTACTAAGAATATTTCTGTGGTTTTACTTGAGCAAATTTCTGAATGTTTTACTTGTAACAGAACATTTCCACACTGTAGTATTGCTTCTTCTACTTCAGTAAGGAATCTGAGTACTTCTTCCACCACTGACAAAAAGTATATCCCTAAAAAGTATATATAGTAGTACTTGTAGGGTAGTTTGTAGTAGTATCGTCGCACCTCCAGCTACAACATTAAAATGCAGCTTACAAGTTAATGCAGTAATTTGGGGCCATCATAATTAATAATTTTACTCATATCATTGTCAAAATACTCCATTACAAATAAAAGTCATGCATTTTGAATTTTACTTGTGGTATTGCTACTTACTACTTAACTACATAAGAACAGGATCTTAATACTTCTTCCACCACTGGAGTTGCTCAAGCACTTTACTTACATACAATATTGAGGTACTTGCACTCCATGTTATGCAACTTTCTACTTCTACTCCATTGCATTTCAGAATAAAATATTGTAGTTTTTACTCCATTTCATGTATCTGACAGCTTCAATTACTTTTTGAGATTAAGGTTTTTCAAAACTTTCAATATCTGATGTATTGTTATTGATTAAATTACCCAACAGTATATCACCACTGTAACCAGCTTCAACATTTAAATGCTGCTTACATGTTAATGCATCAGTATCAATAATCCAGTAATATAATATAAATAATAACACTGCGTGATGAGTACTTTTGGTTTTGATTCTTTAAAGTACATTTATGATGATACTTTAGTAAAAATTTGGATCCAGGACTTTTAGTTGTAATAGAGTATTTTTACACTGTGATACTGGGTCTGAATACTTCCTCTTCCACTACGGTTCTTTATTAATCTGTGTACGATGGCTCTGGAAAAGTTAGTATTGTCAAACATGACCAAACACAATTACAGCCCTGACTGAAAGACAGACGGAGGGACGGGGGCTGGGTGGTGTGCTGAACGGAAAAATCAGAGGTCAGATAGAAAGCTCACACCTTTTAAAGTGTCACCTGGATTTCATTTCATAAATTCCACATATTTTATATGTACTAGCTCCTGAAAACGAGGAGCCGTGGATAACCGCTGTTGGCCGGCCGGCAGTTCTGGACAGCAGCAACCTGGCCTCTTATTACCCTCTTCAAACACACACTCGCACATAAACACACACACACTGAAGCTGATGTAGGAGCATGCCTAGAGACGGAAACACACAGCAACAAATAAATAAGCCCACAAAGCCAAATTATCCGTGACATTAATCAGAGATGTGAGGGATTTTTACGTAGTGAGAGAATGAAAGAGAAAGTGGCAACAGAGAGCCGAGGGTGTGAAAAGGGCTATTGATTCTGGACTGGGGTGTCCCGCACCTGCGCTGTCTATTCACCCCACTGTTTACACACTGTCATCCACAATTAATACCTCATGGGGACTGGGCTGCCTGCCCTCTACAGGGCCCCTGGACCCATCCAGGGCCCTTATGGATGCCTAATTGAGCATACCGCTCTCCTGATTGAATTAACAGCTCTGTCTCTGGGACCTTTTCCCCTTCCACCAAGGAGGGGGACTATTCCACACCCGCATGGGACCCCTGTACCATCCCACAGAAGACAGAGCGGGGGGGGGGGCTGGTGGCTGGAGAAAGCAAAGGGTCAGAAGGGGCAGTTGTTGAAACTGTCCACAAAACGTGTCCCTTTCTGTTGGCAAACCGAGGCTGGAAATGTGAACTGAGGGCAACGAAAGGTCTCAGTCTTCACAGGACCAGTGAGTTCCTGCAGGGCAGCAAGTGTGCAGGACTGAGCGAGTGAAAAGACGGGATTGTTGAGAACATACACAACATCAGCCTGCAGTACTACAGCACTGTTCGCTCACATTTGAGTGCTTATGTGGTACTTCTAACTTTCTCACAACCTGGTAGCCTGTTTTTCACTCACTCTTTGTTTTATTGTTCTGTTTTGGAGCGCAAATATTAATTACTAGGGTCAGACAATACAGTAACACCTTATTTTACAGGTCCATAATTTCCTGAGAAGTTTCTGGGAAAGAATTATGTAATTTGTTAGTAGTTATAGGGAGATCAGAGAGATCAACTGGTGCACTTCCAATTAATTAAGATCAATTAATAGCTTGCGTAACCTAGACTCTTTTCATCAGTGCTCAGTGGGTCAATTGAACATGCAAAAATGTAAAATTTGTCTACATGCAGGTGTACAGTCCAACATATATTAAGACTGAAGTTTCCATTAATAAGTTAATATTTACTTCTCATTAAGAATCCATTAACATTTCGACTGTCTCAGGAAATCAACAGTCAACTCAGCTAGATAAAGTCTAACTAAAATAAATCTCTCACAACCTAATAAAGCTAAATAATTACAGATAATACAGTTAACTACTTAGACTCACAGACAGATGGATAGAAGAAGATTCTACTTTGTTCCAATAATCAATACATTTATACGTGACCAAAGAATTAAGAGTTATGATTGAAAGAATGATATTCTAGGCAGGATAGGAAAGCTGTTACATTAAAGAAATATTAAAAGAATCACATTTAGATTATGATTGTACCCAAATAATTTACTGCAACGATTTAATGGTGGAGGCCTTTAAATGAAGAATTCATCTACAAAAACACATAAATTGTTTAAAAAATTAAATGGTTGAAGAAAATATGTTTTTGCAACTTATAGAGACAGCTGTTCTTTAGCCAAGGTCAGACAAAAACCTACATAAATACCCACATATAAAAGTGAATGATCTTAAAGGCAAATATCAACCATCTAAGCCTATAATTTATGATTCATTGTTCACATTTTTCTGTCTTTGGATAGAATAAACCGTTGTGTAAAAAGTGCCATGAATAACATTTGTAGGAGTCTTTTAAAAACACCAGGGTATATCATCACGTTTGGTTCACTGAACTGGTCTGAATAGCATTATACACTCACTAAAAATGTTCCGCTCTGAGCGAACACCCCTACAGTGTCCTCTTGGCATGATCCATTACAATAGTAGTAAAATATAATAATGTGGAAAATCAGTAGCCGTCTGGAGAGGTGAGACTGACTGCATCCTCTTTACTTCCAGGTCTGTAAAAGAGTTTGCTTTATCTGTACTTGTCAAAGTCCAGCACACACATAGAGCTGAGAATCAGATCTGCCTCTTGAAGGGAAATGAAACGGGTGAATTCATCTCAGCTGAGGCTGCTGCTGAGTCATGTAGCCAAATGTGGTTATTGTCTGAGTTCCCCGAGTTTCTCTCCGTCTGTAATCTCTTGGCTGGATTCATTTGTTGCCTCAGAGTAAAAATAGGCTTCCTTCAGTGCAGTGAACGCCACATAGATCCTCTTAACTGCACTGATAGCTTTGTTATTCTGACTTAAGACTTCTTAATCAATCATTTGCTGCTTAATAGTTTAGAGAAAATATAAATCATTGCACTCACAGTTCTGTTTGTAACATATAAGTAAACTGTTGTAAACCTGTTAGTGTAATAACAGTTTTTCCTGCAATGTGTTCGAGGATAGTGTGAGTGGGATTTATGCCAAATTAAAATAGATTTTAGGGTGTAAATATACCTCTTGGTTAGGCTTAATTTGTAAAATATTGAAGTACAACTTATTTTTGTCCTAAATGTCCTTAAAAGGTAGTTCCTATGCACATATTATACTTTTAAATGAATCAGATTTTATATCCTCATACTCAGAATGACCGTTTTGGCACCTCTAAACTGGTTCCCACTACAGAACCAGTAGATAAGGGAAGCTCCAGCTCCAGGCCCTCACCACCAGCCAGGCATTGCAGTGGTCTCCATGACTGCACAGAGCAGCTCACCTCTCGATGAACCCCCCAGTCCAGCTTTGGTGGTGGGGAGCATGCCCTACAGTACCAAAAACAAAAACTGAAAAATTCTGTCGAGCATACCCCTGCACCAGTGAACTGTGCAGCAACCACACCATGCCCCGCTCCCCTTTGACCCCCCTCCCAGACCCCATGCCCCCCGGTTAACAAGCCAGCCAGCACGTTCCCTGTTGTCACTTGTTACCCGCTGTCCTCCTGATACGGCTCACGGGCGGGGCCAATTAAACTCGCACTGTTCCCCACACCGGGTCAGGAGTTTAGTGGGTCATCATCACTGCGATTTTCACCCAGAGTTATCTAATCCTGATTCAACCGCTCTGACTGGACCAAACCAGACCAGTCTGTCTTAATAAAGTGGCTTTCAACGAATACACTACTTTCATTCATGTTGTTGTGGTGTGTTTTGGAAGAAAATAGACGACAGAGACGACTACCACTACTTTTTACTTCTTTTACCACTTGTAATAGACAATATTTGAGTTATTGCTGCTAGTAACAAGTCTACTAACAAGTCTGCTGCAGCAATAGTAGTAGTAGGTGTTGTACAAGTAGTAATATCACTTGTAATGGCAAAGATACAAGAAGTAGCAGTAACTGTAGTGGTATTAATGTTGTTCTCATGTCTCTCGAAGAAAAAAATCTCAATCTCAATGAGACTACCTGTTTAAATAAAGTTTAAATTAAAAAAACATGCATCAGAGGCATGAAGGTGCTCTTGAATTCTTACCAGCTCTGTTGTTGCTGTCCTGCCTATGACCCTGACCTTTCACCTCAAACACAATCTCCTGCACGCGGATCAATTAAATATAAGGTTGTTACACAGGCATTGTCTTTTCCACTTTATTTCTATTCAGTGGGGTAGCAGTCAGTGGGGGACTGGGGCTGTATTAGGCCTAACTCTGAAATCATTGTATTGTGTTTTAGAAACCCTGGAAGTTTGAGTTAGTGACTTACTCATTTAGAAAATCAGAATCGTTCAACAGGAATAATTTAAAAATTTAGAAAACTATTTAGATTTAAAGAAATCTATATTTAACTATATTTAACTCTAAGTCCCCCTATTTAGTATTTATAAGCAGTATATAAACATTTATTAAATGGTCTATAACACATTATAATGTAGTTGTAAGCAAATTAAACTATTATAACTCCGTGTATAAACAGATGACAATATTGTAAAACACAGCTGTAATAATATAAAATCTTCAGTCTTCACAGGAGAAGTTATACTTGTTGACAAAATACTGTACATTAATAAACCTATCTGCTGTTAGAAACAATTCATTAAATGTTTGTATGCTGCTTATAAATGCTAAATATGGGGACTGTTACCAAGAAATCGTCATTAAAATAGGAAGTTGTTGTTGTAACGAAAGTGTTACAGCTAAATGGAATTCAGCTATCTTTATTTTTATTATGTACACCTGTTGTTTTCCCACTGTGACGTGTCCAAATGTCTGTAGTGAAAAAGGCCTATCACAAACATCAAACTCCACACAAGCAGTGCCCATCCAAAGCAGCTAAAATAACTGTTATTGGTGCTATAAACTATTAGTTGATTTAGAAGTATATTTTTACTCCTGTCTATGTGTAACTGTTGTGATGTTTTTGTGGGTGTTTTGTGTGAAATTGACCAAAAACCATCTCCACATTACATTCATCATAAGAGTTAAGAGTCTATAGATACAGTTGCAGCTTCTCTATAACACTAAAAAAAGTGGAAAAATTTAAGTAGAATCAAAAACTGAAATATTTTGATTCTAGACTAGTCACACTTTGTTTGGTTTTTATGTCTGTTTTATATGTTTTTTTGTTGTTGTTTTTTTTAAATATACTTATTGAGTTTAAACAAGGAACGGCACAACATACAGAACAGTGCACAATAGTGTAATATGTAATGTTTTTATGTTAAAGAGTTTAGCAAAAAATAAGAATCTCGCATTTAATAATAAAACCTGTAGTTTATCTCCAATGAGCTCTAATGATGCTGATTGGCTGCTGACGCCCCTCTGACGGCCGAGAAACCCAAAGCAGAAATCTATTATATTGTGGCGCCCTCTAGTGGCTATTTAAAGCAATTACAGTCTGTTTCATTCCTCACACAGCCAGGGTGGCAGATGGCAGCTGTTACTCACGTTGATGTGACTTTTGATGGGCCATCCTGCACAGATTAACCTAACATCTATTTTTAGATAGGCTCATATCATTTTTAATTAATAATTGATTTAAAAAATTGATTTTTGGATTGCCTAACATACAAAACAAATCGTAAAGCACTAAATAATTTATGAAACTGAATAACTGTGGGACAATAAAGGCTTATCTTATCTTATCTTATCTTAGCATTATAAAGACACTTCCCTTCTATAGACACATACGTGTCTCTGGTAAATCTATAGGAGGAACTTTGCTCAAGGCCAATTCAGCACCATTAGGCCACTGTTTTGTTACATATTAAAAGCATGTACGTTAAGTGTAGCGGCGCTTGGTTAATTGCAGCTTGCAGACGGTATTTTTAGCATATTTGCCACAAGCGGGCGGAGCTAAGGAGGCTGAGATGGAGGGATGCTGCTGAGGAGATAGCAGGTGGAGACCGTTGATGTTTACGAGATGCACTTTGCTGAGGAAGCTGGATAGGAGATTTTTTTCTCGCCGTGAAGAGTAAAATTCACTCTGGGGACGGTTTTGTATTTTTAATCGCTGAGACGGCGCAGATTTGAGCTCCGCTGCTCAGCAGACCGACAGGCTGCGAAAGGCTCCGTCTGTCTGTCGTGTCGCTGGAGGTGGAGACGATGTGACGCTCCATCGTTGGGTCGACGGCCGAAGCCATTTCCCCTGAAACCTGATATTATGCAGGGAACAAGGGGCACTGGACGGATTAAAGGGGAACAAAGCACCGGTTTAGAAAACGTTTTGCAAACTGGCAGGTCAGTGGATGTTTGTGTGGTGCGCCACCGCATGAAATACAACCCATCCACGCGATGAAACAGCAGTAAATATTGTCTTTGTAACACAACAGCAAACATCAGCCACGTCTCTGATGAAACCTGTCTTTAAAATGTGATCCTGAGTCGTTTTAATGTGAAAGTGCAAATGTGCCCTGGTGATGCAGAGAAGTCTAGGCCTTTACTGTTTGTAAGGTGTGAGTCCATGATGGAGAGCACAGAGATAATAGATTTTCTGCTTGTTTACCAGATAGAATCTCAAACCAAGCTTTTACTATCAACTGGCTCATAATACATGTCGCAGGACCTGGCATGATTTCAGAGGTATTTGTAGGTTGATTGTGTGATGTAGAGTGAAAAATATTACTATGAGTAATCAAATTCTCTCAGCCTAGTAACTCTGCCAGAAATAGACTCTCTGTTAAAGGACTGTGGTGTTTTTTCGTGTGTTATGTCATGTCCCTGAAGGGAAAATGTCTCATCTGGTGTAACATCAGTGCATGAATATGTGTTCATGCATGCATGCATCTCTGAACCTGCGTTATGACCCTCCCCCACAGACTGCATCTCTCTTAAGCTCTGGACTGAATGCTGTAATCCTCTAATTGAAACCTCTTTCCTCTATTTTATCCACTTCCCCTCACTATCATACAACCCCCCTCCCTCCATGACCCTGCCCCCCCTCCCTCTTCTCTACCTGCAGTATTAGCCAACTATGGTCGACCCCTCGGAGGCTGACGAGCAGAATAAGTGTAAAGGCCCAAAGCTCGACACACCAGCTGTGGCCACTGAAGACCCTCGACTGCCAGAACAGGCCGATGGGACGACGACAGAGGAGGATGGGGATGCCGGTTTTGAGACACCGCCCACTGGCAGTTCTGAGCCAAGCCCCTGCCACACTGCATCCCCAGTGGGGCCAGACCCTGCCTCTCAGGGGGCCCCATCTCAGCAACCACAGTCTCAGACTGATAAAGATCTGTCGCCCAAATTGCACCTGGACCTGTATAACTTTGACTCGCCAGCCGCAGAGGGCAGCCGCTACGTGCTAACAAGCCCCCACTCTCTGGAGGCGTGTGCTCGATGTGGGGTCAAACCTGTGGAGCTCCTGCCCCGCCCGCTGTCTGACTTCGCCCGGGAGGCTCCCGGCCGCTCCATGCGCGTTGCGACAGGGCTGTTTGAAGTCTACGAGAAGGACAGGAACGCCAAACTGAGGCAGTGCAGGGAGGAGAGAGAGAGGATTGTTAGAGAGGAAAAAAGAAGGATTCTGCAGGCGACAGTCAATAGCAGCAGCAGTGCGTCATCCTCCTTTGTGGAGAAGCAGCACAAAGCCTCCTCTGGCTCCACTCAGCTTCCTAAATCTGGGCCGGTGACCTCCACCTCAGCCCCAGATTTTGGAGCATCCTCTAGAGCCACAGCGTCAGGTTCAACCTCTAAAACCGGCACCGCTCTTTTATCTAAAGCTCCCACCTCCAGTCTTAGTACCTCCCCTAAATCTGCTCAGTCCTCAAAAAATGGTTCCACAACCTCTACACCATCGTCCAAGGGTGGTTTCCAAGGATCTGCCAAGCACCCTTTGTCCACCTCATCTGAGCAAGTAAAAACCACACGGCCGGTCTCATCTGGCCCTCCACCAGTAGTCAGGAAGTCCTCGGGTGGCAAGTCTTCAAACACTTTCCCCAGATCAACACCAAAACCCCCCTCCTTCCCTAGAGCCAACTCTACATTAACATCATCAGTGTCAAAGCCTGCAGTTCAGAGCTCTGGGACGCCTCTGAACGGAGTAACAGGAGGACCGTTCTCTCAGCACAACGGACATCTTGGATTTCATGCCAAGGGGCGAGGAAAAAGCCATTCGCTGGAGTCCTTACAGAGGAGGATGGATCCCGTCTGCTCTTCCACCTCAACCACCACAACTACTACTACATGCACCTCATCAGAGTCAGGTGCTTCCTCTTCTTACAGCTGGGATGGTGTACGAGATCACTGGGCTAAAGTCTCCAGTCCTCGAGCTCGCACCATGGCCACTTTCAACTCCCTGATG
This sequence comes from Macquaria australasica, assembly GCA_005408345.1. NCBI lineage: Eukaryota > Metazoa > Chordata > Actinopteri > Centrarchiformes > Percichthyidae > Macquaria > Macquaria australasica. Next base: position 1,171,101 of record SEMN01000069.1, read on the forward strand.
GGCCGCAGCCTCAGCCTCGGGGACCTGAGCCACTCTCCTCAGACAACACAGAAAGTGGAGCGCATAGTGAAGGAGGTGAAGCGCCGAGGGCTGAAGGCCGTGTCCGAGCGCGACCGCAAGATTGCAGCTTTGATGCTCGCCAGATACCAGGAGGAAGACATCATGAGTCAGACCCGCTACGTGGCTCACCTTCAGTGGGATAGTGAACGCAGAATGGAGGAGCTCCGGCGAGAGCAGGAGGACAGAGAGAAGCAGCGTGCAGTTCTTCAGTGCCAGAGGGTGTGGCATACCCAGGTGTCGATACGTCAGCGACGACTCAGTCAGCAGGAACGCCAATCAGCAGCTGCAAAGATGCGACAGGCTGAGGAGAACGAGGAGCGATGGAGGGAGCTTGCCGAGCAGCAGGAGCGTAGCCGTCTGCTGAGGTTACAGCAGGCAGCACGAGAGGAGAAGCATAAGAAATCTCTTCAGGAACAGAACCTAAAGTCCCTGGAGGAGGAGAGGGCGGCCATGCTGGAGCAGGAGAGGCTGCTGCTGAATGAGAAGCTCACCATGGCTGAGCTGAAGAGGCAAGAGAAGGAGCACCAGGCCCAGGAGGACAGACGAGGTCTGAACAAAGCAGAGAAGAGACGTCACGCCGCCCTGATACAGGAGATCGCCCGCAGGGAGCAGGAGGAGAGGGAGGAGGCCAGGAGGGCAGCAGAGGAGAAGCTCAGCCGCTCCCTGGAGAATTACGAACAGATAGTTGAGCGTCGAGGGCAGGAGCTGAAAGAAAAGGCCAAGCGTGAGGAGAAGCAGATCCAGAAAGCACGCAAGGCAGCAGAGAAGCGTGAGAGGCAACAGCAGCAGCTTCTGGAAGCTCGCGTGAAGGAGGCAGAGAAACGAGCCCAGCAGGCAGCTTTAGTGGCCGAAGAGAGGGCCAAAGAGAAAGCACAGCGGGCCGTCCAAACCCGGCAGGAGAAGGAAAGACTCCAGAGGCTCAACAGGCAGCGGGTGGAGGAGGAGGAGAAGCAGAGGCGTCTGGAGCTGCTCCAGTCCATCGAGAGGAAGCTGGAGAAGAGCGAGCAGATCTTCAAGGAAAAGAGGGCGGTGCTGGAGAGCGCTCGCTCTGTGGCCCGGGCCTCCTTTCATGTACGAGACAAAGTGCGGGAGGAGACCAACATGCGTACTTTTGATAAAATGGCCCTGGAAGCTCAACTCAAAGCCAGCATGGATGATAAATAAACCCATAGCTTTGTTGTGGACTCTGGTCATGTGCTTGGCTCTTGCCTTCATTGTGGCCCTCATCACTCAACAGCTGTAGCCTTCTTCCCATAAAGTCCCTCAGTGTTATTTTTTCCTTACATATCTTCACCCATCAGCTGGTTTGATTACATTTTTGACCATCAGTTTTTATTATAGATGCTGTCAAAGCAAACCAAATCATTTTGTATCATGGATGTAACGAGACTACAAACTATATCAGCTGTTGTAAATGAACAGTAAAGCCTGTATGGGACATACAGTTGACTTCATATCAGATGAGAGCGTAGAGAGAGCTGCCTTGTGCAGCAACACAACCCCTCCTCTCTCTTTCTCTTTGCCCTCTGCTCTGTCTGTCTCAGCTACTGGACTGAAAGCTGTGCGGGAATGAAAAGAGTCATTGTTTACCACGAAGCACAACTCCATGACAACTGCAGAGGCTTTTAAAGGAGCACTCCTGTAAGGGAAAATTAAGTGCAAATGGTTCTAGACCCCCAAAGCAAATGAGGGATCCTTTTGTACACACACTGTGACACAGCTAGATATAGCATTGAAGTAAAGCCCTGGGCTGGACACTTGTCTGTACCTAACCGCTGACATTGCAGCGCACAGGAGGGCCGTGTGCACAAGCTCTGCGCTGATGAAGCATCAGAGGACGCCAATTCCTGCAGCAGGGCCGTTCTTCCTTCCTCTTACTCCCTTCAAGGACTCCCTCTGTCTGTTCTCTTCATGTCAGATTACAGGAAACAGTGAAGCGCTCTGAGAGACGGCCACCTGTTAACCCCCCTGCAGCCGACCTGCTCCCAGCACAGCCGCCTGGTGACCGAGTCAAGGTCAACAGGTATGAGTTTTTATTGCTTTTACAGGTTATGCAATGCCTTCTGTTTTGTTACTGTTGCCTTTCAGCACTTGCAACTTAAAAACAACAACACAACAACCTTTAATGACACTGACCCCGACTTGACAGTGCAGAGAAGAAAAAAATGCATCTGCTCATGAGCCGACATGCAAGCCAACAACAAGCTTTAAAGGCCTCTGGCTGCGCTAATCCTACAGTCGCTCAGATTAAAAAAAGAAAAGGGAGATACACATGGGTTTTTGCCCTCAGATGTAGCCGTTGCCATAGCAATAGAAATCAGGATGGAGCAGCGAAAGGTGACTTAGCAGAGGGGGTGCATGGGAATATGAGGGGGCTGTCTGTGGGGAGCTGGCTCTCTGGCGTCTCATTCTGGTTGTTTCTTTGCAGGGAGTTAATGGAAAAACATGCCGTCGCTTTGTTATATTAACATCTGTATTTGGCAGGGAAATTACTGCAGTGTTCCTCCTCTTCACTCATTCAGGGAGAAATCCTTTAAAACCGTCACCTACAGAGTCAGTCTCTGTCCCTGCAGCAAATCTGCGGCCAGGAAGAAGACTGTACCGAGCGTTTCAGACAGTCACGTGCCTGATACCTGCTAAGGTCACAAACTACCGAGATAAAGGCCAGAATGAATTTGAAATGCAGCATTAGACCAGCAGAGGACTGACAGGCTTATGGCGCTGACTGAGCCACGCTGTTCCCACCAGATAATCAAGGGGAGGTGATGTGAGGTTAGAGGGATGAGATGGCAGATTTGAAAACTGGTTATATTAAAATGCAGTATCATTAGAAAAGCTTCAGTAGATACCTCTTAGTAAACCACAGATTTGCAGGTACAATTGAATTCTACATAAAAAAGAAAACATTAATAGATCGGAGGAGCAGCTAACCTGCAGACTCCTGTGTAGGCCCTTGAAATACTTAGACAGGTTGAGGGAAGTGACCTTAAATTAGTGGTTCAATGCGTCGTTCCTGGTTCTCACAATTTGAGAAAATATGGCAGATTTTGATTTATGCTAAAGTCTGTCTGACGACATGGACACTGATCATCTTAATCATGAATAAATATAAGTGCAAACAATGCCGTAACTGGATTATCTAAAAATCCATGAACTATCCATCTAATCAGAAGCCAGTTGTCATCAGTATATTCTCATCTCCAGTCAGTATAATGTTACTCTGTCTGGCTCAAGCTGCACTTATTGTGAGATGTAGTTTAATTTTACATTTTTCATTTAGTAAATTGATTTTGCAATAAACCACAAGAGGCTGTGCTTCAGTCCAATTCATCTTCAAGTGGCTCATTGCCTTTATATTGTTTTTAGGCGACACACAGATGAGTTAGTGTCTTGTTCCCACATGATACATACTCATCTTTTAAGATTTCAGATCTTATTTGGAAAATGCTACATTCGGAATAAAGCGTAATTCAGAATATCCAAACTGAATATGCTGTTTACATGACCCATATCAAATTCGGAATACTGTCATATTCGGAATAATAGTGAATAATTAGTGTGCATTTAAACGTCACTGAGAAGTCAATGTTGTGTTTTAGTAGGGTCTTCAAATACATGTAGAAAGTGCAAGTCAGACTTGCACTAGACTTTTTTTTCATTCAGTATAAAGTACTCTTATCATGACACTGAAAACATAATGTCTTGAAAAAGGTATTTTATATTAGTTAAAACAGCTAAGTTGACTTCATTGTTTTAATTCGAGTCTTCAAATTATGTGTTTAAACATGATCCTGTTATACATGATACTATATGTACATTTAACTTTTTGTATACGTGTAATTTTATCTTGAATTTGTATCCTTTATTTTTCTTTCATGCAGTAATTTTATTTAACCTCCCCTATTTAGCATAGTGGTTTATAACTATAAATTAGTTGTAAGCAGATGTAAGGACTTTTAAGAGTTAATGTATTTATCAACAACTAAAACTAATTTCACACAGTATGAGCTGTAGCTGTAATCATATCTAATGATATTTAATAACATGACCAGCTTTTAAGCTGCTTATAAATGCTAAAGAGGGGGGTTAGAATAAAGTGTTACCCATATTACTTGTAGATTTAACAAAACATTTGAATCCTTGAAGTGAGGAGCAGAAATATGTTTTATTGAAGTAAAGGACTCCAGCGCTACTGTTTATACTCACTCATCACCCTCTTATTTTATCTGCTGCAGGTCCTGGTGATGAACGAGAGCTTGTGATGTGAACCTACAATCCTCGTGACAGACCTTTTCCTCCCACGCTGAACTTTATCAAAGTGTAAGACACAACAAGTCTCTCCTCTGATGGAAAAACATCCATATCAAACGTTTTTATTCATTTTTAACTAGTAACAGTGCCATCTATTGTGCTGCCCAGATATGAGCCTACAGCCCTTTACCTGCAGAAATGAAATGACGTGAAGGTTCAAACACAGCTTTATTAGCATCAAGGCATGTTCAGTCCATAATATCTTCCCTCTTACTTTACCCTGACATGTGGGCTTGTTTTCTGTATCATTTCTGGTGTTAAGTTATCATTTGTACATTATCATGAAATGCTTGCGTCAGTGAATTACATTGAGTTGCTTGGTCAAAGACAGATTTTCATATGTAGCAATAATGAAATGGTCAAGATCGATATCAGACACGTCTGTTTATGGAGTTAAAATAGTCTCAATATTATTTGTAAATGTGTATTCCATGATTTGTAACTGAAAAAAAACGATTTGAAAATATTTTACTTACAGACTTTTAACTTCAGCTTCCCAGATCTGATCCTTTTCGCTTTCAAGAAGCTTCCTGCGCATACAAATGTCTCCTGTTACGCACAGATCAGGTCACTTTCGCTTTTGGGATTTTGGGACTATTTTAACGCTGGTCCCAGATCCACAGATTCTAAATGATGATGCGTTTAAGTGCTGGTGGGAAAACTGGGACATCTGGGCTTTCGGCGTATTAGTGTTTAATTTCAAAGTGGGAAAGACATTTTTCTAAATAGACAGAATAGCTCGTCGCCCCTCGATTAGAGCACATGCATTTACCAACCACAGACTCTATACAGTAACCTATAAATGTAAATATATGGTTTAAATAAGCTACTGCTAGGTGGTAGAGTTGTTCTGCTGGGAAAACAGCCAGCTGAAGCAGATGCCGGCTGAACCTACCCCTGACCACCGAGGGGCGACCCAGCAGAACAACTCTACCACCAAGCGTAACAGGAGACATTTGTATGCGCAGGAAGCTTTTTGAAAGCGAAAAGGATCAGATCTGAGAAGCTGAAGTTAAAAGTCTGTAAGTAAAATATTTTCAAATCGTTTTTTTTCAGTTACAAATCATGGAATACACATTTACAAATAATATTGAGACTATTTTAACTCCATATCTGTGTTCCCATCTTTGTTTTCATAAAACCTCTGTTAAAGTAAAAGGACACAATCTGTGCATACAATCAAAACCAGAATAATAAAAACAAACATTTTACAAGATGGATTTGCATTGTCTGTGCTATCTGCTAAATATGGTCTGTAAATGTATTAGTTTTTGGGGGTTTTTTACAGAATGGTGGAAACACTAGAAACTCAAGGTACAAGGCTACAGTCACACACTGCTGACTGATCTATGACAATCAATGACATTAAGTGTTTTTTAATCTCAAGTTACATTACTGCATCTTATCAGGTGGAGTCTAGAGTCCCAAATGATCAACGTTTTTATTCAAATACTCGATTAATCCTTGCTTAGGACACTTCTCAGTAAGGTATACTGTTGTACTACAGTATACCTTACTGAGAAAACAGCTGTTCTTAACATACATGTAGTTTTCACTTAACGTCATAATCACTCTTTGGCTAAATCAAATCTGAAGGTTTCTTATTGCACTTTTCCTCCAAACAGTTCCAGGAACTAAACTCAGGAACTTAAGCCGCGTTTCCACCGCAGGAACATTCCCCACAGACTAGGAACCTTTGGAGACCAGCGTCTAAATTAAGTTCCGGGGACATTATTTTACCCCCAGTTTGGCAGGTACTACTTTCCAAAAGTACAGGAACTTTGAGGGTGGGGCTTGCAGCGCTGAACATTTCTGATTGGTCGAGTACTCGCAGCATTTTATTTCAACCACCATTTAAAAAAATCTGCACCCACAAACCAGTTTGTTTTTTGTTCATAGTGCTTCAACACAACAGAGTTACAGAAGAAAGCATACGACAGATGGGTAGTACTTTCTGATTCAGACAAGAGGTGGACATCTCTTTTTAATGTTGAAAACAAAGTGAGGCTTTGTTGTCCGTTTCCCGATCAGATTGTCTGCGCTCCAAAGTCAGTTTTCAGTTTTCTTTTTCACCTCTGCACGTCTCCTTTTCATTCATTCTTTACATCCAACTTGAACATTGGAGTATCGCAACAGTAAATACAAAGAAAGAAAAGTTGTGTTTTAAATCACTGCCATCGTTTTTTAATCCTTAATCGTTCTATGAAACGCGCAAAAGGGATTTTCAGCTCCTGAGTTTAGTTCTTGTGGTTCCTGGAACTGTTTGCTCAAAGGGCTATAAGCCACTGAGAACGAGTGCTGTTACATACAATATGTTATAATGGGTTCAGTCAGTGCCTGTTAAACTTCATTTTGATTGTTGTCAGTACAGTTTTAAAAACTTTAGATTGCAACTACAGATGCCATTAAATAGATGTCTGTGTACAATCACCTACAGTATTTAAATGGTTTGGGATCAGGATCTCTACATCACTCAGTGTGTGGACCGAGGTAAAGCTAAGGACCATTTCTCCTCTTTTACCTCTCTCTCCTCTCAGTCCTCTGTTTTGTTTGTGGCGTCCTTGCGAGCGATGATCTTGTACACGCTCTCTCTGAAGCTGCTGTCGGAGGTCAGTCGTCGGGCCGTCTCCCGCAGCTCTTCCATGCTGCTGTCGTCAGCGTTGCCTACACCAAAAGACTTGGAGTGTTTTACTGTAACGGAGCAAAAAAACAACATGGAGAACATAATCAATTAGGTACTAATGACGCTGACTGGTGCCTCATTAAATAACAAAGGAAGAAATGAACATACTATGGTGCTCTAAGTACTGATAGGCTACCAATGATGAACTCACAGAAAATTTATAGACAAATATTTTGATAATCGTCGTTTATCAAGCAAAAATGCCAAACTTTCTCTGCTTCCAGCTTCTCAAATGTGACTATTGTTTTCATCAGTTTTTGTATCATTGTAAACTGAATATCTTTGGTTTTTGGACTGTTGGTCAGAAAAATAAGCTATTCGAAGATATAAACTGGGGCTCTGGAAAATTGTACTGGACATTTTTCATAATTTTCTGACATTTAATTGACTGAACAAGTAATCAATGAAAATAATCTTCAGTTGCAGCCCTATTGGCTACAAATTTACCACAACTGTACTACAAGAACTACATCCACTGCTACTATAACTGCTAACAGTAATAACACTAGTAGTACAACTACTGCAACTGCTGTCACTGCTCCTACTGTGCATCACTGCCAGTATGAATAATGCCACTACTACTACTACTAGGACAATAGTTAACTTTTTTTTCTATAGCACAATTTGTGCCTAAAATGCAACACAAAGTGTTTTACATAAAATAAGATCTTCATGACATTTACAATAAAGCAAAGGTAAATACACTAAAATGGGATAAATTAAAGACAAGATTAAATATCTGGAAAGTAAAAACAAGAAAACAAATATTAAAAAGATGTGTCTTCAGACTTAGACTCCCACAAAACCTCAGAGTTTAGTGGCAGAACAAACCCTACTAATACTGATACTCCTGTGTTTACTAGTACAACTACTACTACCTCATGTACCTAATATTACTAACAACGTTAATAACTAAACTTTATTTGCGCAGTGTGTTGGCAAACAGCATAAACCACTCAAAACATATGTAACTCTCAATGGATAGACTTTGGAAATCTATATGTGAGTGTTTTGCTGAAGACCTTGGATGAGTTCAGTCATAAAATATGCATGTTTCCGGGGTGTGTGTGTGTTGTGATGCACAGACTTACACCAGTGGCGTCTGGAGGCTCTTCTCTGGATTCGGCAGCTCTTGATTCTGCGCGCCGCAGCTTTGTGCAGATACACAGCGTTTTTCATTATCGCCGGAAGCTTCGCCTCGATCTCCGCCGCACAGATACACTCCTCAAAGAATCCTGGTGGAACACACACATCATAAACACATCATAGATAGATAGATCTATCTATCTATATATATATATCTATATAGATAGATAGATATATTATGTATACACAGGATGCTCGCGTTATTACAGTGGTCCTCAGATGTTTTCATGTAATAGAATCTCAAATAGCCACATACAGTATCAGGCCACAGTCGTTGGATCTTTGCAACAGAAATCTGTCACATGCAGGTTTTTGATTTAGAAATGAGCAATAAGGGGAATATTAGTGGTGAGACTTAAATGAAGTTTAGTGCTGCCATTTTTATACTGTATAATTTGCAGAGCTGCAACGATTATTCAATTAATAGATACAAAAGTAATCAACAACTATTCTGATAATCAATTCATCGTTTTAGTCATTTTTCAAGCAAAAATGCCAAACCACTTCTCTGGTTCCAGCTTCTTAAATGTGATGATTTGATGCTTTGTCATATATGATCATAAACTGAATAACCATTTGAAAACAGGCATTTTTCACTATTTTGTGACATTTTATAGACCAATCGATTAATCTATTATGAAAATTAATTTGAGGCAATTTCTCCTGAATAAATTATACAATATAAAACTAAAGAACTATTTTTTTTCTGTGGACTTCCTGGAGCTCTGACGGATCCCTCAAGAACATAAAACATGTTTCATTATTTTTGACTGATATCTGCTGAATGTGGTATTGTTTCTCCTACAACCAACATGTAATACAAACTCTATCCAGAGGAGGGCACTCACACAGGTGTCAGGTCAGATCACATCAAATGATTTGGATCTGTATGTATAGCTGTTACAGAGAATAATGTGAATAAAATGCTTAAATGCATATTTATTTATGTATTTGACTGGAAGATACTGATGATATTCTTGCTATCATCATGTATAGGAACTATCATAACACTAAACTCCATACAATATTCTGGCAGAAAAAAAATAAAATAAAAACACACTTATCCCTTCAACTTCTCTGACTTTTACAGCTCCCAGTGAACTAAATGTAATCTTGCAGCACATCATATTTCATTACATTAATATCAGACATCAGATACGAAGGTATCAGTGAATGCACTCACTCCTCAGCTGAGTCACATCCCCCTTCATCTTCTCGTCTGTCTCTTTGGTCCGGTCCAGTGAGTCCAGGCCTTTCTCCAGGTCCTGCAGAGCCTCTTCAGCCTGCTTCAGTCTCTTCTCCAGCTCCACCCGAGACTCTATCTCCGCCTGGGACACGCAGGAAACACACAGGGTGTTGGTGAAAACTTATTTAAGCAACTGAGTCGACTAAGAAGAGGGTTAAATGGATATACTGTATCTGTATGTGGATATTAAAGGGAAATATTGGGCTTTTAATGACGTGCTGAGCTGATGGAGGAGAGATTTCACTCAAATTCAAACTTGTCTCATGATGTTTGAAGGAGGCAACACAGCAAAAGGAATGTCACTTCTCTCAACACACACTTTGTGTTACATAATGAACTGAAAGCAGCGTTACAGGCTTTTCTACCTTTTTGGTAATGCATTCTGGGAAAACACAGGAGACTGATTGCTGTGAGCTTCAGTCCAAAAATATAATCCTGTAAAACCCTACTAAATACACATTATCTGCAGTATTAGCCTGGAAAATACTTTAGCTGACTGAGAAAACCAGTCAGTTGAGTTTTGGGGATTCGCTCAAGGGCACTTCAGCACTTCCTTAAACTACTTGTCTGTACTTTGCAAACAATACAGTTTGACTGAGGCCTGAAGGAAGACAGAGACAGAGTGATGGATACGAAGCAAAGAGGGAAAAAGAAGTAATTTCATACAGAGAAACCGGAAGAGAGAGGAGGATGAGGTTTTGTTGTTCCAGTAAGTGTAATGTGATCTCAGCTCTTCATGCCAGAGAGACTGGGTGTGAAAGATGCTGCTGCTGAACCAACATGAAGATCTCACGGACCTGATTCTGTAAAGAATCTGACTGGATGAGCCCTGTGAATATTAATATATTAGCATCAAAACTACTTTTGACTGTTCATCTTGTATCATCTTCTATCTTCTGAATCTAGATTTGAAAACAGCTGATTAATACGGTGACCGTTTTTTGTTGCCATGTAAATGCGAGCTGAGAGCAGCTGAGTCACGCTGCGTTACCTTGAGCTCAGCCTCGGTCTGCTGCTTGTCCACAGCGAGCTGAGAGAGCGACTGCTGCAGCGTCCGAGCCTGAGACGAGTAGTACTCCCTCTCCTGCTGCAGGACTTTGGCCCGCTGCTCTTTCTCCCTGAGCCTGAACGACAGAAACACCGTCAAACTGGGAAAAGACTACACACACACAACATATACAACATAGAAAATGCATGCATATCTCTAATAATCTGAAAGTGTTCATATGTCCCATTTTGGCATTATGTAAGCCCTTTTAAAACCTCAGAGATGAAGCTGAAAGTTGCCCTTCACTGTCAGGACTGCATATATTGGTGCCATGCTGCGCTCACTGAGCTCTACGACACACAGATGAATGCACACAAACGCACACCTGTAATGTCACTTCAAGGTTAAAACAGGAACCACAGACCTGTTTTATCTGCACATAACATCCGACATTTAGCATCTGTGAGAAACTTACATGAACAGCGAAGTGTCGTTTTAGATGCCGGTTTTTGTACGAATTAAACAAACGATATATAACGTGTTATTTAGTGAGCTTTAGAGGTTCTTTTGTTACCTTTAGTCAGAGCCAGGCTAGCTGTTTCCCCCTGTTTCCAGTCTTTATGCTAAGCTACGCTAACCAGCTGCGGGCTGTAGTTTCATATTTACCGTACAGACATGAGAATGTAATCAATCTTCTCATCTAACTCTCAGCAAGACAGCGAATAAGCGCATGTCCCAAGATGTTGAACTATTTCTTTAAGATGAATTTGATTCAGTTTTTTTATTTAGCTGAATATCTGATGTTCTTTAAAATAATTTTTTTTTTTTAATTAACTGTTAAATTCACCAGCCGAATGTTTGTCAGTTACTGTCTTCATGATTTTTTTGCTGTTGTTTATTTGTGAACATGTCAGATACAACAGACACAATTCCATGTTGTATAAACAGAAAAAAAATGTTTTTTTATTATGTTTTTATTATGTAATAATCCAATAAAGCAGTCCTGTTTCTGGTGTTGTTGCATCATTGTATTGCAGGTGTTTCTGTTACTTTTGCTCCTCAATAATATGTAAATAAGGTGGACAAAAAAAACTATTTATGGAAACCATGTTTTTATGCTAAATATATTGCTGCTGCATCATTGGATATATTTGTTTCCAATAAAAATGCAGTTTAATTTAACTGCCTCAAAACATATAGATTTGAGTCAGACAGCATGCAAACAACTAAAGTAAACAAAAACTGAACATTTTAACCAGTATTTGTCGCAGGACTGTTGTTTTGCAATGCTGGTCAGAATCAATTTCATTTTGCATTTGGTATAAAAACTATTCTGTGTGATTATAGATGTGTATTTGTATTTTTCCATACAGCTGCAGCTGTATGTGTCAGTCAGAAGAGTGAAGGCAGAGAGCTCGTGGAACGTTATGGGTTGTATATTTCAGTGTTCGTAACAGAACATTAGTGCTACACAGTCAATAGCAGCTGCCTGTAATTTCCCACTTACTGGTGCTGATCAATAGGCTGGTTGTTTAGAGATCAATACACATTTCCACCAGCAGTTACATCCTCTGTGCCATTAGCATAGAGGTTCTCTGGAAAGGCCGGAGTGTTTCACCGTTTTGATGTCAAAACCTAATCACAGACTAAAGCTCTCCTGTGACCCTGTATTACCTTGGATATTATTTTTGTGTGAAAATATAAACACTTCTATAAAAGATGTCTGACTTTCTGACTGAAAAGAGGATTTTCTCAACCTGTAATCAAACTGTGTAACCTTTTACTTGCAGCGAAGAATTTAAAAATCACCAAAAAGGGCTTCTGAAAGTTTTCAGGACAATAGTGAAATGAAAGTCTGTTGCACATAATTGGTCTTGTTCTGCTTTTGCTGCACCAAACCAGTAATCCCAGTCTGATGCTGGTCTCACTCACTTGTCGTCAGCCTGCTCCTTCTCCTTCAGCAGGATCTTCATTTGCTCCTCGATGTGTCGCAGGTCCTGCAGCAGGTTCACGTCTCCGGGATCCTCCCTGTCCTCAGGCTTCCTGCAGGCCGAGCTCTCCTCTGCCGCCTCCGCCTCCTTCCCCTCCGGCTCCTTCACCCCCAGCAGCTCCAGAGTTCGCTGTTTCTCCTGAGAGAGCTCCTGAAGGACTCAACAAACAGATTCAGATCCCACTGAGTCGAAAAGAATTTCATCTGTTCTGGTTTCAATTGTGAGATTGAGTGCTGCATATTACAAGTGTAATGTAACATCTCTTATTTAATGCAATTAATGGGAAGTTGAGCATTCATTCTTTATATTGGAAAAAGTAGTTTAACCCCCCCCCCCCCAAACGCAAGGTCCACTCACTGCTTGAAAGCTCTGGAAAAAAGATAGTTAAGATTGATTTTTTGTCAAATTAACATGAAGTTTTAAATTTCTTAACCTTTAGTTGTTTACATTGGTCTTTTTGAGATGCATAAACTTATAGTTATACTGTATATACACATATATTTTATACATAATTCAGTTATTACATTTATAAAAACTTAATATTTCACAAAGAAAGAAGACGTTTCTACGTTAATAGTCATTAAGTTACGGAGGAGGGTTAAGGCCACACAAAAAACAGTTTTTTGAGATTTATTTTGATATTCTGAGAAAAAAGTCATGATTCTTTGTATTAAGAGAATGGTTCAACATTTGGGAAATGTGGTTCTTTGCTTTCTTGCAGAGAGTTAGATGAGAAGATGAATACCACTCTCATGTCTGTCTGTTAAATATAAACATAAAGACTGGAAACAGGGGGAAACAGCTAGCCTGGCTCTGTGTAAAGGTAACAAAATCCACCTACCAGCGCCTCTAAAGCTCAGTAAGTAACCTGTTATAGAAAAATTGAAGTGTAAAAACAACATTTGTAGTTTTAGGGGGATTAAATGCCAGACTATTTCTTGGACGGGAACAGTGACTTCCTGGAGTCTCCTACCTTTAGCTATGCTAGCTGTTTCCCCCCCGTTTCCAGTCTTTATGCTAAGCTAAGCTAACCAGCTGTTGACTGCATATATATATATATATATATATTTTAACAAACAGACATGAGAGTGATATCGATCTTCTCATCTAACTCGACAAGAAAGCGAATAAGTGTGTTTCCCAAAACGTTGAAAACATTCATGGTGTTTTTTCAGATGGATATAATCCTCTTCCACAGAAAGTTTCATCAGTGTCAAATTTATTACATCAGCAGGATAATTGGACTATCAACCTCTAGGGTTTGTTATGCAACCTATTCCATCAGCAGTTGTAACATTACATGATCTGATTGGAGCAGCAGAGTCCTTTCTAGCTCATCGATAAGTTCTTCTTGTTACACTGGCCAGCACACATGCAGAATCTGCATGGCGGAGTATCTGTGGGTACTTTTATTTTTGATCTCTCAAACGTTTTTTATTTTCATACCTCGATGGATTTCTGCAGCATGATGGTTAAACTGCTCAGCTCTTCTTTTTCGCTCTCAACACCTTTCAGGGACTGAGCTGTACCGTCCAGGTCTCTGCCATCAACACACAACAGAAAACAAATCCCATTCATTTACAGGCTCGTTTATGATCAGTATCAGTTAACATGAACAGGAAATTGTTGAGTTCTTACAGTTTGATATGCTCCTGCTCTGTCTTCAGCTCCAGCACCACCTCCTCAAACTTCATTTTCTCCTCCTCCAGAACCTGGTTCAGACGCTCCAGCTCCTGCACACACAAACCAACTATTTTAGAGCATTTATGTAGTACAATGTTACTGATTATTAAAATGAAGGATCACACAGGTCACAGGATGAGCTAAGATATTAGTTGACTGAAAAAGATCTTACTATACAAGAGCAGTGTGAAGGATCCTATTTTAATACCAAAATATTAAAAGGCAAAAATGTATTGATTAAACTAGTTGACTGACAGAAAATCATTCTGCAACAGTTTTGATAATCATAATTAAGTGTTTAGGTCATCAATTTAGCAAAAACCTTAAATAATTCTCTAGGTACAGCTTCTCCAATGTGATGACTGGCTGTGTTTCTCTGTTTATTAGTAATAGTAGTACAGTAAACTGAATTTCTTTGGATTTCGGACTATTGGTTGCACAAAACAAAACATCTGAAGAAGCCATCTTGGGTTCCAGGAAATTGTGATGGGCTTTCTTTAATTTTATACTCTAAACAAAACATTTATTAATCAAAAAATAAAAATACAAGCTCAAAAATATCTCTTGTGTCCACAGAATATAAAAACACGCTATTGCTGTGATGTGATGATACCAGAGGAGTCATCAAAGGTCTCACCTCTCTCTGTGCTCTCTGATGACTCAGCTCCTCAGTCTCTTCCATCAGTTTATCTGGACAAAGAAAAACATGTCACATAACCTGCCTCCGCTTGTTAAACCTTTAAAAAGATCATTTATTCAGGTGAGTTTCCCCCGGTTTACCCAGGTACTCCTGCTTCTCCTTGGCCAGCTGCAGCCCCTGAGCCTCCAGACTCTCGATCATGGCCTCCCCCAGCTGGGCGTTCTTCCACGTGCTGTTGGACAAACAGTCATTTTAACAAAACCAAGAGATGATTAGTAAATTAAAACACTGTGAGCATGTAAATAGAAGCTTTCCATGATTCTTAGCTGTGCTAGCAGCATGGCTCTATGGACGACAGTCCAGACTGAAATATCTCATCAATTATTGGATGGATTGATGACTTTTTTTTTTATTTTTTACAGACATTCATGGTCCCAAGAGGATGAATCCCTCTGATGTTGGTGATCCTCAGAATTTTCTTCTGAGGTTGACATTTGTGGTTCAGAGTGAAATATCTTGACAACGTTTGGATGGGTTGTCATGAGATTTGCCAAAGACATTCATGGTCCCAACAGGATCAATTCTAATGACTTTGGCGATCCTCTGACTTTTCTCTTCCTCAACATCTACTTGATGGATTGTCATGAATTAAAACATTCCTGGTTCCCAGAGGATGAATCCTAATGACTTTGGTGCCCCTCTCCTCCTCTAGAGCCACTATGAGGGTGACATTTTTGGTTTTTATTGAAATATCTCAGCTATTGGATGGATTCTCATGAAATGTGGTACAGACATTCATGGTCCCCAGAGGATGAATTATATTAACTTTAATCTCCAGACTTTTCATTTAGCACCATCAACAGGTCAAAAGTTCAATGTGTCAAATACTTCGGTTTATGACCAAATATTTGCAAAATTAATGACATTCCCATCAGCCTCAGCTATAATTTGTGTTTACTGCTAATTAGCAAATGTTATCATGCTAACATGCTAAACTAAGATGATGAACATGGCAAACATTATACCTGCTAAACATCATCATGTTAGCATTGTCATTGTGAGCATGTTAGCATGCTGATGTTAGCATTATGCTCAAAGCACCGCTGTGCCAAAGAACAGCCTCACAGAGCTGCTAGCGTGGCTGTAGACTCTTAGTCTTGTTAAAAGCTGTAGCTGACAAAGGGAATGTCATTTCTCAAGAAATTGTTTGACCATCCTGGCTTTGGTTGTTACAGATCTGTTACTGTTATACATTATATGCTAGTGTGACAGTTGTGGTTGCATCAGGCCTTTATCTCTAACATTTGAGATAAAGCCTCTTTAGCAACTCTGGAATTGTCTTATTTTTCTACAAACAAAAACTTCTCCCATCAAAACAATTCTATAATCCCATAAAAAGTCTACACAAAGGGGCTTTAGGAGTCAGAAGAGCAACATTTAGAAGGAGAATTTGTGTCAGTCGTACACTCACACTTTCCCTGACTCCTGGAGCATCTCTATCCACTGGACCTGCTCCTCCTCAGACTCAGCAGCCAGCACTATGGTACCCTGGGGGACGGATGTACAATATTTTACATCAGCATCTTGTCAATAAAGGGTTCAGGTTGTAAAATAGACAATGGATTTCCATCTTTGGGCTGCTGAGATCGTAAAAATTGATGTAACACGGTGTGCAGTTAAATTCACTCCATTATGTGTCCCATTTGTTGCAGGATTAGGCAGATTTCTCACATCATTACAGATATAAAAGTACAATTTAGAAAGAGCTATTTCAGCTTGCCTCTGCAAGCTGGTTTGTCATACAGTCAATTGTGACTTTGACTTGATATATTTGCATGTCATCTGTCTGCACCTTCATGCTTCAGCCTGTCTTAAAGATGATACTTTAAACTTCTGTAAGGCTGATAAATGATAAAGTAAAGGAGGAAACGTTGCATTGAATGTGTGACAGGATCGTGGTCTTACTGTAAAGTCTTCCAGGTTGACCACGATGGCAAAGGGCATGCCCATGTTTTCATTAGCTGACACCACACATCCTCCCAAAGGAATGACTCCCTGAGACAGAAACACATCCCACCGTTATTTATAATGTCGTTTCTGGATAATTCAGGTAAAAGTCTTCTGTTTATAAAAGTAAAAAGTGACTAAAACACATAGTTATTCATCTAAAACCTCCTGCATGTTTATGTGCACATAGTCATGCAATAAAAAAAAAACATCTCTTCCACCACCTTCTTTGTTTTCTAACAGGTGTGTAGAGAAGATGCAGCGGCTCACCTTGGGGTGGATGTTGAAGTATCTGTTGGTCTCAAAGTTTCTCTTCTCGCTCTCTGCATAGTAGAGTAAGAAGCTGTCTTTGACGATGAAGAATCTTTGTACCGAGGAAGACAATGAAAGCAGCAGTGAGTCAATCCTGTGGGGCTGAAAGGAACCAACGTCTGCCAAGGTTCTCAAGACAAAACTCACGAGCAGGTGGTGTTACTGCTGTCCACTGATACATATTAGTCGATTCTACAAAGTCTGCCTCTTGTAATATAATATTTTCATTCATAAATAACAAGTGACCTGTAGTTCATCCTGTGAAGGAGCTGCTTTTTACTGTACACACTGCTGCAGTTTTATTTTATGCTTTAGATCAGTAGTTTCCAACCTTTCCAACCCCTTAATACTAAGCAGCACTTACCACCCCTCATGATGGGTTGCATGTCTCTGAGCTTTAGAGCAGTTAAATATAAGAGTGATTTTTGCCTTTTCAGAATGGTCGAGTTGAATAATTTTCAGAGACACAAAAAGGTAAAATTATACAGTTTTTCATAGGAAAAAAACAAACATATTTGTTGTTGCAGAATCCTACCTAAGTGATCACCTAGAGACCCCCTGGATTCATCTTGTGACCCCTTGTGGGGGCCCCGACCCCCAGGTTGAGAACCACTGCTTTAGATGATTGTAGGTAGTCTTTTTCCTACAACACTATTCTGATCACAACACACAAGACTGATGAATTTTTTGCCTCGTCTTCAAATGTGTGAACAGTAATTAAAGGAACTAATTATTAAACATAAACTACATTAACTACATAAACTATAACATGTATTGAAAAGAGATCTGCTACACACACACACACTAATCCAGATATCCTGACATATTACACTGACTGAGCTGATAAGAGTGCTGTAACTACATGAAAACCTGGTCTTTAAATACGAAGTGTTATAAGTAAAAGTCAAAATTAGAATTTCAATCACTGCAACATCACTGGTCGGATAATGATGCAGGTTGGAGGGACAGTGCATCTTGTTACTGATTGGATCAGGGGTTGCTTGCATCACTGATGGGGGGGGGTGACATATTTACATGTTTACTTGTCACTTTCATGTCCTGTTAATGTGCTCTTTAGAGGAACTTTGGAACTTGAAATCTAACAGATATAAAAAGAGAGCAATTAGCAATTATTTGATAGACTAGTTGAAGGAATACTCCAGTGATTTAGTACTGCATGTCCATCAAGTTGGGGGACTGAGAGACAGATTTAATAAAGAATGGTCAAATTATCTGCAGCGGAGGCCAAGACATCCTGCCTTTTAGTTCCAGCTTCACAAAACCTGTATCCTTTATTTCCCAGAATGCAACTCAGTAGAGTCCAAAAAGACATGATATGGCTATTTTCACAGGCTGAGTAGCAGTCTTCATGACGTGCCCCTTTAATTTCACCCACAGGAGAGGCTGTTAAATAGTCTGCCACATTATGACTGAACACATTTCAAGTCTTTCAGAGGGTCAGACTGGTCGGCAGATTTTTTTTGTTAAGCTGGTGACAACAACAAAAACCACTAAATCGCTGAGCTCAATCTCGTCTGTAGTTTGGCACAGAAAACCAAATGAGCATTTGCCGAACACAACCAAATTCTTTTGACCTTTATGACACAAGCAAATGGGAAAGGTTACAAAGACTGGGCTGCAAATGGACTCTCTGGATCCACCGCATATTGTCGTTTTAACTGTTATGTAAACTAAGAGCATTATCATGACATAAGGAACCAATCCTGGCATTTTAACATCCAAATATACACTCCTCTCAGGATACACTGACACTGCGACGTGAAAATGCCTGTGGATAAGTATATCCTGTTGTTACTTTATATAAAGCAATCCTCTCATAAACACCATGTCAACAGTTTGGTGGATCCGAAATGTCCATTTTGGAAGAAAACAAGTTCATCATTCCACATCTGAGATACAGGCAATCAAGTCGACAAGTTTTATCAATTCTTCTGCCATAAAAAACACCATCATTTTCTGGAATTTGTGATATTTTTCTAAAAGGAAAAGTCACCACAGATGTTTTCAACTACGGCTGTAGAGCAAATTAAATCGTTCCTGCTCTCCGAACTGTAGAATAATGATATTTTATATCTGTGGTGCCAAATAAATAGTCAATTTAATTATTCTAAACTGGTTTGTCAAATAAATTACAGCAACGATGAACTTTTCAGCACTCTTTCACATTTCATGGAATATTGGAAAATACCACAGTTCTAAGAATAATCATTTTTGTCCGGAACAAAGGAAAACTTTGACTTTTTGAAAATGAAAGAAAAAGATTTCCTATAAGCTTAACCTCTAGTTTTTAAAGTTCATCCAAGTTTTGACAAGGTTTTGTAAGCTGCAGAGAGGTTGAATTCTCCCCTACCAATAGGAAGAACTACAAGTACATAGTCCTGTATCTGAGGTTAAAAGATAAAAACCACTCAAGACAGGTGAATCGCACCTCAATCTCACCTGCGGGACCACTTGGCCGATGGCCGTCCGAAGGGCCTCTTCCACAGGACCCCGTGCAGCTGCACTTTGGTGCTGATGTCCAGTGCTTCACAGTCCGACTGCTCCATGGACGACCAGGGCGAGAACAGAGAGTTTCTGGATGAGAACATTGTCTCTGGTTTCCCACACCGTGGGAGGTGGGGCAACAAACAAATTATCAATAGAATTAAAAAAAGAAGAACCACAAAACAGTCAGTCAATAAGCCCAATAACACGCACACACACAGAGGTGCATGTGCAGCTGCAGGGACAGCTTCAATACTAAACAGGAAAAGCAGCAAAGAAATCCCAATAACTCAGCAGGGTGGAATGATGCAGCTGCCAATACGCTCACCAGCTGGAGGCAGACTGGCTGCACAGAACAGCCAAGATGAAAACAGGGAGGACAGAGAGGAAGAGGGAGGGAGGGAGGAAGAGGAGGGATACTGGGAGGCGATGGGGGAGGGAGGGAGGGAAGCTTTAGGAATGAGTTGCTAAATCTGAAGCTGGTCGATACATTCCAGCCAGTAAAAGCTGTTATTCAGATTACTGTACTCGCAGGAAGCAGCAGTCTCCAGCTCTTGGCAGGTATGAGCTCCCTGGTCTCTCCATCCATCAGTCCCTCCACTCCAGTAGTGAATTAGGAGAACATCTGTGGCAGCAGAGGAGTGGCTGCATGGCTCCTGATAAAGAGGATGGAGAGTCAGAGTGGTTAACATGCAGCTCAGCATCGTGAGTATCAGATTAATTTACACATGTGCCAGAGTGGATGGACAGCAGATTATAAAGATATCGACAGCTCAGCCTCAACAGAGAAATGCATGAGCCTGCAGAGATTTCTTTTTTTTTCATGAGTAAACATCCTGAGGGTAGAAAAGCCTCCGACACATTTATTTTAAATGAAAAGCCCCACAATTTGTTAGAAATGTGACCAAAAGTAACAGTAACAATGCATAAATTCTTACCTTGATGAATACAAGATGAAAACTGCTTTCTATAAACTGGCATCAAGTGCATTAAAACAATTTATATGAAGTTCAAATTCAATTCCACCTGCTGAAATCTGGGGAAAACACCACATCGCCCATGCTACATTTTTTAAAAGAAAGTGTGTGTCAGTCATCAAAACATAAGCAAATATTTTCACCAGTTAAAAAACTTTAATTTAGTTGTCATAAAACACGTCGCTTTACAACTGATTTTCACAAAAAGTATGGAAATAAGGCAGACTCATTTCGGAATGACAGAAAATAGAAATAAAAAAAAAAGACAAACCCACTGAAACTATTACAAAAATTAACCAGATCCTAAAACGCTCCTGATCCAAACTCAAACTTCCAACCAGCCCCAGTATGTCGTCAGCTCTTCCCGTCTGTGTGGGAGCGGAAGCACCAAACTCCACCTGCAGATATCTGGCAGTTTAAAGGGTTTCTATGGTTGAATTTTCTCCATTTATTTGCATGAATGGTCAAACATGTTAAGTGCTCTTAAAATGCGATTAAATGTAAGTTATGTTATTACATTTTAACATGATCATACCAACACCACGGACTTGATTATGATTGGTCAACCACTGAACCTGAGATTGAAGCCAAGTGTTGACCTGACACACTTTGTTCAGCTCAGCAGGTTTACATCATTTTAACTTCAAGTGCAGGTGCTGTCAGCCAATCAGAGGCCAGTATTTTGACTGTTCATGATGCAGGGATGAAGCTTCATATTCAGTCAATAAAAACATCTTTAACTAACATTAGTAAACATGATAGACACGTTGAAAAACTAAACTCTCCAAAAAGTCAACTTTTCACAAGCTAAAGAATCCATTTGGTTTTAAAATGGTTTATTTAGCTTAAAGGATAGGTTCAGTTTTTAGAAGTTTCTCTTAAAACAATAGTCAGGTGCCCATTGCAAAAGTTATTGCTCACTGTAATTATTCCTCCTGTCCAAGATATCCAATGTATCTATTATTATTATTATTATCATCATATTATTATATGTATCTATTTCCAATGTAACAGATGGGGGACAAAATCTACAATCAATATAAAAAAGTTCAGCCAAAGTTATTTTTAGGCTTTAGCACTCTGAGTTGGACAATTCAAACAGGTATCTTCCAAGTTGTCAATCTTTGGAAGGCAAAATAATAGCAAAGAAGATAATTTTGTACTAAAAAGACTTACTTTGAAAGATACCTACTTGAATTGTCTAACTCAGACTGCTGATGCCTCATTAACTTTGGCTAAACTTTAAAATGCAATTTTGTCCCCCCATCACATTGGAATCCCATTATGAAGGGATTTCTTTACTGCCAGTATGGAGTGAAGGAACAATTACAGTAACTCCTTCACTCTACATCACATTTGGGGCTTATGAGTAGTGTCTTAAGACAGACTTGAAAAAATGAGAATGTTTCCTTTAAGAAGTAGTAGAACGCTCTCAACCCGTAAAACATTTTAATTCTTCAGTTTATCTGAAAATTTCAAAATCACCAAATTTGAAGATACATGGTTTTCACTGGACAGTGACATGAGACCAGCGTGTCTCTCGAATGTTGGTATCCACTGCATGAGCTTACCACACATAACCTGCTGAAATACATTTTGATTTTATTTCATACTATTTTTTTTACTTTTATAAACTACTTTACCCATCATTTCTTCATCCTATGCCCCAAAAGAAGTCATGTGACCAACTTGAATGAACTTTAAAGGCCCTGAAAAACTTTTTTTTTTCTCAATCAGCTTTTTACTATGAATGACGAGGGGACAGTTTTGGTTATTTCACGAGATTTCAGGGGTTTTTTGTGCTTTTCTCACTGGTTTGAAGTGGGCGTTTTCAGGGGCTGACATATTCCCAAATAAATGCAGTTTGGTAAATCATGCACATAACATATATAGAGTTGCAATGATTAATTGATTGACAAACTAATCTGCGAAAATTTTGTTAATCAATTAATCGTTATGTAACGTTTCAAGCAAAAATGGCAAAAATTCAAAGCTTCCAGCTTCTCAAAAGTGAATATTTTCTGGTTTTCTTCATCTTCTATGATATTAAACTAAATATATATTTGGGTTTTTGGACTGTCAGTTGAACAAAGAAAGACATTTGAAGACCTTGGACTGACATTTCTGATATGTTTTAGACCCAATGATTAAATAATCAGATTAACAGATAATACACAAACACCAGTGGACCTTGAATTCATTTAAAAGGGCTTTTTGTAAGGATGGGAAACATGTACATGCCAAATCTGAGCAGAGATTCTGATGCAACATTGTTTAGAAAGATGAAATGGCACATAATGGGGCTGTCCAACAAGCAACACGGGGGGGAATGGGGTTCCCTTTTGACCCCCCACATACAGCATCCAATAAAGAATAAAACAGTCATGCAGCTGCTGGTCTGCATGCGACCAATCCCTCTCTCAATTGCGCAAGGAAGCCTAAAACATCCCGGTGGGTTTCTTCTCGTCATGTGACTTGGAATTAATTGACAAGTTCAATTTATACATAAAACAGACTCCTCAGACAGTCTGTAGCCTCGTGTGTCAGTACTGCAAAGAGGAGGAACGGTCCGTCCATGTCCAAAAAGTCAAATTAAAAAAGAAAAATCGTATTTGTGAGTAAGCAGTTCCATCTCACACAAGAGATCAGGATGATTGTGGAAGGAAGAAGTTACTCTGTACAGTACACATACATACTTACATACATATACATACACGTGCACTCTGCTGTGAGCAGGCACAGTGATACAGTAACACTCACAATATCCACGTGTCCTGATAGGAGAGGGAGCAGCCTGCTTGCATTTTAATGCATCAACCTGTTACTGTTTTAATGGTACTGAGGCAGAGACGGGGGACGTCAGGGCAGCGTTCAAGAGCGCTTTGAAGATGAAGGCAAACCCTCTGCACCCATTTCAGACTCTGCTTCACTCCTGAGGAAGAAGTGACTTTGCCCTGTTTTCATGTGAACGATTATTGCTCGGGTATGATTAATTAACGAGGGGTAAATCAACTAAAATGCTAAAAAATATAGTTTTGTTCAAAACTCTTCTCATTGGATCTGCAACATGTCTGTTCTCCTGAGCCGATGGTCTCTAAACATTTTGTATCCAGTTAATGCCCTCTGCAAGGCAAATCATTCCTTCATTCAGAGCTGCTAAATAACCTCCACCACTAAATTAACTTAATGACACTCTATTCTATACAGATTTTTCCTCCTACATCTATTTGTAATTACTCTCCAAGTAAAAGAGAACAGAAAAATCCGAAAACTAAACAGATAAAATAAAACTGCTCATGCTGTTCATGCTGCGATACATCAAGGCTGGTTGTGTCATTTCCTTATGCAGGACTCGGGTTGCAGCAGACTGGTCCATGAACCTTTGCGTGTGGTTTTATAGGAGAGACACACCCTCAGTATTCATCACAGATTGGCTTCCCATCAGGCCAAGAAACTGCTTTTCACAACAGATGTTTCCACCAGGAAACAAACCTCCACTTGGTAGACAAACTCACAAGCCAAAGCAAAAAAAAAGAAAATTGTTACGAGCATCTGGCTGGTTATGCGGGCTGATCCCTCATCCTGCTTCTTCGTCGGCTGCGAGAAAACGACCCTCTGTTGGTAAGAAAATAAGTCACAAACATTTCCTACAAACTGGAAGGTCCTTATGGAGCGGTCTCTTCAGGTATCTGTTTCAACTTGCTAATATGGCACTTGAAAATCAGGTTCAAATCAATCTGGATTGTTGCTTAGAGATTTACACTCTGTACAATTATATAAAAAAAGAGTTTGCTTTCTTGATATGACAGGCTTAAATCGGGATCATCCAAAATTTTCACTGTGCAATTGCCATCTAGTAAAACATCACTGTAATGAAATCAGGGTTGGTTCTTTGACTTTGGACAAGCACAATAATGCAACACTGAAAACTCCACAGCGATGTAAATAAACAGAGTTAAAGGGTCCACCTCCAGCCTCTCTTAGAAAAGATGTCTGGTGGAATAAAAGGACACATACAGTAGCTGTAAGATGTTTCATCGTCAGAAAAAACATCTTTGTTACATGCCTTCGTTGCCGCTGTAGCAAATCTGATTTCCCTAACATCATTCATTCCCTGTTTCAAGGTCAGTTTTGAATCATAAGACGTCCCCGCAACGAGCACCAGACTGCTCCACGCGGTCCATCAGCAGACAACAAGCAATACGACATTTAGATCCACAATGTTTGGAGTCCCTGTTTCCGCTTCTTTCCCCTGTACACCCGTCTTAAATCCATCCTGAGCTCTGGGTCTAATGGTGGTGACCCACGGACAACACCAGAGGAATGAGGCAGCCCAGCACCAGAGCTACCACCTCCACCTTGCTCAGTCCTTTGCCGCCGTTCCCTCCGTTGGGAGCGTGGCTATGGCCGCCACCGCCTACCTCAGGGAGGACGTGGACGGTGGCCACGTAGAGGAAGGTGCCGGCAGAGAAGAGCATGGCGACACCGGTGGCGTTGATGTCTGACAGGGCCTCCTTGCTGCTCTGAGAGGGGAACAAGCAAAAACACTGTGAGGCAAAATGTCTAAAAGCTACTGAAATGTCTATCTTATCTAAAACATGTCTGGTAAATGTCTCTTGTAGAGAATCTTAACCAGCCATACTGGTTTTCTAAGACAAAACCCTGACTGGATATTTGACTGGGGCATTTTCTTTTTAATTATTTAACACATTCTAAGAAGAGGACAGCTGGTTTGCCTCAGGCTGGATACTCTTTCAAAGTAAACACATCTTAAAGATAGGTACAGTCAGATGAGAAATATACTTCCTGCTTCAAGGAGAGAATTGTTTAGTTGCACTGAGAAAATTGGGTGAGAAATGTGAAAAAAAAAAAAAAGATTTATATTTAATCATTTGTCCAAATCTCCATTATGAAGCTCCAAAAAAACCAACACATTTCAATATTTACCTGACTGAGGCCTAAAAAGGTGAGCATGGCGAGGACGGGGGCTGCCAGGGCAAAGACCAGGAGATGTTTGCGGATGCGGTTCCTCTCAAGACCAGCATGCATCAGGAACGATACCAGGCCAAACGCTGCTGGGGCCTGCAAGCGAGAGCCGTAGGGTTCACGTAGGTTCACATTTACAACGTTCTGCTGCTTAGGGCTGCAACTAATGACCATTATCGATTAACCTGCAGATTATATCCTCGATTAATCATTTGGTCGATACAACGTCAGAAAATAGTTAAAAGTGCCCATCACCATTTCCTAAATGTTTTCAAATGGCTTTTTTCCCCTAAAACCCCAAAATATTTAGTTTACTATCAAATAAGACCTAGAAAACCAGCTAATTTGCACAAATCAAAATCATTAGGCAATTCATTTTCTGTCGATCAACTAATCGATTCATCAGTTAGTTGTTTAAGCTCTACTGTTGCTACATAAATTTAATTTGTATATAAGTATCCCATTGATTACAACATATGAACCATTATTACCTTATGCAGCATGATCGCTACAAAGACAATGAGCTGAACGCTGGTCTGAGAGGTCGAGGCAGCAGCTCCTAGTGCCACCCCATCAGCTGGAGACAAAAGACAAAAGAGTTGCTGAGATAGCTTTAATATTTGATCATTAGTATTAACAAAGAAAGAAAGATAGCAACTGTTACTGCACCTCAAACTCTCTAAATAATCACCTTTGTGTTTTAATTTTCTAAATTACAGCAATTCTAAAGCTCAGTTTCAACAAGTAAACTTAGTTGTAATAAGTTTTAATAAGTAATAGAAACTGTATGTTGTTTACATAATGTCACCACTTTGTGATTTAGACTAAGTAACATAAGTGTCTAATCTAGTACCACCATTATGAGACATGAGACAATGAATATTCCATAACGGCCTACCTGCAGCGTGGACCACAAGACCCAGGGTGGTGGTGATTTTCGAGGTGACCCTTGCTGACTCTGGATCTAAACCAGACAAAAACAACCAGTCAGAAAAATGTTGTATATGTTTAAGAAAAATATAAAAGTAGAACCAAGCGATAATGACAGAACTGCATCTCCACTGTGTGGCATCACATGTTGGCAGACTTTGTAAACAGTTTGCGGAGAATTAGCTGATCAAACAAAAAGCTCTGAGATTGTTCAGTGCCGAGCGTGGGTGCATCTGGGAAAACAGAATTAGCACTAGAGCCATCTGGGGGGTGTTCTGGGTCTAATTCAACAATATAATTTTCTTCCAGAGAAGATTAGCAATTGATGACACTAATGGCAAAGCTGCTGTCACCAAGCCCTATTTTCACAAACTAAGACTCCACAAACACATTCTGGACCTGTGTACTTTCTATTACTTTGTAATACCGACCTTCAGTGCTGTGCACATGAGAACTGCCTATCTGGTCCACCAGTAGCATAAAGACAAAGCCCAGGACCAGAGACACTCCGATGCAGGCATGAAGCTGCTCGTGACTGTGCTCGTGTTTCCCGCTGCCGCTCAGGGCTGTGTCTACTTCACCCTTCGGCTCGGACACTTCCACGACTCCAACCTGACCATGGCTGTGGTGTCCACCTGCAGAGACGCAGGTCAGGAGAGAACAGAAAGAGACAGATGGACTGTTAAAAAAAACCTTAACACATCTGATTACTGACACTGCTTAAAACCATGTAGCAGAAGAATGTGTCTATGCAAATGATCACAAAACAAATATCTGTGTTTGACAAAATTTGTTACGTAAGAGAAACAAACGTCAGCTGGTTATACTTTACCTCATGCCGAACTTTGCTCTGTTTGAAAAGGATTTAAACTGTTACAGTCTACACATGCAAATGTCTATAGATTATATTATTTGTCTACATGCGCTATACTTTTTCTAGTGCTCCTGAGGGCACTTGAGGCTCTGACAAAGAGCCAAAGACATCAAAGTTTTTTGAGGGCCTTTATTAGATAACATACAGTAGAGAACTGACAGGAAATGAAGGAAGAAAATCTGAATTACATGGTCTGTGTCTTTACCCCCGAGGCCACCAGGACGCCTGACCTCAAATCATTTTAATGCACAGAGCTTTACAGGAGAAGAACCACTAAACAAAGCTGAAACCAGCAAAGTAAAAAAACTATTCCAAGTGGAATAACAAGGGAACAAACTAGTGTGCAGGCTTTCAAACTGAAATCTGGACAGTGCAGACTGCTATTACTGTTAACATATGTCTATTGTCTCATTGATTTTTTTGTTTGTTTTTAATATATGTACCCAGGGCTACCAAGGAAAGCAGCATTGATACTGAGTGAATTATCCTTGTGGAATAAAGTTAATTCAAATTTAATTAAGAGCTGAAATTATTTGTCAATTAATAAATTCATCGACTGAAAAAATTGGAAAATCAATTAATTGTTTAAGTCAAAACTCAAGCAAGAAAGCCAAATGTCCTCTGGTTGCAGCATAAATTTAGTCGACATCACATCTTTGCATTTTGGACTGTTGGACTTAACTCATTTTATAGATTAAAATATTAATTTAAAAGAAATGCAAATGATTCACCTATCGTGAAAAGAATCGTTGGTTGCAGACTTACTGGTTTAAGCATAATAAAATGCAACTTTGCCTTCATCCAAGGGAGTAGGGGGAACCATTTCTGGGTAGCCCTGAAGGAACTACACTCAGGAAACACTGTTTTAATGAGATCTACCTTCAAGGATTTCTTCATAAAGTGCGTGGACCCCCTCAGGGATGATAACAGCCAGCGCAGTCCCGCACAGCAGCCCTGCTCCCAGCACGGTGATCAGCTTCAGCTTTTCCTGGAGAGAAACGGGAGCCACAAGTCTGTACTCGACATCTTGCGAGCTTTAACAACAACGAGACAGCGTTCACGATGCGATCAGTCCTTCCGATTAGAAAGGCACCGACATGAAGAGGCGCTCTCTGTACATTTGGAGATGTAAGCCAGTGCCAAAGTTTGCCAAACTTACCTCTGAAAAGTTGACTGCTAAAGGTATCGTCCCGGCCACGTAACACCCCACCAACATCGCAAGAGACAGCAGGCTGATCGAGCTAAAATCGTCCATGACTGCACTTTTCTTTTCGGCTAATCTGCTGCTAACCATCAAAGCCAAACCTCCTCTTTGCGGTACTTTACCGCGGGCTTTTATCCGCGCTCGTCAAGGTAAATCGCACGCCCCGAGCTGCGGCTGCTGGCTAACAACAGGAGCTGTTAAATTAATAAACGGTGCCGGGCTCAGCTCGCCGCCCAACATCCCCCCCCCCCCCTCTCTCTCCCCCGGCCTCGAAGACGTTAGCAAAGCTAAGCTAAACGAGCTTCCGCGGCTGCCCGGCCCTCACGGTTCACGGCTGAGGGATCCCGACACGCTAAC